>OZ021695.1:3978804-4610219 GCA_963978525.1 Ornithomya fringillina
CAAACCATATATATTCTTAATCAGCATGAAAAGAGAAATCGTTTGAGACATGTCCGTCCGTGTGTCCGTGTGTCCGTCTGTTGTTGGCACTCTCACGGTTGTAATTTTTGAGATATGAAATTGAAACTTTGCATACGTATTCTTAGTTCAATTTCGCTGTTCCGTATTGAAATTGGGCAAAATCGGTAAAGAGACACGCCCACAATAAACGAAAATCTCATTATACCTCGAAAAATTGTATCTTTAAAAAATTATATATCGCACAATACTATGCCTATCAAGTTGAAATTTAGTGTATGTATAAGTGGTACCGTTATCCAACACTGTGCCAAAAATGGGCGTGATTGAATAACGCATACGCCTATAATTAAAAAAAAAACACTATTTGCGTAAGTACATAAATATGGCAATAGGAACTTATTTTTAGAGGATTATAAAAGGTGGAGGGTATTTAAGCTTCGGTCTTAACCGAACTTCTCTAACTTGTTTTTTAGTTTAAATAGTTTCCTTCGACGTAGTTTCACTATTTACTAACATACCGATATACAATGCTTAATATTGAAAATTGGGTTTATTTAAGTTTGAAGCATAAAAATTGGTTTATCTTATTTACTAAAAACCCAATTTTCAATATTAATTTTCTTAACTTACAATTTAAATTTTAAAGTGCATTCTCTCAATTTCAATTTGTATTTTCCCAATTTCAAATGTTAAATTACCAATTTCAATTTTTGTTTTCTCAATTTCAATTTGGAAGTTCCCAATTTCAATTTTGATTTTCTCAATATCAATTTTTATTTTCCCAATTTCAATTGAGATAAATTTTAAAATTTTAATTTTTGAATTCCCAATTTCAATTTTATTTTTTTCAATTACAATTTGGTTTCGTTTTCTCAATTTCAATTTTGATTTTCTCAATTTCAATTTGGTTTTCTCAATTTCAAACTTCACTTTCCCAATTTCAATTTGGGTAAAACCTAAATTTCTCAATTTCAATTTGGTTTTCTCAATTTGAACTTGGAAGTTCCTAATTTCAATTTTGTTTTCTCAATTTCAATTTGGTTTTCTCAATTTGAATTTGGGAGTTCCCAATTTCAATTTGGTTTTCTCAATTTGAACTTGGAAGTTCCTAATTTCAATTTGGAAGTTCCCAATTTCAATTTGGTTTTCTCAATTTCAATTTGGTTTTCTCAATTTGAATTTGGGAGTTCCCAATTTCAATTTGGTTTTCTCAATTTGAACTTGGAAGTTTCTAATTTCAATTTGGAAGTTCTCAATTTAAATTTTGTTTTCTCAATTTCAATTTGGTTTTCTCAATTTGAATTTGGGAGTTCCCAATTTCAATTTGGTTTTCTCAATTTGAACTTGGAAGTTCTCAATTTCAATTTGTAAGTTCCCAATTTCAATTTGGTTTTCTCAATTTGAATTTGTTTTTTTCAATTTCAATTTGGTAGTTCTCAATTTCAATTTGGTTTTCTCAATTTGAATTTGGAAGTTCTCAATTTGAATTTTGTTTTCTCAATTTCAATTTGGTTTTCTCAATTTGAATTTGGTTTTATCAATTTGAACTTGGTTTTCTCAATTTGAACTTGGTTTTCTCAATTTCAATTTAGTTTTCTCAATTTGAGTTTGGTTTTCTCAATTTAAAACTTCAGTTTCCCAATTTCAACTTGCAAGTTCTCAAATATAATTTGGAAGTTCTCAATTTAACCTTAAAATGGTGTAGAACTACTACAATTATTTATACATTAAAGGACTAACAGATAATCAAAATCTTAACAATTTAATTAATGACGATAAAATTAGTTTCGCCTTCTCTGCCAATCAAACGATAAATAAACTTTTTAACAATACAAAGGACCCAATTAAAAAAGAAGACAAAAACAACGTTGTTTACCAAATTCAATGTTTAGGTAACCAAAACAATGAATGCGAGAAAATATACATTGGCACAACAAAAAGATCGCTACAGACAAGACTTAAAGAGCACAACAACGACAAAGACAAAAAAGAAAAACCACAGCTCTAGCTCAACATGGGATTGATAATAACCATACTATAAATTTCAACAATATAAAAATTTTACACACGGAAAAAAGAGAGAGAAAAAGGCTAATGTTAGAAAGTTTACAACTCCAAAAAAACAAAAAATATGCTGTTAACTTCCAAGAAGATGTGGACAAAACGCACAAAATATATACATTAGCTGTTAATTAATTGAGTTGAACGATTGATTCTAACAGAGTCCAATGACATTTAACACCATCTTTCTTTCTTTCCTGACATTTAACACCATCTTTCTATTCACGATTATTACATCCATCTAATTCTAATTACGTTCTGCAAATTGTGAATCTAAACCATCTTTTAACCAATTAAAACATCTACTAGAGGTTAGTAATAAGTTAATTATATAACATACCTTCATTGTTGTATTACTGCCATTAAAAATATAATAATAAAGACTACCCCCTGATGCTATCCGAATACCCCGGACGAAACGTTGGGGACAAAAACTAAAAATAAATGTTTCCTTGGTCGAAAAGCTTACAAAAAAAAAAAAAGGTAAACTATTACACGGCCGATAAATCATTTTTATATGTAAACTGGTAGGATTTCCTTCAGTAATGCGCTAAGCTAATTCGGAACCATCGGATGAATATGGTAAATGCAACCTTTTTGCTGATTATTTTGAAAATTCTTACTCATCTGCGAAAATCCTATCTGATAATATTCCTCTTACTATCAATTCTTTTAATATTTTTCCTAACATTTGTCTTTTTGAAGCTGAAGTCTACGACGCGTTATCTAAAATTAAATTCTGTAATCGTACTGTATGTTTCCATTACTAATATTTTTAATGTCTTGTATGTATAACGAATGCAACAAAACATATAAATAAATTATTTGCACATAAGCATACACCTTCATACATAGATTGAAAGTTAGAAAAACACTTAGAGAACTTTCATAAAAAAATCTTGAATACTCTTATTGAATGTAAACACGAATTATATAAAATCCAAAACAATGAACAAAATAGGGTTAGACGGATTATCAACAATACTCTACACACCAATGATTCCACCTCCTTCTGGGATAGTCAAAAACATATAACGGATAATATTAAATCGAAAATTAACAAGATAGAAAAGTTCGGTTAAGACCGAAGCTTAAATACCCTCCACCTTTTGTAATTCTCTAAAAAATAAGCTCCTATTGCCATATTTATGTATTTCATGTACTTACGCAAATAGTGTTTTTTTTAATTATAGGCGTTTGCGTTATTCAATCACGCCCATTTTTGGCACAGTGTTGGATAACGGTACCACTTATATATACACCAAATTTCAACTTGATAGGCATAGTATTGTGCGATATATAATTTTTTAACGATACAAATTTTTCGAGGTATGATGAGATTTTGGTTTATTGTGGGCGTGTCCCTCAACCGATTTTGCCCAATTTCAATACGGAACAGCGAAATTGAACTAAGAATACGTATGCAAAGTTTCAATTTGATATCTCAAAAATTACGACCGTGAGAGTGCCAACAACAGACGGACACACGGACACACGGACGGACATGTTTCAAACGATTTCTCTTTTCATGCTGATTAAGAATATATATGGTTTGTTGGGTCTCCGACGCTTCCTTCGATGTTTGTAAACGGATGATCAAAATGAATATACCCTCTTCCCTAAGGTGGAGGGTATAAAAATATACATAAAAACAAATACAATAAATTAGAAGAGAAACAAAGACAGAGGTTGAATATAAAAACTAATGATAAATGGTTTATTAACACAACCAATAAAGACATCCCTGGTAATGTAGAGTGGTTACTCTCTCTGGGAGAAAAATTCGCTACTCCAGTTACAAAAGACTCGTTCCTCTTATTTGATCACATTGCTGACGGAGAGGATTACATAAGAACAACACACGACAAAGAAGAACAGGAGATTGCGAGAGTCAATTTTACAACGATTACTGCGGAACACTTAAGGAATTTAAAATACAATGAGAGAGACAAATTTACTATAAAAACACTTAAACAAACAAGAGCATATCTAAAACAACATAAAGATATACTTATTTTAAAAGCAAATAAAGGAAATTGCATGGTGGCTATGACTAAACAAAATTACAATGAAAAAATGAATCTGATAATTAATGATTTGATGACCTATAGGAGACTTAAAAAAGACCCTACGAGTACTTTACAAAAGAAAAACAATGAATTTGTAAATGAATTACACAAAAAGAAGATAATTACGGATACAGAAAAGCGGAAATTATCGACAGACATTGCTGTATCCCCTAAAATATATGGACTTCCTAAAATACATAAAGATGGAACCCCCCTCAGACCTATCTGTTCTGTTATCAATGGCCCCTCCATAAGTTTGTGCAGATATCTAATTAATATTTTAAAAAAACTCACCACCAACTCAATATATAATGTATCAAACACCTTAGACCTAAAAAAAAGACTCAAGAACTGCAACATACAAGAGAATTATAAAATGGCCTCATTCGATGTAGTGTCCTTTTTTCCCAGCATACCTGTGGAAGATGCAATAAAAATGGTCAAAAAAGAATGGGATAAGATAAATTCAGTTACGAACATACCGAAAGAACTATTATTTAAAATGCTGGAATTTTGTATTAAGGACTGTAATTACTTTAAATATGAAGGATGTACATACAAACAAATGAAAGGACTTCCCATGGGATCTCCAGTTTCACCCATCTTGGCGGACATATTCATGAAAAAGTTATTGAATGCCAAAATACAGAAACTGGAACAAAAACCACACATGGTGATAAAGTATGTGGATGACTTATTGATAATTGGAGAAAACAACACCATTGCACAACTCTTTGATATGGTCAACAAGTTCCATAGATATGTCAAATTTACAAAAGAGGATGAAGTTGACAATAAGCTTCCATACTCCTTACTGATCAGAACGAAAAATAAAACAAGTTAGAGAAGTTTGGTTAAGACCGAAGCTTAAATACCCTTCACCTTTTATAATTCTCTAAAAGTAAGTTCCTTTTGCCATATTTATGTATATGACTATTTCATGTACTTACGCAAATAGTGTTTTTTTTTTAAATTATAGTCGTATGCGTTTTTCAATCACGCTTATTTTTGGCACAGTGTTGGATAACGGTACCACTTATATATACACTAAATTCCAACTTGATAGGCATAGTATTGTGTGATATATAATTTTTTAAAGATACAATTTTTTCGAGGTATGATGAGATTTTCGTTTATTGTGGGCGTGTCTCTTGACCGATTTTGCCCAATTTCAATAAGAAACAGCGAAATTGAACTAAGAATACGTATGCAAAGTTTCAATTTGATGCCTCAAAAATTATGACCGTGAGAGTGCCAACAACAGACGGACACACGGACACACGGACGGACATGTCTCAAACGATTTCTCTTTTCATGCTGATTAAGAATATATATGGTTTGTGGGGTCTCCGACGCTTCCTTCGATGTGTTGTAAACGGATGATCAAAATGAATATACCCTCTTCCCTAAGGTGGAGGGTACAAAAAACAGCAAAAAACTGCAGCAACAACAACAACAACAATAACAACAATAGATGATGTAAATCTTCAGGTAAGACAAAAGGGCAAACACGTGAGACAAAGACGTTTGTGTCATTCATAAGAACTAAATCAAAAATTTTACAATTCAAATTCATAGCGTTGTCAATTTGAAACAAATCTAACTCAAATAAAATATCAAAAAAATCAGTTAAGGTAGTAGAGAATGATAATTGAAACAGGCCACCCATTAGGCCAATCATTAGTAATCCAAGTGATATCAGGTAAATTGAAATCACCAAACACTAAAATCATATTACTAGGCTTAAACAATGTTAAAACATTTAATAATAGATATGTGTTTCTTATAAATGGAGGAAACGGACGCAGGAGAAATATAGGAGCAAGTGATATACATTCACCTTAACTTGGGTTTCAACACAGATTTACAATCACAATTCAGAGATGGAATTATAATTTGTGATGGCAACACATGATTCACGGCTACAAAGACACCTCCACTAGTTTTAAGAATCCTGAGGTTTCTATAAAGCTGAAAATCAGGGCAGAAAATTTCAGAATCATTAATACATGGCTTTAGCAGATACGTTATCTTGTGCTAGGCATATGCCGTCGATGTTTTGACCCAGAAAATCTACATTTTACATCTACCATTACACATCTACCTCAGAAATTAGGGTATACTAAGTTTGTTCTTCCGTTTGCAACACCCAGAAGGAGGCGTCAGAAACCCTACAAAGTACATATATTCTTGATCAGCATCAAAAACTGAATCGATCTAGACATGTATGTCCGTGTGTCCGTCTTTTGTTGACATTTTTGCAGGCGTAAAGTTTAAGATATTGAGCTGAAATTTTGTAAAAGCATTTTTTATTCTTGCACGTGGATCGCTAATTAAAATGGGCAATATCGGTCAAACCCCCTGCCAACAATCTACAATATACAAAAATTTATATATCTACCACAAAAGTTTACCTATTGTAACGAGTTTTTTTTTTCTATAGCCAGGGTTGAAGCCGTCGGTTTATAGGGTGACTCGCACATACATTTATACATAGGGAACACTCGCTTTTCAGTTTCTATTCAATTTGTTATTTCCATATTTATTTCCTTACTCTAGCTTAGTGTTTAGTATACATCCATCTAGCACTCCACTCCGCGTTGTCTTTCGAGGCATTTGTCACCTATGAGTTGTTTTATATGTCCTCGCTTTTTTAATATATATATGACCTTGTTATTAATTACAGGACTGTTAGGCAATAGTCGCCGTACCAGTGTTGTTATCCTTGTCCGTGAGATTTCTGAGTACTTGTCACCAAGAAATCGTTATATTTTCCCTTGTTATTCACTAAGACTCAAGATTTTCTTGTAGTACACAGCAGCGAGAGCTCACCCTTTTGATCTTCACGTTTTCGTAGTTCGTCGCAAAAGAGACCGAGAGTTTTCGTGGCTCAGGCAAGAAGGCCTTTTCGTCACGTAGATATTGGAATCGATGGTTGTCGTATATTGACCCGAGTGTGATGACGTGGACAACGAGTGGATTGGCCATATTAATTAACTTAACAACTCATATAACTTATTCTATTTGTACAACTTTGTAGATTGCGATAATTTATATTATAATTAATGTGTATAGTTTTAAGTTATATGTGTACAAGTATTATGTACTTATGTTTACAGCAGAGCCCATGTATAGGTATAAATACATATATATATTGATATATTTCATAATATAATACAAGTAGGATTTGTGTGGGAGAAAAATGAGGGTAGCGATTTTCCTCCGTCACACTACGTCTCCTCCTTGTAAACGAAGTTTACCACGTTAAGTATACTTCATTTAGTTTTTTTTTTTTTTATATAAAGATATGAGATACGAGTTTTTAGAAAATAAAAATATGAGTAATCATCTTGGTGTATGGGTGTCTGCTCCAAGTACAAGATGTAAATGGTTACCGTTCCGTCCTTCGCGAACGCGACACGGAATCGCCCTTCCTTCAAATGGCACACCCGTTTACACCGCTTTCCCGGCGGAATCTCCAAAAGGGCCTTTTCAATTTTTGGCACCAACTGGCGGAGCACGGCGGGAGGGACCCCTGTCGCGTACCAGCCCTGCGGAATCTTCACCGGGTGTTCTGGCAGTCTAGCTCTTCGTTTCGCGTTACGTGTATTCATGGCATGAGGACGCGTACGATCAGAGAATGAACAGCGTTTGCGGTGTCCCCAAGCCTCGTATCGCACGTCTCTTTCGTGATGACGCAAAAAGCGTCGAGCATCGTGAGTCTGAAATTTTGCTGAAATTTTGGAGAACGCATGGTGGAGAACCATGTGTCAAACGTCGAACGTCTCTTTCGCGATGACGCAAAAAGCGTCGAGCGTCACTGGACGTATACAGGTTTAACGTTGATTTAGTATCTGGCCTTGTCTCCAAGATACTTGATGTACGACCAGGGTCCTTGTTATTTTCATGCGGCCTTGTCTCCAGCATGCTAGTCTCGGGTTTGTTTTGGTCCGGTCTTGTTTTCAGGACGGTTGATTCAGCAACAGTTAATTTATTGCAGATAGCACCAACTTCCCTTGACGATTTCTTTCTTCGAGTTTTGGCCTTGTCTGTGTTCGGCCTTGTCTCCAGAGCATTACTGGTACCGGTGCGTGAGGTTTTAACTACGCTTGACCAAGTCTGCGGAGTGTTTATTTCTTTGTCCATTGTAGATTTTTAATTATTAATTAATATAAATTTCGGCTATTAGTTTATGGTCATCGCAACGTAGAATCGTCGGTGAGACGGAGGGGTTGGACGTAGGGACATGGCCGCCCCGAGTTGAGCACGGGCCCCCGTTGGGTTTCCCTGTTGTGGACGACGTCAACAATCAATAGTGCCATACGCCCACAATCCCAGCAGAATAATTGTTTAGGATTGCGACAGTCCCGAGAGAAATGTCCTTATCCGGCGCAACGGTGAGAAGGGTTTTTGGGGTCAGAGACATGATTAACTTGATCATTTGCTAATCTATGGATCTCACGAGGTAGTGGTGCTCGTTGATTAGTAACTGGCGGTATACGCGTGCATGAATGTGGTATACATTCAAAATCACCAGCCAGTTCGAGTAGTTCTGCTAAATTATTAAAATCCTTGCGTCTTATATAACGTAGATAGTCCGGTTGTGCATTACGGAAAATACGATTTAGTTTTTCTTATTCAGTCATTGTTGTATGTCTCATTTTGGTCTGAATGTCTAAGACGAAATCTTTAAAAAGTTCATTTGGTTGCTGCTTGCGACCACGGACTTCATCCTCTATTCTTTCTAAATATCGTGGAGGTAAGAAAAACTTTAGTAAGTCGGTCTTGAATGACTTCCATTCACATCACCTAGCGTTATTGTTACGATACCATTTTAGTGCTTTATCTTTTAGGAACTGTGACATAGCTGCAAGGAGGTCGTTTTCGTCTATACTATATGTCATGGGCATTTCCTCTAAACGTTCTATGAACGTAAAAGGATCAGGGCCACCCGCATAAGTTATTCCCCATTTCCGAACCGTTTTCATTAGGGTACGCTTATTCATAATAGAGCGTTGTTCGTCAACAGCTCTGTCTTAGGTAGCAGGGTATTTCTTAACCGAACCGGCATCATCGGATTTAGAGTCCGATAACTCAGGTTTACTCGACGCGGCTCTTGATGGGGGTATTCTTGGACCTTCATGAGTTTCTTGTATCTCCAGAAGCCTTTCGGCCGCTTTAGTGGAAAGGGGTTCACTCAGGAGTTGTTTGAACCTTTGACGGAGTTCTTCAACGGTCCCTTCAGTCTTGAAAGCGAACTCCTTTAAATAATTATATAAAGTCTCCTTATTCAACGTGTAGATCCAGGATGTGCGGAATTCAATGGGTGCCATAGTGACGAGTGGTTTGAGAAAAGAAATGAAAAACGGTGACACCAGGAGTTTGTAATTTAAAATGGCTTATGAGAAACAAATGACAATGAACTCAATCAGTAGTCTAATTTAACTGTATTCGTTTTAATAGAATCCCACGCGTGTACGAAAATGTAGTATCAGTTTAATAGTGTAAAACAGAAGGCACTGATGTTTACTGTTACCTATATATATTTTTTCTTTTTAGCAATGCACAAAAGTCGTGCACACCCGCGTTATATATATTTTTTTTCTTCTCAAAATTGATTGTTATAAAGACGCTTACCTTATATAAAGCAATACTTACCAATACCAATGGTAATTTTGTTGTTGTAATTGTTGTTGCGAATTTATTTATTTAATGTTGTTGTTGGTTGATTCTCTTGTTATCTAGCAGTGTTCACAATTTTCCGTTTATTTTCTTAACAAGTGTGTGTATGTATATGTTTTAATACGAACCTTGCTAGTTTGTGTAGATATGACCAATTTTGTAAGTTTATTTCAATTTTTTCTCACAAGTTTAAAAAAAAATCACTTTCGAAGAAATTTTCATTTTTTTTAATTTTTTTTTTTAAGTTGGAGCACAATCTTGTAGTATTTTAGTATTTTTATAATAAATTTTAGTTTAATTAAAAGTTGTTTCAGTGAACAAATGTATTTTCTGTTAATCTTTATAAACCACATTTGTCGCTTTTCTTTTCATAAACAAAATTAATTATTGAGCTTAAATATTTCTTTACATTACTCGATCACGGAAACATTTAGCCACTCGCGCGTTATTGTGTTCTGGTTTGAATCTCGTTCACTACTCACCATCTAATTGCATTAAGCACTTATGTGTAGTCAATATCACACGTATAGCGGTAAACTTAAAGTTTTTTTTTCTCTTTTTCCTAAGTTATTTGGTTGACCGTTATGCACATCAATATTATGCGTATATTACAATTTTAAGTAAGATTCAAATCTTGTGATTTGCGTAATTTTGTTCAAATATATATTAACGAAAATAATATGCAACAGATGTACTCCATTTAATTATTGATAAAAATATAAAAACAACAACTGTGCACTTCAATGACCTTTAAGGTGGATAACTTCTTTGAGGTAATCATCTCTGCTGCCAGAATAATTGCGATAATCTCCGCCTAGAAGACATTGTAGTTGTTTGATTGTGAGAACGACCGTTTCCTTGCGAGTGCCTCTGAGCAAACTCCTGCTTCTGTATGCAAATCCATCTTGAAACCATCCGTGAAGACCATTACGTCGTATGTACCCAAAGTACCAGACTTCCAGTCTTCTCTGGATGGCATTTTCACTTTGAAACTCATATTTCAATAACTCAATTGTAATTTCTTTTTGTTTTTGTTTTTAATGACATAAAATTGCATTGTTTTGTTTAGGTAAGCAAAAGTATGAAATGTTGCAAATAATAACTTTAATTCTAATTATTTTGTAATTAATTTTGCTTTTTCGTTTGTAAAAACTAACAAGACCTTTTTCGATCATATATATATTTATTAACGGGCTGTGAAACAGGTCGAAAAGGAATAATCTGACCAGCAAAACAATCTCGCATACGACCAACAGATATTTCAGCATTCCCTTCATACAAAAATTGACAGAGAGAAAGAAAATAAAAGATTTAATACATAATGACGACACTCTTAAAATTGCATACATACCATTAATGACACTTAACACAATTTTCAGTCAAACAATAGATAAAATCACTAAAAAACAAGATAAACAAGTTCGGTTAAGACCGAAGCTTAAATATCCTCCACCTTTAAAAGTCCTCTAAAAAATAAGTTCCTATTGCCATATATATGTATATGACTATTTGTACTTATACAAATTTTTAAATAATAGGCGTTTGCGTTATTCAATCACGCTCATTTTTTTTGGATAACGGTACCCCTTATATAAATACCAAATTTTAACTTGATAGGCATAGTATTGTGCGATATATAATTTTTTAAAGATAAAATTTTTTCGAGGTATGTTGAGAATTTCATTTATTGTGGGAGTGTCTTTTAACCAATTTTGCCCAATTTAAATGTGGAACAGCGAAATTAAACTAAGAATAAGTGTGCCAAGTTTCAATTTGATATCTCAAAAATTACGACCGTGAGAATGCCAACAACAGACGGACATACGGACACACGGACGGACATTCTCAAACGATTTCTCTTTTCATGCTGATTAAGAATATATATGGTTTGTGGGGTCTCCGACGCTTCCTTCGATGTGTTGTAAACGGATGATCAAAATGAATATACCCTCTTCCCTAAGGTGGAGGGTATAATAAAAATTGATTGGTACCAAAAACCAATGGCGTCGGGAAGATTGATTAATTTTTATTCTAATACTCCTAAATACATTATAAAAAACACAGCCACTAATTTCGTCAAGAAAGTACTAAACATCAGCGACACTGAATTTCATAAAGACAACATCCAAGAAATTAAGAAAATTCTAGGGAGAAACGATTTTCCGGATTACTACATCAATAGACTCATTAGACACACAATAAAAAACAATAACAATAAAAACAACAACGAAAATATAAATACCAATAACCTACCACAACAATACAAGGCCATGATGTATGTTCCGACACTTTCAGAACGGCTAAATAACGGCATTACAAACAACGAAAATATAACCATAGCTTACATACTGGTGGAATACCGAAATTGCTAGCCTCAGAGAGCTGTGTCTGGCAGCTAGAAGAAAATCACAAAAACATATAGGTACATCCCAATATGACATATGTAGAAAAAGATACACGGAAGCACGTAGATCTCTTAAAAAGGCAATAAAAGTTAGCAAGGACAATATATGGGGTGGAGCATACAAAGAAGTTATAGCAAAAATTAAATGCTCTAAAAGAAGCACACCAACTAGTGCGAGGTTTATGCAAAGTGTGGTCGAAACGCTCTTCCCAAGACACATGCCGTTCGAATGTCAGATGCCGCCAGCTGAACAAGAATATCAGGACTTAATGCATGACGAAATTAAAGAAGCAGTGAATTTGGCAGTAATAAAGCACCCGGCCCAGATGGAATACTAATGGAAGCAGTAAAAGCAGCAATATGGTATAATACCCCTCTCTTCTTGAAAGTATATAATAATTGTATGAAAGGTGGAATCTTTCCGCATATATGGAAAAGGCAGAAACTCGTTCTCCTGCTTAAGCCCAATAAACCTGAAGGAGATCCTGGCTCTTATCGTCCTCTATGCATGCTAGACACACTTGGAAAAGTGCTGGAAAAAATCGTGTATAGTAGAATCGAACAACATATCATACAGACGGGTGCCCTTTCAAATAACCAATATGGCTTTCGCAAGGGCCGTTCCACTGTAGATGCAATAATACACGTTAAAAATACCGCCGAAAAAGCCATAGACGGCAAACGCTGGAAAAACGGAAACAAAAAGTATTGTGCCCTAATAACATTAGACGTTAAAAACGCTTTTAATTCGGCCAGCTGGCGCCATATAATTGAGGCGATGATCAAAAAAGGTATCCCCGCATATCTAATACACATCATAAGAAGCTACTTATCATGCCGTAGCCTTATGTATAAAACCGACGAAGGCACAAGAACATATAATATAACAGCAGGTGTCCCTCAGGGCTCCATATTGGGCCCTCTGCTCTGGAACATTTTGTATGACGAGGTTCTGAGACTCCCAGTGCCTTCAGGTGTTAGCATAATTGGATATGCTGATGATATTATAGTTACCATTGCTGCCAAAACACTTACAGAGGTACATGCCACATGCGCCAGCACCGTTACCAAAATCAAAGGATGGCTCTTAGAGCATAAGTTACAGCTAGCACCTTATAAAACTGAAGCTGTGCTAATCACCAGTAGAAAAAAAAGAGAAGTGGTGGAGTTAGACATCGACGGGCATCACCTAACAACAACTGATAAAATCAAATATCTAGGTGTATTAATCGATGCTCGATTGAAGTTCTTACCGCACATAATATCAGTGTGTGACAAAGCTAGCAAAATATATACAGCGCTGGCACGCATGATGGCAAATATTGGTGGCCCCAGTCAACGAAGAAGATTACTGCTAGCCAAAGTGATCACCTCTGTCACTATGTATGCTGCACCTGTTTGGAGTGATACACTACAGAAATATCCCAGCTATAATAAACACCTGAATAAGCTGTATCGCGGAACTGCACTGAGAGTCTGCTGTGGATTCCGTACCGTATCACTGGACGCAGCACTGATCCTGTCAGGCATGCTCCCACCTGATATCCTAGCCCAACAAGCTACAAAAATGTACTGTGCCAAAAAACTTCTTAATAGGAAGCTCTCTAATGGAGAAAAACGGGACATAATGCTAGAAAGCTATAGAGAATGGCAAAGGAGATGGGACGAATCCTCTCAAGGCCGATGGACGCACAAAGTAATAACAAATGTTGAGTGCTGGTTGAGCAGACAACATGGCTGTATGGGCTATTACTTGACGCAAATCTTCAGCGGACACGGTTGCTTCCGCAGCTACTTGCACCGTTTTGGTCATGACACTGAACCTTGGTGCCCTGAGTGTCATGACGACGAGGAAACAGCTGAGCATATACTGATAAAATGCCCAAGGTTCGAGGCAGAACGCTCAAAAATTGCAGACTTAATCATGGAACCAAATGGCGATATAATTCTGCACATGATTAACGATGAAAAGGTATGGTCCTACGTCAAAAGCGTCAGTGCCGTTATTATGAAGAAGCTTAGAGTGGCAGAAAGACTACGAGTAAGACAGATGATGACTGACATCATACGAACGAATTGAGCGTAGTCTCAGACGGTTTCTCCTGACGTAACGGTAGTCCCAGGGGAATTGCCGTAGGACGTTCGAAGGGGTTTTAGTGGGTGCAAGTCCCACACTGACTGGGCTTTCAAAGCTTTCCCCTTCGTTAAAAAAAAAAAAAAAAAAAAAGCTTACACTATGAAAAATACACTGAAAAACGTTTATTCTAATACCAAAAGTAAAATAGACAGGATGGACCAGTCCAATGTGGTATATAAAATTAGGTGTAATGGAAATGAAAAAGAAAAGTGTAACATGACGTACGTCGGAACAACCAAAAACAAATTAAGAACAAGGCTGGCAGGACATAGGTCAGACATCAAATGTAGAGACAAAAACGTGACCCCTAAGACAGCCTTATCTGAACATTGCAAAAACAGGAACCATGGCCCTGACTTGGAGAATGTTAAAATAATTAATATAGAGAAGAACTACAACAAACTTCTGCTATTAGAGATGCTGCACATTGTTGGGCAGCCTACCAACACACGAATCAATAACAAAGCGGACACTGATAATTGTGCTCAAGTATATAGAAGTCTAATTAAAAAGGAGAATATACAAGCTAGGCTACCTTAGTTGTTATAGATAAGTCATCTGGTGCATACCAGAAGTGTGTATGTAATTATTGTTAAATAAAAGTGATGTAATAATTTGTGATGTACCTTTAGAGTAAGTTAGGACGGTGTTCTTTTTATACATATGTATATATTCAATGTCAAAAAATTTTTCAGGCCCTGAAGATGCCCTTTATATAAGGGCGAAATATTGGCCAATGTACGAAAAGAATAAAAAGTAACTTAATATTAAACAAGATAGAAAAGTTCGGTTAAGACCGAAGCTTAAATACCCTCCACCTTTTGGTTTTCTCTAAAAAATAAGCTCCTATTGCCATATTTATGTATTTCATGTACTTACGCAAATAGTATTTTTTTAAAATTATAGGCGTTTGCGTTATTCAATCACGCCCATTTTTGGCACAGTGTTGGATATATATACACTAAATTTCAACTTGATAGGCATAGTATTGTGCGATATATAATTTTTTAAAGATACAATTTTTTCGAGGTATGATGAAATTTTCGTTTATTGTGGGCGTGTCTCTTAACCGATTTTGCCAAATTTCAATACGGAACAGCGAAGTTGAACTAAGAATACGGATGCAAAGTTTCAATTTGATATCTCAAAAATTACGACCTTGAGAGTGTCAACAACAGACGGACACACGGACACACGGACGGACATGTCTCAAACGATTTCTCTTTTCATGCTGATTAAGAATATATATGGTTTGTGGGGTCTTCGATGTGTTGTAAACGGATGATCAAAATGAATATACCCTCTTCCCTAAGGTGGAGGGTATAAAAACATGACCTTGAGCTAGAAGAAAGATGGATAACATTATTTAAAATAATAGGTCGAAAAAATACATCTGAAGGAAATTTAAACAATTAAGAAAACTACATTTGGCTTAGGCCAAATCTTAAATACCCTCCATCTCCTGTGATGGGCGTGAAAAATATATTGCAGTGTGCCTACAAAATAGTGCACACTTTTATTCATTAACCTACTTAATTTATTTTGCCTACTTAGGCAAAAAGTAAAATTGTGTCACTATTGATTGTTTTCATTAAAGCTCTCATTAATATAAGTTATTTTTAGATTTACAATTATAAGCAATATTTAAATGTAACACAAAACATACCTACTTTCAACTGTAATAACCCAATTCAAAATTTACATGAAGTAAGCAATATTTGAAATTGTTACATTACCATACATAACATTCACACTCACTTCCAATTAAAATAACCTAGTTAAAGTTTATGCTTAGTAATCAATTCATTATTGTAGTGTGTTCACAATTAAGTGAACACATTCACTCAATTATTATAATAATTAAATTCATATATTGTGATGAGGAAATTTTTCTCGGAAAATAAAATTTCCATCACACGTCTCATCGCCAATATATTTTCTTTTTTTTCTCTTTTTGAATTGTTATATTTGAATTATTATGTATAGTTTTAATTTTTGTTGAATTATTATATTTAGTTTTCTTTATATCATTTGAATTTATACTATTGTTTCCTCTTTATCGTTATGCTTAGCTTTAATATCGCATACATATACGATTGCTTGATGATTGTTTACCTTTTTATTAAGTAACTCTGTTATAGGCAACTCTACACGCCAATGGTTGAGATCAGCTGTAACTAGTGTAAGCTTGCAACAAAAGCTCTTGCAAAAAACAAACAAAAGCTCAGCCGCTGGCCTATAAAAAGCCGATCACCGCGTAGGAAAGTAGCTAGTCTTAGGGCTGACAGGTAGGTAGTCAGTTCGAGCGTAGGGAAATAGGCACGAGAGTGTAAATTCCTCTCAAACACGGTAGGAATATTTCTTAGGCAAAGCATAGGTACGAGAGTGTAAATTCGTCTATACTATTGCATTTGAACTCAACTAAGGCACAACTCGCGCATCGTTACGCATAGCTAAGACATAACATAAAACATAATTAACTCATTTAGTTAAACATAGATCACACACAGTCAGAAAGCAAAGTATTAAACCTTTTTTGTTTATGTACAGTACATTATAATTATTCATTATCAATAAATCATTGCGAAAGAAACTTACATAGAAAAAAAATCATCTTCTTTTTATACAATTTTCGAAAAAGGAACAAATTTTCTTTGCATTGAACTCTGGCTGGCCCTGGGTCTACCCCAGCACCCTTCAGATTCTTTACAATATTTAACATACATTCATAAATTCAACTTTTTGCTTAAATATAGGTCACATTATTATTATTTTTATTTAAGTTAATTTTAAATTTTTGCATGTACATGCAAAAATAGAGCTTATGTCAAATAAGCAATAAGAATAACCTAGTTTAATTTTATGCTTATTATTGAATATTTGTAATTTGTATTTATAATTTGTTGTAAGTTTTAATTTTAGTATATAAGAAGTATTAATTTTAGTATATAAGAAATAGAATTTTATTTAATAAAACAAACTAAAAAACGTATTTGCGTGAGTCACATTCATTTAGTTTCTAACATTAAAATACCAAGCTTTTCAGCTGGATTCTTGCATTGCGCGTTGCGCGACATATAATGTTAGAGACTACATACATTTACCTTTACATTATAATAATTTTAATATTTAAGAAATCTAATTTTTCTAAATAAACTCAGACGAAAAACATTAATCCAAAAGACCAATACTCGTCTCATTCCTTGATAACAAATATCAATATACCTTGTATTCTTGCAGGATACTTAAGTTGCGCGTTGCGCGACGCATGATATTTGTTATAAACACATAATACATTATACAAGTAACATATACCTTAAACTTTTCATTACAATATATATATATTGAATCTTCTAAAAGTGAATGTATTACGTATCAGCATGCAAGTCAACTTTTACGTGAGAATGCCAACAACAGGGACATACATGTCTAAATCTACCCAGTTTTTGACGCTGATCAAGAATATATAAATTTTGTCAGTGAACTGAACTCGACGGACCTATGACTGGGGACTGCGCGCACTCATTTTATATAAAATAACGGGACTCTCTCTTTTGCACGATTTTGTGCTTGTGTTTTATCTAAATCTGATGTGATCCTGGCAGTGAAGGCTGTTGGCGTCTTTGTCAGTGCGAGTTACTCTGGCTTTATGAGTCTTAGTCACTCGGCCATATCAATTTAATACGTTAAAAAAAAATATATAAATTTTGTATTGTCTCTGACGCCTATTTCTGATTGTAGCAAACGGAAGAACGAACTTAATATACACATATACATATGTACATATTGTATATATACAATATGTATGTACACGTATATGAATGTGCATTTCATCATGAACCATGGAGCATTTCCTTGTGTTCCATGGTTCATGTGATTTTTTTTTTATTATACCCTGCACCACCCTGTGGTAAAGAGGTATATTAAGTTTGTGCGGATGTTTGTAACTCCTAAACGGCAAATGCCACACCCACCTTTAGTTATACCGATCGATTCAGAATCAAAATCTGAATAGATTTAACCATGTCCGTTTGTCCGTCTGTCCGTCTGTCCATTTAAATTTGTGTGCAAGCTACAGGTCGCTTTATTTGAGATACTTCGATGAAATTTATTACAAGGACATGTATTGGCCCAAAGGGGAACCCTAATGAAAACGGATCGTATTAAACCATTTTTAGACACCTTTATTTCATTTCATTTATTTATTTCATTTAATTAGAACATAGCTAACATAAACAGCTAATTGAGGTTCACATATGTAAAAATAAAAAAATAAAAAACTTACAATTAAATCTTAAAGCTAAAATCTTAAAGCTAAGCAGGAGCACCACAACAACAACAACAACATCCGCAGCAACTCAGGGACCTATAACTATTAAAGAAACTTATGTCTAATTTAGAAGTATATTCTTAGATTATCTAATATTTAGTAATATATTTCAAATTAATAGTAAAATTTATAACAAAATTATTAATTTATAAACAGGGTTAAGTATAAAAGTTGTATATAAATGCGGAGGGAGAGTAGTTTGGCAACTAACGATTTAATATAATTCTTTTAATGGCAAAGATCGTATCAACCGCAACATCAAACGAATTAGAATATTCGTTGAACAATCGACATAGGACTCTAAAAGAACTGAACAGCTCGTAGTTGGTGCGGCATTGAGGTAGCCTTAATGGCTCAAAATGCCTAGAGACCCTGATTGGTATATTAAGAGTGACTAGGCTCAGAAGAGGAGGGGAGGACACTTCACCTGTCAGAATTCTCGCAATGAAGGAAACCCCCAACATTTCTCTTCTCCTCTCTAGTGTCGGAAGACTAATTATATTGAGGCCATTTTCATAAGAGGGCAAGGGAAGCGAAGGATCCCAACCTAGACCGCGTAATGCAAAGCATAAGAAATTACGTTGAACCGATTCAATTAGGTCAACGTAAAGTCTATAGCTGGGTATCCAGACCACAACTGCATATTCTAGTGTGGGCCTAACCAGGGACGTAAACAGACGTTTGGAAACGTAGGGGTCTTTAAACTCTCTGGACCAGCGTTTAATGAATCCCAACAAGGATCTAGCTTTATTGACAGATGATATGATATGTTCGTTAAACCTGAGTTTAGGATCAAAAGCGACACCCAAGTCATTATAACAAGACACATTTTCAAGAACATGATTATTAACAGAATAGGATGAATATTGATAGTTTATCCATCCAAACGACATCTTTTTGCACTTATTTAAGTTCAAACGCATACCATTTAAGTCACACCATGATACCAAGTTTGTAAGGTCCGATTGTAGTAAACTAGCATCGTCCAAAGAGCTTAACGAGAGGAAGAGTTTAACGTCATCTGCAAACATTAAGATTTGAGAATGTTGGATACACGATGGAAGGTCATTTAGGAAGATAATAAAAAGTAAAGGCCCCAAGTGGCTACCTTGGGGAACCCCAGATGGAACGGAGATTAGGCGGGAATAAGTGGATTTAAATAACACTTGTTGAGTACGACCAGACAAGTAGCCACGAATTAGGGAGATTAAGTTTTCCGGAAAACCAATACGTTGCAGTTTAAATAGTAATAGATCATGGTGAACACTATCAAATGCTTTAGAGAAGTCTGTATAGATGACATCAGTTTGTTTATGAAGAGAAAACGCATTGAAAATGTAATTACTAAACTCTAATAAGTTCGTTGATGTTGACTTACCACGGCAAAAGCCGTGTTGACAATGAGAGATAACTGACCTTATTGATGGCGTTAGTCTTTGAGTAATCAGATATTCAAATAATTTAGGCAGCGCACTTAGTTTGGCGATACCTCTGTAGTTCACTATGGAGTTTCTAGGACCATTTTTATAGATAGGAATAATGAAGCTATTTTTCCAGAGTGAAGGAAAGTAACCTCTTTTTAAACAGCTGTTGAAAATTTTGGTTATTGGACCACACAATAAATCCGCACAGCAGCGGAGAATAGCTGGAGGGACACCATCAGGACCTGGACTATGACATAATTTAAGACTGGACAGGGCTGTAAAGACTTCATTTTCTGAGAAGGACACCGCTGGAAAGATGTCAAACGAACCAATTGGAAAAGGGTAGTCAATATTTCTAATATTAGATGTAGAATATGATTTTGCAAAATGGTCAGCGAAAAGGTTAGATATCTCTAATATATCCGATGTTTCCGAGTCATCATAATACATGATCGAGGGAAATCCCGTAACTTTACGTTTCGAGTTAACAAAACTGTAAAATGATTTGGGATCAAGAAGGAGCTTACGTCTCATGCTATGAAGATAATTAGCATAACAATTATTTTTTAGAGCATTAAATTCTCGGTTGCAGTTTGAGTAACTAATATAGTCCTTGAGTAGACCACTTCGTTTGTAACGTTTGTATAGTCTACTCTTTTTGTTTCTTAGGTTTCGTAGATGTCGGTTGAACCATATCGGACAAATAGTATTAGATGTAGGAGTCTTTAGTGGAACGGATAACGATATGGCTGAATACAGATGATTGTAAATGGTGTGCAAGGAGCCATCAATATCATGATAGTTGAGGTTCCAGTCTTTTTGAGATACGAAGCTTCTAAGTTTAGCATAATCCGTTTTACTAAATAAACGCAACGAATGGAGATCCTTATGTATGGGCAAATCACAATGAAAAAATTCCTGAATAAAAAGAAATAATGAGGGATGGTGAGTGTCCTCCGGTAAAGAGAACGGATGAGATCGTATAATACGTAAATTAGTATCCATATAAAAGACCAAATCTAAGAGCCTATTATTCGAATTATGAATATGATTGAGTTGAAGAAGACCAAGATCAAATATGGAGTCAAATAGATCATTAAATATTGTAGGGATGAATAATGGATAGTAAGCACTAATTTCAGCATTGAGGGACCATGTGACACTAGCCAGATTAAAATCACCAAGTACGAGTAGCTTATCGGCCGGCTTTAATCGGTTTAGTACATCTCTTATACATATAAGGTGTTCCATGTAGATTGAAATATCACTGTTAGGTGGGATATAAGAGCACGTGATAAACAGGGAGGACATGCGGGTTTTTATTTGTACGCATAGGAATTCAATGTTAGAAGAATCGATAGGATCAATTAAGATGGTAGTAAGCATTTTATTGACAGCAATAAGTACACCACCACCAATCCTAAGCAATCTATCACACCGGAAAACTTGAATATCAGAACTGAAGATTTCGGTATTATTGACATGGCTTAAGCCAGGTTTCGGTGAACACTACTACATGGTAATCGCAATTTATTGATTTCAAAAAAATGTTGGGTAATTTAGAATTAAGACCACGGACGTTTTGATATAATAGAGTAAGAGCATTATTTAGTTTTTTGAATTTGACGGAATTTCAAGGTTGATCGGACGACGAAACTTATTACGTGGAATAAATTCCTTGACTAGAGTACCATTAGGCCAAAATTCTTTATTAAGGAGGCGCTCAAATAAAGCGTCATGCAAAAGGATTTTAAATGACGAGATTTCTCTATCTCTTGAAGAATTGAGCTTAAAAATACTTAGTTTGCTAGTATCAATATCCGGTGATATACGTTTGATATAGCTCTCAACAGTACAAATTGTAGTATTCGAGGCAAATCGAGACAAAAATAATACTTTTCGTGCTGGAATGACAACTAGTTCATCAACAAGTGCTGAAGCAGAAATAGAAGACGAAGAGGGTTCGGTATTAACCAGAACAGATGGACCAGAGTTCGAAGAATGAGAGGGATCGGAATTATTTAATGGACTCGTTCGGGGAAGACTGCGAATTGAATCAATTTGTTGACCTACGTCGGACAGATTGCATACTGGTTCGATCGGCGGTGGTGGTTCAATCGGTGGTTGAATAATAACCGTAGGAATATCACAAGGTAATCGGACGGACGGTAAAGGGGGTTGAGTATTTCCCTCATCGCCACTAGCCGTATCTAAGGTCTCTATATGAGGTCATATTATTTTTCTAGTAATTTTGATGAAATTTAGTGCAAGAACATGTTTTGGCCTAAGGGGAAACCTTCTTGAAAATGGTTTATTCACTTTGATTCAATTATTATTATAACTTAAAAGATTTGCACATGCTCATTTTACAAAAGGAGAGTGAAGAGAGCGTGGGTGAATATAACAACACATAATTGTCTCAATAATTTAAACGCCCATCTGGGAGTTAAAAAATGTTAAGTTGTCGTCTGAGGCTGTCGTCTTTTTCGGGCCCATCTACGAGGAATTTCGCGGATGACATCGGAGATAACGACTCGTGTTCTACGTCTTCATTCATATCTTTGCTTTGAAAATCATATGACCGTATTTTATCCTGGTTATCCTTCGGAAATAAATGGAACTGTGAAGTGTCCTTAAATGCAAGGTTGTTGTCGACATCAAGTTGCCACGCCGCATTATAATGATAACGTAATTGATCAGCATGTCGTTTAACTACTTTAGCGTCCTTTAGCTTGACACTATAAGACAAAGGTCCTATTAATTATTCCCCGAACCCACTTAGGATCGTAGAGTAATTTCTGACCCAAATGGAATTTGAACTCGGTAGTGTCGAGCTGCTTATCGATTTTGACTTTAATTTCAATTGGATGAATTTTATCGAAATATAATTTTAATTACCTATTAAACATTAAGTGTTGGTTGAAAATAAATCGTACCAAATTAAGATCAAAATTACAGTCACGTGGAATTTTCTTTAAAAAATCTTTCGTGGTCTGTACCATACGCACCGCTTGGCCATTAGATGAAGGATGGAATGGATCACCGCGGGCATGCCGAATTAAGTTATTTTCCATAAATCTTTTAAACTCTATAGATGTGAATGCAGTCCCATTGTCAGACACCATAGTGTCCGGCAATCCAAATGTAGCAAACGAAGACCTTAAAGAATTTATGGCACACTGTGCAGACGTTGATTTAACTGTGAAAACTTCTAGCCACTTCGAATATGAATCGACAACCAAAAAAAAAAAGTTTGCCCCGAAAAGGGCCAGCAAAATCTATGTGTAGACGAGACCATGGTTTATTCGTCGACTCTTAATTGTCAATTTAGCCGGGTTGTAGCCAAACATAACTCCTAGCTAGAATTTCCATTTTCACAATTCCCGGGTTTCTCCGGGAATTATAGTTCTATTTCGCCAGAGCAAAGAACCTTTAAGCGTAGATATTTCGTTCCGTTTTAAAAAGAAAGAATACAATTTGTCAGTTCGTAATAAACTATCCGGCTACCCCCTTAGCTTAGCTAAGAACCTTCCGCAAATCAGGATCCTTAGCTGTTTGTTTAGCAATTCGACATCAATAATTTGAGTATTTGCAAAATCGATCGATTTTGTATAAGTTGCAATGTTTGGGTTTTCCTAAATATTTGTTAGCGTGGTTTGGAAGCTATCTATCTAACCGCACTCAATGAGTTTTGGTTAACTCTTCATATTCTAGATAGGAATGTTTCATCAGGTGTGCCACAAGGAAGTCATTTGGGGCCTTTATTGTTTTTAATATTCGTTAATGATCTTCCTTTAAGTGTAAACTTTTCTCCGGTTCTTATGTTTGCTGATGATGTTAAGATATACAAATTATTTGATTCTAATAATGGTGCAGAATTAGTTCAACTTGACTTATTGAGTATTAACAAGTGGTGTGAAAAAATGGTATGGTAAGAAATTGTCATTCCATTGGATATCTCCTATTCATACATCTTATTCAATACATGATTATGTTTTAGAATATGTAAATTTTTTCAAAGATTTGGGTGTTGTCTTTGATTCGAAACTTAAATTTAATAGCCATATTGATGCTACAATAAATAAAGTCATGTCGCTGTTAGGATTTATCAAAAGGTGGTCAAGAGAATTTAATGATCCGTATATTTGCAAAAGGCTCTTTTCATCCTTGTTTAGGCCGACGTTAAAATATTGTGTTGTCGTCTGGGCTCCTATATATCAATGTTATATTGACCGTTTATAATCAGTTCAAAAAAACTCTTTGATATTTGTTTGACGTGGACTGGGGTGGAATCGTAATAGATTACTTCCACTTAATGAAAATAGGCTTATGCTTATAGATTTGCCATCATTAAAGAAGAGGCGTGATATTTTAAGCCTATTGTAAAATTAATTCGCGGTGTTGTTTGCTCACCATATCTTTTGAATTGTATTAACTTTAACGTTTCTGGTAGAGTATCTCGTAACTATATTCCAATAAGATTCGCACAAATTACGAATTATTTTATCCATTTCGGTCCCTTTGTAAGCTATATAACGAAAATGTTCTTCGTTTTGATGATTCAACTGAATCATTTGCCATTATTAAGAAAAAAATGTTAGCTTTTGGGCTGCCAGGCTGATCTGTGTATGCATTTTCTACGTATGTGTGATGTACTTGTTACAGTCATATGCGTGCGGAATGTATACTCACTTCTACAGCAGTCACATATATACTTTATCTTGTAAATGTATGTAACTGTAATATTATATTCTTATATTGAACTGTAATATATTTTTGATATTTTACTTATATTTTTTTTTATATTGTAACATATAATTATTGTAATTCCTATCTTCTAATTAAAAATTAATATTACTTTTAATTAAATTGTAATTTTATTCTAGTAACCTATTTTTAAGCAATTTTATTAATTATTTTTGGTTTAAGTTTCAGCGGGTATTGTTGTTGTTGTTGCGGAAGCTGGTTCCGGTTATTTTTAAGTTTACTTTAGTGATTATTAAATAGTCTTAAGCATTATATTTATTTATTGTTATTACTTAGTTCTGCACTAAGTAGATTATACAGTTCAAAATTTTGCTTTTCTTTATTTCAGAACAAAATTTAATAAAACATAACCTTAAAAATTCATTACATAACCTTAAAAACTTAATACCTAATATATTATTTGTTTTTTTACTAACAAAAGGGAAACATAAATTTACTGAATATGTAATATTGAATTTTTTAACCGTAGATTTATCTTTCTTTCTATTTATTTATATATTTCTTTCTAGTTTAGATGCATTCTTCTATGAAACCAGGCATTCCTGTAATACTTCACCTTTGATGTATTATATAAAATAAACCACAGTTAAATTTTATAACTCTCTACAAAATAAAACATTATTTTAAGTCATACTGCATATATATGCTCAAATGTTCACGTTTAAGGAAAGAGGGCAAAGAGGCGACAAACATTTGAGATGTCGTTATTTTATTGCTCATAAAAATGTTAAGCGGGCACTTTACATACTTATTGTACTACTGGGCAATTTAAAAATTTTTGTACATGGCATCGCGGAGTTTGATCATGGTAAGTTGTATTAGTTATAAATTATAACTACTCCTGTTCTTTTTTGACTGAGTATATCTCATAGAAGTTTTTACGTTATATACACATAAAATACATAATGTTTATGCAGACATTTTAAAAGAAAGTGAGAAAAAATTACTCTACACATCATTTGATAAGAAGGTGTATTAAGTTTGGGCGAATGTTTGTAACTCCCAAATAATGATGTAAATTTTATTTATTTTTATGAAAAAGATATCGATTTTCCAAAAAATTAATCTATTATAAACTTAAAATAAATTTATAAATTTATTTAGAAAATTTTCCTTGACTCATTTGATATATATGCATGATTTGGACCAAGACAGAGACTTCAAAATACAGAGGCGGAATGTCATGCTCTTAAATTTTGCCGACAAAATCTCAAGTTATGTTGTTATTTCTTCTGTTCTTATAAGCAAAGCAAAGGGAATATCATAGATTACACATACAATGCAAACGTTTGTCATTAATGCGAATGCGACTTTTGAACAGTGGTTTTCTACGCGCATGTGTATTGTTGTTGTTTTTTCTGTTCTTACAAGCAAAGCAAAGAGAATACTATTGATTGCAAAGATTTGTACGTATGTTATTTTATATATTATGAATGAATGAATGAATAAATAAATATTGTAATTAATATGTGAAAATAAGGCTCTCTTTTATCTTTCTTCATTCGACCTTTCCACTTTTCGACTATTTATACATGTTTTCTTGATGTTTTGTAAAGATGTTTTTTTCCTAATTTTTTCTATTGTATTATTGGGTAGAAAAGTATTTAACAATTCTTTAAAAAATATATAAAAGTAGTAAACACAAGTTAAATTTGATAACACAAGTCAGCCTAACAAAACAAGTAACATATTTGTGTATACGAACATTTGATATTTGTGTATACATTTGCTTGTATGCATTGTATACAATGAAATACGTAAGTGCACCCATCTTGTAACTTGAGATTTTGTCGGCAAAATTTAAGAGCATGATATTCCGTCTCTGTATTTTGAAGTCTCTGCTTCAACCAATTCTATTTTTTAATATCTAATATGTATATTTATATTGTTATATATAATGCTTACTTATATTTATAATTATTATTTTTTTTTTTTTAATTATATATAAATTCAACATCAATAACTGAAAAACTGTGACTTCCTGCCTGCTGCGAATTCTTGTAAATACTCCAATTGTAATCACCTATATAATATTTACAATTACAATTTAATGAATACAGAGTTGGCAACTGAACTTCTAGCAAGAAACAGTAATAAACAAAATCATGGACGCTTTATTAATGTTCGCCCCGAAGTAGGTTCATTAATGCCCACTGCGCGTACTTTTATACAAGAAGGAATTACAACAGAATATGCAACTCACGTAATAGGCACTGTTATTGACAACGAACGAATGTATGCACAGCTAATTAAAAGCTCCCGCATAATATTTGATCCAACGACTTTGAAGGAAAATACTAGTTTAAATGAAAAGCTCAGACAAACTAATGCCGAATATAGAGCTCTTCATAACATTTTTTCTCAAAGTTATAATGATTTATTCAGTGTGGATAAGTCTCATTGGAGAGCCATTGATGATAATATTTCCATACATCCTAATGATTACATTAGTAATACTAAGTTGGAAGGTTTATATGAGAAGTTTCCTGCTAATACCAATTCAAAAATAGCATTATTTTTTTTAAAACAAGACCTACCCGAAATGCAGGCAGTGCCACTTAAGAATGCATCACTTAGTTATAAATCGGTAGCGGATAAAGTAACTGATCAACAAATTCTACTAAATAATGATTTATTTACTTTCACAATCAAACACCTTTATGAGCCTAGTGGTTATAGTTTGAAAAATTACACTTATTTCTTCGGCAACAACAGTTTCAATAAGGATTTTGAGCAAAGGCTAAGCATTAGTAGTCTAAGTCCAAAGTACATTTATGAGTCACATGAAATGAGCAAAGCAGACATACATCAAAGCTACAATGCCAATTTGGATCTATTGAAACGTTCCCATATATCTAGTGTTACTTATTATGGATTTGCAGATTTTACTACAACTGTTGGAGACAGCGTTATTGTTTTTTCACCTAGAACCATTATTGATCACAGTAGTGTTTTACAAAATGCTAATATTACTTCAATAAGAGGACAAGCCACGCTTTTTATTAAAACGCCCACAATTTTACAGCTATCCAGAGAAGTGACAACGTCATTACTAAGTTCAATAAATAATGCTACCACTTTGCCTGAAAGTTCTATAATTCAACATATTCATACAATCTTAAAAAAAAATACTAAAATATTAGATATTCCAAAAACTACATTTCGTGAAACATTTCAAATTATTAAAGAAAACTCTTTTACAGATTTATTATTAGAACTTAGCTGTCCGGGTTTATCCCATGAAAGATTTTCTATAAACGAAATGAAAGCCAGTCAAGAACATCCAATTAATAGCAACATTACTAATATTTCTCTAGAAACAAATAATAGTATTGGTGGAGCCACAACTATATTTTTGGAAAATGACCCATTCAAAAAGAACCGACAACTATCTTTGTCATCCACAATTGCAAAATGTATGTCACTATTTCCCATTGGATTCACATATGAATCAGAAAGAAATATAGATGAAGTAGAATCTGAATTCATAGAAGAAGAAGATTCAAGAGACCATGGAAAAAATAACGATATGGGAAAAATACCAAATGAAGGTATTGTTAAAGAAATAAATCATAATGACAGAGATTTGAAAGCTACAATATGTTCTAGAACATCACAAATTTTCTTTACCCACTTACCAAAAATTAAAACTAACACTGCTACACTTTCACGACTTATTTTTTATAATGAGACGTCACAAATTATAACGTATCTGCAACTACAATATCTGCAAACCTTTGACATTGACCAAACCAGCAAATATTTATGTATACAAACTGTGCCTATTTCAAATGAATTACCACAAATGACGGTGTTTAACACAAAACCCAGTCTCTTTACATCAGAAATAAATCAAAATTCAACAAAAAGTATCATTTCTAATGGAATTTCGAAAAATTCCTCTTTAACACATATACAAAAACTTGATTCCTATTTCTTTAGCATAGTCGATTTATCATCAAACCATATAAATAATAGTGATAATATTATAAAGACAAGCATATTAAACTTAGATAACCACTATATACCTATTAGTAATTTAGAAGCAAAGCATATCCATGTGAATGAAGAAGATGAAGAAATAGAGCTTCTTTATAAAACTTTTTATACAACTTATACATATTTGACCACATATTTCAGTGAAGAAGGCACTAGCATATCTAGTCATACTGAGGTATTTACACACATTAATACATCAACTATAATCAATGGCACTAGAAAAACTAACTTAAATGAAAATATAATTTTAACATCTTTAGCATCACACTTATCTCTTGACATTGGCAGCACAAGCCGTATTATTCTACCAAACCATGTTGAAACACATTTTTTAAACCACAAAGGCGAAAACCTAGGTTCAACTAAAAAAAAAGATAAAATGGTCATAGATTTAAAATTTGGTAACTTTAATAGTAAAATCAATGTTAAAACTTTTTACACAACTTACACATACTATACGACAATTTTTGCTAATGACGGGAGTGAAATATTGTCACATACTGAAGTATATTGGAACTTTATAAAACCAACTAAAACTAATTATATAAATGACAAAAGCATTATTTTATGCGGTAATGAAAATAAAGTACTCAATGATATATTCCAGCAATATACTGAAAATGTGAATGAATTTATATCCGAACCATCAAAATGTGCATTGATTACTCCACAAACGATGACTGAGATAAAAAAAAAATCATTAATAAACACATATAAAAATAATTCATTGAGAGAACAATATATACTAAATAACTCATATCTCCTTAGTATAACACATATTAAAAATGAATCATTTCATGATCAAGTTAATTCTGAGATAAATATTGATGATGAGATTTTAACTTCAGCTACTTTATTATTACAAACAAGTTTTACTACTTATACTTATTATACAACAATATATACAGATAACCAGATGAATGTCATTAGTCGTTTAGAAACAATTACCAATATGCAAACTGAGACTCTTCAACCCATAACAAAAACTGAAACCATTCAGGATGCCTCATTACCAATTACATATTTCACCACATTTACGTACTGGACAAAGTTAGCAAAACAGGGACATATTACTACCTTAAGCAGAGAGAAAATAGTTTCAAATATTTCAAGAGCCCCTAATATAATACAACATATTTCAAATAAAACAAAAAAAAGTAAAGTTCTCCAGATGTCCACCGCAAAAAAATTCGTCACCCAAAATATTACTGAAATTATATATGCAACACAATCCATTCAATCTTTTGTTGAAGATCCTACTGTTGTAATTTCACAAATTGAAATAAGTGAAATAAATAGAAATGATAATATTACAGTAACAGAGAATATTGGAAATATGATATTACCGAACTTTTTTATTCCAACAACGTACTACACTACGTATACATATTATACTACTTCTTATGAATCTGAGAGCGCAAAAACACGTTCTCGTTTAGAAACTGTAACAAATATTGTCACTCCTACTATAACAACTCCCACTGCAACAACTACATTGCTAGACCTACCCCATATAGAAAATAAATCTAAAGTTTTAGAATTCAAGAAAATTTTTGATGGAGATGGTATATCTACCTTATATTTTACTACAAAAATTGAACTTTTGTGGGGAAATAATGGAGAATATACAGAATTAACAAAATCTTCATCTAGTCTATATATAAATGAAACTAAGAAATATATGCTATTAAGTTCTTCAAGTGCAAATGCTCAAAAGGAAAAAATATATAAAACTGGTTTAGTGCGCTTAATAGACGGCACTCGTATTGGTAATAAAACAACTACTCTATATAAATCAAAAATCATTGGTACTCTTATTGGCCAACGCTATGCTCAAATTATTGAGAGCACTTCAAGTTTTATATTTGAAAAATCCAGCACAGCTAGAGAAGTATTTAACCCTACGTTTCCATATAAAAATGTTTTTGAATTTAGTCAGGAAAAACTTGTTCCAGTTGCCCATAACCGTTCCTTAACTCAGTTCAGTACTGATGAACAACATCAAGAAACCGATTTTGTTGAATCAAATGGTTTTACAGATAATAATAATATGTATGAAGAAAAGGAGGAAAAGGTGACGGAATCCGATATATATGATGATATAAATTTTAATCAATTCAGAAAACATGCGTTTGCACCTATTATACCATTCAATAAGTATAGTCGGCCAAAATTTTCCCCAAAAATAAATTACTTATCACCTAGCAGTGCCACCATTGTAACACATAATGAATTTACACCAACTGTGACTGCCACTCCAGCTCTTAAATCATTACGTCCAACTTCATATGTTTTTTCTTCGAGTGTTCCATCACGTCGTTTTGAACCTGGTTTTCTTAAAAATATTTCTCAAGCAACACCAACGTCTTTCCTCTTTCGTGCCGATTCTGTTACATCTCAACAACCTTCAAGTGTCTCAGGCACATTAGGATTTCGACGTTTGACACGGTCAAGCATCAGGCCGACCTATTTAACCTCTTTAGGTTTAAGTGGTTTTAATATTAACACATTTGATCGTATGAAAACTTCACGTTTTTATCAAAAAAGAAAATTTAACGATTCCAGATATAAATCGTTTGAAAGAGACGAACTACGACATAATATTTATGACAAATACAATTTTACACTTCAAAATGACAATAAGTACGATAACTCTAATTCCATTGCACTTGTGAGCCAGCAAAACAATTTTTTTCTGCGTAGTAAAAAACTACATTCTTTAAATAACCCAAACAGAAATTTGGGTGGTACAAAAACATTTAGTAATAGCATAGTTCAAGCAAAAAATTCTTTAAAAACTCTTCCTCGTTTCATAACGACACCAATCACATCCACCATAACAACAAATACACTTAGACCTCAATCATCTAGTTTCCAAAGTCCATTTATATCGCAACGTTCGGTAAATAAGTTATCCCCACAACGTATTATTTTCAAAATTGAAAAGAATCAATCGATTATGTATAATGCACTCAAAGACAAAACATTAGAAGATAATTTTGGTAATGACAATGGGAACGCTCGAGTCTCGGACTTCTACTATGACGATGGTGAAGGTGAGTTATGGGAATATGATGACAATAAAGATTTGAATAGAAATACTCGCTCTAGCAGAAATATACTAATAATTTCAAAAAGACAAAATGTATTATCACGTGTAAAACGCAAGGCTGAAAATTTATCCATAAGTAATAACCATTTTAGAAATCGATTCGGAAGATTAGGCAAAACTACTATGCGTATAAGTCATAATTTTGAACAGGCAGAAAACGTTGAGAAGAAAGAGTCTACCATATCCCCTTATATTGCAACTGTGGGAATTAGTTTAAATGCACAAAATCGTAACAAAACAACACGATTGAATGCCAAATATCAAAAACCAATGCAAAGTACTATTTCATCATCATTACCTAGGACTATACGACCAACACGTCTTACGGCAGAAATGCGATCAAAATTTACTTTGCGTGATAGAGACCCTACACCGGCTACAACACCTACTACAAAAAATAATCAGAGAAACCGGTCCAATTTTCGAAGACGCCAACCTCTAGGAGAAGACTCTGCACTGTCACGTCGGTCATCAAGTGCTAATAGTTCCCGTAATACTGATAAGAGTCGTTTAAAAAGCTATTCCAGGCACGACATGTCATTAACAGGACATAATTACAGAAATTCTATTGTTTCACGGCCACGTAACCACTCAAATGGACGAATACGTTTATCTTCGACACGTGAAACTTCACGTAATTCATCATCACGGAGCCGACCCCGTGGCTCAATTAATAATACCCAAAATTCAGAGTTTTTTGTATTAGATAATAAAGGTACTATAACGGTTACTCATGTGGTACCTGTAGAAACTTCAATAACAATAGTTAATGGTAAAGTTACAAAATATAAAAAAGTTATAACAGCACAAACTAATACTAATATCTTAAATCCTTCACAATATACTTATATCAGTAATGATAACGGTGGCAAAACTCAATTAATACGGCAAGATTCTACAGTAAATTACGCAGGAGTTACCGAAATAACAAAATATGTTCTACACGAAATACCCACAACCTCAATAACATTTACACCAACTACGATACGTGGTCGAAAGACATCATTTTCCCATATTATAGCTTCAACTATGTATTCAGTAGAATCTTTAATTATGACTATACAACCTCAAATTCCATCAAATGCACCTCTAGCAAATATTCTACTTTCGCAATTGTTGCTGGGAAATATAGGTTTGACAACCGGGTCAAATCCCTTATTAGAGGCCTTAGGAAGTGTTGGTTTAACACCAACTATTGGTGAAATTTCATCCACTGTAACCACACCCACTACGGAATATAAAACTCATGCTAGCACTTACGTAACTACAGTATATGACGGTAAATCTACGGTATTATCTGTAACATTTCAAGGAAAAAAAATTTTAACCACTGTGTATGACACCACTGTCAAAACAATTACTGCCACTGAATATATAACAGAAACAATTATTACGATGCCATCTATGACAACACCACCAATAGTTGCTCAAGTCCAACCAGTAGTTAATAGTTTATTGTTACAGCAGATTTTGCTTCAACAACAGCAACAGATTTCAGAAAAAGATTATTTACATGGTGTTTTTTCCACAGCATCTTCTGAAAAACATTTATTTTTGAGAAGTGAATTACAAGAACTACAAACTATAAATAATGTACGATCGCAAGCTCAAGACCTTATCAATAATGATAATAGCTTAAATTCTGCTAGCGATTTTTTAGATGTCGAAGATTTTTCTTTGCAAAATCAAAAACAAAACTATAAAATAGGACGTAAAAAGTCTAGAAAATCTGGTAAAAGCAACAAACGTAAACCTCACATTGTTGAACAATCAACTTCACAAGAAAGTACAGTGATTACATTATATGTATCAGGACGTCGACCGGGAGAATTTAGTACTGTACTATCCACAGTACCAATACGACCAGAAAGAACTATTTATAAACGCCAGGCCACAAAGTCGCTCATTACAAAGGTGTGGGGCTCTTTGGATTACCATAATAATTATGACAAAGATTTTGCTATTAATTATATATATGGTAAAGATTTGTTTTTGATCAATACTAGAGCTACGCCGTCTTTAGATGGCATCAAACAAAAAAATTCTTATACAATAAGTAAAATTGACTATATTATTTCAAATGTTTCGACCGAATAAGATCTTAGTCTATATAATTTACATTACAGCAACCCTTATACCAAAATAAAATATAATTCCTATTAAGCATGTAGCAGTCTTAGTAATAAATGCGGAAAGTCTTTACTTACAAACATATTCCTGTACATGATACTAAAAAGGAAAAGAAATACTAACAAGATAGAGAAGTTCGGTTAAGACCGAAGCTTAAATACCCTCCACCTTTTATAATCCTCTAAAAAAAAGTTCCTATTACCATATTTATGTATATGACTATTTCATTTACTTACGCAAATAGTGTTTTTTTTTTAATTATAGGCGTTTGCGTTATTTAATCACGCCCATTTTTGGGACAGAGTTAAACAACGATACCACTTATATACTCGTATATATCTAATTTCAATTTGATAAGCATAGTATTGTGCGATATTTTAAAGAGATTTTTTAAAGACACAATTTTTTCGAGGTATGTTGAGATTTTCGTTTATTATGGGCGTATCTCTTAACCGATTTTGCCCAATTTCAACGGAACAGCGAAATTAAACTAAGAATAAGTGTGCCAAGTTTCAATTTGATATCTCAAAAATTACGACCGTGAGAGTGCTAAGAACAGACGGACACACGGACGGACATGACTGAAACGGTTTCTCTTTTCATGCTGATTAAGAATATATATGGTTTGTGGGGTCTACGAGGCTTGTGTTGTAAACGGATGATCAAAATGAATATACCCTAAGGTGGAGGGTATAAAAATTATGATATTACCATAATTCAGTTGATTGCTTATCACAATAGTGTATCACCCTATTTAATTTTTATGAATTATCCGCAACAGAAGTAGATGTAAGATATATCATAAAGTATGATATTCTTAATGAACACCACTGTAACAGTGCACCTAAACATATTCTATTTCATCTATGTGTCTATCATTGTAACAACTAAATCTTTTAATTTGATGATTGATTAAATAGAATAACTTAACACCTTTGGAGGCTGCCATATATATTCTGCCCTTTTATTTAATATTCATGTAGTGTTTTTTTATTTGCACCTATTAATTTTGATCGATATTGTTTTTTGTTGTTACTTATGTTCTTTTAAAAAAAAGTTTCCAAAAATTTTATTCAAACCTTACATATTGTAGTCATACGAATTATAAATATATATAAATTTAAAAAAAAAAAATATATGTACCATTAATAAATCCTTTATATAAAGAGTCCCAAGTAGGACAACATAAAACACACAAAAAAGAATATAAGTTTCTACAGTGTGAAACACATTTTATATATTCGAAATCAATGCATGTAGTAACTCTGATGTAAAATAACTAAATAAAAAAGTTAAAATATTATAAAACCTTTAATACCCGACACGAAGGATCGTATCATGGGGCTTGTGATGAAATATCTAAATTTTAATAGCTATTGTTTAAACTGTTGAAGTACAAATTTTTACTCTGTTTTACAGAAACTTATTTAGATTAATCTTACAACTGAAAATTCGACTTATGTACTAAATTACAATTAAATAAAATAACAATAGCTGAAAGTTTGCATTATCCAATATGTACTAAATTAATATGTACTATGTGTACATATTGGTTCGTATGTAATAAATTTAAGTTTATAAATATTATATAAAAAAAAAAAATTAAGTTTTGTTAATATTTGTACTATTATTTTCATATATAAACGGAAGTCGGCGGTGCTCATCTAACTTCTACCTAAACAAAAAAGGTTGCCGACTCTTGGTTTACACTATTTAATTCCTGTTATACCTAAGTAACGCAATTAGAATTTGTTATATATGTAAATAATTTCTTAAAAGGTGTTTATAAGAAGACCAGATCTATAAATTGCCTGATTCGGTTTAAACTTAGAAGTAAGTAAACGTTATATACAAATTTTGATAAAAAATATTTAAATTTGCGGCTTTTTACATTGTAAAAATAAATTTTGGAAACAAGCAAAAAGGCTTTATTTGGTGTAAGTCAAATTCTTGCATACACCCCATATTTATAGGTTAGTCTTTGGTTGCGTTCCCTTTTGACGATACTAAATGTAAGTGTTTATGTAACGGCAATTTTTTTTTTGCTGTTTGATGTTGCCCATATTTAGTATTTTCACGAATGGGCAATTTTACTTTACAGAGTATAGAGTATATTCCTGTCTTGATCAGCATAAAGTTCTTATGATGGTTCACCATGTCCGTCTGGGGGAAATATTCACCCATTTAAAAAATTAAGATATTGAAACATATCCTTGTACCAAATTTCATCGAAATATCTCAAAAATTATTAGAACCTCATATGGGAAGAGGCCAATACATGTCCTTATACCAAATTTCATCATAATATCTCAAAAAATTCCACCTGTAGCTTGCGCACAAATTTACATACATAGACAGACGGACATTGTTAAATCGATTCAGATTATCATTCTGAATCTGTTTAATTGAAGGTGGGTATGGCATTTGCCGTTTAGTAGTTACAAAGTTTGTAACACAAATTTGGTGCAGGGACTAAAATTTTTTGATTTATGTATAATTTTGAAATTTTTGATAATACATTGAAGGATAGAAAAACAAAATTTTTAATTTTTTAAAGGAAAAATTTAATTAAATAATATATGAAGTGGTTAAGGGTATTTGATGGTCGGGCTTTACCGACTATATTATTTTGATTTGTTTTCTTTGATAAATGAAAAGTTCTATTTATAGCCTGCACCACCCTGTGGATAGGGTTTTAAAAATAGTTCACTCCGGTACATTTTCAATAAGGTTCTCTTTTGAGTCAATACATGTCCTTGTACCAAATTTCATCAAAATATTTCAAAAAATACGATCTGTAGCTTGCGCACAAATTTAGATGAACAGACAGGAGGACAAACGGGCATGCTTAAATCGATTCAGATTTTGATTCTTAATCCACCGGTATAACTGAAGGTGGCTGAGGCATTTGCCGTTTAGGAATTACAAATATCCGCACAAACTTAATATACCCTTTTCCAAAGGGTGGTGCAGGGTATAAATTACAGCGTTCGTTCTCATGTTTACAATTTTAGTGTCTTTTTGATTCTTAATTGAGTTATCTAACAAATCTTTATAATGTGTTTGTAACGTGGAAGTATGTTTCTGGTAAAATTGAAAAGCCAATCGAATCAGCAACTGCAACTGCTGAATGGAAAGATAATTATGAAAAAGCGAAATGTGATTTAATATTGTCTATCAGCCCATGCGAATTACCACAAATAAAAAGTTGTATCACATCCAAAGACACATGGGATATATTACATGAAATATACCAGTCGAGAGGCCCTGTCAGACAAGTCATGCTGTTGAAGTCACTCATCTTAATGAAAATGAAAACTGGTGACTATATGCGCGACCATATTCAAAAATTTTAGAAAATCGTGGATAAATTAAACGAACTACAATTAGTCATAATTGATCAGCTGTTTGGAATCATTTTACTATACAGCATATCAGAAACTCTCAGAATAGCTATTAAATCGCAAGAAAAATTACCCTCGACTGATATACTCAAAGTAAAGCTCCTTGAAGAATTTGAAGTAAGAAAACGAAACATGAACCGTGAAGTTGAAGATGCTATTTATACAAATAAAAATAGTAAATATACGAATGAGAAGAAACCAAAATTCAAATTTACGTGCCATTATTGCGGTAAGGTAGGACATATGGCAAAAGATTTCAAATCAAAATTCTTTGCCAAAAAGCATGACAACAAAGGCAATGCATCCTGCAACGTAAATGAAGTGCTCTTTACTATGGGTCATGATAGTGATAAGAACGAATGGTGCCTTAATTCAGGTGCTTCATCGCATATGTGTGCTAGTAAAAACATGTTTAACGAAATTAATACTGTAAAAAGTAAGAAAAGCACAATGAATTATTTAAGCACCTACGCAGAAAGGTTTCTTATGCTATTAGGCGTGCGAAAATAGCGTATTATGGATCAAGGTTTCCCTCTGCTGCCAGCACCGCGCGGAAATGGTCCTTGATTAGGAAGATCGGTATCAACAGGAACACTATCCCAACCTCGACGTTAACGAAATAAATAAAAAATTTGTAAGCATACCAATGTCTCGCAGTATTTAGGAATGGAAACTGCCTTTGGTTTTAGCTCACTTAAGTTTAATAGCGTGAGTGATGCTGAAGTGCTAGAGTGCATACTAGACACGAAGTCGAATGCTATTGGTCTGGATGACGTTGATCCTAAATTTATCAAATTGATTCTCCCAATGGTGTTACATTGCATTACTTCGATTTTTAATGATATAATCATGCATTCGACCTTTCCGAACTGTTGGAAATTCGCAAAAGTCATACCCATCCCGAAAAGCAATGAAGATTTTAGACCAATAGCAATCCTTCCGTTTCTCTCTAAAGTGTTTGAAAAAATCATCAAAAAACAAATATGTGATTTTGTCCGTATCAACTCACTAATAGGTGATTCTCAGTCTGGTTTTCAGAAAAACAGATCGTGCACTACCGCATTAATTGATGTGGCTGAAAGCATTAGGGGCAAATTGGACAATAACAACATGTCATTCCTTGTGTTACTCGACCATACCAAAGCTTTTGATTCAGTTACCATGTCTTATTAACCATTAAGCTAAGGAAGTTCTGGTTAACATTTTTTGTAGCTGTGAACAATATAGGAAAGTTGATGGTATCCTCTCTAAATTTAGGTAACATATTTTGATAGCTAGGAAATTATTCTTCAGGTGAATTGAATAGGAACCAGGCACAGAATTGATGTTATCTTCTCTAGCTCAGCTAAACATTTACACTAGGCTAAAACATTACACTAAGCACGAGAGTTGATGTTATCCTCTCTTTCTCAGCTAACATTTAAACTACCAAAAACATTACACAAGGCACGAGAGTTGATGTTACCCTCTTTTTCTCAGCTAACATTTACACCAGTCAAACATTACTCTAAGTACGAGAGTTCATTTTATCCTCTCTTCTTCTTAACACTTACACTAGCTAACATTACGCTAAGCACGAAGAGTTGAACTATCCTCTCAAAATATATCCTAAGGAATTCTATAAACGCAAAGTATTTATACTAATTAATATCCAAACTCTTGAAACAACACACTAAAAGACACAATTACAACTGAGATTCTTGCCTAAAAACCAGGACATATTTAACAAAAGCAAAAAAAGCAAGCACCTACTGTTAAGCAACGCCATATTTTCTTTCTTTTTAAAATAAATATATAAAGCAGTGTCGGGCAATGGGTGCGCCGCGGCGCACTGAGGTGCCGCGTAAAATTCTGGGGGCGCCGCGAACATTTTTGTAAAATATTTAAAATCGTTAGAATTATCGAACTTTTGGTCGAATTAAAAGATAATGTTTAAAAAATATTTTATATGTGAACAGATAATGCTTAGTTTGCATTATAGGCGCGAAAAACATGGCATCGCCATTCACGGCTCACCGTGTTTTGTTTTTCTCATCATACTCATATCAGCACGTGAATTCACCCCGAGAGCAACATTATCGTGTAGAACTTTTTTAAAGTAAAAAGCGAATGTGGATGGGTTCGCGGCATGTTTATTTTTTGCACGGCTAGAAAAGATGAAAAATACAAATGATACAATTTAAGGGATTCGTCAAAGTAATGATGCAGCAATATTAATCGTATTTTTGCATTGTTGTAAAACACACAGTAATTTGTGCACACAGTAAAATCTGTTGGTTAAAAAAAAACATTGAAAAATAATTTGTTGTGGCGGAAGAATCCTGTGCTTATAATTAATTCTTAGCGAGATTCTCACACACTTATTACACAATATAATTTTAATTTGACAATATTAAGAAACTCTCTTAGGAAATAAATTTAATAAAGCCAATAGTTTTTTTATATTTATGTACTTCCAGCGGCAGATTTGGACTCCATAGTCACTGAATTAAGCTCTTTACAAGACTTTTTCTCGTCGCGTAGAAAGTTTTCAAGATCTCCGTTTCTGCTAAAGTCCATGGAGATACTCTCAAGAGTCTTTTCCAAAACGAGATCCTTTGCTTGTACATAGAAACGCTCTTATATATTATATTTAAATTTTTTTAAACCCATATGATGAAGAGATTTATAATTAGAAAAGGTGACAGTGATAAACCCAATCCCAACGAAAACAGTGAAGATAAGAAAATCTTAAAATCAACAGTAAAAAAACGGAAATACGACGAAGATTATATTAAATATGGATTTATACCATCTGTTACTGATCCATCACTACCGTTTTGTTTAATTTGCCGAAAAACTTTTAGCAACGAAGCAATGTTGCCAAGTAAACTACTTCGACATATTGAGACAAACCATCGGGAGCAGATAAACAACTCGATAAGCTATTTTGAAAATGCACGATTAAGTCTTCAAAAGCAATCACAACAATTCAAAAAATTTATGACCACGTCAGATGAAGCTCAAGCTGCTAGTTACTTGATAGCTCAACTTATCGCTAGAAAGAAAAAAGCTCACGCGGAAGCAGATGAAATTATCTTGCCTGCCTTAAAAATTGTGGCTGGATGTATGTTAACGAAGGATGCTGTGGAGAAATTTATGAAAATTCCACCATCATCAAAAACTATTGCGAGAAGAATTGAAGATATGTCAGATGTTGCAAATGATACAATATTTTAATGACCCTTCAAAAAAATGGGCTGTACAGCTTGATGAAAGCACAGATATTAGTAATAAAGCTCAGTTGCTAGCAATTTTAAGGTTCGTCAATACAGGAAAAATTGTGAATAATTACTTTTTTTGAAAAGAATTAAATCAAAGAACGACTGGTACGGACATTTTTAAATTAGTAGATGAAAATGTTACGAAGTATAACTTGAGATGGGAAAATTGTATTAGCATCTGCACGGATGGAGCTCCAGCTATGAAAGGTTTAAAAAAAGGATTTATAGCACATGTCATAACAAAAAATCCAAAAATCAAATTTGTTTACTGCATGATTCATAGAGAAGTTTTACTGTTAAAGGCGGTTCCTCCCAACCTTGCCACAACTCTAGATGAAGTCGTAAAAATAGTAAATTACGTTAAATCAAATGTTCTTCTATCGAGAATTTTTTCAGCATTTTGTGAAGTAATGGATTCCGATTTTAAAAATTTATTGTATCACACTGAAGTCAGATGGCAGTCGAAAGGAAGAGTTTTAAATCGGTTTATTTTAATGAAAAATGAAATTGTCGCATTTATTGATAGCGAAGAGATTCATTTTTCCTTCCCGATGAATGATATTTGGTGGTTACGAGTTGCATTTTTGAGTGATATTTTTGACAAGTTAAACAACCTAAATTTAAATTTACAAGGTGTTCAAGAGAACATTATAACTATCTCCAGCAAGTTAAAAGCGTTTAATGAAAAACTTAATTTATGGAAATTAAATATTGCCAATGAAAACTTTGCATCTTTTCCGACAGTTGAAGATAATCCTTTAAAATCTCTTATCAAAGAAGAAATCTACGAAACTTTGATATTATTATCCGCACATTTTGAGAAATATTTTCCTAACTTGGACGTTTTGAAAATGGAATGGGTGGTCAACCCATTCATGCTCTGTGAAATTAAACATCTGGAAGAATAAATGCAAGAAAATTTAATTAATTTAAGAAACGATTTAGTTTTAAAAAGACTCTTCGCTGAAAAGGAGCTATCTGAGTTTTGGTTATGTTTAAACACCAAATTTCCTAAACTTAGTAACAAGGCCGTCGAATCACTGTTGCCATTTGGAAGCTCCTACCTCTGTGAGAAAGGTTTTTCTACGCTTACGGAAATGAAGTCTAAGAAACGTGAAAGACTTCAAATGATCGATGAGGAAATGCGGGTCTGTCTTTAAAAACTGGATCCCCGTATTGACTTTATATGTTCTCAAAAACAATCGCAATATTCGCATTAATAATAAAAATTTAATATTTAAAAACAATAAAATGTGTTGCTTGTTTAATTTTTTTTAATAGTATCTATTTTTGTATTGCAATTACCTAGGAATAAATTTATAGCGAGTCTCACAGGTACACCGCATTTTTAAGCATAGTGCGCCGCAGCTTGAAAAAGGTTGCCCGACACTGATATAAAGCATTGTAATTCGAAGATGTCATCAAAAATAAAATCTGTCAATCTATTCATTATAATCTCTTGGGAAAAAAATAAATTAAGTCTGGCCTTGGGTCTACCCCAGCACCCTTCAGATTCTTTACAAATTTAAGTATATTTTATTTTCCTTATTCGATGTTACTCGTTTTATTGCATTTTGTTTTACATTCGTGAATACATACTATTTTTCTTTTCCTTTTTTGTAGGAAATTCTTGTACATGTGCGTTCACATCCCAGATTACGTTTTGAAGAGAGTTTGTACTATACATAATCAATATACTGAATGTAACTATCTTCGCTTGCTACGTTTGTAAAAACAGTTAATTTCTCAATCTGAACAATATTCGGCCGAAACAATGCAAATAAGTGGTACGATGAACTTCCGAGAGTTTTTTTATGTTTAAGATCAACATACAAAGAGGATATTTCAATATTTAGTTAAAATTGTATACGATCAGACATTATGACTACCTGGAGATTTTACTGAGACAAATGCCTCACCCGATTAGCTGCATACTTAAATAAAATCAAGGGGCCCAAAATGTGAATTAGTAAACATGGGTTAGAACAACCATATGATCGAGCCTTTAAAATTAAACATAGGGGCTAATAATAATTCAGATTAGAAATTGACAATAGCACATTAAAGCATTTCAATAAATTGCATTGAATCAGTCATAATTGAAACTTCACAAAGCACTGACCAAAATAATACACTAAAAAAACGCATAACAGTTAAGTTACTTAACATAATTTTTTTAGTAGATTAATTTAGCGATCTTAATTAATAATTATTACATATCTTTAATTTATTTACGTTGTTTGATTTTATTTGTTCTAATAATTTTATTATTATTATTATGTTTAAGAAATGTTGTATTGCTAACTTCTTTCTTTGTGTCGTCTTTATGTTATACTTTAATTTTTTTATAGCTGAAACAGAATTAAAGATCATGCCTCTTTATTTACTGTATAAAAGTTCGAAATTGTTAAATATAATGACCATTAATTTGATTATTGTGGGCAGCAACATTGCACATGTATCCATTATGTTTCATCCAATATACGTATCTTTTTACTCTTTAATAAGTTTGTTATTCCGTAATATGCAGAAGACAACAGAAATTCTTCAAAGTATATTCTTGATCATTATTAAAAATAAATCCGCCATATATGTGTTTCCTTGTTTATCTCCTACGGTCGTAAAAATTAAGACAATATTAAATAACATTTTGTATGTCATATATTGATGTGTTAAAAATATACACAAACAAAAAGATACATAAAACCTAATTTTCTAAGTACAGAATTTCACAATTAGGATAAAATGTTAAAAAAAAAATAATTTAGGGGTTGTTATAAGATGTTATACAATGCACACTAAGGTTGGCCGAAAAACTACTTTTTGGTTTTATACCCTCCACCTTAGTGACGAGTTTTTTTCCATTTGCAACACCCAGAAGGAGGTGTTAGAGACTCTACAAAGTAATATATTTATGATCAGCATCAAAAACTGAGTCGATTTATTAGCGTTGATTGGCGTTCTCACGGGCATAAATTATGAGATAATTTTTGCACTAATATCTCTATTTAAAATGGGCAACATTGGTCAATAGCCACACCCACAATCAAAAAAATATATGTATTTGCCACAAAAAGGAAGCTATAAAGTTGAAATTTAGCATTTTTTTTTCAATTAACTTATCCAACGATGGGCTGAAAAAAAGGCGACGCTTACAATCGATAAAAATTTATATATCTGCCAAAAACAATTAACCTATGAATTTAAAATTTGGTACACATAGTTATCTTCTCTATCGATTTGCCAAAAATAAACATGGTCGGAAACTCGGCACGCCCACAATCACCAAAAATCTATATATCTGCCACAAAAGTTGACATATAAACTTGAAATTTGGTGCAAATATTTATCCAATCAATCGATGTATAAAAAAGGGGCTTATCTATTAACAGACGCTCCTATATTTTAAAAAAACTCGACTTTATGTATAAAATAATTACATAATTACTATTAATAATATTAGATGGCGTATGTAAATTTTGTAACTATATTTTTATAGGCGTTCAAGGTTTTATAATTTTAAATAAGAAAGTATCATATTATAACTTTCGGCGGAATTCTAACTTGAAAATCGAAAAGGTGGTTTTTCGGTCCACCTTAATATATACTGAATAGGCTAACCCCAATTGTTACTTGTCTCCTTTTGTTTTCATGTACTAAGTAGTGCTTTTGACATTTTCCGACGTTGGTTTCGTGTTTTGCGTTGGTAAAGTAAGTTGTTTCTGATTCATTGTATAAAATAATAATCAACGTGCTACAGTGTAGACTGCAGGATATGCAAGAGAACATAATTCGTATACATAAACAGAATAAAGTAAAGGAACATTAAGAGGTATCAGAAGTACGTATTAACAAAAAAAATTAAGAAATGAAATATTAATCTTATTAATTATATTTTAAATAAATAAATAAATAAATAAATAATAATAAATAAATAACTATGTCAAGCCCGACAACCTATTACCCTACACCATCTACGTCCAAAATTTATATTGTACCATAATTTGTTTAGTTTAACGATTTATTGTTGTATGAGTCACCTCGTGAAAAATATTTATAAGTTCTGAATCTTTAAAAATTGTCTAATACGTTTCAAAATTAACAATAACACTAAAGACACCAACCCTTTAAATTTAAATATAGGTGACTTTATTTTTTTAAGGTATAGGAAATAAAATAATATCTAGGAATAGAGTAAATTCAGTTATAAAAATTAATAATTTACTTAAAGAAGTGCACAATAATGAGTTAAAACCATATAAAATAAATTAATATTGTACAAAATATGTAATGAATACTCAAAATTTTTTTTTTCTTTTTATACAAATAAAAAATTTTTTTATGGGGTAAGGGTGTAGTGTAATAGTTTAGTTTATTATGAGACTTTTTCTAACAATTTACATTCATAAAATTATGAAACAATAAGTGAGGTAAAACTTAAAATTATAAGGCGTTGTTGAAATAACAGTAAAATGAATTAAAGCACCTAGCTAAAGATGATAAGAATTTTTTATAATAATTTAAACAATTAGGGAAAACACGAGCTTGCTCTCGGCTCTATCGGTATCATTTTGTAAAAAGAAAATTTTTTGATGCGGTCCTAAATCTAATTAAAATTAATTAATCTTAAAGTTCAAATATAATTTAAAACAAACTCCTGCTACTATAAATTGTATATACAATTATAATTATTCAGTTAAACATAAACAAACTATAATAAAAAAAAAATAGCCTCTGTGTGTGTTAGGGGAAGAATTAATATAAAAATTAGGCATTAAGCGGATAAACCCTAGGGGTGATAGATAATGTGTGTTAGACCAGTTCAAGTCCACTTTATCACAAACAATTTGTTTAATAAGGATATTATTATGAAAATATAGCGTTTCTACAAATTTTTGTAGAAAAACAAAACATTACGAAGATAGCGGAACTATTCTTGATTCATTATAAATAACATTATTAGAAAAACGTTTAGTTGACGTTTCAAAACTTTTGTTAACGCATTTGCAAAGAATTTTTCTTTCCACGACCTCAAATTCGATATAGTGAACCAAACAGGGAACGCATAAAACATTATAGGCCTTAAACATGTTTTATAAATTATTAATTTAGTTTGATTCGGAAGAAATTTATTATTAAAGCATCTACCAAAAGAACCTCTTATCCTATTTACCTTTTTAATTACATTTCTTGCATAATTATTGAATTTAAAAAGTTTATCAAAATGTACGCTAAGGTATCCTTAATTATCTCTAAATGGTATCTCAACATTATTGAGAAAAAACTTTAATTTACTACTATTTGAGACAACAAATTGCTTGCACATTCCAGAAGCATTTTTTTATGCAAATGGCCTCAGACTTAGAAGAATTTATTTTAAGGCCCCAATCTTTATAGTAATTATCTACTAATTGTAGATGTTTTGAGACATTGTAAAGGGCGATCTTTAGAGATTCATGATGTACATAAAGAAGAGAATCATCCGCATAAAGAATGCTTTTGAATCCATGAAATTTATAAGGGAAGTCCGAAATAAATAAACTATAAAGATATGGAGCCAGAAAAAAATCTTGAGGCACTCCACAACTCACGCTTTAAAAATCAGAATTTTTAATTTGGACGAAAAATTTTCTATATATAAAAAAATTTTGAAACAGTTTTACAGTGTAAGGTTCGATACCAATTTTAATCATTTTGAATAGAATGCCGTTGTGCCAGGCATTATCAAAGGCTTTTTCTATATCTAATGATACAACAACAGAACATTTTTCTTCACTTACAGTACAAGTTATATCATTATGAAATTTAGCAAGAGCATGAGTAGTGTAGTGTGCTTATCTAAAACCAAACTGAATATGGGGGAACGTACTCATTGTCAATTCCTAAATCCATTCTGTCACGAATAATCCTTTCGAAGAGCTTATCTAAGTTAGAGAGAAGGGAAAACGGACGGATGTTGTTTAAATCAGAATTGCCACTTTTCTTCGGAATAGGGCAGATTTTAGCTTTTTTCCAAGAGTTCGGGAAATAGCAATTGTTAATACAATTATTAAAAAATATGCATAAATATTGCAGAGATTTTAAAGAAAGTTTTTTAATTACGAAATTTGAGATTTTATCAAAGCCAAAGGATTTTTTATTGTTCAAAATTTTAATAAATGTCGCAAGTGCTTCTGGGGATGTAAGTTTGACATTTTTCTGTGAATTTAAAGCATTGAAATTATCAAAGCTTAATAAATGATCTGAAAGCGGTAAAATTGAAGAGTTGTTTCCTCAACTGCAGACGAATGTCTCGTAGAAAAAAAACGCGGTTATATATAGATGAGAAGTGATTCTTAAGCACAAACAATATTTTATCCGTATTTACGATTGAAACTAGATTTAAAGAAATATTTGGGGTCTCAAACTTCTTATGGTTACCCAGAATATTAAAAATTTTTTTAAAAGCGTTGGGACCAGGAGTTATGTTCTTAACGCGTTCATGAAAAATCTTTAATTGCTCAATAATTACTTGCTCTTTAATAAAGACCTTTATTAGTTGAATTTGTTTCGACAAAATTTTGTATTCAGAATCATTTCTATTTAATTTAGTTCGTTTAAAAATTCTTTTAAGTTGTTTCTGCCAAAGATATTTAATATTGAAATGTTTCTTAAGCAGATCGGACATAACAACCTTCTTATTCTTAAATTCAATTTTATTTGAATGTAAATTGGACGTATGATTGAGCGAGGCTGTAAACTCATCAAGTTCACTGTGCATTGGGGGAAAATGGTTTAAAATTTTGTTATCAAGATAATTTTTGAAATTTCTCCAATTTGTGTTTTTATAAAATGTAAACATAGGTGGAATTCTCAATAAAAATTCTAAATTTAAAAAACTAATTTTGAGTTTTAGTGGAAAGTGATCCGAAAAAGTAGGAAGCGAATTAATTTGGAAATTTCTGTTAAAAGTGTTAATCACACTAGATGAAATAAGACAATGATCTAGAAACGATGTACCGTTACGAAAAGAAGGAAGCGAGTCAGAAATTCTTAAAAAGTCATCGTGGTATAGTTGAAGCCAAGAATGAAAATTATTTCCGTTTGTATTATTAAAATTATCTTCGCAAGAGATGTACTTTGTAAGGAAGAAAAATGCACAGCCTTTTTCCCCCTACAGATGTAGCATTTTCACCACGACAACTCGTCGAAAGCAGGGCCGTCAACTGTGAGTGGTGAAAACGAGCCGAGTGCCCGATATTCTAAGAAGTGTGAGAGTAGAAGTGAAGAGATCGTCAGGCAGTAACCATACTTTAGCAATAAATATTAAATATAAAGAATATTGTTTACAAGTTTTCATGTTAAGTTGCAGCGTGTTCTGAATAAAAAAAAATACAAGTAAATTTTAAAAGAAAATATAAAACACACATATAAAAATATTTATCGTGTATGAACCTTGGAGCCGACGGCTTCATCCGAGCGAATATAGAAAGCACTTTATAACTTTGAGTCCAATAAAAGAGCCATCATAATTTCGCGAGAGATTTAGAATTAAATTTAAACTATTTGTAAGAAAAAATGGGTTAAAAGTACAGGGAATATAAATAGAGCCAAAAAGGAATTTTTTTGGGCAATTGTCAACAATTAAATTAATTTCAATAAAAATATTAGGAAAAGGCAAGAAATCTGTATTAATTCTCGAAAAAGAATTTAAATTTTTCAAAACAAAAGCAACACCTAGTGAACTTAAGTCGCGAACAAAGGTATAATTATCAAATGAAATTTTTGCATTTTTCCGTAAACTCGTTTCTCGTACAAATGCAATATCGATTTTATTGACCTTTAAAAGGTTTAATAAATCCAATCTGCGACTGTAATCCACTAAGGAACGAACATTAAAAGTTAATAAATTAATAGAATTATGGACCATAAGTTTTATGGACTTCATTTAACAGAGAGATACATTCCTTTTTAGCTTTGTCTTTTGATAATCTTTCAAAATTTAATAAAAATTTTTTGATTCTATCTTCTAAAGAAATTGGATCAGGATTACATAAAATTGCAGCAATTTTTAAAAACTCTTCAACCAAAGGAGGTTTTGGGTTGCCACCAATACTGTTACAACCTTTAAAAAGGCTTGCGAAGGATTTATTGGGAGAAAAAAACTTAGAATTGACAATTGCTTTAGAAACATTATTAGAAACTAAAGAATTTTTAATTTTATTAACTTTAACAAGGTTTTGTTTGCATGCTATAAAATCTTTATAATCCTCTCCAACTTGCAGGATGACCACTTTGTTTACAATTAATACAAAAAGGTTTTATATTACTCTCTGTATTAAGTTCACAATCTACAGGTGCATGGAATTTACTGAATTAAACGCAAGATAATGGACGATTAAAATTTTTAGGAAATCGTCCCAATTGTTGACAACGCAAACACTGAATTTCTTTAAAGTTTCCTTTGGGAAGTTCCCAAACAGCAACTCGATTGAGAATGTATTTAATATTTAATATATCAGAAACATTCTTTCCTGGCTTAAAAGTTACCAAAAAGAGGTTCATCTCTAAATTATTTTTCTTTGCATATGCAGTCTTAAATTTGTTAACGTTTTCAATAACATCAAGCAAACTACTCTCCCTTTTTTTTTTTAATTTCTTCCAAATCGTATTTCCAATAAAGCCCTCTTAAAATAACGCTTCTACGTCTGTTTTGTTAAGCTGTTTTAGTGTATATGAATATGATTCAGTTTTTTTTGACGAAGTAATTGCATCATTTCACTATGAGTAGAATAGTCTCCCAAATATAATTTACTTTTGCGACGACTTTTATTTAAAATTTTAAAGTCAATGTTCTTTTACTGTAATTGGTCTAACAAATTTTTGACATTACCTTCCTTTTCATCTACACCTTATTTAAAATATCTTTATCCATATTATCATTTTCTGTATCAATAAGTAATTCCCCTAAAATAGCAAACCTATTATTGCTATTAGTAGATGAAGGAACTAGTTTTTTATTTCTATTATTTGAAATTGAGAAAACATCCTCAAATGAAATTGGGAAAATCGCAATTGAAATTGGTAGAAAGGCAATTGAAAATGTGTGGGTACGGAACTTGTTTGTAAAGTGGACTGACATGGGAAATGCATTAGACGAGCTCCCAACGCTAGTACGCTAGTACCACTTCGTGCTAACCAACAAAGGTTGGTCCATCTGGAAAATATTATAAACCAAGACATAGAGGTGGTGACAGCTGGGAATTGTGCAAGATTTGTGCAGCACACCACCACCTTCTATGAAAATGCGATCAATATGCCTGTTGCGATCTAGCTGTACCGCCCAATTATGTTATAAAAAATGTTATTAAGACCATTAAAAATGGGATATACTTATAGCTTTGTAGCTAATAAAATTTTTTCCAATTTCAAATGCGGTTTTCTCAATTACAAATACGATTTCTCAATTTCAAATGCGTTTCTCTCAATTACAATTGCGATTTTCCTAATTTCATTTGAGGATGTTTTCCCAGTTTCAAATTCATTTTTCCCAATTCTAAATGCGCTTTCTTAATTTCAAATGCGATATTTCAATTTCAAATGGGATTTCTCAATTACAAATGCGATTTCTCAATTTCAAATATGATTTCTCAATTACAAATGCAATACAAATCATTTTCTCAATTACAAATGCGTTTTCTCAATTTCAAAAGCGATTTCTCAATTTCAAATGCGATTTCTCAATTACAAATGCGATATCTCAATTTTATATGCGATTTCTCAATTACAAATGCGAATTCTCAATTTCAATTGCCTTTCTACCAATTTCAATTGAAAAAGGGGTAGTTTTAGCTAAAACCAAAGTGGCACCTCTTGGTGACGTTTCAATTCCTACACTGGAACTATGTGCAGCACATCTGCTTGCACAATTATTCGCCTATGTTTCTCAATTTATCGATATGCCATGTGTTGGTCAGACAGTAAAATTGTTTTGGCTTGCCTATCTGCTCATCCATCTAAGTGGAAAACTTTTATTAGTCATCGTACTGCGTTCATCTTAGAAACTATTCTAAATGCTAAATGGTAATATGTTCATAGCAAACATAACCCCGTCGATGTTGCTAGTAGAGGTATAAAAGTGAAGATACTGTGTGGTTCAATGGTCCATCGTGGCTATGCGAAGATAAAGCCTTTTGGGATGAGGCTCAAAACTTATACTGTACTAATGTGGAAATGAGGTTAACTAAACAACTGCTTCTACTTAGCACTGCCTCTGATGTAAATGTTATTAGCTATCTAAGTGAGCGCATCTCCAACTGGTCAAAATTAGTGTGCGTATATGCGTTTTTGTTGCGTTTTTGTTTGCGATGTTTAAACCTATTCAAGTGTTATCGCAAGGGGCTATCTGTTTTACAATCTGCAATATCTGTATTGCAACCACTTGAACTCAACCAAGCTGAATTACGTATCTTTGCCTATTACCAGAATCTTCATTTTGCTGAATCAATTCGAAATATCTGTTAGGCCGTGCTATATCTAATAAGAGGCTTAGAAAACTGTATCCTATAATCCTTGCTGATGATCTATTACGTGTAGGAGGGAGATTGGCTAATGCTGCCATACCTTATGATTATCAACATCAAATAATTTTGCATAAGGACATGCCTATAGTTAATAAACTGATTCGTGATTGTCAGCTTAAATATCTTCATTGTGGTTTAACTTTACTATTCACTACACTGCGACAGAATTATTGGATTATTGGTGGACGTGAGGTGATTAAAACTGTAATACGTAACTGTGTCGTTTGTCATAAGTATAATGTGCGTCCTAATGAACAATTGATGGGATCTCTACCGAAATATCGTGTGAATGCTGCTTATTCATTTTGTGAGGTTGACTGTAATGACGCTGGGCCTATTATGTATAAAACCCACGCTGTAAGAAAGGCTCCTATTGTTAAGGCTTATATAGCTGTTTTTAGCTGTATGGTTACAAAATCTATACATCTGGAAGTTGTAACTAGTCTTAGTACTGATGCTTTCATGGCTGCTCTAGATCGCTTCGTCTCAAGGAGAGGCTTGCGTGGTCACAAATATAGTAATAATGGAACTAATTTCCGTGGCGCAGCTGGGAGGCTAAATGAGCTTCATAAATGGGTAAATTATATGAAGTATAAATATATAGGTAAAATTTTAAAAAATATAATTGAATGTTTTTTCATCTAAGAAAATTCATTGGCAACCTTAGGTGGTATACCTAAGGTTCCACATTTTGGTGGATTGTGGGAGTCTGCTATCAAAAGTATGAAGTTTCATTTACGTAGAATTATTGACCAAGCTTCATTAAACTTTGAAGAATTAACTACGCTTTTAGCTAGAATTGAAGCTTTGCTTAATTTCAGACCGCTAGTTCAAACTGACTCTAATGATATTCCATATCTGACACCTGGTCATTTTTAAAATGGGCGACCACTGAAACTGATATTACTCCTCTGAAAACGTCCGCGCTTACCAGATGGAGATTAATCCAACAGATGACTCAATCCTTTTGGAATCGTTGGTCTAGTAAGTATTTGTCTTTCCTACAATTACGTAACAAGTGGGTGAAGGAGAAACCAAACCTAAGTGTGGGTAATGTTGTATTACTACATGACGACAATTTGCCTCCTGGCACCTGGAAACTAGAGCGACTTTTAGAAACCCATGCTGGTAACGATGACGTTATTCAAGTAGCTACTGTTCAAACACAAGACTCCACCTTTAAGAGGCCGATAACTAAGCTACATCCTATACTTAAGGATTATTGAACGAAGTTCAGGGCTGGCGGAATGTTCATGAAAAAGCAAAGCAATTCCAGTTTGTTTTATAATATTTATTTATGACTTTTGTTTGTCAACATCACTGACACAAAAAATTAAATTTGGCGTAAAATATGCATTTATATATTCGCTTTATTTCTTCTACTTACTGTTTGCTAGGTCACGTTTTTATTGCAACTACTTGCAGTGTAATATTAAAATTAAAAGTAATAATAAAATGAATTAACTTAGTTATAATATTGAATAAATTTAATGAAATCTATTTGTTGAATTTATTTGGTGAACTATATAAATCCTTGCTGATTATTAATAAACAGATAATGAGTTTAAAAAAAATATGTCTCTCGCCATTAAGCGTCTGAAAACTGTTGAAAACAAACTGAAACAAGATAAAGATCTAGCTGAATAGTATAATAATATAATATATATAATAATATATGTCGACAAATCCTACGCTAAGATTTTGATAAAGAAATAATCTGAAATACAAGATGCTCGTACATGGTATTTGCCGCATTTTGTCATTACGAGCAAATAAGCGCCGGCTAGTTTTTGACGCTACTGCAGCCGTAGGGAATATATCCTTTAATTTAAGATTAATGAAAGTCCTAGTTCGTATCAGCCAATTCCCTTGCACACAATTTTATTCAAGTTTAGGCAAGAACGAGTTGGTGTGTGCGCCGATTTAAAAAAAGTATTTCATAGAGTAAAGATACGTGATGAAGACCAATGCGCCAACGATTTTTATGGAGAAGGGGTGACGATACATAGCCAGTGAGCGTTTATGTAATGCAAGTAATGATTTTTGGTTCTACTTGTTCGCCATGTTCAGCTCAATACGTAAAAAACCTTAAAGCTAGTTACTATTAAGATACGCATCCTAGGGCAGTGAATGCTATAATAGAACATCATTATGTAGATGACTATATCGATAGTTTCGATACTGTGAATGAGGCCGTCAAAGGAAGTAAAGACGTTATTTACATACACGAACAGGGTGGTTTCGAGTTAAGAGGTTTTATTTCCAATTCAAATATTTTTTACAAAAGAATGCCAGAAAACAAATTGACCAATAATGCCACAGTAACAACTTTATGCTAAGATACAACTAAAACCGAAAAAATTTTAGGAGTACATTGTAACTGATGTTATAGTTTAAACTTTACTGATGATCTTGCTATTGTCGATTGACATATATTTGTCGATGCTAGTGAAGTGGCTTATTCGGCTGTTGCATACTGGAAAATTGTGAAAGGAAACGATATTGAGATTATATTTGTGGCAAATAAGACAAAAATGTGCACCTCTGAAACAATAATATATTCTAAGATTGGAATTAATGACCGCTGTGCTTGGGGCTAGGCTAAAAAATAATAGATAATCACGATGTTAAGCCGAAAAAAACTATTTTACGGAGCGAATCAAAAACTGTTCTAAATTGGATTAAGTCAGATAGCAGAATATATAATCAATTCGTTGACCATTATATAGCCAAAATTTTAGAGCATACAGAGGTAGCTGTATGTATGTGAGTTCCTGGTACGCAAAATCCAGCAGATGACGCCACTAGAATCTAGGACCGCCCCGAAATTCCATCAGATGCCCGTTGGTTAATAGGTCCATCTTTTTTAAAAAATGATGAGAGCAAGTGGCCTAAGTTGCCGAAAGATATTTCCAATCACGATTGCAAGGGCGAAAAAAGAGATAAGTTTTTATTTTTATATCGTCTACTAATGTAATCAAATACGACAATTACTCTAATTGAAATAAGTTGTATGCTAGCTCAAAAGTGCCAAAAAAGGGTTTATGTTCTATGGTAAGCGGCAATAATCAAAAGAATATTTTTCCAATATTCTGACCGTTTATGATATGAACAAAGCTAAAACGGTGTTGTATCAACTTGTACAATAATAATTATTTAGCAATGAAATAGAACTCCTTAAAACCGGCCAATTGATTACGAGAAATAGCACAATTTATAAATTATCCTCGTATTTAAACAACCATGATATTATACGTCTTTCAGGACGACTTAATAACGCAAATTTTACAACAAAAAAAGCTAAGTATCCCATTATATTGCCAAAAAATCATTATGTGTCATGGTTAATTGTTAAGCAATATCATGAAGACTTTAAAGATCAAAACCAAGAATCAATTTGTGCCGCCATACGATATACAAAATGGGTACCAGCCATACGTCAGCTGGTGAGGTCTGTAAAAATAAATTGTTACTTTTGTAAAAATCGTGCTGCAGTGCCCACACTGCCATTAATGGGGCAACATGCAATTAATCGCCTCTCACCTTATGTAAGGTCAGGTCTTGACTATCTCGGCCCAGTTATGGTTTCTATTGAACGTAGGCGAGAAAAAAGATGGATCACCTTATTTACGTGTTTAGCAATGCGAGCCATACATTTAGAAATCGCTAAAAACCTGTCAACAGAGGCAGTAATTTTAGATTCGAATACCGAGTGATTGGAGCTTTGGATTGGAGCGATTTACTGGAGCTAGTAAAGCAATTGTATTAAATAATAAAAGGATATCTGATGAGTGCACGCGGCAAGGTATTGAACGGATATTTAACACACCAGGCAATCCATCGGTTGGCGGCGCTTAGGAACGTATGGTGAGGTCAGTTAAGAATGTTTTGTCCGTTACACTAAAAGAAAAGGCTCTACAGTTAGATACTTTAAACTGCTTATTAATTAAAGCTCAAAAGAAGAAGATTAAGAAGCAATGGCATGTTGTACAACAATTGAAGCAGACCTTTTGGAAACAATGGATGTTGGAATATTTGCCTAACAAAATGGCATCAACCAGTTAAACCTATATGTGTTGGAGATGTGGTGCTTATATCTGACAAAAATGAAGTACGTGCAGAATGGAAAAAGGGAATCATAGAAGAATATCTCCGTTCGAAGGACGATCAAGTACGTACCGCAGTAGTAAAAACCTCAAGTCGTAGACTGCGACGCCCTGCTTCTAAACTGGCTGTACTCGATGTATGGTGAGTCTTAATCATATCGACTCACGGGGGGTGGGGTGTTGTAAATTAAAAACGATTATTGTATTAATTTGCATTTTTTGTTGATTGCAACCCCGTAGCGACTAATAATGGTTATTACTTATGGTAATTAGTTATCGTTAATAATCGCTTAAGTATAGCGCCATTTCGTTTTATTTTATAAGAAAGTCTATTTTAATTTACCAAAGTTCAGGATATGTAAGTTAAATTTTTTTTTTTTTAATGAAATCGATTTTTGAATGAAGATGAGGTAAATTTTCTCTTGATGTTAATGTACCTATCAATACCTGTTTGTATTGGGGTTTCTTGTTGATAGCTCCACTGATTGTTTTTGAGGTACTTCCTTTTTCCGGGGCTCGAACACCCATTACCTTATTTATTGATGGAAGATCGTTTTGCTTGTTAGAGGAGGAGCACAGGTCAGGGTTGCTGGCAGCTCTTACGATACTATTTAGTTTGTTTACTTTGGCTACAAGTGGTTTTTGCTTCTCTGGTTAACTGAACCTTAGCAGACTTTTTGAAAGGGTCCTTATATTATTGATCCGAAACTCCGTGATATCCAATACATGGTCACTACAGAAAAGTATCACACAGGTTAATTGAAGCATTTTGGAAAAAATAGTGGTCAAAAGATTGCGACAACATTTTCGAACTTGAAATTATAGTTATAAAAGGCAATCTGTCTTGAGAGGATTGTGTTCTTGCTTTTAATAGATTCCGCATAATGACGGTGTAGTGTGTGTGGTGGATATTATTATATTATAAACTGCTCACAATACTATCTGTGTAAGGCAATGACATTAATGATCATGACGAAATGAATTAGTGAATTGTAAATGTAACAACTTACATAATTTTTACACGTCGTAAGTAAGTAGTGATCATGAACTCGAATCAGTATAGTTTTTTATAGTTTTTGGAGTCTTATATCTTGGAGTGGTTGATGAATTTTGTTTTATTATATATGTTGTTGTTCATCTGCTTGTACATCTTCTTTGATCACTGACTTTCTATACTATTTAAGACAACAGTAAGTCGTTTAGCATTTTTTAGCAGATAGGCTTAAGAGTTCCTTTTTGTGTTATCAAAGAACTTCATGTAACCTTTTTATTTAGTCCGTCTGAAGCATTAGTCTGCGGCCTCTTCATTTTTGGTAATGCTCTTTTTATGGCTAGATTGACAAAAACGCTTGTAGGGGCCTTTATTATACCCTGCACCACCCTGTGTTTGTGTGGATATTAGTAACTCCTAAACGGCAAATGCCACACCCACCTACAATTATACCGATCGATTTAGAAACAAAATCTGAATCGATTTAACCATGGCCGTCTGTCTACCTTAATTTATCGCAAGCTACAGGTCGCATTTCTGAGATATTTTTAAAAATTTTGGTACAAAGATATGTATTAACTCAAAGGGAAACCCTATTGAAAATGGACCGGATTGGACCATTTTTAGAACCTCTTCGAATATGAGGTCTTTTTGAGATATTTCAATGAAATTTGGTGCAAGAACATGTATTGGCCCAAGGAAAAACCCCTTTGAAAATGGACCCTATCGGACCATTTTTAGAACCAATCCTTATAAAATTTTTTTTTTTTTCATAACCAAACGAAAACATATGACATATGTATCATTTTGAAATTTTTGAATATACAAGTACGTGTAAAAACGCAGGGTATAATAAAATTTTTCATTTTTCCAAAAAAAAAAATTTGAAGTTGTACTAAAAATGAAACTTTACATATATCGAAAAAAATCAATTAAATAATATATCAAGAGGTGTACGGCTTTTGATGGTCGGGTTTGACTGACTATAATATTTTCACTTGTTGGTTTTAAATTAGGAAATTATTGATTTTTCTGATTTTTTACAGGAGATCTTGAAATATGTAACCGTAGTTTTTGGCGATTCATTAGGGGAGAGACACTGACTTTTACGTTTTGGATTGTCATAGGCGATTAAAAAACGCTTCTGTATTGTGCCATTGAAGTAATAAGTACCAGTTGTTTGGACAAATTAATTGACACCCATGCACTTGGTCTAAGTACTTTACCAATCTGCTGCAAATATTTTGAATGGTCGAACAAATTTGGTCTATTTTTGAAAAGCAATATAATTTTTTTTAGCATTCGTTTGTACATATCTTTTAATTTCATATGTGTAATTTTAAAGAAAGACTTAACGGGATTGCTGAACTTGAAAAGGGTAATCTGACAATGTAAGGGGTATGAGAGATATAAAAACTAATTATCCTTGTTTTTTCTACTAACTTTTTTGTACCAGGCATTTTATTCCACTGTACAATCACGAAGCTCATATATTTCCTAACTAACTAGCATAAAATAGCTGATGACTTTAAGGTTCTGGGGAGTTTAAAGAGTTCAAAAAACGAAATGTAAAATGAATTTTATCATCAATGTCCACAACTGAATCTACGAATTTATAAATAGGAATGAATGATTTTATTAACAGATTAATATTAACATCGCATTCACTCACCCACAATACCAGTCTATACTCTTCTCCGTTAAGTTGTCAATAATTGTAAAAACTATGGCACTAAGGTTTTCCAATGTCAAATTTTAAATGGCCAACGTCTGATATTTTTCTTTCTATTCCAGGATAATCCCATCTCCTATTTAAATCAAAATTTAAAAAGTTTTCTGTCTGTTCATTACACTAATTTCTGTAGTGAAATTGGTAGGGATTGGAAAGAGGTTAGATATTAAATAAAACAAGTAAAAAACTAAATTTGGCTTGAGCCCCAAATCTTAAAAGCCCTCAATTATATGAACAATTATATAAAACAGTGGGTGAATGTATAATGTATTAACTTTCAAGTAGGGTTCTACGACATGTTAGGTTTTTTTTTAATTGTGCGTGTGCCTGTTGTACAAAAAGGTTTTTTTTTGGCACATGGTTGAATGTATGTATTTTAATTTTTGTATACTTTAAACTTCATAGTTCAATTTTTTGTCAGATATTAAGTTTTTTGTTAATTGGCTCGTTATTGATTTTTCCCAACTAAAATTTTTATACCTCCCACATAATGTTAGGGTATAAAAAGACATAAATGAACTGTTGTACTGAAAAACTTTTATTCCCCTAAATTAAGTTGTATTATACTAATCGATAATTATTTTTTGTAGTAATACGTACTAAAAAAAGATAAGGAACTGATAAGAAAATTATGTCTGAAATAGATAATAAGGAATGCATTAACGACTATAAAATGTATAAAACTGAAAAGAATCAAATTAATACTGAGCCATATTTAAATGAAGAAAGAAAGAATTTAAAGTTATTGCCTGCTGATATATACATAAACCAGAAGCCACTTTATGTTAATGCTTCATATAGCGCAGATGATAATTCGAGCTTTATGTCTTCTTGCTTATTACCGAGCGTATTGGAAGGATGCATAAATACAAAATTATTACAGCAAACAACGCCCTCCCAATTATTAACCTTGAACAAGTTACCTCCAAATCATTTAGAAGCGTTTGCACACACTTTCGCGTCTCTGCCTAACAACAGCCACACTCAGCAAATAAAAACTCCCTCAAGGGCACCTCCTATAATGAATCCCGAGTCGTTTGTACAACGCGATGTAGATGTTGATATTGGTAGTATTCAGAAGACTTCTTCTACAAATTTTGGAAAACTTGTGGAAGGAAAAGATAGTATTAGTGATACTTCGCTAAATCAACAAACAAATTTGGGAAATATTGGTTATCCTTTTATTTTAAATTTAGAAGAGTTCCCTACTCAATTGTTAAAAGAACGTTGCACTAATAAACCATTCTCGTCTATGAGGACCGAGTGTAATGCTGAATTGTTACGGAAAAAATACTACCATCCTTTATTCGCTCATGGCGTTTGCCGGTGGCCCGGTTGTGAACAGGATGTAAATGACGTGGATTCTTTTATTAAGTAAGTTCTCGCATATCTTATATAAAATATATATAAAACAGTCTGGACGCTTTTGGTGTATTATATTTAGCTTGGAATGTATTGTTTCTCGCGTATTTTATCTTGCAATAAAATTTTAAAATCATTAACCTGTTTATAACAAATATAATTTGTTTTAAACAGGTTGCGTTCTAATATTTGTTATTTTATTAAAACGGCCTGATTTATATGTTTTTCAACTTCATTTTCATATTAAGATCATTTCTTCATATGAACAAAATATATAAACGAAATTAAATAAAAAGCAAATATATTAGTTTTATTAAAGGTTTGTAATCAAATTGTAACGCAATAAAGTGTTAATGTAAATACCTTAAAATATACGTGTATTTCACATACTTCTGTACAAATATGGCAACACCATGAAGTGTATTTTACTTTGCTATCATTCCTTTTTGTTCTTTATATATGCTATTATTCTTTCTTTCGCAATTAATACGTACAGGTTCTGAGTCGCACCATGCTTTCAATGCGTCATAAAAGTAAGAATATACAAAATTAACTAAATAAAAGTTTGCTAGAAAAATGAGTGCAGCTGCGTTAAAAATTGAACCGCTTTACAAAAATAATTTTGATACTTGAAAAATTCAAGTAGAAGCCCTGCTTAATAAAAATGATTTGTGGAAGTACGTGTCGGGCAAATGTGTTAAACCTGAAATAGACGCAGATAAATAGGAAGATGGCGATGCAAAGGCAAAATCAGATATAATTCTGGCCATGTGCCCATCAGAACTACAACTCGTAAAAAATTGTTAAACTTCCAGCGATGTGTGGAACAAACTGCACGAAGTTTACCAGTCGAAAGGTCCTGCTAGGCAAGCCATGCTGCTTAATTCACTCATATTATTGAAAACGCAAAATGGTGATGATATGAGAAGCCACATACAAAAATTATCAGAAATAGACAAGTTGGACGAATTGGAACTGCATATAATAGATCAACTCCTTACCATTATTTTGTTATACAGTATACCAGACGAATACGAGACGTTTAGAATAGCAATCGAATCTTAAGAAAAATTGCCAACCTCTGAAATGCTTAAAGTAAAGCTTCAAGAAGAATAAGAAGCTCTAAAACGAAATATTAAAGACGATTGTAAAGGCACATTGTACACACGAAAATGCTACAACAACAACAAAAATAGAGGAAATTACATCAACAATAGCCATACCGAAAAATCAAAGTTTAAATTTGTATGTCATTCGTGTGGTAAAATCGGACGCTGTGACGTAGCAAAGCAATTGAAACAATATTGATGTCTTAGGACAGCTTCACGCCGTCCCCTGGCTGCCATGCCCAAGAAACGTATACACCGTCTTAAGACATGTCGTCCATCGCAAACGCGCAATCTAGTTTGTAACTCAAGGGGCTGAGGCGCTACTGGTGCTACCGGTTGGGCTTCGCGTTCAACCGCCTCCACCACGCTGGCACTGTCCAAAGACATAACACCGTTAGATTAACGTCTTGGCAAAAGATTCTAATGCATATATCTTTACTAGAATGATACATAAAACAAAAACGAGGTGATATGATTTGTGGGAATTATAGTAGAACAATACGAGAGAACTGTTAGTTTTGACTTGGTGGTAGTAAAACTATTTTAGTAATAGGACGCCGGATATTACCATTGGCGGTGACTAATTCAACAACTCTAACCTGATCATCGCTACCGGGAAATACTTTTATGACTCTTCCTAACCGCCGTGCATTGGGGGGTAGATTATCATTTCGAATAACAACAAGGTCGGCTACAACATAATTTCGGGTAGGAATATCCATTATAGCGTTTATGCACTTGTTTTAAATACTCTTCTTAAGGTGGACTTAAAGCGAAATTATGGTGTAGGGCCATCTGTTTGCCATCTGTTTGAATGATTTAAAGGGTGATTAGAAAAATCGGGTTCGGGTGGAGCAAAAATAGCGTCACCTATTAAAAAGTGTTAATGGTGTGAGATCACTAGGGTTATCAGTCATAGCGCATAACGGGCGTGAGTTTAAGCAACCTTCGATTCGGAATAACATGGTGTTAAATTCTTCGAAAGTAAATTGCTGAGCTGAAACTATTTTTCGTAGATGTAATTTTACACTTTTCACGCCAGCTTCCCACAATCCACCCATGTGAAGGAGCTGCTGGCGGGATAAAGTGCCATTGTATTAATTGACAAGCATTATTGAGCAAAAGTTCGTGACCAACTTCATTGAGAAAAGTTTTCGTATCTCTTTTTAGAATATTTGAAGCTCCCACAAAAGCTGTACCATTGTCTGAAGAAAGTGCTAATGGGCAGCCTCTTCTTGAGAAAAATCTAGAGAAAGCAGCTAGAAAAGCCTAGGTGGATAAATCACTGGTCACTTCGAGGTGAATTGCTTTCGTAGCAAAACATACAAACACCAAAATACATCCTTTGGTAATTTTAAAGCCTCGACCAGCATAAGATTTGATATAGTAAGGGCCTCCAAAATCGACCCCGGTGTGATAAAAAGGCCGTGTTAGGGTAGTTCGTTCGGGCGGAAGAGAGGCTTTGCTGACTTTGTATTTGTTTATATATAGCACAAATTTTGCAATTTCTTATAATTGACTTGACAAAATTCTTCAATCTGGGGACCCAATATTCAGCCCGAAGTACACGCATCATAAGAGATATTTCACCCTGAACGGTGCATAAATGAACATGTTGTACTAGACGGCGGGCGAAGCGTGACTGATATGGTAAAAGGTTGGGAAAACGTTCGTTGTATGTTAGCGAAGTGGAGTGTATGAGCCGACCGTTTATCCCATTGTTATAATATTGCAGGATCGCCATGTTATGATATTTTTATATGTTATTATAGTGTAATTTAATATTTCAATGTTTTACTAACCTCCAGCTGCTAAGAGAGCAGCGTCCTTTCGGCTATATGCCTGGTAAGGGGAGATGTAGTAAAGTGAAGAAAAAGACTTGGTTTTCCTTTTGTGAATACAAAAGTCTTTCTGTTTTATTCTTCCAAAATTTACATTATTTATACTTATCAAAATTCTTACTCTAGCACAATTAATAACCTTGTGTTACTTAAGTATGTAGGTTATTAGGTGACATTGTGTTTACTTAACTTACCTAATGTTATTAAATCTATGCTAAGGTAAAATTTATTAAATGCAAGTATGCATTCTTATAGTTGTGTAATATTGAATCAGCTTATTGCTAAAAATGTTGGTGTAGGTAATTTTTATGACTAATCTAAACGTGTGAGTACACTACACCATATTTGCTGCATCAATATCTTAGCAACGATTGTGTTAGGGGCCAGATAATACCTGTCTTTTTGTGGTGGCATACGTGATGGGAATATGGGGAGTTTGAACAAAGAAACAATCATCAGAAGCATTCCAACTAAGACCAAGGGTCTTTGTGTTGCTAGCATCTTTAAGCCGTAAGAAGGATTTACTAAGTAAATACTCCTTGGGAATATCTTGCAAAAGGGTTGAACTATTTGAAGTCCATTTTCTAAGTGGGAAACATTCACCTAAGTGGGAACTGAGTTCATTTGGGCTTTTGCCATTTTGGCACTTTGTAAATCGTGGGCACCAGCAAGAATGTCATCTACGTACATGTGATTTTGTATGATATTGGCAGCATGTGGGTTTTGTATTTCATTCTCTTTGGCCAACGCAAGTAACGTTCGAATAGCCAAATAAGGGGCACAGTTCACACCGAAAGTGACTGTGAGCAATTCAAAATCGCGTGGCACCTCATTGGGATGGGGTCGAAATATTATTTGTTGAAAAGGGGTATGCGAAGCATGCACTCTGATTTGCCTATACATTTTCTCGACGTCGGTATTAAACACAATAGAAAAAAGGCGCCACCTGAGTAAGAGGACTGTTAAGTCAGCTTGTAGTGTTGGTCCGGCATATACCATATCGTTTAGGCTATACCCGTTTTTTGTACATGATGATGCGTTAAAAACCACTCGTAGCTTTGTGGTAGTGCTCTGTGGCTTTAGCACGGCATGATGTGGTAAATAATAATTGGAGTTTTCCTTAGAATTAGGATCGAAAGGAACCTCTTTCATGTGACCCATCGATAAATATTCTTTAAGAGTATTATCAGAAATAGATTTCAAGTCGGGTTTGTAATGCATACGAGACTCGTATCTTAGATATTGAGAAAGAGCATTGATGCGGGAGTTACCAAATGAAAATTGATTTTGAAATTCAGTTTTGAAGGGTAAATATACGACATAACGGCTCTCAGAGTCTCTATGAGTAGTTTTTGTAAACAAATTTTCACAATATTCATCTTCGGGTGATTTATTGCGAGGTTTAGGAATTTCCTCTAACTCCCAAAATCGAGCCAAGTGATGATTGAGTTAAAGAATGTTGAGACCGATTGAGAGGAACTACGCGAATCAATTTTTCCAATTAATATCCAACCAAACACAGTGCTTTAAGCCAATAGGGATGAGCTTGGATTTTTCCTAATACATTCAAGAATGATGTATGGTAGACGTCGCCTCCTAAAAGTAAGTCAATAGGCGTGCTTTTGCCAAAATCACAATCTGCTAAATTTAAATTGACCAAGGATAGAGATTTGATAGGGGAAACTGGGACATATGGTAATTGTCCAGTGAGTTTTTTTACAATAAAAGCGTGGACCGAAATTGTTGTTAATGGGTTATAACGAGAGCTAATTTTAATAGAACATGACCTTGAAGCTAATACAGAGGTAGTTCCTCCTAGTCCAGTCACCCGCGTTTTTCGGACTGGGTGCGTAATGATAGTATATTTTTCAACCTAGACGGAATAAAACTCGCTTCAGAGCCTTCGTCTACGAGCTCCACCAATAAGTACTTCAACTAACGCTGTGTCTAACACCACCATAGAGTTTAAACGATTTTGGATACTAGAACTAAAATTCTGATATACGTTAGTTAGCGCGGATGTTGTGGGCCTGCCATTATCAAATGAGGCAGGAACTGGAAATGGTCGATGGCGAGTGCCATTTGAGCCGGCGGTACCGGCAGCTGAGTTACCATTGCCAGTGGCTGTACGAGTTGATATAGGGGGTGAGGGTGGACGTTGGGATGAGTTCTGAGGGCCGGGGTTAGCATCACGTCGGTTGTTACTTGGTCTGGATGGATTAGATGCTTGTTGAGTGGGTTTATGTAACAGTGAGTGATGTTTTTGTTTACAAATTGAACAAACATATTTACTAGCGCAATTCCGAAGCTCGTGGGATACGGCTAGGCAATTAAAACAATGCTTATGCCGTTTAACGACAGCGATGCGATTTTCATTTTAAGGAAGGAGGGGCACAATCTAAGAAAGGGTTTAAAGGACAACTAGATATTGGGTGAGTTGCGATTTTTGTCTGGAATGTGTAGAAATTCTTGTTTGTTAGTTTTTGGATCGCCTTACTTTTGTTATTTGTTGGTGGAGCATTACTAAAATTGAAACTTGCACCAGGTTTGGGGCCACGCTATGGACTTATATCGGCTATCAGACTTTAGATAACGAGAAAGGTATCTATTTCTGCCCACGTTGGTAGCTCCGCCCCCCATTTCTGAGTCTGTTCCCAAAGATTCAAGGTCGCTTCTGGAAGAAAAGTTGAAGTTTTATTCTCAAAACGATCGACTAGATTCTTCCAAGCCAGTTCAAACCCATCGTTGGTTAACGGAACACTTTTTATCACCTCGCGTGCTTCACCACTGGTCTTTTGCAATAGATGGTAAAGCTTTTCAACAGGACTTAATCTGGAATTATTACCATACAACGCAGTAAATAAGAAAAGTAGACCGAGATTTATAATCACCATGGAATATTGGTGTGTCACAGGGAGGTAATTTAATCTGTAGGACAAAACATTCTTTAAATTCCTCTGTATGATGTTCTTTTGATAATGGAACGTCATCGTGATTTCTAAGTTCCTGTTTTATAATGCTAAGACACTGCGAATAACGTACGTATGTTATTTTATATATTATGAATGAATAAATGAATAAATAAATATTGTAATTAATATGTGAAAATAAGACTTTCTTCTATCTTTCTTCATTCGACCTTTCCACTTTTCGACTCTTTATACATGTTTTCTTGATGTTTTGTAAAGATGTTTTTTTCAAGTTTTTTCTATTGTGTTATGGGCTAGAAAAGCATTGAAAAATCCTTTAAAAAATATATAAAAGTAGTAAACCCAAGCTATATTTTATAACACAAGTCAGCCTAACAAAACAAAAAACATATTTGTGTATACGAACATTTGATATTTGTGTATACATTTGCTTGTATGCATTGTATACGACGTAATACGTAAGTGCACCCATCTTGAACATTGAGATTCTGCCACCAAAATTTAAGAGCATGAAACTCCGTCTCTATATTTTGAAGTCTCTGATAATACAATACAAGTTATGAAAAAGAAAAAAAAACACCACCGTTATAATTATATGCACGGTTATGAATTTAGTTGCTGTACCACTTCAAAAATTATAAAAATGTTATTTTGAATTATTTTATATATTATAATTTTTATTTTATATGAATGAATAAAATGAACGATTATGTACTTTTGGAAAATAATGTGTTTTGAAAAGATTCTATTTACTGCGTTAATGTTAGTACTTATCCTTGTAATATCCGCTTTGATGGACCAAATGCTCAAAAAATCCGGTTTGAATGACCAAGTGTTGAGGGGGGTAGGGTTTTCCGACAGTCGGTTTGTTTGCAATATTTTTCAGTGTCAATTTCACCGTATAAGAGTATATGTAATTATAATAAGGTGGAAAATATATAGAAACACACAAAACACAAAAGTATTAATTTTTCTTCCTTTTTATACCCTCCACCTTAGGGAAGAGGGTATATTCATTTTGATCATCCGTTTACAACACATCGAAGGAAGCGTCGGAGACCCCACAAACCATATATATTCTTAATCAGCATGAAAAGAGAAATCGTTTGAGACATGTCCGTCCGTGTGTCCGTCTGTTGTTGGCACTCTCACGGTCATAATTTTTGAGGCATCAAATTGAAACTTTGCATACGTATTCTTAGTTCAATTTCGCTGTTTCGTATTGAAATTTGGCAAAATCGGTTAACAGACACGCCCACAATAAACGAAAATCTTAACATACCTCGAAAAAATTGTATCTTTAAAAAATTATATATCGCACAATACTATACTTATCAAGTTGGTTTTTGGTATAAATATAAGTGGTACTATTATCCAACACTGTGCCAAAAATGGGCGTGATTGAATAACGCAAACGCCTATAATTAAAAAAAAACACTATTTGTGTAAGTACTTGATATAGTCATATACATAAATATGGCAATAGAAACTTATTTTTTAGAGGATTATAAAAGGTGGAGGGTATTTAAGCTTCGGTCTTAACCGAACTTCTCTATCTTGTTTTATATATATTTCAACAATTGCTTAAAAAGAAATATTCACTTATTAACACAAAGAATATAAGAGAATAAAAATTTTATGCTGTCACATATTATTGAAGTTTTTGTGTTAGCTATTTAAAAGAGCGAGATTCGCGGATCAATGTTATGTCGGTGACAGCTAAAAAAGAGTGTGATTTATGACAGATTAAAGGCCAAAAAGGCGCGGAGACTCTCCAACTCTCCTCAATAGAGATGGTAAAACATTTAAGGAGAGTTAGGGAGCCGGCCCTCATACTCAAACCTGAACACCGTGTTAGATCGAAAATGTGCAAGACAAGTACCATGTAAAATGAGGGATGGGTGTATATGTTATTCTAGTAGCAGTACCTAAAAGGGGTCTTATTATTGATTAGTATAGAATGTTAATGGTTTCAGTCATGTCCGTTCGTGTCTTTGCCTATTCTTGGTCATAAAATATTGAACTGAAATTTTGAGGAAACGTTACTATTTTCGGATCCTATCTGTAGAGTAAGAGTGTTCTTACTCTTTAGAAAATAATGTAAGTTGTTAACTTTACACCACAACATAGTTAAAATCATTGATAATTATAGGCATAAGAATAGAATAAGATAATAATAAATGTATAAGTATAAATGAAATGCATATAATAAACTTGACAGTATGAAACATAACATGGCGCAGCCGGTCAGTGAACTTAAATAATGTTGACGAGAAATAAAAAGACAAGATAGAAAAGTTCGGTTAAGACCGAAGCTTAAATACCCTCCACCTTTTGTAATTCTCTAAAAAATAAGCTCCTATTGCCATATTTATGTATTTCATGTACTTACGCAAATAGTGTTTTTTTTTAATTATAGACGTTTGCGTTATTCAATCACGCCCATTTTTGGCACAGTGTTAGATAATGGTACCACTTATATATACACCAAATTTCAACGTGATAGGTATAGTATTGTGCGATATATAATTTTTTAAAGATACAATTTTTTCGAGGTATGTTAAGATTTTCGTTTATTGTGGGCGTGTCTGTTAACCGATTTTGCCAAATTTCAATACGAAACAGCGAAATTGAACTAAGAATACGTATGCAAAGTTTCAATTTGATGCCTCAAAAATTACGACCGTGAGAGTGCCAATAACAGACGGACACACGGTCACACGGACGGACATGTCTCAAACGATTTCTCTTTTCATGCTGATTAAGAATATATATGGTTTGTGGGGTCTCCGAGGCTTCCTTCGATGTGTTGTAAACGGATGATCAAAATGAATATACCCTCTTCCCTAAGGTGGAGGGTATAAAAAAGCAATTAAAAGCATCAGTAGACCAACACGTGTATAAAAGTAAAACAAATTCTAGTAGTACAGATTCGGACGAAGAAAAAATATCCGTTCGTTGATGCCGAAGAGAACAACATTGATGGTGATTTAGATACTGCTAATGAAAAAAGATTTTGTAAAACCTGTGGATAATTTGATATTGAATGAGAATATTGCAGAAAATTGGAAAAAGTTTAAAGGCAATTTTGAGATTTTTATGGAAGCTGCTGATTTAATGGGTAAAACAGACCAAATATTCCTTAATGCAGTTGGCGAGGAAGGCTTAGAGCTATTCCAAACGTTTGGTCTTTCGGATGAGGATAGAAAGTATTAAGGAAAAGTTGTGGATGCTTTTGAGGAATTCTGTGTACCAAAAAAACGTGTGGTATACAATAGATTTCTATTTTTTCAAGAAACCAAAAAGAGAACGGGCCATTTGATAACTTTTTGGTTGATATCAAAAAATTGGCAAAAGCGTGTGACTTTTAGAGTCGACTAACATCATTAATGAGTGACCGTGTGGTTTTGGAATTCAATAATAAAAAAATTACAGGAAAAATTGTTTGAGTTGGATGTGAATTTTGACAAGATAGAAAAGTTCGGTTAAGACCGCAGCTTAAATACCCTCCACCTTTTGTAATTCTCTAAAAAATAAGCTCCTATTGCCATATTCATGCATTTCATGTACTTACGCAAATAGTGTTTTTTTTAAATTATAGACGTTTGCGTTATTCAATCACGCCCATTTTTGGCACAGTGTTGGATAACAGTACCACTTATATTTATATCAAAAACCAACTTGATAAGTATAGTATTGTGCGATATATAATTTTTTAAAGATACAATTTTTTCGAGGTATGTTAAGATTTTCGTTTATTGTGGGCGTGTCTGTTAACCGATTTTGCCAAATTTCAATACGAAACAGCGAAATTGAACTAAGAATACGTATGCAAAGTTTCAATTTGATGCCTCAAAAATTATGACCGTGAGAGTGCCAACAACAGACGGACACACGGACGGACATGTCTCAAACGATTTCTCTTTTCATGCTGATTAAGAAAATATATGGTTTGTGGGGTCTCCGAGGCTTCCTTCGATGTGTTGTAAACGGATGATCAAAATGAATATACCCTCTTCCCTAAGGTGGAGGGTATAATAAAGCAGTGGAAATGTGTAGAGCTGCTGAGGTTTCGGAGGGCCAGACTAGAGAAATACAAGCAAAATAAGCAAATGGTAAACGTTTTTCTGGTAGGGTCTCGATGAGTGATGGCATAGTACACAACATAAGCGAGGTTCAGAAGGAAAGTAGAAGACAAGATAGACAATCAAAAAATGAAATTAAGAACAAACCAAATAAGCAATGTGCTTTATTTTTATGTAAAAAATGTAATAAGACACATAAACCAAAATAATGCCAAGCTTTTGGAAAAAATGCTTCAAATGTCAAAAAATGAACCATTTTGCTTCAGTTTGTAACAAACAATATGTATCTAATATAATTAATCAAGATGATGATATATATTTTATCAATACGATTTCAGACAAAAAATCAAACAAATAGTTATATAACCTTAAAATTGAAAACAATATTGTTAGAGTGAGAATGGATACTGGAAGTGATGTAAATATATTATCAAAATCATTATTACACAATTTTAAAGAAAAAGTACAATTATACTCAACTTTATAATAACATTATATTAATGCCATAGGAAAAGGTGATGTAAAAATTGTATTTAATAATTGTGAAATTTTACTGCACAATGTGTTATATTCTCCAGCTTTACAAGCAAATTTTTTGTCAGTTGGAAAAATTGTTGACAATGGTATGACTATAAAATTTAAGAAGGGCATGGCTTCTTTATGCACACAATCTGGGTACTAGGTTTGCAAGGTTTGGTCATTTAAATGACAGTGCTTTGGCTAAGTTGCGAGATAAACAAATAGTTCGTGGTCTGAATGGTAAGATAGGTTCTAGTAAAAAGTGTAAAACATGTATGTTAAGCAAGATACATACGTTGCCACATGAGTCCGTGACGGAGTCTAAGAGTGTGTTGCAGCTGATCCACAGCGATGTCTGCGGCCCGATAAAAACGAAATCCATTGGTGGTTATGTTTACTTCTTAACTTTTATTGATGATAAATTAAGATTAATGTTTGTGTATTTTTTGAAAGATAAATCAGAAGTACTAGAGAAATTTAAAATGTTTAAGTCGCAAGTTGAACGCATGACAAATAAAAGGACAGCGACAACGGTCGAGAATATGTCAATAGTGAATTCGATGAATATCTCAACAGTTGTGGTATAAATAGGCAACTTACTGTTCCTTACTCCCCGCAACAGAACGGTGTGGCAGAGCGGGCCAACCGCACTTTGCTGCAAATGGCGAGGTCAATGTTAATCCACGCTGGAGCAATCCATAAAACAGCAATATATATAACAAATCGCTGCCCTACGGTTAGGTTGGGAAATAAAACTACAACAACAACAGTAGTAGAGTAGACGTTATTAATTTGAATTAATCAAATTGTGTAACATCACTGTCATTGTTTTGAACATCTGAGAAACGCTACAGTTTACAGCGTACACATAAAACATTTAATAAAAAATGGAACAATTAGAGCAATTAAAACGTCAGAGACAATCACAAAAATCATCTTTGCAAGAATTTTTAATTTTTGCAACAATTTAAATATTAATGAAAATGATTTAGTAGTTCGTATACAACGAGCAGACGATATATTCAAGGAATATGAACAAGTACAACAGAAAATTGATATGTTAGTAAATTCAGAAGCGTTTGAGAGTGAAGATGAATATAGAGTCGAAATGGAAGAAAAATATTACGCAATTAAAGCACATAGAACTGATGTGGTAGAAGAAAATGATGTGAATCACACTGTAGTAGAACCACCAATAGCTGCAACAAATGAGCTTGTAACAGCAATGCAAGCGCTACTTAATCATCAGTCATCAATGCGTGCCCTTATACAAAAATTCACACAAAATGGAGCATCGAGCAATACATCATCATCAACACCCAATAACAGTGAGCAAAGCCAGCTACGTATACAAAGAATTAATTTGCCAGATTTTGATGGAACTAGTGTAGATTGGATACGTTTTCGTGATTTGTTTGAAGCAACGGTTCACTTTAAGACAAATATTTCAGATGTCGAAAAACTAGAATATTTACAAAGTAAGTTAAAAGGTGAAGCATTAGGATTGGTTAAACACTTGCAACCAACAAATGCGAATTATGAAGTAGCATGGGAATTACTTAAAAAGAAATACGATAAATCACAGAAAGTTAAAAAATCTTATTTGAATTTATTGATTGATCAGCCAATAATTAAATCAGCTACATCAAAAGAAATTAAGAATTTTTATAATTCAATAAATGAAGCATATAACGCATTAAAGGTGTTGAATGAACCAGTAGAGCACTGGGACTCCATACTTATTTATATTTTAGAGAAAAAACTCGATAACGAAACTATGGTTTTATGGTAGAGACAAAGAAAAGATGATGAAATGCCAACTTTTGCACAGTTTCTGGAATTTTTAGACAAACGATTATTTGAAATTGAAAATGCTCAAAAAAGCGACCAACACAAACGAACTATTTCACGATCGCTCACAACAACAATAAGAATGTGTCCAGTTTGTTCAAGGGATCATCAATTGTTTAACTGTGAAAAATTTAAAAATATGGACGTTAAGAAACGAGTGCTGATTATAAAACAAAAAGGTTTGTGTTATAATTGTCTTCAGCTGAATCACAAGGTTTCAGATTGCAAATCATCAACATGTAAAATATGTAATAAAAAACATAACACCTTATTACATTTACCAACAAGTAAAAATTTTAACAACAACAAACACGAGCAAACGACAGGCAATGAAACATCTTGCATTAGCGTTAATATGACACAGCAATCACCAAAGACATATATTTTATTACCAACAGCTAAAGTAATGGTTCGAGATGTATATGGTAATTTGCAACCGTGTAGAGCATTGCTAGACAGTGGTTCATGAAGCACATTGATTTCTGAATCATGTATGCAGAAGTTACAACTAAAACGGTCATATGATAGAACAATGCTGTATGGAGTTGGAGCTGGTGCTGGAGGGCAAACCAAAGGAAAAACTTATATTGCTATCGTTTTAAATCAAAGAATGGTTACTACTGATGCGTTTTGTTTACAAAATTTGACTCAGAATTTACCATCTTATGAAATAACGGATGAAAATCCAAACTACTTCAAACATTTACATTTGGCAGATACATGCTTGGAAAACCCGGTGTAATTGAAATCATCTTTGGTGCAGATATATTTGCTCAGTGTTATTTGGGCAATACAATTACACATCCCAGCGGTTCTCCATCAGCAATCAACACAATATTTGGCTGGGTGTTAATGGGAAAAACAAATACTTTATCAAACATTCATCATATTAAACAACAATACTATATCAGCTCATGTGTGCACTAATTTGGATAAGCAATTACAGCAATTTTGGGAGATTGAAGAAATTCCAAATCAAAGGTGTAACTTTACATAAGAAGAAGAGATGGCTGAAAAACATTTTCAAGAAAATGTGAAACGTGATGCAAATGGGCGTTATGTGGTGAGGTTACCATTTAGAAACAATTATGTAAATTTAGGCGATTCAAGTTACAATGCTTATAAAAGGTTAATAGCAATAGAGCATAAGTTCAAATACTATTCCGAGCCAAATATTGGTTCATCCAGATCATGATGATCAGATGATCAGCCGTGTAAAGCAATTCTGTGCCGGCCAAATTCAACACAGCAAGTAATACAATACAATTTGAAAACTGTAACATATGGTACATTTACAGCACCGTTTTTAGCCACGCGAACTTTAAAACAGGTAGCAATTGGAAGGTATCCTCATGCTGCTAAAGCCATTGAAGAACATGTTTACGTAAACGATTTCATGTACAGCACACCAGATATATAACAAGCCATCAAATTAAAAAATGAAGTTTGTGAAATTTTAGAAAATGCAGGGTTTAACCTCAGGAAATGGTGTTCGAATTCATGTGAACTGTTAGAATCCATAAAACCAGCTGATAGAGTAATGTCAAAAATCACTGATATTGATGAGTCACAAACCGTAAGTACGGTGGGTTTGCAGTGGGACACATTTCATGATTCCTTCAAATATAATGGCACAAAGAGTGCCCTGAAAATATTACCAAACCATTTGTGTTGTCAGAAATGTGTAAGAAGAATTATGTGGAGCTCATTTGCTTACGAAGGTTATGGTACGGGTTCGTCAATCATTAAATTTATCTAAAGCTACCATGTATGCTTGGACAGATTCTACAATTGTTCTTGCTTGGATATCTGAACATCCAAGAAAGTGGAAAACGTTTATTGCAAACCATACATAATAAGTAATGTTCCTGCACAACATTGGTTACATTGAATCTAACAAAAATCCAGCAGATTTAGCAACACGAGGAATGTGGCCAAAAGATATCATTGATAATGAACTATGGTGGCATGGACCAAAAATATTAATGCAAGAACGATTCGCCACAAATTCCAAATAATACTGACTTGGAAGAGCGTCCAGAAAGATTAATTCATGTGTCAACTAGGAATGATATTGACTTAATCGCTACTCCAATTTAACAAAATTAATTCGAATAACGTCATACATTTTACGATTTTGTAACAACTGAAAGTCTAACACAACAAAAAATAAAGGTTATCTTACAACGTTAGAACTTCAACATGCTCATAATGTCTTAGTAACAATGGCACAATCAACATCATATTCTGCAGAAATTAAAATGATTTCAAAGAATAAAGAAATTCCAACAAAGAATGTTCTAGCACCACTTGCGCCGTTCCTAGATTCTCATCGGTTACTTAGAGTTAGAGGTAGAATTGAGAATTCAAACGTCAACTATGAACAAAAACATCCGATCATTTTAGACAGACAACACCCATTAACTAAACTTATCATCGAATATTATCATAAAAAGTATTTACATGCTGGTAACCGACAGTTGTAATATTTAATTGGTTTATCGTATTGGATTCCAACAATAAAGTACGCTATAAAGCAATGTATCTATAAATGTGTTATATGTATGCGCCATCGTGCTAAACCTTATGTGCAGCAAATGGGTAATCTACCCCAAGTATCCCCAAGCGCTAGGAGGGAATTGGAGACCTACTGCCGCAGGCATCCGATAAATTTGACACGAGTGCTCGCAAACGCCGCCGCCATACATATTATATTGAGCACAGCCGCTTTATAATTACTTGTCAAGAACGGCGAGGTGCCGGCCGTCAGAGCGAGGAGGTAGCGTGATGCGCAAAGTCGCATGCGACTTAATGCTATTATTGAACTTCGTTTTTTTTCTTTTGCTAAACATAAACATATGAATTTTGTTTCTTTATTTGTAATATTTGCATTTGAATATTGTTTTCTTTTTCCCTCTTGTGACGAGGACAGTCGTTCCTTGTTTTCACCGTCAACTAAGTTAAATTAGGAAATAATTGTTATATATATGTAAGGTCTGAAATAGATAAGTTAGTGCTAAAATAATAGTGTAGATCTGGCTACCACTCGCTGCCACGTCAACGTGGACGCGATTCCAATATTTTCAACGGGAAATATAGAGTTGAGAAATGTTCGCATATTTCTCGGTCTCTTTTCTGGCTAGCTGTCGTGGTGACAAGACATAAGTGGAATCGTTCAGCTGACAGGAAAACCGCAAGTATTTAATATACAGTGTGTTAAATTTAGAGTGCAGGACGTAAAGTCTGCACAATTAGAGTGCGAGATTTAGGGTACAGGAAGTAACGTCTGTATAATTGCAGTGAGGATATTTAGGGTGTACAGGACGCAAGTCTGTTCAAGTGTACAGTGCGAGATCTAGGGTACAGGACGTAACGTCTGTACAATTGCGTTTTGGATATTTAGGGTGTACTGGACGCAAGTCTGTACACTTACAGCGCGATATTTAGAGTACAGGACGTAAAGTCTGTACAAGAGCGGTGTTATATTTAGAAGTGTAAGGTGTTGTTGCGTGACTTAGCGTTCATTACGAAAGAGCGATCAATAAAGCCAGCTATAATTAAGTCGATTATACAAAGTGTTCCGAAAGTAAACGCAAAATGGTATCAGCTGAGAGGGTTTGCAACACAAATTATGGAAAATATAAGTAAAAAATCTTTGTCACTTGGTTTTATATGTATTGTTTTGAAAATTTAATTTTTTAAAGTTATGTACAAAAAAATCAACTATTAATTGCAGTCACAAAAAAGTGTTATTAGTCCAAAGAAATATTAAGAATTATTTAATAATAAGTGATATTCTACTTACAAATATTTTTGTAAAATAAAAATTTTTATTTTTATATTTTTTGATGTGCTTCTTAAGACACTTGAACAACAACCACTGTTTGGATGAACGTTCAACAGCTCAAACCCGAGTTCAAATGCAGGTGGTATCCCAATTGGAGATACATTTACAAAAAGAACGAGACCGTTTACAGGCAATGATGCATCATCTTTATTTAATTAAACAATTCTTTGCAACCAAAAAACACTCATTGAAGGTACAAGAGAGCACAGATTTAAAGAAAATCGAATTTCATTTTAAATATTTGTTTCTTAACTTTAAACAGAGTCAGAATAACGCAGTTGGCATTACTAAACGAAATGGACAACCTGTTTTTAAAAATAATGCAACCGATTTTGAAGGATCGCCCGAGAATATAAGCGTAGCTGATACCTTAAATTCACATATATCTTCTACAATTTCAGCCGCAATAAATTCGCAAAGCATGCTTACAAATCCTAAGCACATAAACGAATTGCCTACATCTTTAACTGGTGGTAAGTACAAATGATAATGAAAATTAAATACAATAATGGCTAGAACATTAAATAAATAATCATACTCTAACATTTTAGGTTTATCTTATATATTAGATCGGGCTGGATTAGATGTACAACAAGGTAAAACGGCTTAAATGCTCATTTTATACCCTCCACATGAAAAGGTGGTATACAAAGATTGTTATTTAATTTGCAACACTGAGTAGGAGAATGGAATTGTACTTGATCTCCATGGGCGCTCTTGTGTATATTGTTATATATTAGAGTGGGTAGAAAAATCAAGAAATGGTGTTTTCAAATCCTAACACAGCGAAAGAGCTAACAATTGTGTAAACTGAAAAGAAGTAAAAAAAAGTATAAAATGCTTATCCAAATCTCGGATGGCCACCATATTATTCATATCAATAATAGAGCACAATTTTGCACCACCAAATAATAAAAAATACTTAAAATTTATAAGAATAAATATACTTACAATATTAATAATCTTTGTGCGGCACAGTATTTTAATTTTTCATCAAATAAAGAACTTACTTTTCGTGGTTTATGATCAACACTAAAGTAAAATACAAAATGCGCAATACATAAATATGTACATCATGACTATGCACATCGTTTTGAACTGATTTTATACATTTTCACAAGATCATTATACCATGCATCACTTATGGTAAAGGGTAATTAAGTTTGTGCGGATGTTTGTTACTCCTAAACGGTAAATGCCATACCCATCTTTATACCCATTATACCGATTGATTTAGAATCAAAATCTGAATCAATTTAACCATGATTTCATAACAAAACAAAAAATAAAATAAAAAATTCTTACATTTTTAACATTTTGAAATTTTTTAAAAATACAAGCAGGTATAGAAAAATAAAATTTTTAATTTTTCAAACAAAATTTCTTTTATTGAATAATGTATCAAGTAGTGTAGGGATGGTTAGGCTTGACAGACTATAATATTTTCACTTATTTTACGTGAAAAAGTGTTCCATATATAACAAAACAATAATCAGTTTCGTTGATGCATTTCAAATGTTCTAAATGAACCACCAAAACAAAGCCTATTTTCTGTACCAAGGTAGCTAAATTTATATAGTAATTATTTGCAACAAATTTGACATCTAGACGTCTAACAGTTGAGTATTAATATGAAAAGGCTCTCAGAAGATTTTATTGTCGTAATTAGGAATTGTGAAATATAACAAGAAAATTAAATTTTTTTATAGTGAACATGAATATTGCATCGTTTTGTCCGGTCAATGAGTCGGAACTGGGTGAAAATATAATTGAGTTGATGTACACGAAGAAGCATAAATATACTATATAATATTTTGTTTTAGATCTAAGTAGTTTTACAATCATCTATATATATATATATATATTCTCTTACCAAATAAATTTCTTCAATTCGCTTTTAATAATATAACTCTCAGGTTATGGGCCCAGCACAAAAATAAAAAAAAAATTTTAAAAATGAAAAATAAAAAGAATTGAAAATTCTTACAATGTCGGGAACAGTTATTTATTTTGAACCGCTAAACGCGGTAAACTATGCAACGTGGAGATTGCAAATGGGTGCAATTTTAATAAAAAATGATTTATGGTACTGATAAGAATGAACCTTTAAATAAACAACAAGAAGATGATTCGGACACAAATATTCAACCATCTACAAGTATGCAACAAAAACATGGCAAAAGCCGGTCACGTATTCATGCACAAATAATACAAACACAACACAGATCAATAATCTACAAAAAAAAAAAATATAATAATAATAATTCAACAGAAACCACCACTTAGGGTTCTTCTTACTTCGCACCCCGACAAGTACGTAATTAAGACTTTTGCACCTTTCGGTAATTCGGACCATTGTATCATTTCCGCATCGTTTTCATACTCTAACCATAACGTTCCAATTTTAGCCCCGAAACATGTCATTTTTCAAAACGAAAAGGCAAATTGGCCTAAGCTCAATGAATTTTTCAGGCTTTACAACTGGAAACTATGTTTGTTAGATGATATGGTAAGTGCTGCTGCGGAAATTATACAAAACATAATTTTGCAGGGAATGCGGTCCTTCATTCGTTACAAAAAAATTTTAGTTAAACCCAAGGACAACAGTTGATTTAACCAGACATGTACTGATGCTGTTAGGTCCAGAGAGAAAGCTTTTAGAATATGGTGTTCGAATCCAAACGACCAAACTAATCCGCTTCGCAAACAAGAAAGGAACAGATGCAACCAGGTACTACGTCGTGTAAAAGCTCTGCACGAGCAGCGACTGCGTACTAAGTTTCTTGCCACGGCAAAAGGTATCAAGAGTTTTTGGTAGTTTGTAAAAAGATGTAAAATTCAAACTTCGGCATTAATTCCATCTCTCTTTAATATCTAACCCGGCTGATGTATTGGCTGAAATGTTTGCTTTAAACTCTTTCCTACCATACAGCAATCAACCACGTCCTAGGGTCGAAAGAGTAGCACATACGATACCTAATCTATTCTTTCGTACCCGGGCAGTAAAAAAGGTACTTGCTAGTCTCAACACTCGCAAAACTCCAGGACCGGATAGCATACACCCTCTACTTCTTAGCAAGTGCGCCATAACACTTGCTAAACCATTGCGCAATCTTTTTAGTAAGTGTTACCTGCAAACACTTATTTAACATGCTGGAATATTGTCAATGTACAACCGGTACCAAGAAAAGATACCCCTTCTGACCCTACAAACTACCGACCAATCGCTATTTGTAGCGCCGTAGCCAAAACAATGGACACTATTTTAAACTTTCACCTGATAAGTTATCTTGAGGCCAACAACCTAATCAGCGACCGTCATTACGGATTTCGCAAAAATCGATCCACTGACGATTTAATAACCTATCTAACGGAAAAGTGGTATCGAGCTATTCGCCACTTTGGCGAAAGTAAGGTTGTTGCTTTGGATATCTCTAAGGCGTTTGACAGAGTATTTATACATACATTATTATTAATTTTATATACAACACATATGTATTTACTTATATTGAAAAACTGTATAAAAGATATTTATATATATGTTCATATATATATTATGAAATTTATCCTTTGACTATATTTGAAAGCTGTAATGAAATGTTAGAAATTGTGAAAAATTAATACTTGGCGACTGGAGAGATTGCACCTGGACCGGTTTCGCACTCGTCCTCATCGAGTTCTCATCAGCAGGTGGATTTGCCTCAACTGGTAAAGGTAAATTAGCATTAATTTTCAAATTTGGCCAACACTTCGAAGCTATGGTTTTAAATCATTTTATCGTTGATTTATCAAATTCATTCTTTGGGAAATTTTGCGAAGAAAATGAAAACATAACATTCGAGGGTACGTTCAAAAAAGCCCTAATAATTGAAACGAAGAATTCAGCCAAAATTAGTAATCAACCAGATAAAATTCATATAAATTTAATCAACAAAAGTACAAGCCAGAAAACCAAAACAAAAAAAAATTCAGACCATGTGCACTGTGGTTGGCGTAAACATAATTCACATTATTGCAAATTCGAAGATGCTAAGTGTTATTTATGGAGGAAAACTGGATATATAGCTTTTGTATGCCAAGAAAAAAAAAAGGAATAAGTTAAACTATGTATCTAGTTTTATTTTTAGCAGAGTTAGTAAGGATTTTATTTTTATATACAGTATAACAAATAAGAATAATTCACTCAGTGCATATACTTTCTCTCGCAGTGAAAGTTGTTAACGTCGATTTGATTGCAATTTTTAATATAGATTTATATGAATAAATGAATACAGAAGCACCTTTCACTCTAAATCCATGTTTATATTTATATCCCGATCCATTCAGAATCAAAATGTGAATCGATGTAATCATGTCCGCCTATTGTCCATGTAAATTTTGTCTCAACTGTAGGTCGGAATTTTGGAGACATTCTACAGAAATTGGGTACAATAACTAAAAAGGAGCCCTACTGAAAAAGTATCGATTTTGAACTTTTTTAAGAAACCTTTCGCCATAAAAGGATCTTAGATAGTACAAAGTAAGTCGTTGTATGGTTGAAAATTTATAATTCCTAATATGTTTTTTACGAAATTTTGGGGAACCCTATGTTACAGTCGTAAGAAATACGACGAAGTACGAATGCTGCTATATCGCTGGTCATCTGATAGTTTTACGCGTTCTTTGTCATGAACGTAATTGTGTTTTCCACCGTAGGCATTAAGGAAGTCTTGTCACTTTTCATTAAAAAAAAATTAAATTAAATTGTATAATATATCAAGTGGTGCAGGGTATTTGATGGTCGGGCTTGACCGACTATAATATTTTCACTTGTTCAAATAAATAAATATAAATATTCAAATAAAAAATTGTAAATAAATTAACAATATATTTTATTACACTTCAAGATTTTATAAGAGATTTTAGATATTTTTTCAATGCGCGCAAAAACGAGTACGAAGAAAGAATAATTTTTGAAAAGAGAGATAAAGCGGAAATTAAAAACAAGATAGAAAAGTTCGGTTAAGACCGAAGCTTAAATACCCTCCACCTTTTGTAATTCTCTAATAATTAAGCTCCTATTGCCATATATATATCATGTACTCACGCAAATAGTGTTTTTTTTAAATTATAGGCGTTTGCGTTATTCAATCACGCCCATTTTTGGCACAATGTTGGATAACGGTACCACTTATATATATACCATGTTTCAACTTGATAGGAATAGTATTGTGCGATATATAATTTTTTAAAGATACAATTTTTTCGAGGTATGATGAGATTTTCGTTTATTGTGGGCGTGTCTCTTAACCGATTTTGCCCAATTTCTATACGGAACAGCGAAATTGAACTAAGAATAAGTGTGCCAAGTTTCAATTTGATATCTCAAAAATTACGACCAAGTGCCAACAACAGACGGACACACGGACGGACATGTCTCAAACGATTTCTCTTTTCATGCTGATTAAGAATATATATGGTTTGTGGGGTCTCCGAGGCTTTCTTCGATGTGTTGTTAACAGCTAATCAAAATGAATATACCCTCTTCCCTAAGGTAGAGGGTATAAAAAGGTCACGTTTATTTTACTAAGAAAGTATATATTAAGTTCAATATCGGTAATTATTTAGTCACGTATATAGTATTATGATTATATAAGTATTTTGATTAAGTTTCCAATCTAAAGTATTTTCTATTAGAGATATTCATGATGTTTCCTTGAAAATTTAATTATATTATATATATATTTAGAATAAATTGTATGTAAAACTAGACTGCGAAATTATTGACACATCGCACACACTGAAGATTTTGCCAGCTTTCCCAGATCTCTAGGTAACGACCACTTTCTTTGAAATCTCGCACACGACTGACTCAAATAAAAAAAAACTGCTCTCCTTACACGTCGGCCGCTCGGCTCGATCCCTCGTTTCAGCACTCATTTGCTCTCGCTGACGTTGGCGGCACTGAATCGGCAACCTTGGTCGCGCATTGATGAAATATTTGCGTCATTACAAGGAGAACTTTTTACTAAATTAGATATTACTCAAGCTTATAAGCACTTGGTCTTAGAGGGAAGATCGTTATTATTGCGTTCGTGGAGCACTCACATTGGTATTTTTAAAGTTAAAGGACTTCCATTTAGAATAAAAACGGAAACATCTTTCTCTCAAAAAACAATTGAATTTCTTTTACGTTACATTTCACATGTAGTAGTTTATCAAGGCGACTGTCACTGTAAAGACTTTTGAAGAACACATAAATACATTGCGAATTGTTTAAGATAGGCTAAAATATACGTGAATACAAAAAAAATATTCATTTTTCAAGTAAATGATTTTTTATTTAGGATTTATTCAATTGATAAACATGGTTTAACCAATAATAAGGAACGCATTTCAACCATTTCGTGTGCACCAAGTTCTCAAAATGATTTACAATTAAGGGCTTTTATTGGTTCAGTTATTTACTATTTAAAATTTATAAATAATTTCGCTCACAAAAAGGCACCACTTTAAAAACTATTACATTAAAAAGTAAAATTCTTTTTGTCCAAAGAGTGGTAATGAGCGTATGAAAGTATAAAAAAGAACATTACATCTGAATCAGCTTGGATTCTTTTTAACCCAATTTTACTTTTAGTTCTTACTACTGTAATGCCGTCGCTTTTCCATAAATATCATGACGGACTCAAGTTAATTGCCTATGCTTTGCATTAAGTGAAAGTGAGTAAAATTACAGGACAATTGAAAAAGAAGCTTTAGCAATCGTGTTTTGTTTAACAAAATTCGAACAGTATTTGTTAGGGAATTCTTTTATTTTAAGAACGGATCATAAACCATTAATAAGTATTTTTAGTGAAAACAAAGGATTACCTCTCATTACATCATCGGCTCGTATGCAAGAAAGGGCAAGTTTCTTATATGGTTTTATTTATACAATTATTAACGACGCTGGCGCACTTTCAAATTAATCAAGGTAAATCAAATGATCAGGCTACATACATAAATAACATTGAATAAACCAATTGTCTTACCTTAGCTTTTAAAGACATAGCTAGCGGTCTTATATTGTCAAAAGTGGTTGATTCCATATTAAAGCACTCTTTTATTAACCTTAAATGCAATTCTTTTACTCGGGCTAGAGCGACTGAAATGACTGTTGAAAAGGTTGCTTATTGTATGACTATATAGTAGAGGTTCTTACCAAGCTTCAAAAGAAAATTCTTAAAGCTCTGTCTCGTTCTGGCTTGCTCTTATGTACGGTGGCAAGGAATTGATAAGGCAGTAAAGTTTTTGTTTTTAGTCTACTTCTGCCGTGGAGGTTCAATTCGATTTTTTCTGGGGTTGTTAAGCGTCCCGAGTAGAAAGTTGGAGGAGGAATCTTAATTCCTGTTCATAATTCTCTACCTTCTTTTTTGGTTGATTTCTTATCTGACGTGGATGTTGAGTTTGTTGGTGTTCAACTTAAATTTATTCACGTACAAAACTGCTGCAACGTAAATAAATCACAAGTCAAGTCCTACTTGAACACGAAAATATTCAAACCTTTCTACCCTCTCTTACGGTTCACCAGATGGAGGTGAAATTATCGCTATACAAGAGTTTCGATGAATCACATTTCGAAAGCAACCACAGGATAGACTTTGAAAATTCTTATTTCAACTTAAAATCTGCGTTATTGGAAGGCATTGCAACTTTACGATCAGAAGCAGCAGAGCCCAGCAGTAGCTGTACCTGGGTAATGACCAATACAACACAACGAGTAAAATTACCAAACTTACAACTTCTAAAATGCAGCGGAAATTTTTAGGACTGGTTAGAATTTATAAGTATGTTCACAGTTTTAGTTCATGAAAACGATCAATTATCACCAGTAGAAATATTTCAATACCTTCGCTCTTGTCTCACTGACAGCGCAGCCAAAGTCATACAATCATTTGAAATCACGGCAGCGCATTATAGTCAAGCATTATATGTATTAAAAACGAGATATGACAACAAAAGGTTTATATTTAAGTCACATATCAAATATTTATTTGATCTCACAAAAATCAACAAATCAAATGAAACGACTTTGGTAGATTTGATTGACACTGTAAACTCGAACATAAGAGCGCTGAAATCTTTCGCATCGGATGTAGAAATAGCAGATGGAATTATATTACATTTGGTCTTTATCTTTAATTGAAGAAAGCAGCGTTGCTCAAAATTCCACGCTACCATATTGGAACGAATTAGTAGAATTCCTAGAAAAACATTGTAGAACATTGCATATTATCAATGAAAATCAGTCAACAAAACAATCATTTCAACAATCACCATAATCGAAACAATCAGTATCACACGTAGCGACTACACAACACACTAGATGTATATTTTGCAAAATCTCGCCATATCATACTCCATTTTTTATGTAAACAATTTATCAAACAGAGCACAAAGGAAAGATTTAGCACGCAAAACAATTAAATGTATGTCTAAATTTTCTTGGAACCAACAATTTTTCAAACAATTTCTAGCAGCAAGTCGCTGCCGTCGATGCAAAGAAAAACACCACACATTATTACACTACGAAAATTCAGAAAAAAGTAAGTCATCTGAATTAATAACACCGAATGACGATAAAAATAATTTAAACCTAAATCAGTCCACTGACACACAAACTATTCTCCAGGTAAACCAATCAAGTCATGTCATTTTGGGAACGGCTAAGGTTGAATTGTGTACTTCAAATGGTACATCTATTGTGGTTTGTGCTCTGTTGGACTCAGGATCGCAACTACATTTCATCACTGAACGCATAGCTCAACATTTAAAAGTTCCTAAATACAAAAACAATATAAATATCACAGGCCTTGGGTTAAATGGCAGAAATGAAACGTGTGTTTGCACAGTAAAATCTACAACAACCGCATTTTTCACACAAATAACATCAGCAATAATTCCACAAATTACATTTTTTCAATCATTGGAAACAATTGATCGTCGTGTGGAAACACTTGCATCTGCTCATAAATTAGAAAATTAATCGCTTTCCAACGCTGAAATATCGTTAAATCAAATTGTAAACAAATTTTAGCAAATCGAGAATTCACATTAGAGGAGACTGAATGTGAAAGATATTTCAGCGAAACCACAAAAAGATGCCCTAAAACGAACAAATTCGTGGTAAGATTGCCGTTCCGAGTGAATTGGGTGCATCAAAGCAAACAGCAGAAAAGAGATACTTCAATTTAGAAAAAATAATGAACAACAACAAAACAATGAAAATTGAATATATGAAATTCATGCAAGAATATGCAAATATGAAACACATGATTCCAATAAAAATTGCAGGAAATGTTAATTACATTCCGTGCCAATGTGTATTGCGGCCAGATAGTTCAAATACAAAACTTCGCATCGTATTTGATGCTTCGTGTCCTACTGCAGGTGGGAAATCTATTAACGATATTTTAAAAGTAGGTCCTACATTACAGCAAGATATTTTTAACATAGTGGTTCGGTTTAGAACAAATAAATTTGCATTAGTAGCAGACATTGTTAAATTGTTAAAATGTATAGACAAGTCTTAGTAGATGAACGTGATGCTATGTGGCAATGTATATTGTGGAGGAAATGTCTCAATGACGAATTACTTAAGTATTCTCTTAGAACAGTAACATATGGAACAAGTTGCGCGCCTTATTTGGTTGTAAAATGTTTAATGCAATTAGCTGAAGAAGAAATTGCTCATTATCCAATTGGTTCAGCCACAATTAAAAATAAATTATTATTATTATTATTATAATTATGTTCTGAAGAGATAAAATAGATGTGTCCTCCACTGAAAACATTTAGTAGAACAACCAGACTTGCTCACCGATCTCACCCATTAATTATGGAGTTGCCGGCGTATCGCACAACGCATTACCGAAACGGTTCGTTCTTTAACCGAGGAGTTCGCCTCTGGAACCACCTACCTCCAGAGGTGTTTCTCACCATGCCTAGTGTGTGCAATTTCAAAATAAATGTACACAGACACTACTTCCTCTATCCTCCTTCCTCTAATCCCTTCTAACCACCACTGTGCACGAATAGGGGTCATCCCCTGAGAGGGGTGTTATATAATTAAAAAAAAAAACAGCCTAGCTGGGATCTATGTTTGTGCCTCAACCCTTGCATTTTGCTGAGGAAAAAGAGTTTCAACAATTTCGTTTAGGATTATCGGATCAGAAGTCGAGGGCTCTGAGAAACATTTTGGCTTTTTTAAAACCAATTTGTATCCTGTACTCCACAGATTCTGATTTAGGTCTTCTAGCAACTTCTTAAAACACTTACGCTTACTTTTATGTATAGCATATTTCAGCAACTTATTATTCCTGTTAAGGTTTAACCTACGCTGTTCATTGATGTCGAGCCCTCTAGTTCGAGTAAATAACCATCTCATCCGAATACATTCGGCCCTTAGACAGGAAATTTCATTGTTTCGCGTTTCCTGCACATTGACACATCGCACGTCGCAGTTAAGTGACGAATAAGTTGCCTTGCCATTTCCTCTGCGTTTCCGCTAACATCGACATCATTAAGTCAGACTTTGAACGTCAACGTCTAAGGTACTTATCTTCCATGCTGGTCCATTACGACCAGGCGATGGAGTAATGACCGTAGGTCGGACCAGCGGACCAGTCAATGAACAATCCATTAGATATCATAAAATATGTTTCTTACTATTAGAGAGGATACTTATAATATAAAGGTAGAATAGCATAACATAACATAACATCTTTCTTTTACAATAAATTGAAATAATTTAAGTTACTATGTAATTCATAAACTGCGAAATATACTCAATAATACAATGATAGTTTAAAAGTTTAAACGATTCGGTTGTTTGACAATTCTGCCCCTTTTTGTTATATAATGCCCTTCACTTATTTCTACATTATTTTCAGGGTTGTTTACTGGCTTATTATTTTGAGGATTACAGCATGTAATTGGATTTTCTTCAACTATATTATTCGTAAACTCTTTATTTACTGGATTTAAATTTGAAACTGGCATTTCACAGTCTTGTTTTCACTTTGCACATCTGAACCATTTTCAATTTTAAAATTAACATTTAAATTTTGATTACGCGAAACGTTCGTATTTTGGTCTGGCCTATTAATTATATGTTGACGATTACGTCTGTATAACATACCATTATTATCTTTTATTACGTAAGATCTTGGCTCATTGCATTTTTCTATGACTTTTCCAGACACCCAGTAGGACAGTGGATTTTTTTTAAACATAACGTTGCTGCCTGTTGCTAATGGTGATAATTTCCTTGCATTTTTATTGTAACTGGCAGAAGTTTTTTCATGTTGCTTTTTTCTTTCTCCTGCGCTTTTAAAAATATTTTTTTAACTGTTTGAATTGATCGTTCAGACAAACCATTAGATTTGGGAAAATAAGGACTTGATGTTGTATGGTTAATTTCCCATTCATTACAAAACTCCCTAATCTCTTTAGAATTAAATGGTGGCTCATTGTTTGATATTAAAGAATTTGGAATTCCATGCCTGGCAAAAAGAGATTTACATTTGGTATTACCTTGTACGGTTGAATAACCTGCATTTAATACTTCAACTTCGATATACTTTAAATAATAATCAACCACAAGTAAATAGTGTTTTTTTTGAAATTCAAATAGATCGCACCCTACTTTAAACCAGGGTATATCAGGAATATCATGTAAAATAATTTCTTGTTTTGCATTCATGTTTTTGAATTTAGCACAGGCATCACAGCTAAACACGAGATTTGAAATATTTGAAGATATATGTGGCCAAAATACTGTTAGTCTTGTCAGATTTTTACACCGTTGTATTCCCATATGACCTTTATGTAATCGTTCCAATATTTTATACTTTAAATTTTTTGGAATTAATATTTGTTTATTTTTCAATATAATATTTTTGTAAATGGATAACTCATCCTTGAACGTAAAATATGGTGTAATATCGCTATCAATAAGTTTTTTATTATTAGGCCAGAAAGGTTTATTAAACAAACTGACCAGTGGTTTATGATCTGTCTCTACTGTCACTTCTTTTCCATAAATATATTGGTGAAATTTAATACAGCCAAACAGAATGGCAAGTATTTACTTTTTTATTTGAGCATAATTTTTCTGAGATTCTGTTAAAGATGCAGAAGCGTACGCAATTGGGTTATTTTCATGCATAATAGTAGCTCCTACTGCAAATTGAGAGGCATCAACGGACAATGATACTTTTTTAATTGGATGAAAGTACGTTAAAACTGGTGCTTTTGTAATTTCTGTTTTTAAATTATTGAATTAGTTTTCATGAATATAATTCCAATGCCATTCGACATTATTTTTAAGCATATCACGTAAATTTTTTTTTGTAGATAAATTTGAAATAAAAGAACCTAAATAATTTACCATCTCTAAAAAACGCTGAAGTTTTTTTAAATCAGTAGGTGATAGTATTTGTAATATAGCTTTGATTTTTTCTGGATTTGGTCTAACACCCTTTTCATCAAAAATATGTCCTAGGAATTTTATTCACGTTTGTAACAATTTCAATTTATCTTTATTAAACTTTAACCCATTTTGTTCAAATTGATTTGACGCGTATATTTAAAAATCATCAATATAAATTATCAACACCTTTATATCACCAAATATTCTAACCATTTCTGAATGAAATATTTCAGTGGCAGCATTGATACCTAATGGTAATATCAGAAATCGATACCTTCCAAAGAGAGTGTTAAATGTACATAACTTTGGTGAAGACTCGGACAATGGAATCATCCAGAATCCACTATTAGCATCTAAACAAGTAAAATACTTTGCATTAGTAAATTTGGCTTTGCAATCTTCTATATTTGGAAATGGATAGTGTGGCCTACAAATTGCTTTATTTAGTGACCGAGGATCTAAACATATACGTAAATTTCCATTAGATTTTCTTGCTATTACTATAGAATTAACCCATTCAGTCGGTTCTATTACAGGCGTTATTACATTTAACTGCTCCATTCTGTTTAATTCTTTTTTAAAATCTTCTTGTAATAGAAACGGTATCTTGCGAGGTGGTTCGATAACAGGCGTAATGTTTGGTTTTAATATAAATGAACAATTGTTTTTTAAAAGATCTAAGCCAATAAACATTTCTGAATACTTTTCAATTATACTATCAAGAAAAGCATGTATAGCCCGTACATGTCCAAATAAATTCAAATTTATTGCCGTTTCAAGGCCAATTATATCCTTACATTCTAAATCTAAAATATAAAACTCTTTACAAAATTTTTCTTGTTTGTATGAAAATGGCAATTTGTTTTACCTATTATTGGCAGACCGTTCCCGGAAAATGTAAGGAGTTTTATATTTGTTTGAACTATATTACTTATGTTTAATTTATGAGTTGTATGCTTAGATAAAATATTAGCCTGTGCTCCTGTAACTACTTTAAATAATACCTTATTATTGTTGTCAAAGTTTAGTTCAATATTCCATTCTGGTTTACATTTTAACATATTAACTTCAGTTGTTGTTCGACTCAATTTCCATTTCCAATCATTTGTCCTAGCAGAGCCCCATACGAGCACGCATGCATTAAAGTCACCAGCGATAATTATGCGATTTTTATCCCTTGCATGTCTAATAGACCTAATTTAGCAGTAAAATCCTCCATAGTAAGCCTAGTAGGAAAGTAACAACTATAGAGAAAAACATTAGCTACCTTTAGAATGATGATACCATCTGCAATGATGTCCGTACATTGCACCAGCAAATTTCCAGTTATAGCTACTGAGTTATTTGTTTGTGATTGATCGTTGAACATCGTTGTGCGCACGGTTGGCTTGATACTTATTATAATTGAAATTGTGTTTTATTAAATATACCGATAGACATAAAACAGAAAATCCAATTAAATTAATACCCAAACAAACAATATTTCTACAAAAGTTAAAAAAAAAATCGCGTAACAAGTGCAGAATTCAACAAAAATTTTACAATTTAACAACTGTGTGACTTACACTTATTTTTGTTATATACTTAGAGAGTGCATTGCACTTCTCTCTCAATTGTATATACATATAGAGTATATGCACATAACTACGTTTTTCTCGCAATAATTTAACACCAAGAATACATAATACTTATTATACTCGGCTTGCTTTGACGCTCCGGTGGCACAGTGGTGTACTAGTCTACAAACTTTGCTGTCGCAAGTTCAAATCCCGCTGTGGTGAAGAGTTTTTCCTTTCTTTTCTCTCGTATATTGTGATTACTTAAAAACATAAGTGATCTGTGAACGCAGTAACTCCATTTCACACATCAACAACAACGCCGTCGAAGAAAAACTAAATGAATTTAAACCCCTTCCAGATATCTTCTAAGGTTCAAAGATTACCATCAAAATCCAAAACACGAGACCAACAGATTCCTAGCAACCTAAAATCCAATGAAAACTGCTCACTGGCTTTAAAAACTCCGCTAACAGGTACAATAAAAAAAAATAATATAACTCCAGCTTCTACGCCAATACTCAAAACCACAAAAACTACTGCTGGTAATGCTAAAAAGAGTGTAACCCCGCGAACAGTACAGACTGGGATAGATAGATACATCAACATAAAAAGGAAATTGAGCCCTCAAAATAGCACTGGAAACGCTGCAAAAATGAATAAAATCAATACAAGCCCTTCGCTCCAAAGAGAACAATAATCAAGAAGGCGATGACGTACTCCCTAAAAAAGAGCATAAACCTCCCCCGATATATGTTCGCTAGCAGATGTCCAATAACTTAGTAAATTCTCTAGCTAAAATAAACGGCTTGAACAATTTTCATGTAGCATCCCAACGCAAGGGCATTATATCGGAAACTAAAATACAAATTAACTCCAAAAAAAATTACAGAGAAACAATCAAGTTTTTGTGGACTCTAGCAAAAAGTCATACTAGACGTATCAACTTAAAAATGCCAAAGGCCTAATTGTTATTATAAAGGGTATAAAGAGCAATGTTCCGGTTATTGAAATACAAGAAGCTCTGCAGGAGAAAGGTTTTGATGTCAAATTGGTGTACAACATATTCAACAAAGATGAAATACCGCAACCGATGTTCCGAGTAGCTAAGATCCCCCAACTAAAGTTAAGGCTGATGCAGTGCAATAGAGAGTTGCAGCAGACCCTTAAAGAAAAAAGAGAGCGAGATTTACAGACATATATTGAAAAAATAAATATACACTCCGGCGGTTCAAGTAAATTATGGAAGGCCTCTAAAGTGGAGTGTCCGATTAGGAGCAGCAATGGCCAATGGGCAAGAAGCCACATTCAAAAAGCCTTTGCAAACCACCTGGAAAATGTATTTAGGGTAAATGCATTTATTAGCTCTAATGCGAATTTATCCAATGACAATAATGCGATGATATATCATAACACGTCTCTACGACTTCACTCATCCTGGGATAATAACAGTGCAACCCTCCCCTTGACATAATTTTGACGGATGTGCTAGTAGTGCGACACCAAGATCGCAATACTACTATTTAAAATACACCGCCTGTGCAAACTCACTTACCCCATAACACCACGACCATAAGAATCCATAATACAATCCACATTATTCTCCCCTAAGAAACAGAGGCTGTTAAGGAGTTAAAAATAAACAAAGCAACAGAGTATGACAATATCACTTCAAAAATGATCCGTAAACTCCCACTATGTGCAGTAAAAGTCTTGCTTTATATATTTAATGCTATCCTTCGCTTGAACCACTTCCCAACAAGTTGGAAAAAATCCACCATTTTCATGGTTCCTAAACCAAGTACGCAAGTTTCTTCATATAGACCCATAAGCTATTATGTCCAAACTACTAGGACGATTGGTACTTAATAATATAAACCCGTTTATAGATGCTCATAATTTAATACCACAATACCAGTTCGGATTCAGAAAACTTCGCGGTATTACCGAAAAAGTTCATCGCATTGTTGTATTCATAAGAGACACATTTGAAACAAAAGACTTATGTTCGGCCCTTTTTATAGACATTTCACAAGCATTCGACAAAGTATGGCATGAAGGATTGTTGCGAAAAATATATAATAAGCTTCCAATTAACATGCACAGCTTCTTCAAATACTACCTTACTAACCGGACTTTTACAGTACGCAAAGAGAACTGTACATCTACCACAAGGCGGATTTTAGCAGGTGTTTCTTAAGGGAGTATCCTAGGTCCTATGCTGTACTTGCTATATACTGCGGACATGCCAACACACAACCTTACACACACTTTTACCTTCGCCGATGACACTGCAATATTAAGCAAACGCTCTAACCCGTGACAGCTGTGGCAATCATCTTAAAGTAAAGGATCCTAGTTTTAGTTGTCAATGAACCAACTCACAGACATAGGCCTCGCATCCGCTTCTAACTTACTATGTCAGTTTGTCAATTATGTCAGTTCTCGATATTGTAAAAAGACCTCCAACCTTATTAAACAAAGTTTGATTAAAAGAAATTCGTTCAGTGAAAACTACAAATTCGGCAAAATTTTGTCCGATTCCGACAAGGGAGATTACAAACCATCAGAGTTCTCTAGGCATCTCAAACTTTTGGCCCAATCAAGTTTTAGTCCAGATTTGCTTAAAAAGTTGTGGATTAGGAAAAGTTTAAGCGTCGCTTTAACTAGTTCAAATTTAAAAGACAATAATGAACTAGTTAATCTGGCTGACTATATTTGGGAGGTATCAAATCATAAAGAAATGCATGCTTTTACTTCTCCCTTTCATTATCCAAATTCTTTAGCTATACAAAATTTAATCATATCACATTTTTACAAATTAACTCTTGAAATAGATAATCTAAAATTACATATCGCATTAGGTCTACATCGTGTAATTCACGATTTAGAAATCATTCACGTGGTAGATCAAATACATGGGCAACCCCAATTGGATTTGTTGATACCATTACAGATTTTGTAGTAAAGCTAGGAAATGTGAAGAGCCGTGCAATTTAAAAAAAAAAACAAAAATCCAATAAACTAAATAAACTCTTTGTCGCGGCGACTGACACTGGAAGCGTTTTTAATACTTCACGTGGCCTCTTTATATTTGATAAAGCCAATAGACTAAAATTTTTAATTGACAGTGGTGCAGATATATCCGTTTTACTTGCATGTCAATTTCCACACTCAAAACGTTAATCCGACATAATTTTAACAGCAGCCAATGGCTCATCAATCCCAACATACGGCAAAAAACTATTAAATGTCAATCTGAATCTTCGCCGCGAATTTCCTTTTGTATATCTGGCAACATTTTAAGGCCAATCATCGATGCTAATTTCCTCAGCAAATAGGGACTACTGATCGACGTCAAACATAAGCGATTAGTAGATCCCTTAACTAAGTTGTCCGTTAATGCCATTGCGGCTTTTTGCAACATAGCTTTACCAAAATTATTTTTAATCGAGAAAAAAATTCGAACTCTTAAAGAAGTATCTAAGTTTGAGCACAGAACCTGACTATACTAGACCAAACAACACAAGACGGTACACAGACTGAAGGCGTCCTTCCGTATTTAAAACCAACACGACTACTAGAATACAGGGGAAAATTTGAATTTCTAGTTAAATCAGTAGATACAGATGTAGACCGTCGAATTCGTCTGTGGCTTCACCACTGTACTTGGTAGCCAAGAAGCACCCAAATGAAAGGCGTCCTTGGGGAAATTTTAGGTGTTTAAATTATGTTACTATTCCTGATTGTTATCCGTTTCCTCATATTCATGATTTCAATGTCAACCTTAAATATAAATATATATTTTCAAAACTAGCTTTTACCAAATCCCTACGGCTAAAGCCGACATATATAAGACAGCCGTTCGAATTTATTAGGATACTATTCAGAAAAAAAAATTCGGCACAAACCTTTCAAAGGTTTGAGAATGAAGTATTCAGAGGTTTGGACTTCGTGTTTGTATACATTGATGATGTCTTAGTCGCTAGTGAGTCCGAATCTAAACATTTAAAACTTGATTAGACTTAAAAACTTTATTTGATCGACTAGATGAGTATGGTTTAAAAATCAAACCTACGAAGTGTACTTTCGGAGTACCTTCCATAGATTTTCTTGCACATAATATTTCAAAAGATGGCATACGACCTTCTCAGGACAAGGCATTAAGACTTTCAGCGTCCGAAGTCCATTAAGCAAGCTCAAAAATTTGTAGGAAAGATAAATTATTATTATAGATATATCCGAATTTAGAAGAACTGACATGCCCGATAAATGCTATGATAAACAAAGTGATCAAAACAAAAGGTAAGGCTTTAGTTTGGGATGACGACTCCCTCAAATCGTTTAAGGGGAACTATTCTTACCGGTGGACGCTTCCAACGTAGCAGTTGGCAGCGCACTGAAGCAGTTTTCGAATCATTATAAGCCTTGAGCTGAAGAGGTGAGAGGCACACACTCACACACACACACATATTTCTTTCAATTTATTTTTATATTTACTATTTAATGTAATATAAATGTAAATGAATGAATGAATGAATGAATATTAAATGCTGTAAATTGTCATAGTGTTGCAAAATAGGATATACCCTATCGACTAATGTTATGAACATCCCTACAATGAGCAAATGCAATTCGACTTTCAGGGTAATAAATTTTACAAAATAATTTTATTAAGGTTTTATAAATCTATTTAGAGAAAAGAAGTTTTATAAATTAGTTGTTATAATATTATTTTTGTTATATTGTGTTGTTGTTGGTGGTGAAATAGCGGCTGCTATTGGTATTATTTTGTGACAGCAAGACCCTTGGTTCTTTGGTTTTTGTTGATGAGGATGTGAATGCTTATCAGCAGATTTCGGTGTAATACTTTACCGTGAAATCGTAAGGTCTTCTTTTTTTTTCAAATATTTTTTTCAAATTTTTTTGTTTCAAAATTTTAAATAGTTATTTTCATACATCAAAAAAAGTTTTTTATACCCTCTACATTAGTGATGAGGGTGTACTAAGTTTGTTCTTCCGTTTGCAAAACTTAGAAGGTATCTACATCTATAAACATTAGCTTTATCGATGTGCAAAATATGGGCGTGGTCGAATAACAGACACGCCCACAATCAAAAAAATATATGTATGTATTGGCCCAAAAAAAACCCTTTTGAAAGTGGATAGGCTCGGACCATTTTTAGAACCCTTCCCCAATAAATTTTTTTTTTTTATTTCATTAAACAAACAAGACATAAAAAATTATCTGACATGTATCATATTTTATAGAAATTTTTTGAAAATAAAAGTATGTAGGTATACAAAAATAACATTTTTCATTATACCCTGCTTTTTCAAAGAAAAAAAATTAAATTGAATAATATATCAAGTAGTGTAGGGTATTTAAAGGTCGGGCTTGACCGACTGTAATATTTTCACTTATTTTAAATTAAATTTGTTTATTAATCTCCGTGAACCTAAATATTTTTTTGGAAGAATTGAATTTACTCGTTTTAGCAATTTAGCAGGCATAAACAAATTATTCCTGTTCAGCATAATATCCTTATGTCTGAGGGGCAATTTTTTGTCAACGCGGTCCGCCTTTGGAGCTTTTTGCCAACTGCCCTTTAATTTCTATCTGGTACTAGGGAATTTAAGAAGGAATTATATAAACGATTTACATAAAGATTTAATTATTTATTTTATCTCTCTCATTTCGTTCTATATAATTTTTATTTAATTTTTATACCCTGCACCACCCTGTGATAATGGGTATATTAAGTTTGTGCGGATGTTTGTAACTCCTAAACGGCAAATCACCTTCAATTATACCGATCGATTCAGAATCAAAATCTGAATCGATTTAACCATGTCCGTCTGTCCGTCCATCTAAGTTTTTGCGCAAGCTACAGGTCGCATTTTTTGAAATATTTTGATGAAATTTGGTACAAGGACATGTATTGGGCCAAAGAGGAACCCTATTGAAAATGGATCGCACTGGACCATTTTTATAACGCCTCTCCATATAAGGTCCTATTATTTTTTGAGTTATTTTGATGAAATTTGGTACATGGAAATGTATTGGCCCAAAAACTAACCCTTTTGAAAATGGATAGAATTGGACAATTTTTAGAACCCCTCCCCAAATTTTATTTTTTTTTATTTCATAAACAAACAAAAAACAAATTTTTTGTTTTACGTACCCTAACATCATGTAATCATTGCTTCCGCACAAATTTAATTAATTATTTATAAATTTCATAACATTATATAACATAACATGAACGTTTGGGTGTTGGTTTCCTAGACTTGACGTTAACCTAATATAGGTGCTTTATTTTGCAAATGTGTAATGATGATGGACATCCTACATTTAGCATATACCTAATCTTTCTTTTTAATTATTCACGGTTCTATGAACAAAACTTTGCCCACGCTATTCTTCTTGATTCTTTTCTAAAATGTATCTTTTTTTACAGGAAGCTAAGTCAGTCTTCTTCTCTTTTACTACATCCGCATATTTTTCCACCAAAGACACGAGAAATTTGGCATCTATAAAGATAAATAAAATAAATATTATACAAATTAATTTAATATGTACGGACCAAACCCGTTTTGGTTTTCTCTCCATATTTATTTAATTTCCATCTATTCAGTTCTTTTTAGATATTTGAAACCGTAAAATAATAGCTTGTATTATTTTTCAAAGAAAACAGCAAAGGAAAAGAACAAAGCGGATTTGTCAGTTCATAATGCAATATTAAACTTAGTATGCCTTCTATCTAATAAGAGTTACTCGTATAAACATAATACTGTTTTGATTCTTTAGAGAATTTTATATCTTAAGTTTTTATGCGCTGTTGGAAAGTATATGCCAATCTTATTTTTGTTTTACGTCTTTGTAGTCCCCCCAATTCGCTGTAGTAAGTATTAAGTTCCACAGACAATTGTTTTTTTAATATTGGTGGGATCGAACATATGCAACGACATTACAATATAATGTCAAAAATAGACAACGGATTCACAATTAATTAGAAAGCCTAAGTGGAGGAGTATTCGGCTTAATAGTTCTCTAATGATACACAGTCTTTATTTAAGTAATACGCATACAGTTTCAAATATATGTGAAGGGTGATTTTTGCTTGCAAATTTAGTTCTTTTGCTTATTGCTACACTCTATTTTTTACTTGCAGAAATTCAACGAAATCGGGAATTTTATAAAAATGCTGACGTACGACCTCCTTTTACTTATGCATCTCTTATAAGACAAGTAAGTAGAACAATAAAGTTTAAAAAAATACCTTTTCCGAAATCATATGTTTTATTATACGAAGCACGTCAAAAACATATTTATATTGAACGTTATTGATGTGACATTCACAAACACCAAACATATCTTTTTAGTATTACACAAACGCGCGAACCGATCAAGTTCTAAACCTTGACTTGAACGATAGAAAAAAAAAAAGTGGAGCTTACATTTTACCTCTTTCTATTGGGAATAGGCAAACATAATATAACGTAACTGTTGGCAACCCAAATAACTAAGAAGAAGGATCAAAAAGAACGAAAGAAAAATGCAAAGTCATTATACATTGTTAATTATTGAGAAAACGTTCTGGTAGATTATTGAAAAATTTTTTACGAAATTTAATTAAATTGAAATACAAATAAAATTTTAGCTGGAGGGTAATCACGTAAGCGATAGTGATGGTATGACAATAGTTATTTTTAAATTTTCATTTTCGTAAGCGATAGAAAGCATCATCGTCTAACTATTATCGTACTTTTGTATTTTCGTAACCTTATAAACCGTCATGTAGCATCGCGCAAACAACCGTTATTGGGCGATTGCAAAATAGCTATCGTTTTATAATAAAATAAATTAAAAGAAAAAAAAAAGGGAAAGATAAAATTAAAAGAGGTAAATAATACATTACTAAATTGTGAAGAAATTAAATAAGAATCGAAATTTCTAGGAAAAATGCATAGATATATTTTTTTAACAAGTAATTAAAAATTTATTACTTTCGATCTACATATCTATAATATGTATATATTTTACTATTTTCTATTTAGATTTACAGAAAAATTTTGGAAAGTCAGTGGTGTGGACCACAAAATAATACTTGGCTTCTCGGTAAATTACAAAATATTTCAACATAAAATATTTTTTCTAAACAAAAATAATGTATAAATGAGAAAATTTATATTCTAATTGTCTTTGTGCAGGTGCTCACGATACAACTCTCTGTCTTTGTTTACTACAATAAACGTTATATGATAAATTCTGTCATTTACAATAAATAATAACACGACGATGAGAGTGATGGTCTTATATGAATGAAACTAAAACTATTATCGACTACAATCATCGCAACTACGACAATAGTTTCAAAAGTAACGTGATTACCCTCCTGGTTTTGGCTCTTTAATTTGGAAAGCTTAAAATTTTTGTATTTTCTTTTTGTTTGAACGTACCATTTCTAAAATTTTATTTTTGCGAACATTTATGTTATGGCATCTACTTTGGTATTCGGGTTGCAAGTTTGTGCCATTCGAGAAATTTCGTAACAACGTTGTGTGTGGATATTGGATAATTGCTAACGATGGAGGAACAAGACATAGTAAACATAGTGATGTCACGACGGTTTTAGAGGATGCAGCGTCAGTCGCCACTGAGGTCGAAATGGCACCCGCAGCGACTACTGCACAAACATTGACAACAACGACACTACATGAAGGGCAGTCTGTTTCCATATGGTCTTTGCCTAGTTGCTCAAGGCAATATGGTAACGCACAACTTTGTCAACACAGTACTACCTACAATGCCTGTGGTGAAGGAAACAGGCAAGAAAGTCAGGTGGTGTTATCTACTAATCAAATTTTGGCGAGGCAAGTTGGTAAGGAATTATCAACCTTTACAGGTAAGCCTGACGAATGGCCTCTATTTATTACAAGTTATAAGCAATCAACTGAACGATGTGGATTCAGTGATGGAGAGAATTTAATTAGATTACAAAAATGTTTGAAAGGCGCAGCATTAGAGGCCGTACGTGGTAAATTAATGACACCGGCAACTGTACCGCTAGCTATTAGAACGTTGCGAATTTTATTTGGTCATCCTGTTATACACGACTCTCTTTAACGCAAATTGCGCCATACGCCACCCGTACGAACTGATAAACTCGATACGATCGATCTTTCATTAGCTGTACAAAATTATACGTCAAAATGATCCGATTTTGTTATTTGAACTGGTAAACAAGTTGATTGGTCAGTTGAAATTAAGTTGGGGTCAGCATCGTATGTCTTTGCGAAGGGTGAAGTTGCAGCTTTTGATGAATGGCTTTTTAATTTAGCGTCATGTACTTCTTATGTTACACCCTTTAATGCAAATAGCACTAGTAGAGAACGAGTAATGAAAATTTTAATCAACAAGTACCTCGTTGCGCAAAATGTTTTCAACTTCATCAGCAACGAATTTCTTGCTATGTCTATTAGTGAACGTTGGCAATTTGTTAAAGAAAAACGATTGTGCTTGTGCTGTTTCAAAAATCATATGGTTCGACGATGTCGTAAAAAACGTCAACCAGCTTCTACATATAACAAGAAGTATAAACGAACAACAAACTATACAAGCGCCGTCTCATCCAATGCTTGAAGCAATGGTGTCAAATAACAACAATTCTATAATGTTGCATAAAGCTGGTTCATCTATCACCTTGATTAATTAATATGGCAGATAAATTACAATTATCAGGTCCTACAACTGATTTATGTTTAAATTGGAATAGTGGTGTTAATCAATTTTATAGTGGCTCACGTCGTGTTAGCATGAAAATTTCTTCACGTGAAAAAAATGGTGTAAAGTTTACTATAAAAAATATACGTACTGTTGAAAACTTAGATTTGCCACTACAATCACTTTTATTGGAGATAATAAATAATGCCAAACATTTACGGTCTTTGCCTATAATCCCATACAATGAATGTGAAGCTGATATTCTGATTGGTCTAGATAATGTTAAAATTGGTGCACCGTTAGAAATTCGAGAAGTAGATGGTGAAGGCTTAATAGCAGCACGCAGTCGTATTGGTTGGTCTGTGTATGGGCGTGAATATGACACAGCCGCTTCTAAATATTTTGTAAATCATGTGTGTGCGTGCAATGACATGACTAAATTAGATGAATTAATGCGTCATTATTTTTCGGTGGAATCAGTAGGAGTTAATAATTCTGTAGCGCCGGTTATATCTAAAGAAAATGAACGCGCATTACAAATTATGGAACAGACAACGAAATTCTTAGTAAACGAAAAGCGACGGGAGATAGGTCTGTTATATAAGTTTACCAGATTCTTTGCAGATGGCGTACAGACGTCTTTTATGTTTAGGAGGATAAATGGATAAAAATGCTGACATGCGAGAGTTTTTAATTAACAAAATACAAGAATACGTTCTTAAAGGTTATGTGCGTAAATTGTCAACAAATGAAATATGTAATGGTGGCAAAGCTCGGTATATTCCTATTTTTACTGTTTTCAACACTTCAAAAAACAAAATCAGACTCTTTTAGGATGCAGTTGCTAAAGTTAATGATACTTTTTTAAATTCAATATTAATGAAGGAGCCTGATATGTTAAAATCGCTTGTTGAAATTTTTATAAGATTCAGAGAGGGGCTGATCGCAATATGTGGTGATATTCGTGAAATGTGTAGTGTACTATACAATTTTAATATAACTCACTGTACTACACAATTTCAGTGTAACAAATATTTAGCATTGTAAGCATTATATTTGTTAAGCGTAATAAGCATTATTTTTAAGTTCATTATTTTCAAAGCTAAGCATTATTTTCTTTTTTTTTACAATTTGTAAGTAAGTAGGTAAATAAGTTAGTAGGTCATACTCATAAGTAAAATTAGTATATAAGTTGAACAAAATGTTCAATTAGTTATCAATCAATAAAATAATCTTAAAGGTAGTTGAACATTGATTGATCTATATAAAATCATATAAATAGTTACTTACCCAGACATAGCAAATAATTGCTACTGGATTTTGCTCTAATGGAGCAATTGTAAGTATCTATAAAAATAAACTAATAAAAAGGATACTCACCCACTCATAGCATTCTATGCTAGTGGACTTTGCTTTCTAAGCAAATGTGGGTATTCTAAATAATCCAATATAAACCTTAGCATAACATAAAAACAAATTATAACATGGCGATCCTTTGCCTTTAACCCATAAATCATTACAATAAATATTACATGAACATTACAAATGTTTCACCAAATTCGTTTAATAAAAAATGATCAGGCCGCGCAGCAGTTTTTATGGCGTGATGGCATCTCTGCTCGTGAACCAGATGTTTATGTTATGATGGTGATGACGTTTGGCGCTACATGTTCGCCAACTTTAGCAAATTATATAAAAAATTAAAACGCTGAAAGGTTTATACAAAAATATCCAAAAGCTGTAGAAGCAAAATTTGAAAATACGTTTGTTGATGACTGGTTGCAAAGTGTAATTACTGAAGTTGAAATGATTGAATTAGCAACTCAGGTACGCTTTATTTGTGCAGAAGGTGGTTTGATTGGTTATCAAATTCTGCAAAAGTGCTTTCAGCTTTGGATATTTATGTTCAACACTCAGATAAATGTACAAACGAAAACGATAATCAAGAAAAGGTTTTAGGCATGTGGTGGAAAACTGTTCGAATGAATTAAATTTTTATTAAAATCTACAGATTTAATGCAAAATAAATATGCAACCAAAAGGCAAATTCTACGAGTTCTAATGACGATTTTTGATCCCTTGGGTTTGCTTGGACACTTTCTTATTCAAGCGAAAATTATATTACAAGATGTGTGGCGTCCAGGGGTGAACTTGGATGAGATTGTACGAGAAACAGAATTTGACTTGTGAAATAAATAGTTGACAAAATTATCAACTTTATCAAAATTACGTATACCTAGACTTTATGATCTTGTAAATGAGAGTTTTTGTAATGAACTACACGTTTTTGTTGATACCATTGTGCAAGCATATGCGACTGTTGCATATATTAGAACGAAATCATCTGAGCGGATAGCATGTAATATGATTGCATCTAAAACATGAGATGTTCCGCTAAAACCGATTTCAGTACCACGTTTGGAATTAATGGCCGCAATCTTGGGTGTGAGATTAGCCAAATTCATTATTTCAACTTTATCTGTAAAAATTACTCGCCGTGTGTTCTGGACTGATTCTAAAGACGTGCTGTACTGGTTAAATTCATATATCAGAAAATTTCATCACTTTGTAGCTGTTCGTGTAGGCGAAATTTTACAAGACACGCAAGTCAGTAAATGGCGCTGGGTACCTTTTGAAAATAATGTTGCAGATGATGCTACAAAAATTAATTTGAATTTGGAAATTAACACAAGATGGTTTGCCGGCTCTGCGTTTTTATATTAACAAGAAAATAATTGGCCAACATCAGAACTTTCTTTAGTACAAAATAATGTGGTTGATGTTATCCAACATATACGTTGTGATATAGAGAATGAAAAGTATGTAACGTTTACGTTTGGCCCAGATATATGTAATAAAATTTATAAAAAGAATAATGACACGTGAGCCTAGATACAAACTTTTTGATTTAGGGGTGATTCATGCAGCCGATTTTATTATTATACGTAACTGTCAACAAAATGCATTTTTATCTGAGATTAATCAACTACAACTACAAGATGGTATGGTGAGTCGTAAAAGTTCAATTTATAAATTTTTACCCTATTTTGATGCATATGGTGTACTAAGAGTAAAAGGTCGAATAGATGCTGCACAAAATATAACATATGATTGTAAACGTCCGATTATATTGCCTAAAAGTTGTCTGCCGTATGAATGAGTAGCTGCCTTTAATAGGCCCTTCACGTATACTGGGGTGGATTATTTTGATCCTTTAGAGGTGATTGTTGGTAGAAGGCGTGAGAAACGTTGGGGCGTAATGTTTACATGTATGACAGTTAGAGCTGTACATATTGAAATAACGCCATCACTTTCAATTTATTTATTCTTACTTGTTTTTAAATAATTTTTGTGTCGCCGTGGTGTGCCTTACAAAATTATATCAGATAATGCAACAAATTTTAGAGGTGTTACTCGAGTATTACAAAATGAAGTAGAAAAAATCTCACATAGTGTTTTGGAAAATGTACATCCAGAAATTCAATGGTCGTTTATTACACCGGCTGCACCACACATGGGCGGTGCATGGGAACGTATGATACATTCAACTAAATCAATTTTGATGGATATATTACCACAACATATTTTGCGTGAAGAAGTTTTGAAAGCAGCCATGGCAGATGTTGAGAATATTTTAAATATGCGGCCACCCACGTACGTTCCGTTAGAATCAACTGAAAGCGAGGCTCTCACCCCGAACTATTTTCTTTTGGGTTTATCAAATGGGATTTGTGAAAAAGGGGAGATGAACAGTTCTGGGGTGCCGCTCAGCAAAAATTTCCGCTTAGAGGACAGGTAGCTGATCAGTTTTGGAAAAGGTGGGTCCGTGAATATTTGCCAAATTTAACAAAACGTACCAAGTGCTTTCAAACAGACAACAAACCTCTCGATGTAAATGATGTTGTAATTGTTGTAGACGACACTGCAAAACGTAATACATGGATGAAAGTAAGAATCATAGATGTTATTTTGGGCAAAGACAATAAAGTTCGCAGTGCTGTAATACAAACAAAGAATGGTTATATGACTCCAGCGATGCGTAGTGTTTACGAAGATGGGAATGTTGACAACCCAAATAACTAAGAACAAAGATCAAAAAGAACGAAAGAAAAACGCAAAGTCATTATATAACATTGTTAATAATTGAGAAACCGTGCTGGTAGATTATTGAAAAATTTTGTACGAAATTAAATTAAATTGAAATACAAATAAAATTTTAGCTGGTTTTGGCTCTATAATTTTGAAAGCTTAAAGTTTTTGTATTTTCTTTTTGTTCGAACGTAACAGTAACATAACATTGTAATGTAATATAATTTTTTTGTAGGTTAAGGTGATAATATCAAGAATTATTAGACAATAGTTTGTTATAATTTACATATTTGTATAAGTTAATAGTTAATAATTTTATTTAGTTAATAACTATTTATTTAGTTTAATAACTTTATTTAATGAACTACTAACTGTCAGAAAACCACTCAGTCGCGGCCGAGTGGCTTTCTTCTATTTATTTATTTTTTGTCAAGCTGCAGAATGCTTACATTGCAGCTTGACGAAAATAATTGGCACACTTATTTTACAGTACTTGCAATCGCGGAGGTGCTGATCATGCATTCCGCGATTACAAGCTTAATTTTGGTTAAACTGACAGTGGTTCTTAACCACGGACAGTGATTCTTAACTCTCCTCCTTCTAAAATCGATCGCCCTTGATCGCTGAGGGTTATTATAATATTGCCAAATTTCCTTATTACTACTATTATTATTATCATATTTTATTATTACATTTCATTTTCATATTTTTATTATCATCATTGTATTGTAGATACTCTTACATATGCTAACATCAAATTCTTATCATATTTTATTATTACATTTCATTTTCATATTTTTATTATTATCATTGTATTGTAGATACTCTTACATATGCTAACATCAAATGCTTATACAATTGATTTAAAGTTTTCACATACACATTTGTTAATAAAGCACACAATTGTGTGTGGCTTGATCTTATAATTACATAATAATATTGACATATTATCGACGGTCTATTATTAACTTTAATATACTTTTTAACACAAATAGAAAAAGAATACAATAAAAGAAAACATTCAATAAGTCGATTATTCTAATTGGTACCGATTCCTGTAGTTTAACTGTGGTAGTACAATTTGGGTGGTGTCTACGTATTGCCTGGTGTGTGCAAACTCACGTGGGTGCTCATATTACCGACTCTTACTAAGCTCGCCGAAATGGGTGGGTCCTTGGATGGCTCATTTACACACACAATTGCAACTACAAATCACTGTTTATAAGCACATGGAGACCACCTCCAAGTAAAGTCTTATAAAAGACACTAAAGATATTCGAAATAATATAAGTACTAAATAAATAAATAAATAACAGACATTCCCACAAAAAACTATATATATATATATATTATATATACATACCTACATGTTAGCATCCTTGTCTTAGCTTCGCTGACTGCGCCAAAGTATTGGGGGGGGGGGGATCGTAGATGGAGTTTGATCCTCCCCTTTTCTATTACCCTCCCTACCTGGTGACCTATCTAACAAAATTAAAGGTCACCCCAATTTATGCGTGTTTGAGTCTAAACGATTGATTTAGTCCATTTTAAATAAACTCATCATTTCCACAAATTTATTTCAATATAAATGAAAGAAAAAAAACCAAAGAAAATTGCCCTTAATTTATATATATAAAAAAAAATGTACAAAAACAAAAAAAAAATGAATATGCTTTATATATCTAAAAGAATTAACGGAGTGCAAGTTTGCTTTTTTTCATCCCACATAAGACGGACTATATATGAATACAGCAAAAAAAAAAAAATTATACAATTCGTGTACTTACTCTTGTGTTGAACAGCGCTCGTTTCGTGATGAGATTGATATGTTTGTAAAATATAGCGGTATTTTCTTTACAAAAGGAAAAAAAGAAAATTAATCAAAAACTGCGGAATGCTGAAAAGGAACCTTTCACTTAACAAGTTTTCTAAATCAAGTAAAACAGAGAAAAAAAATTAATTAAGGTATCCACCAGGACTATATATATATAAGATATTTTAATTGAAGATACGTTCCTCGGAATCCGCACCAACAATTATATGCACCTCAGCAAAATGGAGCTGCTTCTCCAAATCCAACTTATTTATTTTATTATATTAAACGTCTACCGTCTCTATATATGGCATGCACTATGAGTAATCCGGAATGACGAGAAGGAACACCAATATGCCTCACAAAATGTTTTCGGATTTTATAAAAAATTTTCTCAGCCACTGGCCATTAATTTTATGCACCGATGGCTCTGTTTTATTTCTTTTTTAAACATGTATTGGAGTTTCGTTTGTGCGCACATGTATGACAGGTAAAAAACGCAAATCTTATTCGTTCACATCCATTTCGATCGAAAGAATTATGGTCAGCATGCCTAATTATGCCACATTACTCTTTTTAAGCTGCGTCTTTAATTTTTTCTTATTTTCTTATATTATTGCCTGAAGTGGAAAAAACTTCAGGCGATTTTAATAAAAAAAGGAATCACACGTGGAACCAAAAAGAAATATATCTCACAAATTAGTCCTCCATTATCGGCCGCTCCTTTCCAAAGTCACAACTCGACTCCCTAATTTTCGACTTTTAAAGCTCAGATCTCTCTTAAAGCTTTTTTTTTTTTCCAAATAACTAATCACAACCCGACATTTGTCAGGCCCTCATGGCACGATCGATTCATGAGTGAGAGAAAACAACTAATGGAAAATTTTTCTTTTCAAATAATATCTTGACGTGAGAGGACGTTTATCAGCTTCAAGTTATTCACTACACTCCGTGGTTAGAAGGTTCTCTATAAAAATAGTTGGATTAATAATTTCGGCTTTTGCCAACATAATAGGCAGTGCAATGTTATTCAAGTGCGTAATTACCTCCGCATTTCTGGTCATAATCAGGTGCCACTAAATGGTCTGAGTTTGCTTATCCCCCTTTCCCTGCAACTAGTTCATTCTTTCTGTAAACTCGTTAATTTGTCCCTGCACAATACTATTTATATTTCTTTGAAGGTTATTATTTTCTATTATCCTATTTTCATTATTTATCAAAGACTTGTAGTCGTCGTGGTCTGGGGTTCCTGCAATAAATTTTAATGCGGAGCCCAAAAACTCCAAAGACCTGGATATTCGTTTGTGCAGCTTTAAAGGCATTGTATTTCTGTACTTTGGTGTTTCAACTCGTATGCAAGTCGTTCACTGGTTGTATTTTTCAGTATTTTCTGAGATTCCATAATAAAGGTGGCGAAATCGAACAAATTAGTGCCGTGAATGATTTGGCTGTAGTTGTCATAGGTCATCACGTTGCCCGCTGTGACTGCTATAAAGCGGGATGAGGTGTAGTCTATAATTAATGCATGCCCTTGTGAATTCTTTTACCCTCTATAAGAACTGTGGATCCCAAGTCCCTTTCAACAATTTTTTCTTCAAATATTTTGCTAAATTTATTTCCTAAACGTTTGTTACGTTTTACAAAAACTATATCCCTAGGTTGGAACGTTCTAGCGGTTGCATCTTTGTTATGTCGACCAAGTAGTCGGTTTTATGTTCGTTTGAGTTGTATAGGGCGTCGAATGGTTTGGCTTTTATTATTGAATGAATCCTGTGATTGTATTTATATGCAGCCAACAAAAGAAGCTCTACTGGGTCTGTTATACTTTGTTGCTCCTTGATACATCGAGCTATTTCCAGCAATGTCGAGTGAAAACTTTCCACTTGACCATTGCTTTCGCTGTGCATAGTTGGCACAAAAAATTGCTGTGCGCCAAAGTGATCGCGAATCAAAGTACCTATGGTGTTAGATTAAAACGCTTTTTCGTTATCTGACACCACTAATGTTACTTTACCAAATCTTGACAGTATTTGTAATAAGGCTGACTTTATATCGACAGTTGATCTTGATGCAATCGGAATGACAGAAGCGAATTTAGTAAACTTGTCCACACAAGTTAAGAAGTGCTGTTTTGTCGTTATTAAAATGTCTACGTGGAGTATTTCCGCTAGAAAATTAGGTAAGGGTGTAGAATTCATTGGCAATTGAAGAGGTTTCCTTTGGTATTTATTCTCTGCGCAAATTCGGTAATTTGCTATTACAGATTTTAATTTATTTTTTATGCCAGGAAAATAATACTTCTTTATAATTTGTATAAAATTTTCTTGCAGATTTCTATGAGCAGTGTTATGTTCGTTGGTAACAATCTCTAATTGATCGTCTTTCCTAACGACATCTGTGACTAGTTTCTTGTTATGAAGAAATTTAACGGACGGAAAAGCTGCCAGAATAGGGTCCTGGATTTCTGCTAGGGTTGAAAGATCACATTGTAGTACATTAGTAGTTCTTGCATTTATGATAGACCCCAACGTTTATGATAGACCCCAATTAAGCCAACAACGATTGAGTAGGTTATGATATAACGTTTGAATTTTTGAAAGAAGATTTTTAGGAAGCTACAGTCATTTTCTCCTTTCTTTATCACGAGTTGATTTCTATATTGAATAACAGGATAGTCGACTGTTTTTATAGTTTTTGTCAGGGGCAGCTAGCTGTGTGCTGTTTCTGAGGAATTGGATATGATGTGAATATTTTGCCTGGACAGGGCATCGGCCACTGTATTTTCTTTACCAGGTTTATAGTGAAACTGGGGTGAAAATTTTTCTAAGAAGTTTCGCCAACGTTTTATTTTACTATTTGGGTTTTTTTCTGATATGGAGAATGTTAGCGACTAGTGATCCGTAAATATGTGGATTCTTGTAACCCCATACAGATAATTTCTCAAATTTTTTAAAACCCATACAATGGCAAGGAGTTCTCTCTCGTTTGTCACGTAGTTTTGTTCCTGTCTAGTTAGGGTTCGAGAAATCATAGTAATCATCGGTATGATGTCCTCGGACATGAAAATTTGTTTTAGTTTTTTAAACGCAGTACGCGCTTCTTGATCAATTTTTACCTTAACTTTTTTGAAAATTTTGCCCCAACATTGGGTTCCTCATATTCCGCTATTGCCTTCACCTTATCTGGGCATGTTGATACGCCGTTGCCTGATATTCTGAAGCCCAAAATTCTACTTCTTCTCTATAGAATTTGCACTTCTCAGAAGATATTTTCATCCCTGCTCTACCTAATTTTGGGATAATTTTCTATACATCTCTTAAGTGTGTTGTCTCGTCGGGAGAGTAAACTATTATATCATCCATGTAGACCTGACACGTTTTTCCTATATCGTCTCTGAATATGTCATCGATTGTCCTTTGGAAAATGCTAGGTGCATTTTTCAGTCCGAAACGCAACCGACAACATTCGTATTTACCATTATTTACACTAAAAGCCGTCTTTTTTCTGTCTGCCTCTTTTAAAATAATTTGATGGAATCCAGTGTGGTAAAATATTTTGACGCCCAGGTTAGCCGAAGCAACTAATATGTTCGTTTAATTTCCTAAAATCGATTACTAGTCTGTATTTAGGATTGCCTTCTTCGTCAAATCCCTTCTTCTTGACAACATGTATTGGGGAGTTATATGCTGAATATGACTTTCATATAATACCGTCTTTTAACAGTGCTTCTATCCCTTTATTCACAAAGCCTCTCACCGAGGCAGGATACGGATATGGTCTGGAATAGATAGGGTTGTCGTTTTTAGTTTTCACCTCTGCACAAACTCTTGTATTGTAGGGCAGTGCTCTATCTGAGTTTGCAAAAGCATACCAATTGTATGCTAGCATGTTCTCGAAATTGTCATTTACGGTGATAGGGGCACATGACGCCTTGACCGCAATATTGTTGACCCTATCTTTGTAACCTAGGCAATTAAGTTCGCTTCCACAGTGAACGGTACCTTTTCCAACGTCTATTATGGCGTTAGTTTCTTTTAATAAATCATAACCTATTATACCGTCAAATTCGTAGAGGTTGGGAAGCACATAAAATGTCACTAACCGGTTAAATAAAAACATCTTACATTCAAATTTTACAGTACTAATGGCGTTGACAGTTTCAATTTTAATTGGTCGTTTTAGTTTAATAAGCTGGACACCCTCCAGTTTTTTTTTTTTATAAAATTAGCAGATGCACCAGTGTCTACTAAAAATTTTAAAGCTTTTTCGTTCAATTATTTGTAAATGAGAGGTGGGTGGGACCTTGCCCTGAAATAAGGAGTGTTAATATTTCCCAAAGTGTTATAGGGTTCTTCCCAAATGCTACGTTTACCCTTTGATTTCGCGATGTGCTTTTACTATTATCAGTTCTTAAACGTTGATCAACGTCCTTGGGGGTTGGAATCCCATAATTTATGTTCGATGTTCGTCGAGACTGATTGTTAGGATTGTTAAATGGTTGATTATTAACATTAAACTGATTTGCATTGGCCATATGATAATAACCATTTATTGTTATGGTTTCTTCTTGTGTGGAACGCTTGATTATTATTACGCAAGATTTCTTGACGAGTATTGTTAGGTCGATTCGATCTATTTGTGCCTCCTGAGGCAAATAATTGCGCGAACTCGTTTCGCCGTTGGTTGGCCTCGAGCTTTTTAGCTATGGATAGGGCTGAGGGTAAATCTGGGGGATTTGAGGAAAACAAAATGTCACAAAGTGGTCGTTTAAGACCGGAAATAAAAACTCTAAGGGCATTGTCTCGTGCCTTATCGTTTAAAGCACGGATTACTGTCTCGTTATCAGCATGGGCCATTCTGTTTTTATTGGCTATCAAGGTTAACTGTTTGTCTACCAAATCATAAAATTCTGAAATGGATTTATTGCCCTGCCTAAGAACACTTAATTCATTTTCTAAGATGTGCAGTGGTCTTTTATCCGTATAAGTTTGGTCGAGTCTCGCAATAATGGCGTCAAATACAGTGTTGAAAGCTGACAGTACAGCAGAACCTGTTATTTTATTTCTGCTGTTTAAAAAGCTAGGATGATGTTCTGGTTGTTGAATAACTTCCTTCTATATCAATGCCGGAGCAACACAATGATGTTTTATGCCAAGTTTTGTTTTACAATATAATTTGAACGGAGTTAGAAACATGGCGTTCAATTCAATTGTTACCGTAATAAGTGTCTAGAGGTCAATTGCCAATTTCAATTTACAAAAGGAAATTCCAAATTTTTTCAGTGTTTAATTGGTTTGTTTTAATTAGTTTAATTTGTTAAAAAAAAAATTTGCCCCACGTTAATAAATTGGTTGTAGTTACAGTCACTTCTTAATTTTTCACTTTACAATGATTTTTTCCGTACATTGGTGTTGATAGTAGGGTGTATTACTGAAACATATCTTGCATTTTGCACAGAGCCTCTAATGAATTATTTTGCAGACGTGGTTGTGTCTACTAAGGTAGTCTGTATTCGCTAGTGTAGTACAACCCTCGGTGATATGCTCTATAGTTTCGCTTGTACTGCAGCATTTTCGATATACATCTTTGACAGCTTTTTGTCGTAATACATCTTTTCTGTAGCTTTTTGTGGCTATTACTCTCTCCTGGATCGCAATCATAAAACCTTCAGATTCAAAGAAAAGGTTTCCTCCGACTAGCCACATGTTTGTCATTTTTCCATCGATATGATCTTCAATACCTCGTTAATGTCCGTTTCGTGTAATTGTTTCTTCATCCATTATTATTACAATTATATTTTATTCTCTCTTTTGATTTCGGTAGGGGGCTTTTGTTGTGACAGATCCCTTATCACTAAAGTGGCTGAATGCTTTGGACAACCCCTCAGGGCGACTTGCACGTTGGGCCCTGGAGCTTCAACAGTTCAATTTTGATGTCCGATACCGCAAAGGCAAGTACAACATCGTAGGAGACACGCTTTCTAGACAACCTGCCGAAACCTTCCAAAGAGCCGTTTGCGAGGAAACAAATTGTTCTTGTTGGAGTCGCAAGAAGGAAGAGGTCAAAGCTAACCCACAAAAATTTCCAGAATACCAAATCATAGAAGAACAACTTTACAGGCACTTTCCAAGATCTTCGGGAGACGAAGAGTCCCAGCCATGGAAGCTTTGTGTAGCTACTCCGCTTCGACAACGGGTTTTAAAGGAGAATCACGATATTCCAACTGCAGGGCACTTAGGCATCAGGGAAACCATCCGCAGAATTAGCCAGGCATGTTTCGTGACGTGAGCCGATACGTTCGAAAATGCGAGTCGTGCCAACACTACAAGACCGCACAGCAACATCCCGCTGGAGAAATACTTAAAGAATTCCATCGGAGCCATGGAATACTTTGTGTGCCGATTTTATAGGGCCACTGCCGCGTTCTGCACACGGAAACAGTATGCTACTAGTTTTCTTGGATATATTTTCTAAATGGGTAGAATTGGTACCCTTACGCAAGGCAACCGTTGAGGGACTTATCAAAGCGTTCCGTGAACGTATTCTTGCACGTTTCGGAGTGTCAAAGATCCTCGTTAGTGACAATGGAACTCAGTTCGCGAGCCGTAACTTTAAGAGATTTTTAACGATATGGGCGCACTTCAACAGATCACCGCGCCATACTCACCACAAAAAAATCCCACCGAACGTCTAAACCGAACGATCAAAACAATTATAGCCCAAAGTTGCAACAATCGTCATAATCGATGAGATGATTTTCTCCCAAAGATAACGTTGGCCATTAACACTGCATTATCAGACACCACAGGTTACTCACCCGCCTACCTTGTACAGGGTCGTGAACCGCGATTACCTAAAGCTTTGTATGATGAAATCAATCGTTCATCATCGTTACACACACCTAGAACGCCGTCGGAAAAGGCAGAAGGATTACAAGAAATATTCAACATTGTGAGACAAAACTCAGAGCGGGCATCACAAGATCAAAGCAGACACTATAATCTGCGCAGACGCGCATGGGAGCCGAAAGTCGGTGAAGCGGTCCTAGTGCGTAACCACACCTTGTCGAAAGCCGCCGACCAACATGCGGCTAAACTAGCACCTAGATACATAGGCCCCTTTGAAGTCGTAAGACCAAAGAGTAAAGTCATTTTTATCCTCAAAGATTGCAAAACTGAGAAGCATAGAACTTCTCATGTAAGCGATCTAAAACCTTTCGTCTAAATAACAATTTTTCTTTAACAGCCTTGCAAAACCATGACCGAATCTATACCAATCCTAGTTTTCTCTGTTTATCTTTATTCGTATATCTAAGATGGACAACCGGAAGCGTGCCGAATGTGACAGGCCGCATGGTAACGAGCACAGTCAAAATCCTTTTTTGCTAACCCCACCGGAAATCATCACCATCAGCGATACCGATACATCAGATACGGAACCACGCGAGCCACACCTTGAGGATATATCTGATGATGAGGGCAGCACTGACTCGAGCGTTACTAATGATGGCCCGCAGCCAAACGCTAGTCGAGCCGACAACAGGCCGTACTTGGTGATAACAGGCGACCCTCCACAAATAGATAAGGCACCAAATGCCACTATTTATCAGCGGATCGTGACTCTGATGATGGTAGTGCCGGACGAGTTTGATCCCTATAGTCGTCCTGACGAACCCATCATAGAAACCTCGGATGATGAACAGCCGCCGGAACGAAACTTCGGGGTTACGATCTCGGACATTAGCGAGCCTGATGCACAGACTACCCAAACGTTGCCAACCCAAAGTGGTGAAAAGGAAACCCTATCACAAAATCCCATACGGAATTCTATTGACGATGATGAAGACATGTCCGTAAGATTTCAGCGCATGTCTACTGACGTTGAAGACGACATGCAGCCCTCGACTAGTCGAGGAAGTCGTCGATTCAAAGCAGAACGTTTTCCTGTTCCAGATCCGCCACCAGCCAGGCGAAATGGAATCGCTCAGCTAATTCAAGCCACAGGCATACCCGACGATGCCATCGAAGCTGCTGTGCCAATAGCCCGACGTATGTGGAAACGTCGCCACATCCGACCCCGTTGCGAACGCTTAGTGTTTGTGGGCCTACGACGCTATCGTATCTCCTTATTGCGCCGAGGTTGTTTCATCCTGAAGTATGTGCCTACTCAAGGAGGGGATGAGGTGTGAGGACGAAACTGTTCGCACACTTTCGGTCCCCACTGTGTTCACTGTTCTTTTGTCATGTCAATTATTTCTTTTGCTTTTTTTTTTCCCGCTTAACAAGAGAGTCGAGCTCGAATGTAGAGCATGGAAAAAAAGGAAGATCACTCCTTTTCTTGCGCTTGTTCGGACAGTAAATGGCTCATAAAACATTTGTCTTTTTTTTTATGAATTTAATTAATGAATTTAATGAATTTAAACTTAAAACTCAAATCTATTAACGGGTTGTGAAATTTGAATTTAAATAAAGAGTATTGTTTGAAACTTGGAATTAAAAGGAAAAATAAAGTGTATTGTTTTAGAAAAACACAGACAAAACTTGAAATCGGTGAAAGAAAAAGCCATATTGTTGAATAAATTCGCAAGAGGATAAGGAGGACTAGGTGAGTCACTGACTAGTTTCCTTTTTGCCAAAACCTAACCTTGAGGCCATCTGCACCCCTGACCCAGCCTACGGCGAGTTATCCGCTAGGATAGACCGAACGGACACTTGTCAACTCTGTCCCTAATACCCAGGCCTGTGTTTGACCTGAGGTGTCGAAATATCCAGCCCTTGGAACAACCGTTAAGTATTACGTCAGAAGAACCGTCTGAGCCTAAGCTCACATCGTACGTATCATGTCGGTCATTCTTTGTCTATGTCTATGCCGCTCCCATGTCCTGAGTTGTTACATTATATTGGCAGCTACACCTTCAATACATCTCCATATGCCGCTATCACTTATTATGCCTCTTGCAATTTCGTTACCGCTAAATGGCTCTATAATTGCATCTCTTATTTTGGATCGTTCCATTTCGAACCTGGGGCACCTTAGCAAAACGTGTTCTGCTGTTTCTTGTTCTTGGGGGCATACTAAACACCACGGCTCATTATCGTGACCAAAACGGTGCAGATAATCACGAAAACAGCCGTGACCGCTAATGATCTGCGTTAGATAATAGTCTAAATCAATATCAGGGACTCTTGCCATTTATTTTGCCATTCACGATGATTTTGTTTAATTATACCTTGCTTTTCTTCCTTAGCAAACCTTCTATTAAATTGTTTTTGGGTAGCGTATAATAACTGATTATCGCGCCAAGATATCTGGCGGGAAAATGCCCGATAAAATCAGCGCCGCATCCAAGGATATGGTTCTGAAACTACAGCAGACTCTAAGTGCAGTTACTCGGTACACCTTATTTAAGTGCTTGCAATAACTCGGATATTTTTCTAGAGTATTACTCCATACCGGTGCAGCGTACATAGCTATAGATGTTATCACTCTGGCTAGTAAAAGTCGTCTTGGTTGCCTAGGTCCACCAATATTTGCCATCATACGTGCTAGTGTCGAGTATGTTTTGTCTACTTTATTACACACTGTTATTATATGCTGCAGAAAGTTTAATCTCGCATCGATATATACTCCCAAGTATTTAACCTTTTCCCCTGTTGTGAGCTGATGTCCGTCAATATTTAGCTCTATCACCTCCTTTTTTTTTCTGCTAGTAATTAATACTGCCTCAGTTTTTTGTGGTGCTAACTGTAGTTTATGCTCTGTAAGCCATTGCTTGATTTTGACAACAGTGTTTGTACACATACTTTGGACATCTGTTAGTACTTTCGCAACAATAGTGACAATGATGTCATCTGCATACCCTATTTTGGAAACACTTGGTGGTACTGGCAATTTAAGTACCTCATCGTAAACTATGTTTCATAGTGACGGGCCCAGTATCGAGCCTTGTGGGACTCCCGCTGTAATATTGTACACTCGAGCGCCTTCATCTATTTTATACATGGATGCAGGGACTCCTTTTTTAATTATGGCGTCAATTATATGGAGCCAACTAGCAGAGTAAAATGCATTTTTAATATCTAAAGTTACTAAAGCACAATATTTTTTATTCCCATTTTTCCAACGTTGACCTTCGACCACATTTTCAGCAATATTTTTCACGTGCATTATTGCATCAATGGTGGATCGACCTTTCCGAAACCCGTATAGATTTTCTGATAGAGCATTCGTCTGCATAACATGGTGTTCGATTCTGACGCATAAGATCTTTTTTAAAACTTTACCCAAAGTATCTAGCATACAGAGTGGGCGATAGGAGCTGGGATCACCTTAGGGCTTATTTGACTTAGGCAGCAAAACCAGTTTTTGCCTCTTCCATATTTTAGGAAATATACCACTTTTTATACAGTTATTATATACTTGCCGGAGCGATAAATATGGCAAATTACATTCGTAACCATTGTCCATCACAAAGTTTGAAAGGTTGAGAGGTTTTTACGTTCGTGGATATAAAGAACAACGCTCGCTCTCTACCACGAACGCAACTATATATGAAGGATCTTTTTTTTTTTTTTTTCTTTGAATCGAGGAGTCGGTGAACAACAGCGAAGGAGAATAGTCGAACATGAAAGAAAAACAAGGCAAAGCAAAGTCTAAATTTTCAACAAAAAACCAAAAATAGACATAAGGTCGTTCAAAAAAAATAAGTTTCCCTTTTTATATTTAAAATATTTTAGATTTTATTAGATACAAATGGTCAAATGGACGTCAATCGAAAGATGAATACAATACAATACAATACAAAACAAAAACGAAACAAGCTAGTGAATTTAGCAACGAAAAGAACAGAAGCGTTTTTTTTTTAAATTTATATATAACAGGGTGACCCAACATCCCGGCCTTATTGAAAGAACTTTCAATAAGGAACAATGGCAAGTTTGTGAATTAGACGACGAATAACTCCTTTAGCTGTTTGAATATCGACGACTCTAACGCAGGAATCTCGACCAGGAATTATGTTTATAATTCTACTCATTGGCCAGCGTAAAGGTGGTACGCCATCTGGAACTCTTCCTCGAATGCGAACATACGTGTTTATTGGACCACAAAAATCTACAGCACAGCGCGTGAATGGTCTAGAAGGATTAAGGCGTTCAACTGGAAGATTTCTTATTACTTGCTGAAGAAGCTTTGGCCTATAACGTATACTGCATGACTTTACAATTTTACGACATACGTGACGTGCGTTTATAATCCAAAATTGTTGTCGTATTAACGCGATTAAAGCTTTAGGTCCAGCATGAAAGTTGGTGCGATGAATATGTCGTACATATGCTTCAACAAAATGGTCCTTGTTCGGGAGTATTATTGGGTGTTTTTGACCTTCTTCTAAATCTGCTAATGTGAGGCGTCCCCCAACCTTGAGTAACTCAAAATTATCGACAGCGTGAAGAAATGGATTTAAAAATTTAAATGAACCTTGAAGACTTCCTTTAGTTTTTAATTGTGTGATCTCATTCTTGAAATAGTGTTGTTGTATAATCCAAACAATCGCATATAATGCATGATTCAACTCATGTGGGTGTAACGAACGGTTATCGACAACCGTGAACCGATTTGCAGCTACATTGTAATAAAACCGAAAAATCCATCCAAAAATACGTAGCAATTTTATATATGAACTGTGTTTCTTTATACAATCTAATAAATAATTAGTTATTTTTGTTGTGCAAAAAGTTAATTTGCGTTTTTCATTTTCAATAATACTTTTACCTAGTTCGAAAGAGCGATGAACCGGCCATTTATCCGGATCAATCGTTAAATATGATGGACCATTGAACCATAAAGAATCTTTAAGCCCTTGTACTGTTGAGCCTCTTGAAACGATATCCGCAGGATTCAATTTTGATGGTACGTATTTCCAAATCGCAGTTTTAGTTTTTTCTTGTATTTCTGACACTCTGTTCCCAACAAACACTGATAACGTAGATGAATGTTGTTTCAACCAATGAAGGACCAAATTTGAATCTGTCCACAAAAACGAATAGGAATTTGCGAATTGAGGCAAACGTTTAATTTTATCATATAACTTGGCAAGAAGGAATGCACCACATAACTCTAAGTGGGGCAATGTTTTCCTTTTTGTTTCGCTGTCAGCAGATGAACGTTGTGTCTGTGAGAACTTGTTTGTACCAATACATACATACAACAACCATAAGCGCGTAAAGAAGCATCAGAAAATCCATGTATTTGTATAATTTTAGCATTTGCAACTAGACAATAGCGCGGTATTTTCAATGATTTTAACTGTTCAATTTCTTTTATAAATGATTGCCATTTCGAATAAAGTTCTTGTGGAAGCGACTCATCCCAATGCAATTTCAAAATCCATAATTCTTGAAGTATTATTTTAGCATTAATGATGATAGGTGCTAATAAACCCAAAGGATCAAAAAGTGCAGATGACAACGACAAAATAGTTCGTTTGTTAACTTTATCGCCAAATTTAGATTTTGGTGAAAATGTAAAAATGAATTCATCAGTAATTTGATTCCAAGTAATACCTAGAGCGCTTGCATATGACTCATCGGGATTTAAGTTTTTTGTTGAGGTATCACTGACGAATGATTTCTGATTTAAATGCCACTTGTCGAGCTTAAAGCAACCCCTTTTTAAGATTTCGCACACTTCATGTTTCAAATACTTCTTGCAATGTGTCGCCACCACTTAATAGATCATCCACATAAAAACAAGTTTTGATTGCCTTTGCCCCAATTGGATAATCAAATTCGTATTCATCCGCAAGATAATTCAAACTTCGAATAGCAAGATACGGTGCGCAGGATGTTCCATACGTGACAGTATTTAAGCGATATGTACGCAATTGTTCTTGCGGTGATGCTCTCCAAATGATATATTGAAAATTGCGATCATGCGAATCTACCAAAACTTGTCGGTACATTTTGATAATGTCTGCAGTAAGTGCAAATCGATACAAACGAAAACGAATAAGAATCAAAAACAGCTACTCCTGAATTGTAGGACCAACTATCAAAATGTCATTGAGGGATTTCAATGATGATGTTTTGCATAATGCATCAAAAACAACACGCATTTTAGTAGACGTGCTGGAAGGTTTAAAAACACAATGGTGCGGAATGTAATAATGAGGATTATTCAACTGTGGTAATTTAACTAGACTCATATGACCCAAATTTTCATAATCTTTCATATATTTTACATAATTTTTTTTTTAGTTTAGTTTTAAGTTCAGGATTTCGGGTTAGTCGATTTTCTAATAACATAAATCTTCTAATCGCTATATCTTTAGATAAACTCAATTGATTAGGTGGTTCTTTGAAAGGCAATTTAACTACAATTCTACCTGACAGCTCGCGTAATACATTTTCATTAAAAAATGTGGCACAATTTTGTTGTTCCTTTATCCACCATGGTATTGTGTTGTTTATATTCTCTATTTGCCAGAATCGTTCTAATTTATTATCAATGTCTTGCTCGACTGAATATAAACAAGTTGATGACGTAACTGTAAATAAGGTGTGTGGCTTATAAGAACCTGCTAACACCCATCCAAACAATGTTTTTTGCAATTTTGGCAAACCATCACCGAGTTGAATTCTACCTACAGAAAGGCAGTCAAAAAATGCATCAGTGCCTATGAGCAAGTCGATCTTGTTCGATTTACAAATTTCTTCATCTGCTAGTTGAGTATTTGATGGCACTCGATCTCTTTTGACCTCAGTCTGTGAAAGCGTAAAGACCAAAAATCGATCTCTTAGGATGTGAACATCAAAGCAGGAAGACCTTAACAACAACGCAAAAGGATTTTCTATCAGCTGCGAAAAACCACAGGTTTAACTAGTCTCAGATTTCTTGGTGAAAAGTACTCAGAAATCTCACGGTCAAGGATAATAGCACTGATATGGCGACAAGTACCTAGATTCTATACTATCCGCAAGGTAATATAAAACAACCCCCAAAAGGATTCGATGGTGACAAGCCTCGATAGAAGAATTGAATGTGCTACATTATGTGTGCTTCCTACGCTCGATGGTGACAATCCTCGACAAATAAACTGGATGATGAATGAATACTGTGTTATGTAATTTGTTTAAAATTTAAATTGATATAAATATATGTCTTAATATTTTAATATTTACCAATCTCCAGCTGCTAAGTGAGCAGCGTCCTTTTGGCTATATGCCTGGTAAGGGGAGATGTAGCAAAGAGTGAAAATACTAGGTTTTGTTAATGCAAAAGTCTTTCTGTTTTATTCTGCCCAATTTTACATTATTTATACTAATTTAATGTTAATGAAATTCTTAACCTTGTGTTACTCAATGTTTTAAAATGCAAGTATGCAAAATTATAGTTGTGTCATATTAAGTAGGTTACTTAACTTACCTAATGTTACCTTAACTTAAATTTACTAAATGCAAGTATGCATATTTATCGGCTTGTGGCTAAGAATGTTAGTGTCGGTAATGCTGTTACTACATTTATGAGTACACTGCACCCTTACTCTCTGAGGAAAAAATTTTTTTTTTTTGATTATGTTAAACAATTTTTTTTTTGATTATAAAAAAAATTTTTTTTTTTTGTAATAAAGAATAAAATTTGATCTAAATATGACATTTAAAATTATTTCCAAAGTGTTTCCTATGTGTGCATATGTATATAATAGTATAATTATAGTAAGTATAGTAATTATAGTATTGTATTTATATTTTAACATTATTGTAATTTAATATTATATGATTTTAATTGATTGTTATGAAATTCTTTGTAACTACCATTCATTTCTATAATTGAATATACTCCGTTATTTGCTATTATTTTGTATGGACCTGAATAAGGCTTTTGATTTTTCTTTCTAGCTTCATTTTTAAGTAACACTAAATTTCCTGTTTGTAAATCTAGGGGATTAATCTGTTTAGTGTTTTTTGCAGTTGTTCTTGTGTTTTTTTCTCTATCAATTAATATTTTAGCTTGTTCTATAGAATATTTTAATCTGGTTTTTAATTCGTTTACATAATTTTCCAAATTATATATTTTTGTGTTTGTTTTGATGGAATCATTCGGCAAATAGGGTAACTTTCCAAAAACCAATTCATATGGCGTATAGTTCGTCGTAACATTAGGTGTCGTGTTGTAAGTGAAACAGTAGTATGGTACTCATTTATCCCAATCATTATTGTCAGTGAAAGCTAACATAAATTCATTTAGCACTCTATGATTTCTTTTACAGTTCCTAGAAATTGGTGGTGATATGGGGTAGAAAAGATTTGTTTAATATTCAATAGTTCGCAAACATTTCTTAGGAGTTCATTTGTAAATTCGGTACCTCTATCGGATTTTAGGACTTTAAAATTACCATATTTAAGTATAATTTGTTTAACTATGGTCTGAGCTATCGTTTTTGCATCTTTGCTAGGTATAGGGTAAAATATTATATATTTCGTCAGTTCACATTGCATAGTTAATATATATCTAAATCCGTTCGGTATTCTTAAGGGTCCAATAATATCTATTTGTACTATTTCAAAACTATTAGTTGGTGTGTATGTTATTACTTGCTTTTCTTGTGTGTGTCGCACTTGTTTGTTTAGTTTACAATCTGTGCAGTTGTTTATAAAGTTTTTTATGATTTTATTCATGTTTTTCCATATGTATCTCTGTTTCAGTTTAAGTTGTGTTTTTCGTACACCTAAATGTCTTCCATGCGCACTGTTATGGTACTCGTCTATTCATTTGTATTAAGTTAATGTATCATCTTTTCTTTGAGGGTCTTTGTATATTATAATATTTAATAATTCTCGTTTCTTATTTTTATTTTGTTGCAATTTTTTAAATTTTTCTTTAAATTCATTTTCATTTATACGTTTAAATATGACGTCATTCTTATTTAATGCAACTTCATATATATGCTCTTTCTCTAGTCTTGATGTCAGCTTCTAAATAATCGAATCTAAATTCGGAGGATTACCAATGCATCTTGTAATATTATTTTCTTTATTTATACTGATTTGAACTTTAGAGCTCTTTTGGCCTTTTTTCTGTTCAAACTGTAATTTTCCTAATTTCTTGAGATCAGAAATAGATGTGTATTCCCAAACGTAAAGTTGATCAGACTTTGTTTGTGGTAAGCTGTTCTGATTTGTCAATTTAGTAACCGGTTCATTATTTTCATGTTGTTTTGATTTTTGTCCTCTTGTTATCACTTTTATATGCTTAGGTATCATTTCCTTTAGTGCGTCAGAGTCTAATTTAATTCTTGATAGTGCGTCTGTTTTTGTATTAGCGGATCCTTTTTTATAAATGATATCGAAATTGTAGTCAGACAAGTCCATTCTTATTCTTGTCATTCTTGATGATGGATTGCTGTTGGTGAAAAGAGAAACTAGAGGTCTGTGGTCTGTTACCACTATAAATCTTCGTCTATATAGGTATGGTCTAAAAATTTTTATTGCCCAATGTATCGCTAGTAATTCTTTTTCTATAACTGATTTATTTACATCATGTTAAGATAGTGTTGTGCTTGCGTATGAAATGGGTAGATCGTTACCGATTTCTCCTTATGAAAGTAATGCTCCTAATGCGAAATCCGATGCATCTGTCATTAGTATGAATGTTTTATCAAAGTCAGGATATTGGAGTACTGGCGAACTCATGAGTTTTTGTTTCAATAGATTAAAAGATTTTTCACATTCGGGAGACCAAATAAAAGGTTGATTTTTATTTAGTAATGAATTCAGGCATATTAAAATTTTTGCGAAATTCTTTATAAATCTTTGATAGTAGTTGCAGAAAGCTATAAATCTACGTATTTCGTCTGGATTTTTAGGTGTGGGGTAGTCTTTTATAACTTTATATTTTGACGGGTCTGTTCTAATTCCGTCTTTTGCTATTAAATGGTCCAAATATACTACTTTTGGGCGGAGGAATTGGCATTTGCTTCCGTTTAGTTTCAGATTGTATTTTCTTAAACGCGAGAATACTTTGAAGAGGTTTTCGTTATGATGTTGTAGGTTGCATCCAAATATGATTATGTCACCTACATATAAAAATGCGTTGGCATCCAATATCACTTTTAGCTATCGTAAGCATTCTTTGAAAACTATTTGAAGATATTTTTAAGCCAAAAGGTAGGCGTTTAAATTGAAAGTGACCTTTATCAGTTGAAAATGCAGTTAGGGGCCTTGAGTCCTTGTCAAGTTTTATTTGATGGAAGGAGCTCATTATGTCTAAAGTGGAGAAGTATTTGGCATGCCCTAATACGTCAAGTACGTCATCTAATCTAGTTAAAGGGAATTTATCGTTTATAAGTTTATTATTAAGTTTTCTAAAGTCAACTACTAGTCTCCATTTTTTTGTGTCGTCTTTATCTTTTTTTGGTACTACTAGTAAAGGTGAATTGTACGGACTAATTGATGGTTCTATTATGTCATTCTTTAATAATTTCTGTACTTGATTATTGATTTCTTTATTATGTGCTTGTGGTAATCTAAAGTTTTTTACGTAGACCGGAGCGTTGCCATTTGTTGTTAGTTTTTGTGTATAAAAGTTGTTACATGTTAATTTTTCGCCGTCTACATAAAAGATGTCTTGGTATTCAGAAAAGATTTCTTTTAGTATTTTTAGTAGCATTTGTGTCTACCTGTTTTATATTGATAGTATTTAGAAGTTTTTGTAGTCGTTCTTTATTGTATTTTGATGTTGAATTGGTCTGAAGTACGTGGTAGTTTTTGAGTGGTTGAGAATGAATATTTAATTTTCTAATTGTCACAGTTTCTGTTGTAGTGTTTAATATTTTGATATGGCATGTTCCTTTGCCTGGTACAATTGTATTGGCCAAAAATATTCCTTTTTGTAATTCTTGGTTTAAAATAACAGTTTCTTATTTAAACTTAAGATGTATAGGTGTTATTATTTCTGTTCGTGGTGAAATTGTAATTGGTGACGATAAAGTGGATTCCATTGGTAAAATTATATTTTATTCTTCAAAGTTAATTTCCTAGGTTAATGTTTCATAGTCAATTTTACAAAGATAGGAGAATAAAAAGTCAGTACCCAAGATTCAGCATGAAATTCATGGTTTGGTGTTGAATTTGACATGTTAAATTATAAGTTCGCGGTTCCTAATGTTTCTATATTTTCTGATGTAATGCCACTTAATCTGTATGTTCTGTTTGTGTCATAGGGTGTATTGATGGAATTTAATTTTATTAAGGAGATTTCTGCACCTGTATCTATTAAAAATTTTAAATAATTTTTACCGTCTTTTAGTACAACAAAATGCGTACGTTTATTGGATATATTAAGTATTTTAACTATAGTTTTCGCGCGTCGGTGGTAATGTTTTATACTACCTGCGCATTGTCGTTTCCCTGCTTCTGGACTATGTATATGTGTCTATTGTCTGTATGTTTTGTCTAGGATTTATGTTTCTCTCAAAGTTTATGTTTCTGTTTCTTCTTTCTGGAAAATTATTTTGTATAGGGTATTGTTGTCTATTGTTATTATAATATCGTCTATTTTGACTATTGGGGTGCCTGCGCAAACTGTTAAATTGTCTGTTTTGGTTTGCTTTATAATTTTGTTGATTATAGATTTGTCTTTGTTGATTATAGTTTTTAGTGTGAGGTTGTTTTTTGTGTGTATGCGAATATTATATGTATAATATTTGATTGTTATCTTTAAAGGTGTTATTTTTCTCTAATTCAAGAGCCAAATTAATGGCTTGTTCTGGGCTTTGTGGTTGGGCAGTATAAATAGATTTAATTTTTCGTCCTCCCCTAAGACGTTTCTTGGGTTGTTGTTTTTGTTGTTGGTGGTGGTGTTTTTGTTGTTTTTTATTTACGTTTTGTCGGGGTCTAAAGTCTTCTATGGTTATCGGCCTGGGTCCTGGTATGGGAGTGGGTTTGTAACTTGGTGGCCTATATTCTATGCCCGTAGTATACCGTGGTACGTATTTTTCCATGGTTGATAAAGACAACAATAGTTAGTTGGATATGAACAGGTTGGCAGGATTGCCATGTTATTACAATAGGGCAGGAACGCCTTGTTATGCAATTTGTTTAAAATTTAAATTGATATAAATATATGACTTAATATTTTAATATTTACCAATCTCCAGCTGCTAAGTGAGCAGCGTCCTTTTGGCTATATGCCTGGTAATGAGATGTAGCAAAGAGTGAAAATACTAGGTTTTGTTAATGCAAAAGTCTTTCTGTTTTATTCTGCCCAATTTTACATTATTTATACTAATTTAATGTTAATGTTAATGAAATTCTTAACCTTGTGTTACTCAATGTTTTAAAATGCAAGTATGCAAAATTATAGTTGTGTCATATTAAGTAGGTTACTTAACTTACCTAATGTTACCTTAACATAAATTTACTAAATGCAAGTATGCATATTTATCGGCTTGTGGCTAAGAATGTTAGTGTCGGTAAGGCTGTTACTACATTTATTAGTACACCTCAACTGTTATGAATTCTACGTATAATTGCTACGTTCGATGGCGACAAATGCCTCGAGGGACAACTACGAGTGGAGTGCTGGATCGTTATATTAAACATTGATGTAATGTTTAAGGTAACAGAAGGTTATATATATATATACATTGAAGAGATAAATGGAATCGAAGTAAACTTATAAGAAAGTTTCCTTATTTATAAATAGGGAGACGTGCGGTGCTGTTCGTTGAGCGGTTCAAGATGCAAGAGCGGTGTGCAATACGACGGTGCGTGCTTGTATGACGAGCGGTACAAGTGTGACGTGCTGTGCTGAGCGATGAACAGCAAAAGAGGGACTTACCGAGCGACGGTGCGTGCTTGTATGATGAACGGTACAGGAACGGTATGAGATACGAGAGCGGCTGCGTTTTCAGAGCGGCGTGCGAGAATTGTAAAGCGGTGAATGTTGCAGAATACACGAGTAGAGGTGTTCCAGAGCGATGAGCGTCACTGCACCGGAAAGCGGTACAGGATACAGAGCAGTGAGCGTTGCAGGATATGAGAGCGTTTCTGGACAAAAGCGGTGGCGTTGTGGGGTACAAAGCGGCAGGCGTTACTGAATACAAGAGCGTTTACTGGTTACAATCGGCGAGCGTTGCTGTTACAGAGCGGTAAACCTTACTGGATCCGAGTGGCAAGCGTACGGAATACGAGAGCGGTGACAGAGATAACAAAGCGGCGCAACCTAGGCCGTACAGTATAAATACTGTGGGATATCTAGGCGCGCAAACAGAGAGACTGCAACGACGTTGCAACGATGGCGCGACCTAAGCACATACAATATATAAATGTTGCAGGATATCTAGGCGCGGGGACAGAGAGAACGGTGATGTAGCGACGATGGCGCGGCCTAGGCGCATACAATATATAAATATTGCAGGATATCTAGGCGCGGGGTCAGAGAGAGCGGTGATGTAAAGACGATGGCGCGACCTAGGCGCATACAATATATAAATATTGCAGGAAATCTAGACGCGGGGACAGAGAGACTGCAATACGACGATGGCGTGACCTGACTAATGATGCGCTCGGCCAAGTCACTCAAAAAGAAGAAATATTAGTTTTTATTTATTATAATTCCTTTATTCTACTTACCTTTTTTGTTGATGGCTCCAGCCACACTGCATAGTTTCTTAAAATTTTCTGTGCCTTTTATAATGTAGCGGAGCTTATATTGATACTAATTTTACACATATTTTAATAATATTCTAGCAACAAAATAAACAAATAGCGGAGTTCTAATTATGTTATCCAAAAACAAAATAAGCAAAGTAGAATTTAAGCAACTACATAAGCAATGAAATAGCGGGTATGCGTCGGGTTCCGAACGTTTATTCAGTTGCCAATAATCTATACACAGCTGGCACGTACCGTTTCTTCTTTCTGACAGGTACTCCTGGGAAAGCATACGCGCTATGCGAAGTTTCAATTAACCCTTTCCTCAGGAGTTTTTCTACTTCGGTGTTTACAATCACCTGCATAGCTGGATTTTTTTGTTGATAACGGATTTTTATTGGTTTGTCGTCAGTTACGTAAATTTTATGCGCTATAGGGGAAGTAAGTCCAGAGACTCAAGTGAACTTATCCAGTTCTTCTTTTAGGAAATCTTCTATTTGTTCTCTTTCATGTATACTAGACTGGGTTTTCTTCTTGTAAGTCTGGGACTCGTGTCGTCATTTCAGCTTGGGTTGTTGTATTCGTTTCGATGTTATCAAGGTTAGGTTTCATGGTACGTTGATCTGATTCTGTGACTGAGAGGTGTGATTTGCTGTGTAATGTGTTAGTAATTTTTCTTACTGTGGACATGTGTTGAATATTTGATGTGTTTACTCCTATGTTCCTTTCGTTTTGTGAAATTTGTAGTTAGGGTGGTGTTAAATGTTGACAGAAATGTTAATCCTAAGATTCCTCCTCGACGGTGTTGTCCATTATGAAAAATTGTAATTCTTTCTTTTGTTATCCAAAGTGTACCATGTAATGGACCATCTTTGTAAATTGAACTGCTGAACCATCTGCCATCCCACCATCTGGATGGGTATATTGGTAGTTTGGTGTCGTTCACACTCACTGAGTTGTTGTGCCATGGTTGAGCTTATAATGCAAATCGTAGAGCCGGTGTAGGTAGGTATTGTTGATTGATGGCAATGATGGCCGTTATTTTGTTGCTGTCGATCGTCAGGGCTTTGGAGTGCGGGGGCATTGATACGCCACATCCTATTTCTTGTGGGCGTTGCTGATTCGTCCTGCTGATCAAGTCCATTATGAAACAGCTTGAGAAAAATTATTACAACTTAAAATTAATTATAGTTGCTTTTCTCCATTAGGAAGAGTCGATCGGAGACGCGACGTTATATACCTAAAGATTTACGTAAGACCGTTTTGAAGAAACTTCATTGTATTTCGCAACCAGGCATAAAGGTCACACGCAAATTAATCACAAGAGTATATTTTTGGCCTAAGATTAATATTAAAATCAATCTCTGGTCATCCGAATGCTTATCGAGTCAAAAAGCTAAAATAAAAAGACACACGAATACGTCTACTTATAAAATACCCAAGGGTCTACATACACCGCATACACATTGATATGCGAATGCTTATCGTGTCAAAAAGCTAATATAAAAAGACACACGAATACGCCTACTTATAAAATACTTATAAAATACCCAAAAGTCTATATAAGCGCATACACATTGATATTGTAGGATATATCTCAATCGAAAGGACATACTTACAATAGATTGGTTTACTCGTTGGCCAGAACCTTTTCCGTTAAGAAATATTTTTGCCACAACTATAACCTCCGTTTTATACCCTCCAACTTCCATTAACAACACCTTGAAAGTGGCGTCAGAGACCCTATAAAGTATATATATTCTTGATCAGCATCAAAAACTAAATTGAAATGTGCCCGTGTGCCCATGTGCCAGGGTGTCTACCAGAAAGGTATACTACTTTATTTTGCCACCATTTTGGTAAACATTAGTCTTGATAGTTCATATTTGGCAGTCGTGAAGTAGACACGTGGCAAATTTATTATGGAAAAATATTCGATAAACCAATGTGTTTTAATTGCTAAAACATTTTATCAAAATCAATCATCGATTACTGTGACAATGAGAAAGTTACGTGGAATTTTTGGTAGAAACAACGTGCCAACAAAACGCACTATTTATCGTGTAGTGAATGATTTCGAAAAAAGAGGGTCTGTAGGTGATAGGCCATGCTAGATCGGCTGAAAACATTACTGCTGCTCAAGAAAGTGTTCAAAACAATCCATCAACCTCAATCCGACGCCGTGCTCAGGAGCTTGGCCTTCAAAGAACAACTTCGGCCACAATTTTGCACAAGGATTTGCATTTAATTCCAATGAATGGGGAGCGATATCGTGATAGGATTGAAAACTTTTTAATGCCGCAACTGCATGCTTTGGGCTTGATTAACATGTGGTATCAACAAGACGGTGCCACATCATATACAGCCAGGATTACAATGGAATTACTGCGAGTAGTATACCTTCCCGGCGGACACCCTCTACTTGTTTTGACAAAATTTAGTGAAGTATAGTTAATTAGCTTCATATATAGATAGGCCAAATTTAGATTCGATCATACCATTTTTAAAAAACCTTGTCTATAAAATTATATTTTACGAAGTAACTTATATGGCCATGTGCTAAAAGGCTAATATATAGGGTAAAGTGTATTAAATAAAAATATAAATCAGCCTTGACCGATTATTACATATTAAATTAAATTAAAATTGTTTGGTATGATATAGTAACAATATTTTAACTTATTTTATTTTTTTTAAGTCAATCATTGAGTCGCCGGACAAACAGTTGACTTTGAACGAAATTTATAACTGGTTTCAAAACACATTTTGTTACTTTCGTCGTAATGCAGCAACTTGGAAGGTATGTTAAATTGCCTATAATTTTTCGTTATGAATACTTATGAAACCTTATTCTGATTGTATTATTATTAAATACTTTTTATTTTGGCTTTTATGTTTTTTAAGGAAGAAAATATTTTATGAAAAGTACTCCGTCATTTTTAAATTGTTGTGTTTGTATATTTAAAAATTATAATATTCATATATTAAAAAAACATACACAGTCTGTCCACGATCCAATGAGACTGGTTTAAAAAATACAAAGCGTATATTATATTTATTTTTATTCTTTTTATACACCTCACCTTAGTGATAGGGTACACTAAATTTGTTCTTCTGTTTGCAGCACTCAGAAGGAGGCGTCAGAGACCCTACAAAGTATATGTATTCTTGATCAGCATCAAAAGCTGAATTGATTATATATTTCCGTGTTTCCGTTTATTTCTGACATTCTCACGGGCTTAAATTTTGAGATATTGAGTAAAATTTTGTAATTTTTAGTTTTTTCACGCAGATTTCTTTTTTAAATCATTTAAAAGCCATGTCCACGATGAAAAGAAAACCTTCCTATGTGAAACAAAAATGAAGCTGTTAAATTAAATTTAGTAATTAGCACTAATATCATTGCCGAAAATGAACGTGGCAACCACAATCGACAAAAACCTATATCTCTACCACAAAAATTTACTAATGAACTTGAAATTTAGTGAACAAATTTATGGTTATCCCATCCATTGAGGTGCCTAATGGGCATGGTCGGATAACAAACACGCTCACAATTTACAAAAAACCATATTCACCACAAAACTAGACTTGTAAGTTGATACGTAAAACATACACAATTATAGGGCGTAATGTATATGTATATATTTGCCACGGCCACCGTTGTGGATGTGGAGGGTATTTAAGATTTTGCACTTTGTTTATTTATTATTATTTAATATTCTATCTTCGTTCCATGTTAATTTTTTACCGACGTGCACAAAGCCAATTTACATAAAATGTCAAACCACAGGGAAATATCAACCGAATTTGCTCAAATTTTAAGGTTAAGTAGATGAAGAGTAGAATATTCATCAAGCATCATTCACTCATAGACATCGCTGCGCTTAGAACTTTGATTAAACCAGTATCATCGTGTTTAAGACAGACTGTGTACTTATATTTTATTACTAGTTCTTACAGAGACAAAAAATTTATGTAATAATATGATCTTTCTCCTTAGGTCTACATAAACTTTCAAATATATTTAAGTGTCGGAGAACATTTTAATACCTTATAATATTATTGTTAAAGATATTAGAACTTCTAGTTAATATAAAAATGAAACGCATTTTATTTTACAATAAAGTATTGTATATTACACAAACCAACAATAATTGTTTTCTAATGATATCTCTTTTTTACGTAATGCTATACATTTAATTTATACTTAAATGTATGTAATTTAATTAATGTATGTATATTTAAGCTTTTGACCTATAACCACGAGTCTAAATCGTGGTAAAGAATTCGTGTCATAAACAAAAGCCCCGAGTCGGGGGTTTCGCTATTTTGTACTATTACTATTTGTACTTAAACATTGTTTATGGCATGGCGCGCGACTGACTTTCCTGTTTACTATTGCTCGCGCAATTGGCAGACATCGTGTAGGCCAAGGGGTTGTGCCCAATAAAGACGGGCAAATATAGAGAATATATATGTAAATTAAAATTTTATCTAAACACAAAATAGTGTTTATGTGCCTATTAAATCCACCGAGGACTTGTTGTTAAACGCAAAATAAAGTCCTAAATACCTCTTTATTATTAAGGCTTAATGCAGAATTCCAATTAAGTATTCACCATAATTCGTTCGATTTTATTTTTATTAATTTTGCATTAATGTGACCACGTGAGGCGATGGTATGGGGTATTGTAACGCCATAATTAATAGTTTATGGTACAAATGTTTCCCTTCTAAGGGCACACATTTTAGTCGATCGCGCTTATTTTTTATTTTTAAAGGATGTCTATGTGGTTTAGAATTTGTTTTGACGCCATAATAGGGTTTACATGTGTGCTGTATCATCCGTGAACGCGAATTTACACGCAAGGGTGGTAAATTAGCATATCCGCCATTTATAATAGTTATAAAGTTTATCCTAGAATACTACCTGGAAGAACGGTGTAGCTACTAATACTTATAGCTAATGAGCTTATATTAAAGTATTTCTATAGGCTTGCGTATTAGATAATAATTTGTGTTTGAAAGAGTCCCTCGTGCATAATTTGTCGAATGCTTCGACAATAAAAATTACTAAAGTACGTCTTTTGTTTCAAATGCTTTTGATATTAGGAATAAAATGTAATGGACTTGCCAATTGTGAAATAGAATGACGTATATGCAAATTGGTGTTACATTATTTTATATATAATTCGTCCCAATGTAGATATTAATATTATTAAGTAGTATTCTTTCGAATAGTTTAGACATAAGCAAAAATAAAATTTCAAGTTGTACGATCTTAAAACATATTATCTTTTGGTATCTGGATACCTTAATATAAGAGATATTTTCGAACCAGGATCGGTTAAAAGGATTCGATATCGAGAGTGCAACCGGAATAAAAATGTGTTTAACGTTTGTCACATTATTGCCCAAAGCCTTAACAATAAGTTTGATGAATTTAAATATCTGTTCTGTATTATGTAAGTCCAACCATATAAATATCGTTGAATTCGTATTTATTGAAATCCTTTTGAATAATACTAAGATACTTTTGGGCTGTGATTATAGACCTAATAACATTGATTTTACGGAAATGTCTGAATTAATATATGATTTAACTTTGAATTATTCCGAAGTCATCATAGGTGGTGATTTTAATAGCAATATCCTTAACGATTATAGACTGGTTGATACTATGCAGGCTGTTGATTTAGTACTTATAAATACGTCTATTCTCTTACACTTTACCACTACATCGAGCACTCCTCTTGATATTTTCTTCGTAAATAATATTTTTAAGATACGTCATCATGACTAAATTTCCATTTCCAATTTCTCGAAGCATGATTTGATTTCTTGCGTACTATATTGAAGTTAATATACCGATTAAATACACTGCTTATAGAGATTTTAAAAACATTATTTATTCAGATTTAGAAAATAGTGCTTGTAACATTGACTGGGATATGATCTATTTCATGCCTACCGCTGTTACAAAATTAGCTTATCTCAATCATCATATCGCAATGTTATTTGATAAGTGTGTCCCTACCAAAGTTAAAAAAGTGTACTACAATCAACCGCCTTGGTTTAATTAATATTGATTAAAGATGATTTCTACAAAAGATGGTAGCGCTTCCGAACTCCGGAACTTTATGCAATTTTTAAAAGAGCTAGACCTCCTGTCACAAATAATGTCAAACTGGCTAAAATCAATTATTATGACCTTAGTTTTCGCAATTAATACTAGGCATTATACGTGATACCTAAATATAAATAAATAAATTTGTTTTCGGCAGAAAACAAATACATAAATCCACTGAACTTGACATTATTGAAATTAATAGAAAATTTGTTGACCTGCCAACTCAAACTGTTAACCCGTCGTACTATTTAGCCACATTTTTAAAAATATATTAACGAAATTAAATTTTTCTGTATGCTGGAAAATGGCTAAAATTATCCCTCTACAAAAATAAACAAACAGTGATTTTCGACCTATTGCCATCTTACTGTTTTTGTCTTAAGTGTTCGAACGTATACTTCAAAAACAAGTATCTTTTATCTGAACATCAATCGATCGTACTACCGCTCTTATTGAAGTAACTGAACAAATTAAAGCAAAATTGGATAATAGCATGATTTCCTTTCTGATTCTCCTCGACTACAGCAAAGCCTTTGATACCGTAAATCATAACATTTTATACCTCAAACTCAAAACATTATTTAATTTCTCGACCTCATCATATAACTTAATTAGTTCCTATATAATAGATATCAGCGGGTGTTTGTAAAAGATGTTTATTCTAATAGCTTACCAGTTGTTCGAGGTGTACCTCAAGGTTACATTTTGGGACCTTTACTCTTCTCATTATATATCAACGATTTACCAACTATTCTTGAATGATGTAAAATTCATATGTACGTCGATGACGTTCAACTACACCTTAGTTGCTCGTTGGATTTAGCACTGGAATTTATTAATAATATTAATAGAGACACAGTCAATGTGTCAAACTGGGCAAGTGTTAATGGGCTTTGCATAAATCCTACAAAAATAAATGCATTATTATTCATAGTCGGTTTCGTCCTTCTAACTTTACCATTTCAATGAATGTTGAGATAATAAAAATTGTTGATACTGCGATGAACCTGGGGCTAACTTTTAACTCTAAATAAACTGGTCCAATCATATTAACTCCTGTACTGGTAAAGTGTTTGGTATGTTAAGAGCCCTTTAATATACGCTTACTTTTAGCTAAAACATATTTAATGTCTATTCTACTGTATGGTTATTCTACTGTATGTGACTACGTATTTTCTTGTAAGCTTAATTAAGTGTATAACTTTATCATTAGATATGTATTTAAGCTAAAAGGACGCGATAGTTTAACTGCATACAAAAACAAATTATACAAAATGACTTTAGATAATTTATTTAAATTTAGAACTTTTCTTTTGATAAACAAAATTATTACTCTTAATGAACTGAAATATTTATTTGAAAGAATTGAACTTACACGGTCACAGAGGCATAAACAAATTATTCCATTTCCTTATCGTACGCTTATGTCTAAACGGCAATTTTTCATAAACGCGATACGCCTCTGTAACTTCGTACCTACTTCGCTTCATTTCTTAACTGACACCAGAAAATTTAAGAAGGAACTATCAAATATTCTAACTGATTTATGATACTGTTATATCAAAATTCAGATGAAAATGTAATTTATTTATTTTTATTTTTTATTATTTTTATCTTTATATTTAATTTTTACTTTTACTTACTTTTTCATTTTAATTTTGCTTTTGTTTCTTTTATCTTATATATTTAGACTTTATTATATTTAATTTTTACATACTTATATTTATATATATGTAATTGTCATATTGTTACATAATTTAGTTTTTTTTCTTTTCTTTGGCTTGTTAACTATTAATTTATATAACATCTTTATTTTAAACTCACCGCGACATAAGTGTTAAGCTGATGAAGTGAGATTCACATTTTTATATGAATAAATTGAATTTGAAATTAACGTTTCGTAATATTTATATTTGAGTTGATGGCGTTCGATATCGAACAATTCATATCGTATTTTGGATTTCTGAGATTCGTTAACGTATAAATTTGATTGGATAACGTATGTCAGATTTTAACTTTTCATTTGAAAGCAAAGAAGCTCACGTAACATACGTAAAATTTAAAAAATAATAAAAAATAATATAATTATATTACTTAACAAAAAAAAAAAATATATATATATATATAAACAAATAAAAATATTATAGTCAGTCAAGCCCGACCATCAAATACCCTACACCACTTGATAATATTTATTATTCAAATAATTTTTTTTTTAATAATTAGCCTTATTCTGAGTATACTCACAGAGGTATTATTAATCACAAAAAATATTTTTATTAAACGTCGTCGACTTGATATTTTTTCGTATTCTGAGAAGAATTTTTGAGACTTCAAAATTAAACACAAAATTGTTATATGCTCTCGAGCACATATATAAACATACTATAAGAAAATTTTAATTTTTTAATATAAAGAAAAAAATGGAAGAAGAAATTGTTGCAGTAATATTATGCAACATTATTGTGAAAAAGCAAAAATAAGTTATATTAAACCAATTTTATCAAATGTATAATGCATTATTTATTTATTAGATTACAACGAAAACGCATTTTGCGAGCTCTAAGAGAAATGTTTTCAAAATTTAACACTACTTTCACAACATTTTTTAGAGTCCCCAAAACGTTAGTATGGGAAATTTTAGAACAATTAAAACCACATGATACTCAAAAAATACTATATAAAGATTCTTCGAAAAATTTAATGTAAAAGGGACAATAAGGGCTATTGATGGCACACACGTATCAAGCATCTTACCTACAACGCTTATGAGTTTCAGAAAAGAGGCAAAACTATATAAATTCATTATAGTTTTTATTTATGTTATAATATTAATAAAATAATTCAGTTTGTTTATTATTTACTATCTTTTAAAATATCAACTAGTGAAAAAATTGCATTGGCTAAATTATTTTGAACATTTATTTGACCTTTTTGATAAATTCTGTTAGTCTCTACCATATTATTAAAAGCATCGGCCAATTTCGTTTCCGATTCTATTTAAAGCTCCTTTATATTTTATTCCATGTTAACTCTTTCCTCTATATTTTTCAATATAGTACATAGTACTGATGATACATTCATTTTGGTTTTTCGTGTTTGTGGATTATTTTTTTATTTTTTTTTTTCGCCCTTGACAGTATTTGGTGCTTCCACTGACTAAGTGACTAATATAAAATATATGTATGTAATAATTTTTATTATTAATAATTTAGAATTACGTACTTCTTTCTATTTTCTAAGAGTTCTTGTTGGTCCTTTTATGAAATTTAATGTTTAAGCCAATTCGTCCCACAATTTTTTATAATATGTGTAAATGTGGGATTCTTTCTGTTTTGTTTTAATTGTGGAATAAAATTTCAGAGGAAGATGACGCTCTTTCAAGATCTTTGTATTTTTTTCACAACAGCGACAGTGTAAGCATGACTCCGATTAACCAGGGTAAAAAAGCAACACCGAAAAGAACAATTCCCAAAGTACCGCCACCAACGAACACTGTAGATATGGCAAATGATCATTTCCAAAAAAGGCAAGCAACTCAAGAGGGGATTCAGGCAATTTGATATTAAAGCAAGGTCTTTTGCAATCAAAGTAGATATGGAGATAAAAAATATTGAACTAGAAATAAAAAAGGGAGAACTAGATTTATTTAATTAAAAAAAAAAAACGTTACATTGTTTACAAACTTTGTTTAATTTGATTTCTAATGTTTTCAGCAACTCTAGTTAAATTAGCATTAGGACTATCAATATATATATTTCTATCTACATTAGCATATTGCAGATTATTACCTAGATTTAAAACTTTGAACAAAATACAAAAATTATGTAATGCAGCGCAGACGTTCACAAATGAAACCATTCTTAATAGTGTATAACGACTTCGTTTATCATTCATTAAAATTTTCCATCTTGCTTTCAAAATACCAATTTTATTTTATTTTTATTAATGTCAAAAGTGACACATTTATCATTGTTTAATATGATTAATATGTTATTTATCATTGTTTAATATGAACAATTCACAATGAATCCAGGTATTTTCATCTGATGTCGATTGATGGGATTCGATATCGAGTTAGCTTTCGTATAAAAAATAATTACGATAGGTTTCGAGTCGTTCACAATTCACAATTCACAATAAATGTAATGTAAATAAATGTGTCAATTTTGACTCAAAAGCGCATAAAAATTAAAATATAATATATAATAATTAAAAAATTAAAGTTAATTTAAAATTTACAAAAAATGTAAGATAAAAGTTTATTTGCAAATTTGATTTAATATTTTCTAAATGTGATTGATATATATATATAACGGATGGAAAGGGAGGGGTTCTAAAAATGGTCCAATCCGGTCTATTTTCAATAGGATTCCTTTTTGGGCCAATACATGTTCTCGTTTCAAATTTCATCCAAATCAATTCAAAAATGCGACCTGTAGCTTGCGCACAAATGTAGATGGACAGACGGATATGGATAAATCGATTCAGATTTTGATTCTGAATCGATCGATATAACTAAAGATGGGTGTGGCATTTGTCGTTTAGGAATTACAAACATCCGCACAAACTATATATGTTATTTCAAATTAATGTGCCATTCCCACTTTTTCCACCATTGGCATGTTATCGGCCGTTTTAGTTGGGCAAAATGCTGTGTTTTTATTCATTAGCTGATGTAAGCACTCGGATGCACCGACTTTACAAATGTGGACTGAATTAAAGTCTGCAAAGTTTGCTAGAGGGATGAACTCGTTTGAACCATGAGCCACCTTATTGGTTGAGAGGTTGATTACGGTGTTATTCTGTACTACAGGGAAAACTTTTACAAAACCACATAATTTAATTAGTAATGGTGATTTTAATACGAAAAAAAATTAGATCATTCTCTTGATATATTCTTATGCTAGATAACTTAAAAATATGGGTTAAACTAACATTGACTAGTTCCGTGGTCAGAAGGTTTCCTAGTTCCTCTAAATTGAATATTAAAGGATTAACTACTTCTACCTTTGCCAACATGATAGATAACGCAACATTGTTTAAATGAGTTATAACTTCGTGGTTCCTAGTCATGAGTAACTAAAATAATAAAGGTCTTTTTTTATGTTCCTTGTAGTTAATTCATTTATTCTGTCGGTGATTTCGTTAATTTTTTCTTGGGTTATGCTGTTTAGATTCCTTTGTAGATTATTATTTTCAATTACCATATTCAAATTGTTTTTTAAAACATCTAAGTCGGGAGTTCCTGCTATGAATATCAGAGCCGAACCTAAAAAATCTAGGGATCTAGCCACCCGTCGGTGGACTCTTAAGACTTCCAGGGAGCGTTGGATGTCATTAATTTTAAGTTCGAATTCGGTTATCAAATGTTGTTCTGTAACGTTTTTTAGTAAGACTTGTCGTATGTAATACGTAGAAATAATTATCATTAGTAGCCACATCACCGATTGTTACTGCTAGGAACGTTGACTGAGAGTAGTTGACTATGATTCCAAATGAACCAGTTATTAAGAGCAAAGTCAATGTGGAAAAGCAAAAGCAAAAAGGAGAGAAAAAAGGAAGGAAAATTATGGTAATCTGTTTATGTTAAATTGTCTTTATGGATGCTTCTACTACTTCTACTTTATTAAGACTGCAGTTGCCAAGTCTCTTTCTACTGTCTTTTCTTTAAAAATTTTTGAAAATTTATTTCCCCACCGTTTATTTCTACAGACGTAAACTTTATTCTCAAATTGAAAGGTTCTAGTGGTTGTGTTTTTATTACTTCGATCAAGGAGTCTTTGTTGAACTTGTCTAACTTTGTCCTTTATTTGAGCTCTCTTCTGGTCGTTTGAGTTTGGTATAATAGTGGCTAATTTAGTGAATTTGTCTACGCATGTTAATTGTTTGTTATTAGAATATGTATATGAAGTATTTCCTGTGGGTAATTGAGTAAAGGTGTGGGGTTCATTAGATTTTGAGGTGGTTTCCTCTATTGATTTTAATTATTATTATTGATTTTAATTTCTTTTTTATTCCGGGGAAAAAGTATTTTTTTATAATCTGTGCAAAATTTTCATTCAAGGATCTATGGGCCCTATTATGTTCATTAGTTCCAATTCCCAATGATTAGCTTCCCTAACGACATCTATCACAAGTTTTTGAATATGTAAAAATTTAACGGACAGAAAGGCCGATAGAATAGGCTGTGTAATCACTGCCAAGGTAGGCAGGTCGCATTGAATCACATTATCGATGCCTGTGTTAATAATGGATTTTTATTTGTAACAGAAGAGTATTCTATGTAGTGTCGGGTAAATTTTTGAAAGTAAATTTTAAAGCGGCTACTGTTGTTTTCGCCTTTAGTTATTATTAGTTGACTTTTGTACTGTTTTACAGGATAGTCTATTGTTTTAATTGTTTCTGACACAGACACTTCGCTATGTACTGTGTCCAAGGTATTTGATATATTATGAATGTTCTGTCTAGTCAAGACATCAGCGATCAAGTTTTCTTTACCGGGATTGTAGTGAAATTTGGGTGAAAACTCTTCTATAAGGTGCTTCCAACATTTAATTTTACAATTATGGTTTCTTTCTGACTTACCGAATGTTAATGACTGGTGATCCGTAAATATATGGATACCTGAGACTCCGTCAAGAAAATGTTTAAGGCTCTTTAAAGCCCATACAATTGCAAGAAGTTCCCTTTTGTTTTTGGCGTAATTCTGTTCTTGCCTAGAGAGTGTTCGAGATATCATTGTTATAGGTTTCCCATTTGCGAGAGAACCGTGCCTATGGCTGCCGCGGAAGCGTCCGTTTCTATTTCGAATGGTTTACTATAGTCAGGGTATGTCATCATAATATCCTCGGATATGAGGATTTGTTTTAATTTGTTAAATTATTATATATAGCTTTAACTTTTGAAGGGCACGTTGATATGCCCTTTTCTGACACTTTAAAACCTAAAAATTCCACTTCTTTCTCAAAAAATTTGGATTTTTTTACTGAAATTCTCATTTCAGCCCTTCCTAATTTTTGAACGATATTTTCTATATCCTGTAAATATTTATTTTCGTCAGGAGGGTAAATTATCATGTCATCCATATAAACTATATAAACTTGAAATGTTTTGCCTATGTCATCCCTCAAAATGTCGTCGAATGACCTTTGGAAGATACTGGCCGCATTTTTTAGTCCAGATGGCAAGCGACCAAATTCGTACTTGCTATTATTTACACTAAATGCTGTCTTTTTTCTGTCGAACTCTTTTAAGGTGATTTGATGGAAGCCTGATTTGAGGTCCAATGTAGTAAAATTCTTTGAATTACCTAAATTCGGCAGGACCACTGATATGTCAGGTATTGGATATCTATCCTCATAAGTCCGTTCGTTCTAAAATCTATCACTAGTCTATGTTTGGGTCTTCCGTCTTGATCGAACCTTTTTTTTTCACTACATGTTTTGGAGAATTATAGGCAGAATAAGACTTCCTGATTATTCCGTCCCTTAGAAGAAATTCTATCTCTTTATTAACGAATTCCATTACCGAAATTGGATACGGATACGACCTAGAATATATAGGATTGTCGTGTTTAGTGCGTATCTCGGCACGAACGTTTGTATTGTAACATGTTTCTTGCCAGCATATCTTCGACTTCATCTTTCACAGTCTCAGAAATATTTGTTTCTATGCTGTTAATTATTTGTGCTTTTTGCTCATCATCAAGGCGGTTTATCTCATTCCTACAACGGAGAATGCCTTTTCCAACGTCTATGACTGCGTTGGCTTCTTATAATAGATCGTACTCTATAATTCCTATAATTAAATGTTGCCATTTTTACTTAATTTTTAGATTTTAACAATCACCCTCTATTTGGATTCTACAATCACGCTTTGTTTCTAGTAAAAATGATAATATTATTTTTGCGATTTTACAATCACACTATTTAATTTTTTGAATTTTACAATCTCACTCTGTTTCTAGTAACAATGATAATTTTAAATAATGATATCCATCTTTCTTCTAGCTCAAGGTCATGTTTTTTAATATTAAGTTACTTTTTATTCTTTTCGTGCATTGGCCAATATTTCGCCCTTATATAAAGGGCATCTTCAGGGCCTGAAAAATTTTTTGACATTGAATATATACATATGTATAAAAAGAACACCGTCCTAACTTACTCTAAAGGTACATCACAAATTATTACATCACTTTTATTTAACAATAATTAAATACACACTTCTGGTATGCACCAGATGACTTGTCTATAACAACTAAGGTAGCCTAGCTTGTATATTCTCCTTTTTAATTAGACTTCTACATACTTGAGCACAATTGTCCTGTAGGATATAACCCTGGTTTATTGTAAAATATATGAAGCAAGATCAGCTGTAGTGATGCAAAAGTCATATCAAAAAGCTCAGCCACTGGCCTATAAAAAGGCGATCAACGTATAGCAAATCAGCTAGTTTTAGACTAGCTTAGAACTAGGTAGGTTATCTAGGAGAGTTGATGTCATCCTCTTTAGTCTAATCAATATTTTTGGTAGCCAGGGAATTGTTCTTTAGGGCAATAGGTAAATTAGCCGGATGGATGAATTGATATCATCCTCTCTAATTTGGTTAATTTTATTTTGGAAACTGGGTGAGACGAGTTGATGTCATCCTCTCTTATCTAGTTAATATATTCTCACCTAAGCATTATACTAGGTTAAAATTTAACAGGCGAGAGTTCATGTTATCCTCTTTAATCTAGTTAACATATTCTCAGCAAGGCTAGGTTAAAATACGGACGAAACGTTGGGGACAAAAACTAAAAAATAAATGTTTCCTTGGTCGAAAAGCTTACAAAAAGAAAAAGATAAAATATTTATTTAACAGGGTTGCTGGCCTATAAAAGACCGGTCAGCGCACAGTAAATTAGGTAGTTTTAGGCTATCTCGATGATAGGTAAGACATATAGGTACTTAAGTACGAGAGTTGATTCGTCGTCTCGAACATAGGCTTTTTGTTAGTGCTACATTAGGCAACTTAGGTACGAGAGTTGATTCGTCCTCTCTACCTAGTATTTACGCATGTAGCATGGGCGCGAGAGTTGATTCGTTTTCTATAGCACAGCTAATATTTACGCAAGCAGCATAGGTACGAAAGTCGATTCGTCCTCTCTAACATAGCATCCATCATTATACCAATTACTCTTAACAGAATATAACAAGCGTCGAGCTCTTTGTAATAGTGTAATATAAGGAAAAAAGAAATAAAATTGTCATCTTTTATTTTAAAAATATAAATTGTCTTTGAATTGAGCTCTGGCTGGCCCTGGGTCTACCCCAGCACCCTTCCGATTCATTAAACGTTTGATTTTAAAAACAAATAAAAAATTTTAACAAGTAAAAATATTATAGTCGGTCAAGCCCGACAATCAAATACCCTACACCACTTCATATAATATTCAATTTATTTTTTTTTTTTCTTTGAAAAAGCAGGGTAAAAATAAAAATTTTATTTTTCTATATCTTCTTGTATTTTCAAAGAATTTCAAAATGATAAAAATGTCAGAAATTTTTTTATTTTTTTTTTGTTTTTGAAATCTAAAGAAAATAATTTTTTTTTTATATATTCAAAAGGGTTCATTTTTGGGCCAATACATATCCTTGTACCAAATTTCATCAAAATATATCAAAAAATAATAGGACCTCATATGGGAAGGGGTCCAATCCAATCCATTTTAATTAGTGTTCCTATTTGGGCCAATACATGTCCTTGTACCAAATTTCATCGAAATATCTTAATAAATGCGACAGATGGACAGACGAACATGGTTAAATGGATTCAGATTTTGATTCTGAATCGATCGGTAAAAGTAAAGGTGGATGTGGCATTTGCCGTTTAGAAATTACAAACATCCGCACAAACTTAATATACCCTTTTCCACAAGGTAATGCAGGGTATAAAAATTTTCTGACATGTGTATCATTTTAAAATATTTTAAAAATACAAGTAGATATAGAAAAATAAAATATTTCATATTTCGAAGAAAATAATTAAATTGAATTATATATTAAGTGGTGTAGGGTATTTGATGGTTGGGCTTAACCGACTATATTATTTTTACTTCTTTTCTAATAGTCTGTATAAAATATTTATTTCGAAATATTGAAAGAAAAAATTAATTTGGGGAGGGATTCTAAAAATGATCTGATCCTAACCATTTTCAAAAGGATTAATTTTTATTCTTTTTTTTTTTGTGCGTAAGCGTGAACTGGTGGGATTTTTTTAGTAATGTACTATGCTAATTTGATATCATCGAATTATTATATATCATATTCATTCCAACCTTTTGCTGATTGTTTTAGGGTTATTGATTAAACTAGGTCCAAAAAAATTATATAATTGAAATAATAAAACTTATTCCAAGCAATAAAGTCACTCCTAAATTTGTGCGCAAGCTAGTGGTAGCATTTTTGAGATACTTCGATGAAATTTGGTGCAAGAACATGTCTTAGCCCAAAGGAAAACCCTAATGAAAATGGATCGGATCGGATCATTTTTAGAACCAATTCCCATATAAAATTTCATAAACAAAAAATAAAAAATAACAAATTTTGAAATTTTCGAAAATACAAGTAGGTTTAAAAGAAGCAGGGTATAATAAAATTTTTTATTTCTCAAAGAAAAAAATTAAATTGAATAATATATCAAGTGGTGTAGGTTATTTGATGGTCGGCCTTGAACGAGTATAATATTTTCACTTATTTTAATATTATATAAGAATTGGTCTAGGAACTGTGTTGAAAATTGTAGAGGATTGTTAGGCTTTGTGCATTACTTAAGTTATTACTAAAAGACTCACGCCGTCAATAAGGTCGATTATATTTCCTTACCAACATGGCTTCTCTAAGTCTACATCCACTAATCTGCTTGAGCTAATGGGTGACATTTATCATGCTTTCGTGGAACACAAACAGACTGATGTTGTCTATACGGACTTCTCGAGAGCATTTGATGGAGTGGATCAAAATCTTTTGGTTTTTAATCTTAAATGTATTGATTTTCCTGACAATATGGATTCATGGTTTTGTAGTTTTTGCACTGGTCGTTCTCAAAGATTATCTTATAAATCTTGTTTGTCATGTAGTGTTCCTGTTTCTTTTGGTGTTCCTCAAGGTAGAAACCTTGGTCTTCTCTTATCTTTATTATATCTAAACGATCCTAAATGTACAATATTTTCTCGAGTGCCCATATTTGCTGATGACGTTAAAATTTAGTTTTCTTTGGATTTTTTGTGTGATGCCTCTTGTTCACAGATGGATTTGTGTAATTTATCCCCTTGGTGTTTGTGGTAGAAGTCTCCAGCTTTTTTAATTTTTAAAAAATTTTTAATTTTTATATTTATTTTTAATGAATTTTATTTTGAGGTTTTTTAACTGATTGAAAATTTTTGTTTTTCTATCCTGACAACAATTTAATTCAAAATTACTAACATTAAAATCAAAGGTAAAATAATTTGAATTATTTTTATAGACTAGACTAACTTGATTTACAGCACTCTCCCTGAACTGAAGACTTCCACCACAATTGGCGATTCTGCCTAATATAAACATTTTCTTTTGTATTTGCAAATTTTATTGGTGTAATATTTTCGTCGAGTCAGTCGAAATTTATACATTGTATATGCGCGTGTACTTATTATATATTTTATTGTGAAAATAATATTCACACAACGAGATTCCATATATTATAAACAATATATTTCAAATAAATACAGAGGCGAATAAATTCTAAATATAAAACGTTCACAAATTCCGTACATTTTTTTACCTTCCTATATAAATTGTATGTTATAGAGTTACATCATGAATGCAACTTGGGGACTCTATAATCATTACTATCATTGATAAATATGAAGATAACTCCCAATTGCTTACTGTTTGTAGTATTAACTAGACGAATGATATATTGTATTAAATAAATTAAATGAATTAAGCCTACATCCAATTAACAAAGACATTAACAATATTCATAAATTTTATTAGAAGTTAAACAATCAAACAGCATTTTCTGTGACTGCGAAATTACAAATTAACGTTACATATAAAAATAAAACAATTAAAAACATTGTTTTAATTTCAAATGCACTAATTATTACAAACTTAATTATATTTATCTACTGCAAGATTGTCTTTTATTTCACATAGTAATTCACTAATATGCAGTGAACTGACAAATTGCTCGATAAATTTTATTTAGTAATACGAGAGCCGTATTGGCCAACAAGAGACTTAAATTCCTCAAGAACAACAAAACTAGACTATTTAAACGTTACAAAAATCGAAGTCTACTGTGGACTTTGTTAAATTTATAAAAGCGCGTAATAAATACAACTTTTATATGAAGGAATGCTATAACAACAACTTGCAACAAGTTAAAGTAATTTTTATTATATTATAAATTATAATCGTTCAAGTCCGATCATCAAATACCCTATACCATCATAATCATCATGGCTGGCCGATTTACAACCTATGTAGGTCTTTAGCCTGTTGTAGAAGAGAACGCCACGCGCTTCGATCGTTGGCGCGCCTTCTCCAGTTTTGTACACCAAGTGTTTGCAAGGCATCAAGCACTTGGTCCCTCCACCTGAGTTTCGGCCTGCCTCTTGTGCAACGTCCATCCGGTTCTTTTTCGAACACCATCTTAGCTGGAGCTCTTTCGTCCATACGGCTGACCTAGTCATCGTAAACGTTGAATCTTTATGCGACGAACTATGTCAATGTCGGCGTAAAGCTCATACACCTCAAGATTCGTTTTGATTAGGATCTCATCGCCAACAGGACCGAAGAGCTTTCGAAGAATTTTTCTCTCGAACACGCCTAGAAGAGTTTCATCATTTTGCATTAGCGTCCATGCTTCTGCGTCATAAAGAGGTACGGGGACGATTAGGGACTTATAGAGTGTAAGTTTTGTCGTACGAGAGAGGGCTTTGCTGTTGAACTGCTTACTTAGTCCAAAGTAGCACCTGTTAACAGACATAATTCTCCTTTTTATCTCTATGCTGATGTTATTGGAGATATATATATGATGTGGGTAGATAACTACCTCGAAGTTATATCGGTCACAACATGCAAGGAATACGGGGCGTCGCGAATCCTTGGACGTTGAGATCATATACTTCGTTTTGTCCTCGTTCACCGCAAAACCCATCTTCGCCGATTCTTTTTCAATTCTTGCAAAAACTGAGGTAACATCCCGCGCTTTCCGACCAATGATATCAATATCGTCGGCATACACAAAAATCATGACACTTTTGTTAAAGATAGTGCCACTTGTGTTAAACTCAGCATTCCGCAGCACCTTTTCCATGATGATATTGGAAAAGGTACACGAAAAGTTTTCGCCCTGTCTGAGACCTCGTTTGGTATCGAAAGGTTCGGAGAAGTCCACTCCTATTTTGACTGAGGACCTGGTGTCACTCAAAGTCATTTTGCTAAGTCTTATCAGCTTAGCGGGGATACCAAACTTAGACATGGCGGCAAACAATTTCGTGCGAATTGAAGAGTCGAATGCGGCTTTATAGTCGACAAAAAGGTGTTGTGTGTCGATTTGTTTTTCTTGGGTCTTTTCCAGGATCTGACGTAACGTGAATATCTAATCGACAGTGGATCGACCAGATCTGAATCCACACTGATAGTTGCCTATCAGTTGGTTAGTAAACAGACTCAGTTTACTATTACGCCAGATAGTATTTTGTATACGACAGAAAGTAGACTTATACCACGGTAGTTGGCGCATACGGTTGGGTCTCCTTTCTAATGGACCGGACAGAGTGCGCTAAATTTCTAATCACTGGGCATGCTCTCCTCCAACTAAATATTGCTGATGAGTTGGTGCATGCGTTGCAACAACTCATCACCACCAGCTTTAAATAAATCAGCAGGAAGACCATCTGAACCTGCCGCTTTGTTACTTCTTAGCTGTGAAATATCGAGTGCGACAGAAGTGTCCAGGTTCTGAAGGACGACTCTCATAAAGTGGCTGAGAGAGTCGAGTGGAGTAGGCAACAGCTGTCTGTTATTATTGCAGCTTTTCGACTGCAAGCTTCCGTACCGGATTTTTGATGCTGAAGTTTTAAATCCTGATTATCACATTTATAGAAATGATAAAATTTCTAAAAATGGTGGTGGTGTATTAATTGGTGTGCACTATTCTTTATCTTCAAACTTAGTGTTTTTTACTGAACCACTAGTTGTGGAATTGATTTGTGTGCAAATTATATTAAATAATGTCGATTTATATATAACATCATCTTATATTCCTCCGAGTTCTGAATTGTCAATTTATTTAAAACATTTACATTTTATTAAATCAGTTGCATTACGTCTTAAGCCTTGTGACTCCATATTAGTACTGGGTGATTTTAATCTACCAAACCTTGGTTATTATATTCCATCTGATTATTCTCAGTTATTTGATCCATTTTTTTTGGAAATCTGCGATTTATGTTTGTATCAGCTTAATAACATTCTGAACATAAATAATAAATTGTTAGATTTGGTTTTCTATAGTGATATAGACATTGAAATTTGTCGTGTTGACTTATTTGTTCATCCTGAGGACAAGTATCATCCAACTTTGCTTATTACGTTAAAAAATATTAATATCAATCATAAAAAATCCATGCGTAAAGTCAATAAATTTAATTAGCGATATACCAATTTTGATACTCTTAGACATGTATAATTAGAATTGCAATAGAATCTTAATTTTGATGATATTGATTATTCGTTATCAGCTATTTATAACAATATTTTCATGGCTATATCTGTTTCGGTCCCAATTGTGGCTTATAACTCATCTACTGTTGCTTCTACCTGTCTCATGTGGTTCAATAAGCACCTACGTAACGTGCTTAATAAGAAGAAGGCTTTTTAAGAAATGTAAAATTATTAGTTCTCTTGCTGATTATTCGAACTATTCCAAAGTTAGGCGTGAATTTAATTCATTATATAATATATGTTATTTTAACTATTTGTCATCTATAAAGAGGAGCCTTTTTAGAGATCCTAAAAAGTTTTATAATTTTGTGAAATCTAAACGTAAAGTTGATGTTTTTCCTTCTGCTTTGCGATATAATAATTCGATATCTTTAAATGACTCTGTTATTGCCGATATGTTTGCAGAATTTTTCGAAAAATCTTATTCTGTGTCGAATATTCAGAGTAACATGTACCAATACTCAATTAATTCCTTTGATTTATTTCTATTCATTTCATTTTCTGAAATTGATATTTATGAGGCTTTTTCTCGTGTTAAATATACTAATATTCCGTGCCCAGATGGTAAACCTTCCTGTGTATTACGAAATTGTGCAGATATACTTAGTGCTCCCTTAGCACAATTGTTCAATAAATTTCTTAAAAATGGTTATATTCCTACTGTTTGGAAATATTGCTTAATTACTCCTTTATATAAAAATGGTGCTATGGATAACATTGAGAATTATAGGGGAATAGCTAAATTTAGTGTATTGCCCAAACTCTTTGAACTTCTTCTTGTAGAAAGGCTATCACCACCATTAAGATCTATTATCACTCCTTATCAGCATGGCTTTTCGAAGGGTAAATCCACGTCTTCCAATTTACTTGAACTTACTTGTTATATTTCTTCAGCATTTTCTTTGCATAAACAAACTGATGTGATTTATTTTAAGCTTTAGAGTTAATCATAATCATCTTTTGTATAAGTTACAACGATTGGGTTTTCCTAAATATTTGTCAACATGGTTTGGAAGCTATCGAGATAATCGCACCCAAAGAGATTTGTTTAACTCTTCATATTCTAGACAAATTCATGTTTCATCAGGTGTGGCCTCTATTATTTTATTATTCGTTAATGATCTTCCTTTAAGTGTAAACTTTTCCAAGGTTCTTATGTTTGCTGATGATGTTAAGATATACAAATCATTTGATTCTAATAATGTTGCGGAATTACTTCAACTTGACTTATTGAGTATTAACAAGTGGTGTGAAAAAAATGGTATGTTACTTAACTTAAAGAAATGTAAGATATTGTCATTCCATTGGATATCTCCTATTCATACATCTTATTCAATACATGATTATGTTTTAGAAAATGTAAATTTTTTCAAAGATTTGGATGTTGTCTTTGATTCGAAACTTAAATTTAATAACCATATTGATGCTACAATAAATAAAGCCATGTCGCTGTTAGGATTTATCAAAAAGTGGTCAAGAGAATTTAATGATCCGTACATTTGCAAAAGGCTTTTTCATCCTTGGTTAGGCCACATTGGAATATTATGTTTTCGTCTGGGCTCCTATGTATCAATGTCATATTGACCATTTAGAATCAGTGCAAAAAAACTTTTTGATATTTGCTTACGTGGACTGGGGTGGGATCGTAACAGATTACTTCCACCTTATGAAAATAGGCTTATGCTTATAGATTTGTCATCATTAAAGAAAAGGCGGGATATGCTAAGCGTACTTTTTATTGTAAAATTAATTCGCGGTGTTGTTTGCTAACCATATCTTTTGAATTGTATTAACTTTAACGTTCCTGGTAGAGTGTCTCGTAACTTTATTCCAATAAGATTATCGCTTTGTCGCACAAATTACGAATTATTTGATCCATTTCGGTCGCTTTGTAAGCTATATAACAAATTGTACTGTAATATATTTTTTTATACTCTCCACCTTAGGGAAGAGGGTATATTCATTTTGATCATCCGTTTACAACACATCGAAGGAAGCCTCGGAGACCCCACAAACCATATATATTCTTAATCAGCATGAAAAGAGAAACCGTTTGAGACATGTCCGTCCGTGTATCCGTGTGTCCGTCTGTTGTTGGCACTCTCACGGGCGTAATTTTCGATATATTAAATTGGCACACATATTCTTAGTTTAATTTCGCTGTTCCGTATTGAAACTGGGCAAAATCGGTTAAGAAACATGCCCACAATAAACAAAAATCTCAACATACCTCGAAAAAATTGTATCTTTAAAAAATTATATATCGCACAATACTATGCCTATCAAGTTGAAATTTGGTATATATTTATGTAGTACCGTTATTTAACACTGTGCCAAAAATAAGCGTGATTGAATAACGCAAACGCTTATAATTAAAAAAAAAAAAACACTATTTGCGTACATAAGTACATAAAATACATAAATATGGCAATAGGAACTTATTATTTAGGGGATTATAAAAGGTGGAGGGTATATAATTTATTTATATATAATTTTGGTCTTAACCGAACTTCTCTATCTTGTTATTTATTAATTTGTTAATTCATTGTTTTCGAAAAGGTAATTTATTTGTTAAAAAATTATTATTTATAAATCAGCGTAACAATACCCTCATACAACACCTTAACTAGTGGAAAGAATAGTAAAATAAATTAATATATAAATTAATTAACCATTTATGTTTTCATAATTACATTATACATAACGTAAAGCAAGAGATATCCTTAGAGACTTATAATAACCATTACGTATTTTTACAATATGCTGAACATATCCTTATGTAGTTACGTGTCGCTCAATATTGCGGTTCAAAATTAGGTACATATCCTTGTCCCTTCAGTAGCTGAGTGGGCTAAGGCTTTGTCCTATTAAATACGGGTTCGAATTCAGCTAAGGAAAAAGGTGAACGAGTTTTTTTCAGCTGGAATTTAAACTCAATTGTCGCATTGGATTGGTAACCCACCGGCATTTAAGAATATTACTATGAAAATCGAGGTTGGTTCGACACGTGAATGAGCATTTAAACTTGTAAAACACCATACATTTTTTTTACACATACTAGAATTTGGATAAATAGCAGTTGATCCCACTTGAAATTTAAAGTTACTATATTTATAAAAGTTTTTTTATACAAGAAATAGGGTTCATACCTTTTTTAAATGACTAACAAAATTATATACATATAGATACGTACTAGTACAAAATAATATAGAAAATTTCAAAAATAAGTGCTGTTCATTGTAATAGAATGCGGTGCGGCATAATTTGTCCTTACATAAATGTTTTATGCGTGTTGAGAATGTAAAGGGAGCCGTATGGACTGTAGACGAAATTGAGTTTTATAAGCGAAGACCACAACGCGCAATAACAGTGTCAGCAGCCTCTTTTCAAAACATCTCTAATGCATCAGTGGCGGCAGTCTCTGCTTCAATGCCATTTTCGGGAATGAATCTGTATACCTTAGGGTAGGTGATTAGTACGTTTTCTTTTACACTAAAGAATGGTTAGACCACTAAAAAGGCTTCAATATAATATTTTCCATTTAAGTCTTTAACAATTTTATTCACTTTTTAAGATTAAAAGTTTGTCGTTTTTACCCTACACCAGGCCTGGCCTCCTAAGACTCAATTTGATGACGCGTAACCTTATAGAGGCCCGTTCTTTAGGTAAATATATATTAAATTAGTAATGTGAATAATTAAAATAAATGTTGGTGAAGACATTAGATTTTTTTCTAAAAATATCATACATTACATGCAATTAACGTTGCACTCTACAATAAAACGTTGCAGTCTCTCTTAAATAGGCAAATTTGTTCTAAAATAAATTTAAAATGGTACCTCTTCATTTTCATTCATGGTTCATTTATTACTGCAGTTTTACAAAGAACCCACCCACCATCATAATGACAATGTTTATTAGCTGTGTGTAATCGTTTATAAATATCAGAAGATGCGATCCATTTTAAGAATATATATATTATAAAAGATACAATTTTTTCGAGGTATGTTGAGATTTTCATTTATTGTGGGCGTGTCTCTTAACCGATTTTGTCCAATTTCAATACGGAACAGCGAAATTAAACTAAGAATAAGTGTGCTAAGTTTCAATTCGATATCTCAAAAATTACGACCGTGAGAGTGCCAACAACAGACGACATGTCTCAAACGATTTCATGCTGATTTATATACATATATGGTTTGTGGGGTTTTCGAGCCTTCCTTCGATGTGTTGTAAACGGATGATCAAAATAAATATACCCTCTTCCCTAAGGTGGAGGGTATAAAAACAATCAACCAAACCTAAAATTAATAAAAATACGCAGTTTTCTAGATTCTTCAAATTTTCTTTTGTGTCAAACTCTTCTTAAAAGCATATCGAATCCATTACTTAGACCACTCATTTTAAACAATTCTCAATTCAATATTCTAATCCTGGTCCCAAAGGCAATATTTTATAAATTGCATTAAATTATGGAATGCTTTACCTGGTCATATACAGACAACATGTAATCGGAAGTTATTCAAAAAACAACTAACCCTGCTTTACAACTAATTACAAACTATAACTATTAATATCATGACAGAAACACTAGCTCATCACAGTTATATACTTGTATTTTATCAGTACATACATATAAACTTTAAATATATGCTTACATACAAATTTATATATATAACAACACGCATTAGTTTCATGAGTTCTATATATATTGTTTTATATATTTTACGTTAATGCCCAAAATTGAATTAATTGCCATTAATTTGAATTGTATTCATATACAAATGTTTATATTAATATATACTAAGTTATACATTACATGCACAACTGTTGAATTGTATATTATACACACCTATACTATAATAATAAGGCATAAGCCTTGTTGTATAGGTGAAAGCAAATCGTAAAATAAATAAATAAAAATAAATAATCCAAGTCCACCAAATCCTTCAAACGTTTCGAATCAGGACCAATTTAGTAGACATTTTAAAAGTATTGATGGTAGAACATGCTATGGCACGAATGCAGGCACCGGTACCAATAGAAGGTGATCAAGACATAAATGTTGAAGGACCTAACATAAACAAACTGGACAAAATCCCAGACATTGTTAAAAGTTTACGTGAGTTCAATGGTAACTCGACCGAACTTGGAGGAAAAGTGTAGAACAAGTTCCAAACACGTATGAATTAAAAATAGGCACTCCTAAGTATTATGGCATCATTAACGTTATTAGAAACAAAATTGTGAGACAAGCGAACGTTGTTCTTGAATCCTATATTGCGTCACTCAATTGGTCGGCAATCTTAAGATGTGTTAGGACACATTAAGCAGACAAGAGAGACTTAAGAATACCAATTAACAACATTTGTACAGATAAACAATACTGTGCAGGAGTATTATCAAAGAATTTATTCCCATCTGTCATTGATCTTAAACAAAATTTCTTGTTAAGACGCTGGAGACGAGGCAATACAAATATTGACAAAAAATTATAGGGACAAGGCATTGGATACCTTTATTAGAGGCTTGAAAAAAGATCTTCCTCGATTGTTGGAAATAAGAGAACCACTAGATCTACCACAAACACTACAGCTTTGTATGAAGCTGGAGAATCAAGTTTTTAGGTCAGATTTTTCCAATAATGGCCATTATAATAGTAAAAATACGTACGGGAATGGTAAACCATTTTATCTACATCTGGCGCATAATCCTCAGATAGATAGATGGCGCATAATCCTCAGGTATTATCAGCGGCCGGTGCCGCCACCGCTTTACCCAAGAAATGAGGGTGGCTTCAATAGATATTTTAGGACAGAACATTTTCCCTTTAATAATTTCCAACACAGGCAGAATTTGCCTCCACCAAGACCTTTTCAACCCAAGCCATTGCCAGCATTTGAACCAATGGATATTGACAAATCCGTGAATGATGAATTCATTTAGAAGTCTGTTCGCTGAACCTGATAAAAGATTGTCTTACACCACAAAAGTAGTGGGTTCCATACGTACCAGTACGAATTCTCCGATACATTCTAGATCTCATCCGTAATCGATGTCCTTGAAGAGGGAAATTGAAAAACAAATTGAAACACTCTTAGAAGACAACTATCAAGATCTCGGTTTCTCGTTTAGAATTAATCGCAGCCCTTATCAAATTCGTTTTGTCAAAAGTATTTTCGAAAATCATACCCTAAAAATCGAAAAACAAATTTTTTGGTCTCATTCGAAAACCGTTATCATATGGTTGCACCCTGAAAATAGAATATCATTGAATTGTAGCTCTTCGTATAAGTGAAATACTTGACTAACTAACGTAAACGAATGAAACTAGTTACTGGGAAAATTGAACATCGATGATATCGCAACAAAATGGCTTAAAACACCATATCTTTCACACAACAGTCGCTGGTTCACTGGACCTGAATTCTTAAAATCATCAGAAGATCATTGGTAAAAAAATTATAGAAATAAAACAAAATATAAAATATTTATCATTAATAATGATATTTATTTAAATATTATTGACACAACGAGATTTTCCAAATGGATTCGAGTGGTTAGAGCTATGGCATTTGTTTTACCATTCTGCCACTGATTAAAATCAAAATCTACAGAAAACATAAACAAGAAACTTACCCAATATGAATATCGTAATGAAATTAGTATTTTAAAACTGAATAAAATGATTTGTAAATTGAGCCAAATATATAAATTATCACCGTACTTAGATGAAGATGATGTAAGTGGACGATTAGATGAAGATTATGTACCATAAATGAATGAACGCCATGCTATAATGCCTCTAAACCACTACACTACATATTTAGTTATTATGCATTATGTCTGTATTATCACGTTAAAAATGAAACGGTTATAAATGAGCTATTTACCGTTCTGCCGTTTAGGGTTGTATATGCATTGGGTTGTAGGTTTACATTACTAATTTGACTCGTCGTTAGATGGGGCTTTTCATTAATCACGAATGCTGGTTTGAGGCGATCTATTGAGATATTGGTTTGCCTACCGTTGACGCCGATTTTGAAATATTTCTCGTTGCGTGATACCACTCTAAAGGGTCCTTCGTACGGAGCTTGCAAAGGACGACGCACTGTGTCATTACGGACAAAAACGTTCGGTGAGCTGAATAACTCCTGTTGGATGAACGGTGCTTCTTTAGCATGGTTAGACGCCGGAGTTGGCCTAAGTTGTCGCATGTAGGCCCGTAATTTTTGGACAAATACCTCTTCGTTTATGTTGTCTGCCTTGCTAGCGTGCAGAAACTCGCCTGGTAGCCTCGTTGTTGCGCCAAACATAAGTTCGGCCGGTGATGCCTTAATATCTTCTTTGTAAGCTGCATGAAATCCTAGAAGGATAAGGGGCAGCACATCGACCCATTTCTCTGTTTGATGGCATTTGATGCTAGTTTTGAACGTTCTGTGCCATCTTTCGATCATGCCATTTGCAGCTGGATGATATGCCGTTGTTTTAAAATGTTTAATACCGAGCAATTTATTATTATCCTCTGTCCGTAGTAATACGCAGTGGTACTCCAAAACGGGCTATCCAATTGGAAAATAAGGTAAATGCCACATTTTCCGCTGTTGTATTTTCGAATGGGTATGCTTCTACCCAACGTGTAAAGCAGTCAACACATGTCAAACAGTAGCGATATCCTCGGCATGGTGGTAACGGCCCAACTATGTCTATATTGATGTGTTCGAAGCGTTCCCCTACTAAATTATAGGTAGAGATGGGAGCACGATTGTGTCGGGAAATTTTTGCTTTTTGGCAAGCCATGCAACAACTTTTTGTCCACTCCCTGCAGTGTTTATTTATATTTGGCCAAACAAACCTGTCAGTGACCAACTTATTTGTTTTACGTATGCCTGCGTGGCATAAATTGTGGATCGAATGGAATGCAATTTTCCTTCAAGGCATTGTTATCCATGGTCGTACCTTTCCTGTACTTAGGTCGCACACTACTTCAGCGGATGTACCAGGAATGTTGAAGGTTGTGAAATTTAAGTTGGTACTGTTGTTATTCATATATTGCTTTAATTCCTCTGCTCTTTACATTGATGAAATGCTTCTTTTGCATTATCGGACCACTCAATTATCGATTTATCTTTTTCGTTGTTACCTTTTGTTAAATCGAATAAAACACGTTGACATTTGTAAAGAAGTTTTGAAGGTAGCTGGGGTATAACTCAGCGAGTCCAAATTCCTCACAAAGAAATTTGTAAGACGGGATGTTATTTGTCTCTAATCCTTAGACTTGCCTTCATTTATTTGACGTTTTAGCGCGGTAACGGCTTGTGGTGCGGGGCACGGCGTTACTGCAAATCGATGTGTGAGCAGTGCAAGTGCGGCGAATGTTACAGAGCGGTGAGCAGTCCAAGTACAACGTACGGTGCTGAGAAATGAACGGTGTAAAAGTGACGTGCGGTGCAAGATACAAGAGCGGTATGAGGTACAAGTGTGATGTGTGATGCTGAGCGATGAGCGATGCAGGAGTGGTTGCGAGAACAGCAAGCGGTACAGGTTACAGAGCGGCGATGTTGCTGAGCGATGAGCGTACGATACAGAGCGATGAGCGTTGCAGAATGGTGAATGTTGCAGGATACACGAGCAGCGGCCTTGCAGAGTGATGCGCGTTACTAATTACAAATAGCAAGAGGTACAGGATACAGAGCGGTGTGCGTTTCTGGCTACGAATGGTAGCGGTACAGCGTACAGAGCGGTGGTGGTTACAGGATACAAGAACGGCAATGGTTATTGAGACCACTACGGCGGCGCGACCTAGGCGCTTGCAATATAAATATTGCAGGATATCTAGGCGCGGGGACTGAGAGAATGCGACGTTGTAATAACGATGGCGCGCCCTAGGCGCATACAATATATAGATATTGTAGGATATCTAGGCGCGATAATAGAGAAACTGCGACGTAACGGCGATGGCGCGGCCTAGACGCATACAATATATAGATATTGTAGGATATCTAGGCGCGATAACAGAGAAACTGCGACGTAACGACGATGGCGCGGCCAAGGTGCATACAATATATAGATATTGTAGGATATCTAGGCGCGATAACAGAGAAACTGCGACGTAACGCATACAATATATTAATATTGCAGGATATCTAGGCGCGGGGACTGAGAGACAAACGAAGCGACGCTGTCGCGACCTAGTCGCATACAATATAAAAATATTGCAGGATATCTAGGCGCGGGAATCTGACCAATGCTATGCTCGCAAGAATACAATGGATTAATTCATTACGTTTGCTTTATTTTTTAAAAAAAGAATTCTTGTGCTCACCTTACAAGCTTGACGGCTCCAGCCACACTGCATCATTTCATGAAATTTGCTTCGCTTTTTATAGTGTGGCAGGGCTCACAATTATATTAATTTTAACTAATATTTATAAAAGATCAACGGTATAGAAGTAGCAACAATAAAGCAAGAATTTATATATGCTTACTAAATAACAATCAACGGTATTAAGTTTTCTAAAAATAGAAATAGTAACAATAAAGGAAGAATTCATATACGCTTATTAAGTAATAAAATAAACAACGGGATTTCAATTTCGCTTCTAATTTTAAATAAACAAAACAGAGTATGAATTCGATAATAGTTTTTTAATTGTATTAAAGGAGAAAACAATTGGCGTGTTTGGTTCCCTGTGACATATATGTGTTGGAACAGAATGTGTGGCGCAAAACGAAACGTAGTGACTTTGCGCCTTACACATTCTATGGCTTTAGGGATAAAACCTCCGTAAAAAATTTATCATACTTAAGAATCTCCTCAGTTCGCATATTTGCTTAGGCAAATTATAATTAAGAATCGCCTGGTGGTAGACGCAGACCATCCTTACTAACTGGGTAACCTAAAAAGACTACTTCCGGCTGTCCTAGTATACATTTCGCTGGATTGACTATGAGTCCATATTCGCGTAATTTTAGAAATACTTTTCGCAAATGAGTTCGATGTTCTTCCTCATTCTTCGATGCAATTAAAATATCTTCGAGATATGGCCAAGCGAAATCAAATTCTAATAGGATGTTGTCCATCAAACGTTGAAATGTTTGTTCTGCGTTACGCAAATCGAAACACAAAAAAGGAAACTCGTACATTCCAAAGGGAGTTGTTATGGCGGTTTTCGGGACATCAGTGGGTTCCACAGGAATTTAGTGATACGCGCGCTTCAAATCAATTGAGGAAAATATGCTGCACCGGTGTAAATTATGCGTGAAGTCGTGAAGATGCGGAAAGGGATATCTGTCCGGTTCAGTGACACTGTTAAGTCTGCGAAAATCACCGCAAGGACACCATTCGCCGTTTTTTTCTTCACCATGTGCAAGGGACTAGCCCATGCACTCCTTGAAGGCCTGCAAATGCCAGCTTCGAGCAGCGCTTGAATTTCCGCCTTTGCGATTTTCAACATATCTGGAGCAAGACGTCTAGGCTTTGAAAACATAGGTGATCCTTTAGTAACAATATGGTGAGAAACGCTGTGTTTAGGATTTGAAGCGTGCACATTTTCAAGAAATAAATCTTTGAATTCTGCTAGTATATAGTGGAAGGGAGTCTCGTTATTTACAAGTGAAATCCTGCATATATCGTCAATAGTGGTAATAGCGCAGAATGACGAAATCCTTGTTAAATTGTCCACGAGTTTACTTTCTCGTATGTTGACACTTAAGTTGTGATGGGCTAAGAAATCAGCGCCAAGGATGGGCTGTGACAAATTGGCTGTCCACGAGTAATTACGGCGTAACCCTAAATTGAGTGTTAAAGTTTTTACTCCGTAGGTATCGATTTTGGTCTTATTAGCTGCATACAGATGTAAATTAAAATCTTTGTGACTGCGTTCGTTTTTTAACGGAGAAATCACGCTTATTTCGGCTCCAGTATCAACTAAAAATTTTAAATTATTACTTTTATCAGTAATAATTAATCGGCGTGTGCGTTTCCGTCTGTCGCCAGCCTCCTCGGGCAACAGACTATTTAGTTTAAAGATTTGATGCACAGTTTGCGGCATTTACGCACTTTGTCACCAAACTTAAAATGATACCAGCATAATCCGTTTTGTGTTGCTGACTCTCGGCGTTTTGATCAAGATCTGCTCTTGGTTCGATAATGCCTATTATGATTAGCAGATGTTTTCAGAGCGGCTATCTCTTGCGACAATTTAGAAATTTGCTGAGCCAATGAATTGATCTTCACAGGTTTCGCTGAGATCTTGTGTATTTCCGGTGTTTCGTTAACGTCAATAATCTTGTCTGCCATAATAGAAATTTTCTTTAATGTTTCATCACTAATTGATACTAAAGAGCGCACATTCTGTGGCAGCCTACTTAGCCAGATGGATTTTATCAAAGCGTCGTTAATCTCGTTGCCGGCGAGCTGTTTCATTTTTCTTAATAGCTGTGAAGGACGCATATCACCTAACTCCAGCTCCTATAGTAGCTTCCTTATGCGCTTCTGCTCCGAATCTGTAAATCTCTCGATAATTGGAGATTTCAGCGTATCGTACAAATCGGCATCAGGCGGATTCAAAATGATGTCACTCACTTGTGCTAAAACTATCTTCAGATATACCAGTAGCAATAAATTGGGATTCTATTTGGGCGAACCATAACTGTGGTTTCTCGTGCCAAAACGGAGGAATCTTAATGATGACTCGTGATACTTCCGCATTACTTGGCTGATTTTCATTGTTTATGATTCCCTCGGGGTCACCAATTTGTGGGTGCATTATATTTTATTTAAGTAATATTTTATATTTATTTAAATATGCTACTCGCTAGCGGTCACAATGATTACTGGAATGCTTGCTGTATATTCATGCTGCTATTTATACGCTAAAATTAACTGGGTAAATTTACAAGGGATTTTCCTAAGATAAGAAAACATGAATATCATTAGAAATGTCTGCCACGTTCTCTGCAATATGTGTCTGAAATATGTGGCTGCAATATGTATCTGCAATATGTATATTGTCTGCCACATGTTATACCTATCGTTCATTATTTTTGATGACCTTTAGCTAATAACATATAAATACCAAATAAAGTACCTTTTTTTCAATTACCGCTACCTGATAACATATAAGTACTGGCAAAGTAGTACTTGCTATTCAAATCTTTATGCAGACCAGTTAGAACAAGTTGATTATTTTATTTCTTTTGCTCGCTAACTTCATGAAAGAAATGTCGAAAATAAGTGAGTTATTGAAAAAGCTAACAAATATAAGTGAAGAGTGCTCCGATGTAGAATCAGATGCAACAAACTCTGAGCTATCATCTGAAGATGAAGTGGATTATAGTGAAACATCTAAAACTGAAGGTAGCGATGGAGAGCCGATCACCAATGATGAAAATGATATCAATAAGCCCAGGAAAAGTGTAAAGTGGTAAGTAGTTCTGAATCTGAAATTTGTCAGCCATATACAAGCTGTGGAAGAAATATCATGACTGATAACTTTTTCACTATCATGTCACTCGCGACAAAATTATTGGCCAAAATTTGTCAAGTACGACTTTGCCACAACAATAAAACAAATAATACATGTGAAAAATGTCAAAAATTTGTTTTGCGGAAAATGTACATATAAAAAGATTGCCACTTTCATTTGCATAAAATGTTCAAATAATAATGCTTAAACTATTTTTTTCCAAGTAAAATAGCTTGTTATAAACCTGTAAATAGTCATTTTGACTGCTTTTAGTCAATATAGGTATATACAAAGCTTCCGTCTTTCTAGTGTTAAGAAATGGCCGAATACCGCGAACGAACTGAAACAGTTTGCTGGGTCCACATGAGCAAAGACATTCGTGGATTCGTAAACAAATGTTTTGCTTGCCGAGTGTACCAACACAACAACAGGCAGACCAAAATAGGTTAAATAGAAATTTCCAGTCATGGCTTTGATATCGGTACTGTTGACATATTTCATTTTAATAATAATGTGTAATAATGTAATAATTATAACCTGCACCACCTTGTGGTAAAGGGTATATTAAGTTTATGTGGATGTTTTTAACTCCTAAACGGCAATTGGGTATAATAATAAAACCTTATATGAGAGGGGGTTCTAAAAATGCTCCAGTCCAATCCATTATCCTTGTACTAAATTTCATCAAAATATCTTAAATAATGCGACCTGTAGCTTGCGCACAAATCTACATGAACAGACGGACAGACGGACATGTTTTATCGATTCAGATTTTGATTCTGAATCAATCGGTATAACTGAAGGTAGGTGTAGCATTTGCCATTTAGGAGTTACAAACATCCGCACACACTTAATATAGCTGTTGCCACAAGTAATGCAGGGTATAATAATAATGTTAATCTAAGCAAGTCATAAAATTAAATTCTTTGCCGACATTATAAATACTCTATACATCTGCATATAAATATTGAGCGTGGAAAGTACGTAAGGAAAAACGCCCCCTAATACTAGATATATTACGTATTGCAAGTCAAGTTTTAAGTTCTTTTTTTGTAAATTGTGGACATTTGTTTTTGATACATCGATGAATTTAGTAATCATAAATATTTATACAAATTTCAATTTGCAACGCGAAATGTTAGGATCCAGCAATGATGCTTAGTATTTTAATGTTACAGTCAAAGTCAATGAGACCACCTCGTAATAAGTTTTTAGTCTGAGTTTATTTAGTAAGATTCAACTTCTTATATACCATAATTATTACAATAGATTTACAACATATTACAAATATTTTATTAGTAAGCATAAACTTATTTTATTTGCTAACTTAACATAAATTATATTTTTTCACGTACGTGCAAAAATCTAAAATTATCTTAGAAATAAAAATTCAAATATTGTGACCTATATTTACATTTTGTTATAGTAAGCAAAGGTTATTTTGCTTGATATATTCAATGAATGTTTTCACTTAATTTTGAACACACTACAAGATATTTTATTACGATGCAGTAAAAACTGACATCAAGATTAATTAAAGAGAAAATATTTGCTATAACATTAAATAAAGAAGATGATATATTTAAAATTATCGGTCGGTCAAGCCCGACCATTTAATGCCTTACACCACTTGATATATTATTCAATTTAATTTTTTTTTGCTTATATATTCAAAAATTTCTAAATGATAAATATCAGAAAATTTTTAATTTTTGTTTGTTTATGATAAAAAAAAATTATTTTAATATGGGCCTGTAGCTTGCGCACAAATTTAGATGGACAGAAAGGAGGACAGATGGACATGGTTAAATCTATTCAGATTTTCATTCTGAATCGATCGATATAATTGAAGATAGGTGTGGCATTTACCGTTTAGGAGTTACAAACATTACCACATACTTAATGTTATGTATTTGTTAAATTATACATTTGAGTTGTTAACTTATAGGAATTGTGAAACAATCTAAAAAATGAAATAAAGAGTAATTCGTTAGCATCTTTTGAACAAGTAAGAACGAGTGAATTATTCGGCCAAACATAACACTTAATATATCCTTTTACACAGGGTGGTGCAGGGTATAAAAAAGATGATGTTGACATTTTTTTGCTGACCTGTCTAATTAATTTAGTAACTTCTTTCCACTTGGTTAGAGAGACTGCAACATCGTATTATTTATTTGTGTTTTAGATGCCTTTTGGCGCCAAACACAAAAACTTTTCTTCGAATATACAATACCAGAGATTAACTTGATATTATATATAAATTGTTGTGAATGTAATTGGTACAAGCCCGCATTTTTTCTCTTTGAGGTCTTTAAGGGTCTGACTTTGAAGGTGATGAAAAATTTGAGTAGTCTCTATATAACAACTTTTATAGATTTTGAGAAAGTTTATTGTAAAATAATGTTTAGAACGCTAACTGAAAATAATAATGTAATTTTTATACACAAATGGACTTACACTACTTTATTTTTAAAAAATTACTCAAATCATTCAGTAAACAATAGACATGCACATGGGCCCATATCAAATATGATGATCTAAAATCAATTTATCAATTCTTATGCTCAGCACGTTTGAAAATGGGATTTCGGCACATATCTAAAAAACCATATAAGATAGTAAATAAGCAAGTAAAAAAACTAAATTTGGTTTAGACCAAATATTAAATACCTCCAACATCTACGTACAAATCAGAATGTACAAATCAAAATAATATCATGTACTTGCTACGTATGTAGTACATGATTTCATTTTCTAATAGTTTTATGTTTCAGTTTTCAAGTCAAATTTTACACTAAATATGGTTTTGCGTAAATTAAGAGTGTGCCTGTTTTTAGACTGCACCCATTTTATGCATATCGATGAATAAAGTAACTAAATACCAAATTTCAAGTTTATAGCCTTTTTTTTGTAAGAGAAGAAGAGAAATTTTTTGGTTGAGGGTGGAGCTTTTGACCGAATTTGCTCATTCTAAATATCGATCTGCGTGCAAAAATCAAAAGTGCCTCTACAAAATTTCAGCTCAATATATCAATATTTACGACGTGAGAATGCTAATAATAGACAGACACACGGACAGAGGCCTAAATCGACTTAAACAGATACAGGAATACGCGGACACACGGACTTAAATGTCTACCAAGGGAAAATGGCCACATTCACAACGGTTCATATATTTTCGTTCATGCGCAGTGTTTTTTTAGTATAATATAGAGTGGAAAAACCAAATTTCAATCGTAATGTTAAATCATGCCTAGAATTACATAACATAATATAGAGGCACATATGAAGTGTCTTTCGGCCAGGCCTGCTTTACACTAAAAACACTTAAATTACGTTCTTCAATAATACACGAATAAAGTTTTTAAAAGCTAATTTTTCCGATATTCGTTTTCAAAAGAAACTAAATAAACATTACAAATACATTATTCTGAATTAATATTATTGTGTAATTTTTAATTAATAGAATCTTTTGTATATTAGATATGTTATTGATGGAATTTTTTATAATATTAATTAATTTATAATTACATATATATATATATATAAAATAAGCCATTACAAATATAAAAATTTTATTTAAACAAGTAAGAAAATTAAATCTGGCTTAGGCCAAATCTTAAATACCCTAAAACTCCACAATAGTGGCCGTGGCAAATGTATTTATATTGCGCCCTCTAAGAGTGTATGCATTACGTATCAACTTGTAAATCTAATTGTACATTAAATATGGTTTTTTGTAAATTGTGGGCGTGTGTTATACCCAACCACGCCCTTTTTTTGCACATCAGTGGATGGAATAACTGTGTATACGTTTACTAAATTTCAAGTTCCTAGGCCAACTTTTGTAGCAGGTTAAATGATTGTGGGCGTGTCTGTTATCCGACTTCGCCAATTGTTGCAGGACCATTTAACGACACAAAATGTTCCATGAACGTATTCTTAAAATAGTAATGTAAGTTCAATATCTATTTTCATAGTAACATTATTTCTTAACATTTTAAATGTGGTTAAAAAAATAATTATTATAAAGTATATTATAATATACAACGACGTGGCTTCACTCTTTTACAGAAACTATCGGTATATTTCAAAGAACATCTTAAACTAATCAGTGGTTTTCGTGGTATCTTACAATATAAAAAAGCCCTTTTCTCTTAGAAAAAATTGCTTTTCTAACAAATATTGTGGCAAAATTATCAATAGCTTGTTTCTTACGGTATTACAAATGTATTGCGGGTTCAATAAAGTAGATGTTTAAACGCTTCGGGGGCGAGATCGCATGATATATAGAAGCAACGAAAAAAATTATTTTAAAAGTATATTAATATACAAAATTTTACCAATGTTATTATATATAATCAAGTGAAAATGTTATAGTCGGTCAAGTCCGACCATTTAATATCCTACATTACATACTTCCAAAATTTATATTGTACTAAAATTTGTTAATTGTTTCAGAAAATACATTATCGTATTAGTCATCTCGTAAATTTTTATAGATTATCCAATTCGGTCCAAAATTGGAACATTATTTATACCCTATACCACATGTGGTAGGAGGGAATGTTAAGTTTGTGCGGATGTATTTAATACCTAAGCGGCACTTATACCTATACCCATCGGCTTAAAATTAAATTTTGAATCGATGTTATATTGTGTGCAAGGTTTTTTGTCACTACTTTTAAGATATTGCAAAAAATTTGGTAAAAAGGCGTGTAATATGGTAATTCATTGACACTTATTTGGCACATCTCCCCATATAACACCCATAACTTATATCTTTCTTAGCAATTTTCAAATTTGTTGAAGCATGGCTAATTAGTTAAATAAGTGATTGTGCCAAATAACGTTTATCAAAAAGTAACGACCATGAGTCTTTCAATATATGAACATACGTATTGACATAGCTAAATCAACACACATTTTGATGCTAATAAAAAGTATATATACTTTATGCGAGCTCTAACGCCTCTTTCTGGGTGGTCAAAAGGAAGCAAACTTCTTATATGCAGAATGCTAAAGTCAAATTTCTTAATATTCTTGAATAAGGCTAGAATAGTACAATTTTTCACGAGGTGACTCATTTAACAAACACTTAAGCTTTTTGATACAACTAAATCAATTATAGTATAAAAAAATTTTTGAAATAAGGCATTAAATGACCGACTGTAACATATAACTGTTTTAACAAAACTTAGTAAATCACAGTTAATGAGGCTAATTAGCCTTTAGCCTACGTTATTACGCATTGTATAAACGTTGGACCCGATCGAAACACTTTTTGATATATACAAAGTCCCTATACAGCTTCCTTATTCAAAACAAATCCTTGAATAATTATATATTGGTTTAATATTAATTATTCCAAATTTAAACTCTCTTAGGTCTTTTTTGGTTTCTCACCCTATATAATGTTTTATTATAAAGAAAGTATATATGTTTTTGTATAATTTAGGTTTAAGCAGTCTATCTGGTACAAGCAATTTTGTTATTAGTAAACGATTATACAATAATTGTGAAGGTGACATATTCATGTCTTTTATTGGTGTGTTTCTGTATTTCATTAATTGTACAACTCGATCTTCAATTGTTTTAGATTTCTTCAAAATGTTTTTTACAATTTGAACAGCTCGTTCATTAAGGATACATTAGAGAACTTGTAATTATATCAATGTCCCATTATCTGCAATAATGACTTCTGGTACACCGTATTGAGCAAAAATGCTCATCCATTGATTAATAATTTCTTTTGATGCTTTGTTTCGTAATAATCTGTACACAATCCATTTACTGAAATAGTCCATAACTATTAAATAATCTTTACCATCATAAGTTGCAATATCACATCCAATTTTATGAAAAGGAATTTCCGGTATTTTATGTTCATCACAAATTTTGCAATTAAAAATTTTCTCCTCAATATTCTTGTTCATCGATTTCCAGTACATAATTGATTTTGCACGTTTTTGTATTTCGGCAATACCAATATGTGATTCATGCAATAGATTTAACATATCAGTTTTCATAGAATCTGGAATCTTTATACGATCATTATAAAAAAGAATATCATTACTTTCAATTACATCATTTCTTTTGCTATAATAAAAACGAAGATTTTCTGGTATTTTACTTTTGTGTGTGGGCCATCCATTTTTATAATACCAAAATAATTTTCTTAAATTATCATCTGCCATTGTATTTTCTCTAATTACTTGTTCTTTTCTTGCAAAAACATCTATTGAAAGTATTGATTCATAAAAAATTGTTTCATCATTTGTTGTGAATTTTACAGGATCTCTTGACAAATAATCATCTAAATACATGTACTTTCCTGGAAGATATTCAATTTTTACGTTATAATTTAATAAACGTAGCCTCATTCTCTGTAGTTTTCCGGATGGTATCTTATGAACTTCTTTTTCCATTAACTCTACCAAAGGTTTATGATCGGTTTTTACAATCACTTCTCTACCATAAATGTAATGATGAGACTTTTTACAACTATGAATTATTGCTAGTAGCTCGTTTTCAATCTGAGCATATCTTTGTTCTGTCTCTGTTTAACTACGTGAAACATATGCAACAAGACTATTATTTTGATGCAAACGTTCTTGAATCTTCTTCTAGGTCAACTTGATAAAATCCATCTTTAGGATCTAAAACACTAAAATAATTTGCACCTTTTAGTTTTGGCAAAATTTCCGCAAGTGTTGAAATTAAATATTTTTCTTCTTTATATATTTATTCACATGTTTTGGATCCAGGCACAAACGCAAAGAACCATCAGTTTTTTCAATTATAACCAAATTATGCACCCTATCTCTAGGTTCATTCACTTTAAACATAATGCCTTTTTCTACAAAACGATCTATAGCATTCCTTAAAATGATCATAATTTTTAAAGGAACTCTTCTAAGTGGTTTTACAACCGGTACTGCATTATTATTTAAGTTGATTTTATATTTTTCTGGAAAATTTTCTATTCCACTAAAAACATCTATACATATTGTTATTTATAAAATCATCCCTCTCAGTATCCGGCCGTATGTTACTTTCTACAGAATTGGTGTCTTCAACAGACATTTTTTTAATAATACCTAAGTTTTCTATTGTTTCAGCACCTAATATAGCTGAATAATTCTCACTTATAATAATAAATGTTTCCTTACTTTTCTTGTTGTTGTAATAGCAATTTAAAAAACATTTTCTTTTTGGTTTAATCTCTTGACCACCTTAGACTCTGAGTATCGTAGAAGTTAAGTATAATTGTACTTTTTCTTTAAAATTGTGTAATAATGATTTTGATAATATATTTACATCACTTCCAGTATCCATTCTCAATTTTAAGGTTATGTAACTATTTGTTTGATTTTTTGTCTGAAATCGTATTGATAAAATATATGTCATTATCTTGATTAATTATATTAGATACATATTGTTTGTTACAAACTGAAGCAAAATGGTTCATTTTTTGACATTTGAAGCATTTTTTCCAAAAGCTTGGCATTATTTTGGTTTATGTGTCTTATTACATTTTTTACATAAAAATGAAGCACATTGCTTATTTGGTTTGTTCTTAATTTCATTTTTTGATTGTCTATCTTGTCTTCTACTTTCCTTCTGAACCTCGCTTATGTTGTGTACTATGCCATCACTCATCGAGACCCTACCAGAAAAACGTTTACCATTTGCTGATTTTGCTTGTATTTCTCTAGTCTGGCCCTCCGAAACCTCAGCAGCTCTACACATTTCCACTGCTTTATCAAAATTCACATCCAACTCCAACAATTTTTCCTGTAATTTTTTATTATTGATTCCCAAAACCACACGGTCACTCATTAATGATGTTAGTTGACTCTCAAAGTCATACGCTATTGCCAATTTTTTGATATCAACCAAATGGCTCGTTCTCTTTTAGGTTTCTTAAAAAGAATAGAAATCTATTGTATAGCGCACTTTTTTTTGGTACACAGAATTCCTCAAAAGCATCCACAACTTTTCCATAATTCTTTCTATCCTCATCCGAAAGACCAAACGTTTGGAATAGCTCTAAGCCCTCCTCGCCAACTGCATTAAGGAATATTTGGTCTGTTTTACCCATTAAATCAGCAGCTTCCATAAAAATCTCAAAATTGGCTTTAAACTTTTTCCAATTTTCTGCAACATTCTCATTCAATATCAAATTACCCAAAGGTTCTACAAAATCAATTTTTATTTTTTTATTAGCAGTATCTAAATCACCATCAATGTTGTGCTCTTCGCCATCTACGAACGGATATTTTTTTCTTCGTCCGAATCGGGACTACTTGAATTTGTTTTACTTTTATACACGTGTTGGTCTACTGATGCTTTTAATTGCTTTTTCTTTTTATTTATCGTCAACATTACTTAAGTTCACTGAGCGGCTGCGCCATGTTATGTTTCATACTGTTTATTTTATTACATTCTTCTCCATTTATTATCATCTTATTCTATTCTTATGTCTATAATTATCAATGATGTTAACTATGTTGTGGTATAAAGTTAACAACTTATATTATTTTCTAAAGAGTAAGAACTCTCCTACTCTACAATTTTCAATATATATTGATAAATCGTGTAAAATGAAGTCAACTAGTTTAATTTACTGTGACAAATTTGGACCCATCTAATCTAGTAATATAATCTTTCTGCTAATAACGTTTTATTATAAAGAAATTTTTTTCGAGTGATATGATATGGATTAAAGTTCACAATTCCTTACTTGTTTAACAAAACTTAATAAAGCGTAGTTAATTATGCTAATAAAGTAATGTACAAACTATGGACCCAAGCAGACCATTTTTTGATACTCACTTTATATAACATTTTATTATAAAGAAAGTCTTGGTGAAAATTCGCAATTATTTATATTTTTATTAAAACTTTGTAGAGCGTAGTAAATAAGACTAATAACGTACTAAACAAAATTTTTATTGAATTGTATAATTTTTAGAACTTTCTACGTACAAAGATTTTAAATGAGTTGACAAAGTTGAAGGTGGGTGTAGCATTTGTCGTTTAGGAGTTACAAACATCCGCACAAACCTAATATACTCTCTTACTACATGTGTTCTATATTATAGTAGAAAAAAATTAATGAGAAAAACAAATTTGGTTTAGGTCAAATGTAAAATACCACATCCATAACGGTTGGCGTGACATATATGCGCCCTCTAATAGTGTATGTCTTACGCATCAGCTTAGAAGTCTTGGAAGTCTACTTTTATGGTATGGTAAATGCCTGTACAAAATTTCAGCTCAATTTCTCAAAATTTACGCCTGTAAGGATGCCAACACACAAATATACATGTCTAGACCGACTCAGTTTCTGATTCTGATCAAGAATATATATACTTTATATATAAATAGGGTCTCTGACACCTTCTTCAAACGTTGCAAACGAAATAAATTAAGTATATTCTGATCACTAAGGTAGAGAATATAAAAAGTGAAACTATTTCATTGAGCGTCAGTGTATAAAGATATTATTTATACAAAATGTGAGACCTACAGCTCTTGTGGTTTAGTATATCTCCAGAAGGGTGATTAATGCAAAGACAATCATTTTTTGACGTTAAGAATTTCAACAATGGACGGACATACATATCTACACCATTTTAAGGTTAAATTGAGAACTTCCAAATTATAATTGAGAACTTGCAAGTTGAAATTGGGAAACTGAAGTTTTAAATTGAGAAAACCAAACTCAAATTGAGAAAACTAAATTGAAATTGAGAAAACCAAGTTCAAATTGAGAAAACCAAGTTCAAATTGATAAAACCAAATTGAAATTGAGAAAACCAAATTGAAATTGAGAAAACAAAATTCAAATTGAGAACTTCCAAATTCAAATTGAGAAAACCAAATTGAAATTGAGAACTACCAAATTGAAATTGAAAAAAACAAATTCAAATTGAGAAAACCAAATTGAAATTGGGAACTTACAAATTGAAATTGAGAACTTCCAAGTTCAAATTGAGAAAACCAAATTGAAATTGGGAACTCCCAAATTCAAATTGAGAAAACCAAATTGAAATTGAGAAAACCAAATTGATATTGGGAACTCCCAAATTCAAATTGAGAAAACCAAATTGAAATTGAGAAAACCAAATTGAAATTAGGAACTTCCAAATTGAAATTAGGAACTTTCAAGTTCAAATTGAGAAAACCAAATTGAAATTGGGAACTCCCAAGTTCATATTGAGAAAACCAAATTGAAATTGAGAAAACCAAGTTCAAATTGGGAACTTCCAAGTTCAAATTGAGAAAACCAAATTGAAATTGAGAAAACCAAGTTCAAATTGGGAACTTCCAAGTTCAAATTGAGAAAACCAAATTGAAATTGAGAAATTTAGGTTTTACCCAAATTGAAATTGGGAAAGTGAAGTTTGAAATTGAGAAAACCAAATTGAAATTGAAAAAATCAAAATTGAAATTGAGAAAACGAAACCAAATTGTAATTGAAAAAAATAAAATTGAAATTGGGAATTCAAAAATTAAAATTTTAAAATTTATCTCAATTGAAATTGGGAAAATAAAAATTGATATTGAGAAAATCAAAATTGAAATTGGGAACTCCCAAATTGAAATTAAGAAAATAAAAATTGATATTGAGAAAATCAAAATTGAAATTGGGAACTTCCAAATTGAAATTGAGAAAATAAAAATTGAAATTGGTAATTTAACATTTGAAATTGGGAAAATACAAATTGAAATTGAGAGAATGCACTTTAAAATTTAAATTGTAAGTTAAGAAAATTAATATTGAAAATTGGGTTTTTAGTAAATAAGTTAAACCAATTTTTATGCTTCAAACTTAAATAAACCCAATTTTCAATATTAATTTTCTTAACTTACAATTTAAATTTTAAAGTGCATTCTCTCAATTTCAATTTGTATTTTCCCAATTTCAAATGTTAAATTACCAATTTCAATTTTTATTTTCTCAATTTCAATTTGGAAGTTCCCAATTTCAATTTTGATTTTCTCAATATCAATTTTTATTTTCTTAATTTCAATTTGGGAGTTCCCAATTTCAATTTTGATTTTCTCAATATCAATTTTTATTTTCCCAATTTCAATTGAGATAAATTTTAAAATTTTAATTTTTGAATTCCCAATTTCAATTTTATTTTTTTCAATTACAATTTGGTTTCGTTTTCTCAATTTCAATTTTGATTTTTTCAATTTCAATTTGGTTTTCTCAATTTCAAACTTCACTTTCCCAATTTCAATTTGGGTAAAACCTAAATTTCTCAATTTCAATTTGGTTTTCTCAATTTGAACTTGGAAGTTCCCAATTTGAACTTGGTTTTCTCAATTTCAATTTGGTTTTCTCAATTTGAACTTGGAAGTTCCCAATTTGAACTTGGTTTTCTCAATTTCAATTTGGTTTTCTCAATTTGAACTTGGGAGTTCCCAATTTCAATTTGGTTTTCTCAATTTGAACTTGGAAGTTCCTAATTTCAATTTGGAAGTTCCCAATTTCAATTTGGTTTTCTCAATTTCAATTTGGTTTTCTCAATTTGAATTTGGGAGTTCCCAATATCAATTTGGTTTTCTCAATTTGAACTTGGAAGTTCCTAATTTCAATTTGGAAGTTCCCAATTTCAATTTGGTTTTCTTAATTTCAATTTGGTTTTCTCAATTTGAATTTGGGAGTTCCCAATTTCAATTTGGTTTTCTCAATTTGAACTTGGAAGTTCTCAATTTCAATTTGTAAGTTCCCAATTTCAATTTGGTTTTCTCAATTTGAATTTGTTTTTTTCAATTTCAATTTGGTAGTTCTCAATTTCAATTTGGTTTTCTCAATTTGAATTTGGAAGTTCTCAATTTGAATTTTGTTTTCTCAATTTCAATTTGGTTTTCTCAATTTCAATTTGGTTTTATCAATTTGAACTTGGTTTTCTCAATTTGAACTTGGTTTTCTCAATTTCAATTTAGTTTTCTCAATTTGAGTTTGGTTTTCTCAATTTAAAACTTCAGTTTCCCAATTTCAACTTGCAAGTTCTCAATTATAATTTGGAAGTTCTCAATTTAACCTTAAAATGGTGTAGATCGACTTGGGTTTTGATATTGATGAATAATAAAGATATTTTATAGGGTCACTGACGCCTCCTTCTAAGTGTTGCAAATGGAATGGCAAACTTATAGATATCGTGTACACCCATCTTATGGGCATGGTAAAAAAAATTTAATTTTAGAGAAAGATAAACAAAAATATGGAAAATAATTGAAAATATTAAGAAAATCTTACCAATTATAATAAAAATAAAGGCAATTGCTACTGCACCAAAGCTTCGAAATCGAACGCTTCGAAATTTTAATTGGTTTCCCTCAAATACTTAAATACGTTATTTTATGTTAAATTTTGTCAACCCAATACCATAAACATTATAATAAGGTTTTATATTCGATTGGTTGAGTATTGGTTGGTGATTTATTTCGTATTTGTACTTGAAAATCTTTCAAAAAGTTATCCCTTTATTTTACCCACAGGATTGATGTTTGGATATTTCACAAATAAATATCGAGGACATTTTTTTGCATAAAGTGGGCTCTCTCAATATCCTATTCTAATGCAAATACAATCCACGTAATATTCTTGGGTAATTTTATAAAATTTATTGATGCTTAATGAGAATAGCCGCCCCCACTTTTTCAATTTAATGCATGGTGAAATTGTCGTATAGTTGAAGAATACTGAAAGAGAAATAGGTTATAAATATGTATACCACATTACAATTTCATAGCTCATTTTTGGTGGGATATAAACAGATTTTTGTCGATTGTGAGCGTGGCTTTTGACTGATAGAATTGTCTAGATCGACTCGATTTTTAACGCCTCCTTCTCGATATTGCAAATGGAATGATATAAAAAATACCCACATCTTGTCTCTGTATCTCCTGATGGGTTGATTTTTTATATTCATGTATTTTTTTAAATTTGTTTATTTTATTTAAATCTATTTATTAGACCTTGTCCTTGCCCATCGTGAAAAAACTTGTTATTTAAAGTACACATGTATTTCATGTGTTTGTAAAATATACTTCATCTAAATCGTATTTAAAGTAAAGCGTTGAGAAGTCGAGGATCATAAAATGTTATTAATATTTATTAATTAATCAATAATGTAATGCGGGAGGTTTTAATCTCTCAAATCTCTCATACAATTTTGTATTGGAGTAATATAGTTAACAATGTGCACGTACATGAGTGCTCCTAATTCGATCTTAAAAGAGGAAACATTTATGTTGAAACACATTTATTAAGTGGTGTAGGGTATCACAAGTGGCATGGCTTGACTTCCACAGTTAATTAAATTTATGAATAGTTAGTTATATATCATTTTGAAATTTCTATTCCTGTTTCTTTCTTTTATATTGCTCCTTTCTTCTTCTCTTTTTTATAATCATAAACTGTTATATAAACTAAAATACTTTGTTTGTATATATATATATATATTGTGTACGTGAATAATATGTATATGATTTTGTGGATAACAACATTTATGATACGTAATAACGCCTGCTACTGTTAAACCAATTAGAATGCTATACGTACAAATTTATCATTGCATAAATGTTTTGTACGATACGAAGATGACTTTGGGTCGTTTTGGATGGTTGACGATAGTGAGTTTATTAAACGGCGGCATCTATCACGTGGCCGTCCCCGCAAATATGATCCATCACCATCGCCCCACTTAAGCGGAGCGACGTCTGCCTTTAGTCAAAATACCGACCGTAGTTGTAATCGGTCAGACAACGACACTATTGCAAATGATCTAACCAATTACAATTATAATAATAGTAATGATGGTGCTGCTGTTATAGCTGGTGAAACTTTCGATTCGTGCAGTAAAAGTGCTTTGAGCTTTAACAGTAATAATAGCAGCAGTCATAATCAACGTTCGGTTCAACACAAACCTAATAGTAACAGTACCAATATATTTACTCGTGCTAATGGCAGTAACGATGACTATGATATCTGCGAGGGCAGCCAAATATGTTCTAATTACAGTATTTCGCTGAAGTTGACTTCAAATAAAGGTCAACAAGTCGGTAAACGTATGCGCTCAGTTGAGTGTGCATGCAAACAGTATGGACAAACTGCGGCTAGCCATTATAATAGCAGTCATAATTCCGCAGTTAATGTGGTTATTTGCAATAGTTCGTCTAAAGAAGAGACGAACACCGACTTAAGCTCTGTCGTAGGCATAGGTTGTGGCAGTAGCGATAATGGCTTAGTTAACTCACATTCTGGTTTCACAAATGTTGTTGATCCATTTTCTTCGACAAAATATTCAACTTTTAATATGGGCAATGGCAATGCTTTGGACTCAGACTCATATGTGAATTTACTTTATTTTCCCACAGAACTTCGCACGCAGTAAGCTATCACATAAAACAATACGAATTATATAACCACAATACAAAGATATAAGATAATATGTTTAAATATATGTAGATGCACGGAAGCACCTTTGAGGAATCAAACGACGGCCAATTTTACTGAACAAGCTTAACGTATACAGGTAACATAATGAAGTCTAAACTTATACTATACAACAGTCTTATTGATCAATCTTCCTTCAGAAAACATGATAGTAGAATATTGCTATACAATAAATTATTTTAATAAATAATACTATCATGTTTTGGGTGAACTATTTTGCATTGATAAATTATTTCATAAACAAAAAAAACCCAAATCCACTGCAAAATTGTTCATGTCTCCCAATTCTTCGAAGAACAAAACACCAATCACATTACTTAGTAGAAGGATTACCCGTGATCGCTCACTTGAAAAACGATGACACGTAAAGAACACACGGGAGATATCAATCAGAGTAAGTTTTCTTAAAGTATCATTCGACAAAAAAAAAAATATTTGAAATATTTTTCATTATTTTTCAATTTTTTAAGCACGATGTTTTATTAAAGGTGGGAATGTTTACTTTCGAACGATATATAAAACTATAATGAAGTCATTTCAATCCAGAAAAATTATATAAACAAAAATTGTAACTTTTAAAAAAATCCAAGCTCAAGACATTTATAACTAAAAAATTTAGTTGATCTTATCTAAGGTTGGCTATGTTATTAATTTCACAAATGAATAAATTTTATTGTAAAATAATTTATGTAAAATATGTGTATGATTAAGATAATGTTAATAATTATACTTTATTCCCATAACCCTTGAATGTATTATCGAACATATCTTAAGGAAACATAATAAAACATTACAAAACACAGTAAACATAACAATATACTTTTTATAACATTATACATTCAAATGTAGCTAAAAAGGAAAAATGATAATAATAAATTTCTAACTTTATAATTTTCTAAAATTTATAATAACTGTAGGGTTCAACTTAGTTGCTGCGAAGTGCTTATAAATAACAAGTAGGAAAACTAAATTTGGCTTAGGCCAAATCTAAAAAACCATATCCATAACGGTTGGCGTGGCAAATATATACATATATATTGTGCCCTCTAATTATGTATGACTTACGTATCAGCTTGGAAATCTAATTTTATGTTGAATATGTTTTTTTGGTAAATTGTGAGCGTGTCTGTTATTCGACCACGCTCATTTCATCGATGAAACTAATATATATAGGTATACGTGCTAAAGTTCATGTTTATAGCCTAATTTTTGTGGCAGATAAATAGATTTTTGTCGATTGTGGGCGTGGCTCATCATTAAGGTGAAAAAATTAAATATATTGTGTGGATTGTAAGGGCACTGCTTCAATAGAATTTGTATGATTGCTTTTGATGTTTTCTTCGAATAATACGTCACAACATTCAATAATTTTATTTGCATCTTTAACATAAATCTGATACGTTTGTCATAAATCTGATATGATGTCAGTGAGTACACCACCATAATGAATCTCTGACCTCTTGGTTAAAATTTGGTTTTATGACGCTTATTTAAAGCTACAGCAGTTGAACCGAAAATTCTAAAATGTTCAACATTCGGTTTTCTACTATACCAAACTTTAAAAGGCGTTTTCTCTCCTATAACCTTCGTTGGACATCTATTTCGCAAATAACATGCTGTTATCACTGTTTCTGCACATAAATTTTCGTATACACAATGGTAAATCATCATTGTTCTCGCCATTTTCATCAAAGTACGATTAGCGCGTTCTGCAAGTCCATTTTGTTGTGGAGTGTAAGGAGTCGTACATTGTCTAATATTTCCATTTTGACGCGGTCTCTCTGTTTACCAACATACCTACACACACAGGAATTAAAGTTATTATGAAAAAGTGGGACATCATGAAAACACGCACAAATATGACAAAATCAAAATTTTTGGATATCCTTAAATTCTGCCTAAATGACAACAACTATTTCATTTATGAGGATAAAACATACACACAAGCTAATGGAATGCCAATGGGCAACCCCCTCTTCCCTACCATAGCAGACATAGTATTGGACGAAATTGTTGACGAAGTCATCATGGCCTTAAGTAAAAACAACATACACTTAACCTACATAACTAGATATGTAGATGATATTTTTGCAATAGTAAACGTTAACGACACTAACGAAATTCTAGCAGCATTGAATAATTACCACCACAACATACAATTTACAGTAGAAATAGAACAACTAGCGCGAATCAACTATTTAGACACCACCTAACACAAAATGGGCGATCACATTATTTTCGACTGGTACAAAAAAGGTTGTGCCATTGACAGAATCATGAATTTTCACACTGCACAACCTAAATACCAGATCATCAACACTGCAAAAAATTTCATTCACAAGGTCCTTTACATCAGTGACGAGCAGTTCCACGACAGTAATATAGAAATGATTAAACATACATTACGGAAAAACAGCTTCCCAGAGATATTAACCAATAAACTAATCAACAACACTATAAACAACACACAGAGATCACAACACACAACAGAACCCAAAAAATACTTCAGCATGAAATATATTACCGGATTAACAAATAAAAATCACCGCAATGATCTTTTTAATAACAATAATAAAAACATAGTGTTTGCCTACAAAGCAAATCAGACCATCAACACTCTATTTAGTAATAATAAAACAAATATACCCACATCCCAACAAAACAATGTAGTTTACCAGATAGAGTGCAAAGGCAACAATAATGAAGGCTGCGGAAAGCTCTACATAGGGACGACAAAGAGACATCTGGAGACAAGGCTCAACGAGCATAAAGGTGACATTGAAAAACGCAAACCAACTACAGCTCTCTCCCAACACACGATAGAAAAGAGACATACAGTTGATTTCAATAACACAAAGACAATGATGATAAAGAGAGAAAAAGATATATATTAGAAAGCTTACACATACAAAAAAATAGAAAAAACATATTGAACTATAAAGAAGATTCTGACAACACAAACAAAAACTACATATTAGCACTGGACTAAGAGTAGCTTAAAGCTCATGATCTTTGATTCTATTGTCTCTATTGTACACTGGTTATGTATTCATTGTGAATTTGTGGTTTAAAAAAAGTATTTGTTAAGTCTTTGAATTGTAATTGTAAATAATTAAGGTATGTTCCATTGCAATAATGATGTATAACTGCAATTTTTAACAATAAAAAATTCGACAGAGCCCCTGAAGATGACGAAATAAAATCGTCGAAACGTTGGGCTGACAAAAACTTTCTAGTTTTTTGATTAAATTGACCTAATAGCTGAAGGAAAAATTGAACAAAATAATATTTATTGTTTAAGAAATTTGCAAACTTCTTGCCGTTATCACTCTGTAATAATTTGATTTGACGGCCAGTTTGTTTCTAAACCATTTGTTTAAACATTTTAAATTTTTGATAGACTTGGTTTTTTTATTTAAGAAAATATAAAAATATACGACGTGACTTGTCTGTAAAAATCTCAAAGTATTTTGCACCACCAACAGATTGTGTAGCAATAGTCTGAATGAATCAATTCCAGCAATGTAGTTGAGGAGTCCTTAGGGAATGGCACTGCAAACCAAGCACACACGTTAAACATTTCGTGTTTTCTCTAGGATATTTAAATTTAAGTCCATGTACCAAATTTCTATCATATAAAAGTTGTCAATGGGCGGGAATATATAAATCACAATTTCGTTTCCAAGAATGTTGAATAATAAGGTAATTGACAGTCCCCTATTCAGCTCAACAAAATGGCGTTGCCGAGAAGACAAATCGTACTTTGGTGGATAGGGCTCGCTGCATGTTAATTTATTCTGGTCTTAATCAATCACTTTGGGCCGAAGAAGTAGCAACTTCAGCTTACTTGCGTAATACATAGGACTATTAGTACAAGTTTAAACGGTAAAACTCCTTACGAATTATGGCACGGAAGAAAACCTAAAGTTGAAAGGCGAGATGTTATATTTGTTGAAAATAAACTGTGGAAAAAACCTAGTGAAAATGAAAATAGATTGTATTGAAAGATTATTTGGTTATATGTAAATGAAAAGGCAACAAATCATCCTGATGTAAATATTAATACAAGGTTAGGTGATAATGAAAACATCTCAAATAACATACCACGTGATGATGAATCTAATGTTGAGAGGGAAATTAATAATATTTATGATGGTAATATTGAACTGACAAGTGATCCCAGGAAGAGTCAAGATGATTTAGAAAATTATAATGAACCAAGTGATAAATCAGATATTCAATCTTTGCGTAGAGGAAGACCTAAAATTTCACGTACTGTTAATCCGGGCAGGCCAAAAAAGCAGTACAATGTCGTGAATGCCGTATTTGTTCCAAAAACGGTTAAAGAAACTCTGTCAAGTCCGAACTCAGATGATTGGAGAGATGCAATGAAAATTTAATTCTCTTTTTTACTGAAAAATAAAACATGCTTTTGCGTTGATAATGGCGAAATTGAGAGACATAAAGCCAGACTCGTTGCCATGTGCTGCAATCAGAAAATTGGTGTTGATAACAAAGATACATTTCCTTCTAGCAAGTAGCAAGATATTCTGCGATACGAAATTTAATAGCTATTGCGATTCATCATAAAATACATATGCATATATCAGGTGGCTGTAACAAGTGTATATTTGAATGGAGATCTTCATTTAGAGATTTATATGAAACAGCCAGAAATATTTAAAGATGAACAAAACCCGAATAAAGTTTTATGTTTGCAAAAATCTTAATATGATCTAAAGGAGTCAGTCCGCGAATGGAACTCCAAACTTGATTCGCATTTTAAAATTCTTGGATCCAAAAAACTGTGAAACTAAGCCTTGCTTATATAAAAAGATACAAGAGAGCATTATAATATTAATTGTTGTTAATGTTGATGATATGATTATTGCATGTAAAACAAAAACCTTTTAGAGCAAACAAAAATTCAGATTTAAATGAAATTTGATTCGGTGGACAAAAGTCCGTAATTTGTTTTCCTTGGAATGGAAATCGAACGAGAAAGAGATTTGGGTCCTATATCTATTGAACACCTCAGATATATAACAACAATACCTCAGATATTACTACAACAATATGGCATTAGGAATTGTAAATTACTACGGGATTTCTATATTATTTTGGCGATTGCTTGATTTCATGGGAACCTAAAAAGTAGCCAACCATAGCTTTGAATAGTACTGAAGCGGAGTACGTGGCAATGTCAAATGCAGCAAAAGAAACCATTTATTTGAAGAGGCTAATAAATGAATTATGCAATGAAGATGAAAATCCAGCGGATAATCAAGGTGCTTTAAAAATAGCATCGAATCTAGTACTTCACAATCGATCCAAGCATATAGATATAAAGTACCTTCATATTAGAGAAGTTATTAATAAAAAGCAGATCGAATTAACATATTGTATTACGGAAGATATGGTAGCAGATATTATGTCAAAAAATTTGGCAAAAAATACATATAAAAAATTTGTCAAATTAATGAATTCAAATGATATATTTAAACTAAGAATTGGTATTGAGGAGGAGTGTTAAAATTTTATTATACTTTGCCTACAAACAATCCCAATACTCTGTGATATGTAACCAATTTGAGTTTATATAATTGGCATATAGAAACGAAAATTGAAATAACTTTTTAAAAAACAGCCGCCGGGTAATAAAAATTTTTGGAGAGTTGCCAAAGCAATAAAAGGAAAAAAAGCATATGTTGAACACTTAACGCTGAATAGTTCTGTTGTATGTGATAACAAGTGCGACAGTTCTGCTCACAGAGTGTGGTTGTGCTTTTTTTATTCTAAGCGTTTCGTTGTTTTAAAAAAAAAAAAATCATTTTGAGGTTAAAAACCACCACGTGTAATTTCATTTTTGTGGTGTCCACTATTTGATTTTTTATTTAGCTTTTGGTGTTGCTATCTGTCTTGTTGACTTTAATTTATTTCTTTTTTTTTTTTTTACTTTTTTATCTTCTTTCAGTAAAGGTAAGTGCGATCATTAAAAGTGTCGTCTATCAAGTCCATGAGGCTTAGGGACTCTCTCATGGCGTCCTCTAGCCCGACTATGATGGATGTCTTTCATGAGGGGTCACTTAAGAGAAAAGCTCCAGTTTTGGCTGGTGCTGAAAATGTTTCCACTATGAATATTAATAATGCTTCTACTCATGGCTGCCCTCTGGTTGCTGGGGGTGAGTCAAACTCAATGCATTCCAAACCTATTGTTTTGTACCCGGAAGCTCATGATGGTGATTTTATTGTGCTTGTTACTCTCACTAATGGGGACAAGAACAATATTGATGGTCTTCGGGGCCCTCTATTTTTTGCACAAAAGATTAAAGATTGTTACAATACCGGAAAGATTGTTACAATACCATATTGAACAGATTGGTAAATCTCTGTTCCGTATTAAATTCAATTCGGCTTTAAATGCTAACAACTTTGTTAAGCAAGATCTAAGTCATCTGTGCCTTAAATCTTTTATTCCTGATACTTTTGTTTACACTTTTGGTGTCATTCGCAATGTTCCTGTTATCTATTCTGATGAGTATATTATGGAAAATATAATTTCTAATGTTCCTATTGCTTTTGTCAAAAGATTCACAAGATTTGATAAAGAGAATGGCCAAGCCTCACCTACTCTCTCTGTAAAATTGGCTTTTAAATCATCCACTCTGCCTTCCAAAGTTTTCCTTGATCATGCATCAATAACTGTAAACTTTTTTTATCCCTCTGTGAGGCAATGTTCCAAATGCGGAAGATTGGGGCACTCGGTAAAAGGGTGCCGTAGTAAAGTTCAGAGGTGCCTTAAATGTGGGTCGAATAGTGATTGCAACGGTCTTTGTACGATTTCGAAATGCATAATTTGTGGTGATTCCTCTCATACCGTAAAGGACAAAAATAAATGTCCTAAATGGATTGAGGAATCCAATATTCTCAAAGTTAAGACATTGAAATGTTTATCAAGGCGCGAAGTTCGTGCTTCGTACCCGGTTTCTAATAGATTTGACATTTTTAATGATTATGAGGAAAACTTTCCATCGTTACCATTACAAGATGGAGATAATTTGATAAACAGTGACAAAGTTATCAATAAAATTCTTTTTTTTTTTTTCTATAGTAATTTTGCGAAAGTTAACCCTTCTTGCACTCATGTCTTTGACGATTTCTCCTGCAAAAAAAGCAATGTTGTTTCTAAATTAAATAATACTCTTTCAAGACCCTCTTATGGTTATAACGATAAAAATCCTTTAATATAATATTCAAAGTTTCTTACCTAATAAGAATACTTTAGAATATTATCTTAACCACTACAATTTTGATATTTGTTTTTTATCAGAAATCTTTGCGATGCATGATTCTGATTCTATCTTTAAAATCTTAAACTACAATATCTTTTTAAAAACCAGACCAGATAATTATGGAGGAGCTGCTATTGCAGTTAAAAAATCCATTAAGGTTTCACGTATTAATTATGTTTCTGATCTTGACATTGTCGTAATCAAAACGATTAATGTTAATCCGTCTTTTCTTCTGGTCTCAGTATACTTTCCTTCCAATTTACCCTTGAGAGTTCTTGAAACGGAACTAACCCGTCTTTTAAATTTTATTGAGCCTTTTGAGAATGTTTTGGTCTGTGGTGACTTTAACTGTCGTCACTCGGCCTGGGGTGATTATTTTAATTCACCTCGGGGAAACATTCTCAAACGTCTTATTGAAGGTTCTTGTCTTTCGTGTTTAAATGATGGTTCACCCACTTTCATTAGAAGCCTGGGGAACCCTGTTGGTAGCGTTCTTGATTTATCATTTACTAATTCTAATTGTCATATGACATGGAAGGCAGATGCCTCTTTTCTAGGTGGGTCTCATCATTTTCCCATTATTATCGAAGTACATGCTTCATTACAATTTAATCGCACTTTTCTTTCTGAAAATAAGCTTCATCAGAATCTTTCTAATTTTTATGGCCATCTTGATAATGTCCAATCGTTCGAGAATTTCTTTCGCTTCCAAATTAGTGAAGCCACTTTCCAGAGTACTTCATCTAATTTCATTCCTCAAGCATGGTAGAACAATGAGTTGTCCGTTCTGTTTCGCAAACAAAAGGCTGCTCGTAGAAGAGCTCTTAAATATCCTTCTTTTCAAAATTTAATGGAGGCTTCATCATCCAAGAAAATTTGGAAAAGTGCGGTCAAAAGACCTAAGAAAACTAGCTATATACAAAAAATTTCTAATTTAAATGATTGTCCAAACTCTAAAGAGGCTTGGAGGTTTGTTAATGCTATTAACGGATGTAAGAGTCGTGATAGAAGTTCCTGGTCCATTAATAATAATGCTGATTTTCTAAGTTGTCTATGTGACAAGTTTCCTAACAACAACAAGGAAAATTTTACTTTTGACAAGCCGGTTTCCATTGTCCCTTTTTCGGTCTCTGAATTCAATGAAGTGTTAACCAAAAAAGGTTCTCACTCTGCAGGTGGTCATGATGGTGTGACCTATAGTATGATCAAAGCTCTTAATCCTCATCTTAAGTTGTCCTTACTAGATGTTTTTAACAACTTGTTTACTAATTGTAATATACCACCCTCTTGGAGAATTGTCCGGGTAGTCCCTATTCCAAAAAAGGAGTGTGATCTTAATGTTTATATCAATTTTCGATTTCTTTATTGTCCGTTTTGATTAAATCAATAAATCTGATCGTTAAGAATCGATTAGTCTCTGTCTTAAATCGTGATAACCTGCTCCCTGTGAAATCGTTTGCTTATAGGAAAGGCATGTCTACCACTAGGTGTTTAAACGAATTTATTTTTAAAGTCAGTTTAATGAAAGCGCGTAGGTGCAAAGTTGTGGTAGCTACGATTGATATCAGCAGTGCTTATGATTGTGTCAGAATCTCAGTTTTAAAAAATATTTTGGTTCAGTTCAAGATCCCTCCTGAACTTTCTAACTGGATTATTTCGTTTCTTGCTGAGAGAACCTTATTTTTAGGTAATGCGAATGTCAAGATTTTCAATGGCCTTCCACAAGGGAGCTGTCTGAGTCCCATTCTTTTTAACCTATATACTGCCTCCCTTCATCAAGTTGAAAGTGAGAACATTCAACGCTTTCAATATGCTGATGATTTTATTTTAATGTCGTCTCACAGTTCTTTTGACACTGCTGTTACCTGTCTATCGGCTGCATTTTCGTCGTTTGTCCGTGTTTGCTCTAATCTTAACTTATCCGTCAATATCAATAAATCAAAGGTCTTATATTTTGGCAAAGGTTCTAGAAACTCATTCAATCTGTCCGTCAATGGTCATAGACTTTCTCAGGTACACAGTTTCAAGTTTCTTGGTCTGACCATTACTAGCAGTCTAACCCTTAACCCTAACCCTTACGACTCTGTCAGCAGGGTCTTCTTCTATTAACCTAATTAAGAAGCTTACTACTGTAAAAGGAGGTTTAAATCCCAAAGTAGCTTTAAATTTTTATCGAAGCTTTGTCCAGGGCAAGGTTGAATAAGCAAGATCCGTAACATCACATTCTCTTAAGTATATTGATAAAAAGCTATATGTACTGCAAAATTAGAGCTTAAGACGCTGTTTGGGTCTTTCTCCTTCGACTCCTACACATATTCTATATGTGCTAGCTAACGAACTCCCGCCTGATCTCAGAGCTATTTTCTTAGCAACCAAGTTGCTTTCAACAACAAGGACCTTTTTTTACTTGTCAAAAACAATTCGCAGCTTAATAACAGCTATTCTTTTGCATACAGCAAATTTCAAGAAATTTTTGATAATATACAATGTCCTACCACCTATGCGGCTTGTACGAAATTGACGATTATTTCAAAGACCCCTTTCTCGAAAAAAACAAATACTCCTTCTTGTATATATAAACAACATTATTATTCTTTATTAAATGAATACCTAGATAAGTCCTTTTTAGTTATGGCCACTGATGCTTCTATCATTAATGACACCACAGGCTGTGCTATATTCAATGTTGTGTCGAAAAGATTCCATTTGTTCAGGATTATGCGTAAAGTGTCCTCTTTAACTGGTGAGCTTTTTGCTATCTATAAAGCTATTGAAATGTCTGTCCAGAACAATTGTAAAAAACTTTCTATTTTAACAGACAGTCTAAATGCTTGTACTGTTTTAAAGCATCAGGATTCCTGCAACTTTCTTGTTGCTGATATTATCAATCTGATCAATTCTTCCTGTCTTACTGATATTCATATCCTATGGGTTTCGAGTCACTCTGATGTAAGTTTTAATGAAAAAGTTGATTACTTGGCAAGGCAAGTTGTTACGCTTGGCCAAGTCTCTCTTGTCGGTTTTACGTTTTGCCACGCTCTCAGCGCTATGAGGTCGGCTCTGAGAAGCTTGTGGAATGATTCTTTTAGATCTGCCTCGCAAAACAAGGGAAGATTTTTTTATGCTCTTGTTCCTGAGATACCACCCACCCATTGTATCATGGTCTTTCGCTGGAACGTCATGAAATTAAAATTTTGAACAGACTTATTAGTGGTCACACGTTTGATGCACGATATTTAAATATTATAGGTGCAGTTAACACTAATTTGTGTGAAATGTGTAATTTGGTGAACGATGCTGAACATATGATTCTTTTCTGTAACAAATATGCTAATGTCCGCAGTTTGTTTTCCTTCTTCTCTAACTTTACATGTTTACAAAGCATTTTAGCTTCTAATAACTATAACATATACTCCGACTTAATCGCTTTTATCCGGAACGCGAAGTTATTTGATAAATTATAATTGCTATAATTCCCTTATAAAAGCACAACCTATCTCATTGAGTTTGTATCAGCATTTTTCAATGCTTTCGTTTCGTTATTTTGTTGATAACCTTGCTTATTAATTGTTGTCTCTTTTTTGCACGATTTTGTGCTGTTATTTTATTTATAATCTACTTCATCTAAGTCTGATGTGATCCTGGCAGTGAAGGCTGTTGGCGTCTTTGTCAGTGCGACTTACTCTGGCTATATGAGTCTTAGTCACTCGGCCATATCAACTTAATACGTTAAAAAAAAAAAATATGTGATAACAAAGTAAATTTTATTGCTAACAACTTTGAAAAAGTACATAATATTACCACTAATATAAAATTTACATGGAGAAAAAAGTTAAAAACTACGCTGTGTTTATTAATTATATATACGCTAACGTGAGACGTGTTTTTCGAGCTCGGCGATTTTCGTTAGTGAAAAAAATGGATCAAAGAACCTGCATTAAATTTTGCGTAAAAAATTAAATAAAGTGTTAACAAAGGCATATGGTGAGTCTGCTATGAGTAAAGCAAGGATTTACGAGTGGTATAAGCGTTTCCAAGATGGCCGCGAAAACGTTGAAGATGACGAACGACCCGGACGCCCAAGCACATCAACAACTGATGAAAACGTGAAAAAAGTGAAAGAAATGGTTATGAACGATCGCCGAATCACAATCAGAGAAGTCGCTGATGATGTTGGTATATCAGTGGGCTCATGCCATCAAATTTTTTCGGATGTTTTGGGTATGAAACGTGTGGCAGCAAAATTCGTTCCAAAATTGTTGAATTTCGAACAAAAACAGCGGCGAATGGAAGTTGCTCAGGAGTCGGTAAATGAAGTTAATAACGATGCAGATCTACTAAAACGTGTTATAACAGGTGACGAAACATGGGTTTGCGGATATGATGTCGAAACTAAGGCTCAATCGTCCCAGTGGAGGCATTCAACGAAAATCGCCGAGCTCGAAAAACACGTCTCACGTTAGCGGCTGCCACTTAAAAAGTAAACAATGAATATTGCTGAAAATTTTATCGTACTTCAGGGGCATGTGTACCAACATAATAAAAAAAACTCTCTCTCCAAACCCGCGAAATTTAAAAATTCTCGTTACCTTTTGAACACACCTCGTACAGCGCCAATAGAATCTGAATTTTTAACAAATACAGATGGAGTATTTTATTTAACTAATCAATTAAAAAATAAAAAGACTCCGGGCATTGATGGCATTAAAAGAATTATTTAAAAAAAAAATGCCTCGAATTCTTTTCAAGGCACCTGCAAAAATCTTTAATTGGTTCCTGGAAAATGGTCATTATGCAAATTTATTTGAAATTTTAAAGAATTCATTGATTATAGAAATATTATTTACCAGGAACATTTTGGTTTCAGGCCGGAACATTCAAAATGATATTAAATCTACCTACAATTTTAACTCCACAAAAGAAGTAGAAATAAAAAGATTATAGATAGATCTTTCACCGAAAGATGTAGAAATTCAAGACATGATTATATAAGAAATCTCTCCATTTAAGAGAAAGGCGATATCTCCAAATACAATATTCTATTTTGTCCTATTTTTTTGATTTTGTTTTTTCATTTTTATATATACAGGGTGTTCGGGATAAATTTGACGTATTATTAATTAATTATATTTCTCCGTAAGTTACAGGTATTAAAACACACTACTTATTATTTAAAAATTTGGACCCTTCTTCATTCTTATACAAAATGTCAGAAAGGATGGATAGCTGGAACTCTGAATTATGGAAGAGATTAACTTGCATCATGATGATTCGTGCCGGCCATCAAAATAAGGATATTATGACTGCTGCCCAATGCTCAAAAATACAACACGCAGAATAACAGATGGCTTGAATACAATACAAAGGACATTTCTCGTGTAATGCAGACTAAATTTCCCCAAACTGTTTTGGTTTTCGGATGTGTATCCTATAAAGGCCTCCGCATTTTTTCTAAGAGGGTCTCAGGTTGACTTCAGATGGCTACGTGGAGTTGCTAAACACTGTAGTCAAGCCCTGGATAACAAGGGTAGCCAATGATAGGCCGGCTGCCACTTAAAAAGTAAACAATGAATATTGCTGAAAATTTTATCGTACTTCAGGGGCATGTGTACCAACATAATAAAAAAAACTCTCTCTCCAAACCCGCGAAATTTAAAAATTCTCGTTACTTTTTGAACACACCTCGTACCTGTCCCACGTTTTTGTTAATGTGTTTCTCCCAGGTGAGCGTTCTACTAAATGTCACTCCGAGGTTTTTAGCAGTATCGACTATCTCAACGTCCGTTTCCAATAAGCGGATTCTAACGTTCCTCAGGTCTGCCCTCCTGTAAAAAGCTATGCACTTAGTTTTTACTGGATTCAGGGCCAGACCATTGGAACAGGTCCAGTTTGCAATATTAGTCAGATCATCATTGATTTTAGTGGCCGTATTGATAATGTGATCTGGGGATCCACTGGTACCAGATCTGAACATCATCCGCGTTCAAATGTACTTGGCACCATCTGAGACAGTTAGGCAGGTCATTTACATAAAATGAAAAGAGCAGTGGACCCAGAACTGACCCCTCAGGAACCCCTCGCCTAATCGTAGGTCGGAGAAAATGTTGTTAGCAAGTACACGTTGATACCTGTTAGTGATATATGTTTCCACTAACTGAGCGGATGTGGAATCAAAGTTAAACAACTTCCTTAGCTTAATGGTTAATAAGTCAAAAGCTTTGGTATGGTCGAGTAACACAAGGAATGACATGTTGTTATTGTCCAATTTGCCCCTAATGCTTTCAGCCACATCAATTAATGTGGTAGTGCACGATCTGAAAAACAGGCTGAGAATCAACCATTAGTAAGTTGATACGGACAAAATCACATATTTGTTTTTTGTTGATTTTTTCAAACACTTTAGAGAGGAACGGAAGGATTGCTATTGGTTTAAGATCCCCATTGCTTTTCGGGATAGGTATGATTTTTGCTAATTTCCAACAGTTCGAAAAGGTCGAACGCATGATTATATCATTAAAAATCGAAGTAATGCAACGTAAAACCATTGGGAGAATCAATTTGATAAATCTAGGATCAACGTCATCCAGACCAATAGCATTCGACTTCGTGTCTAGTATGCACTCTAGCACTTCAGCATCACTCACGCTATTAAACTTAAGTGGGCTAAAACCAAAAGCAGTTTTCATTCCTAAATACTGAGAGACATCGGGGGTACTCATTGGTATGCTTACAAATTTTTCATTTATTTCGTTAACGTCGAGGTTAACTGGCTAACATTTCCGCGCGGAGCTAGCAGCATAGGCAAACCTTGATCCATAATACGCTATTTTCGCACGCCTAATAGCATAGAAAACCTTTCTGCGTAGTTGCTTAAATAATTCATTGTGCTCAGGTGCACGCGTACGCTTTCATGACTTATAGGCCTCGTCCCTGGCTAACATCAATCGCTGAATGTAGTTCTTAAACCAGGGACATTTATGCGAATCCGCACTGGCAATTGTTATTGAACCAACCGGACATTGTTATTGAACCAAAGTATTTTTCCTCACTGTCCGGTAAAAACATAACCTCACTACAGTTAACTTGGTTCGCTGCACATTCAAGTTCGTTAATAACCACAACCTTAAAATCTCTATAGGCATGGTTAATGTGAGCATTATGAAGTTAAAAATTATACGTCATGAGGATCCGGTCATGATAAGAGAAATTTGAAGCGTTTAGCTGATCGTAAAGGAGGACCTTATTTATGTTGTTGACTAAGAATAGGTCAATGACGGTAGATGTATGAGCGGTGTAATGAGTCGGGTTTGACTTATTAACGGAGAGAAGACCAAGCATATGCATCTCATCTATAAAGCTGTTTTCTAACAGAAGATTGCTATTGAAATCTCCGCTAATGATCACATCGGGATATCCGATAGTAATATCCCCGATTGTCGTTACAAGCTCAGTAAAATCAGTACTACGGTGAAGTCGGTATACCCACCCACCAAAAGTTTGTTGTGTCCCTTACTTATGTTAATAAAAATGTATTCAATAGGACTGTCTAGACTAGACTTGCGTACCAATGAGCAGTGTATGTGACTTTTTGTGTATACGGCAACACCGCCAGCATGATTATAGCGGTCGGCTCGAAAGAGCGTATAACCATTTAAACTAAAAAGGGAACTAAGTTCGACAGGCATGGACCACGTCTCAGACACACATACGACGTGAATATCAGAATTCTCAAAGATGTGTCGAAACTCGTCAGTCTTGTTACGTAGACTTTGGGCATTCAGATGACAAATATGGATTTCCATATGTTGTTTTTCGAGGATTCTTAACATGGTGTGTGTGACGCCTCTGGCTGTCATACCCATAATGGAACAAGCAGAGCAAAAATATATATGGCTGTTGATATTAAGAGAAATATTACGCTTATAATAATAATAGTAATAATATGCTTATAGCTAGACATCAAAATAACTAAATAAAAAATTTATCAAAAATTTTCCACTGGTATTAGTTAATAGGTAATAACTGATCATGGTTTGCTATTCATCATCACCTGAAGCAAAGTGGAGTGGTTCCTGAGCAACTCCTGCATCATCGTTTGCATTGTGGTCATGAACGTTTGCATATGCTGGACCAGCGGTGAAATTGTGTTTTCTAAGTTCGAGACAGTATGTGGATGCGGTGTGGTTGATTGAGGATCTGTTCTACTATTTTGGCTTGTACGTAGAATGTCTGCATATGAGAAATTTGGATTTACATTGGAATTTGCAGTAGTTGTATGTTTAGGAGCCAGGTGTTGAGTGGTAGGAGCATCATGTTGGCTAGAAGTTGGTGCGGAAGAGTTGGTTGGCTTAAGCTTTAGTTTTTGGAATATGGGGTATCCACAATAATTAGCCGAGTGGTTCCCACCACAGTTTCCATATTTTTTGGTGTTAGGATCGTTACATTAAGCTGATTTATGCATTCCTCCACAGATAACACAAACTGAAGGTAATCTACAGTAGGACCTCGTGTGACCATACTCATGGCAGTTATAACACTGTGGCGGGTTTGCTCGTTTATGCGGTGCTTCTATAGTGATTTTGCGGTGGAGTAAGTACCTTAAATTGTAGATCGGGTGTTGAGTGGTTTTCTTGTTGTCATATTTCAATTCGACTCTGAACAGTGGTTGTGGTAGCTTCTCTCTATTGAATATGTTAAAGACTGCCTTTACCCCATATCCTTTATTTTCTAAGGCATCCTTGATGTCCTTAGTTGGTACTGCGCTCTCTATTCCTCTTATGACTACAACAAGTCCTCTTTCACTCTTAAGTTGATGGGTGTAATAACTCTTTTTCGATTTTTCAAGATGTTGAATGTAGTTTTCCTCCGTGTAGAATTGGATTTTTACTTCAGCTATCGCTCCTTTCCTAATTCCGACTACATGAAATTGATTATTTCCTACTAACTGGGCGAGCGCGTTAATGACGTTATTTGTCATAGCTTCCCGCAGATATATAGGTGGAGGCCTGTGTTGTATCTCTGCTACTGCATCTTCGTCATCGTCGCTTTTATAAGCGAGTAGTGCAAATCTATTAGTAGTAGTAGCCTGTTGATTAGATGTAGGGTGCTTTTCGTTCGGTTTGGAGATTTTAGACGCGTTGTCAGTCGGTGAAGAAATTTTCGTTTTGATGTTGATGTACCGATCAATGCCTGTTTGAATGGGTTTTTTTTTGTTGTTGTCTGTTTTCGAGGTAGTACAACTGCTAATGGTTTTAATGGTGTTTCCTTTTGCCTGGGCACGAGCACTCATCTCCTTTGTCGCTGTTGTGGCATCATTGAATTTGTTGGACGTGGAAGCACAAAGTTCAGATTTGCTGGAAGCTCTCTCTATATTGCTACTCCCATTGTAAACTTTGGGCGCAAGGGTATTTTTCTTCTCTGCCTGCTTTGAGGGGGATCTGAGAACCTTGGCTGACTTTTTAAAGGGGTCTGCATTAGAAGAAGATAATTTATGAAAATTGAAAGAAGAAAAGTTGAAGCACAATGTTTAATTTTTGAAATGTAATAAAAACAAATTCAAAAATTTTACAAAAACTGAACGTCAAAGTCATGAAAATACACAAAAGAAAAATTTTAATAAGAAAGGTGCGGTGTTATAAATGCAATAAACAAGGTCATTATGCTCGAAGTTCTAAATTGAGAGAAAATCAACATGTAGCAGGAAAAGTAAATGATGGTCTTCTATGTAATGAGGAAAATGCATTAAAAATATCAAATGATTATGATGGATAGTGGATATTCTGACAATATGAGTCCATATAAAAATGCTTTTTGGAATCTTAAAAAATCAAATAAAATACTTAGTTTGGCAAGTCACAGTATAACTGAAATAAGTGGCTCTGGAAAAATTGCAATTTATGCTAATGAAACTAATAAATTTTTTGACATTAACGAAGTGTTTTATGTGCCAGATATGAGAGCAAATCTACTATCAGTTTCGAAATTAGCGGATAAAGGTTGTGAGGTGAGGTTTCGAAAAGATTCTGCAACTATGTTTAGAAATGGCAAACCAATTTTAAAAGCTAAACGAGATGGAAGTGTTGGCCACTTAAACAAACACGATTAAAAGTTGATGTAAAAATCTGTTCGTGGCTTAAAATTTTCTTCAAATGAAAAACTGTCCCCTTGCGAAATTTGTATCAGCGAAAAACAAACAGTAAACCCGTTTCCAAAAGGCAGCATAAATCGTACATGTCCCGTTTTGGAAATCGCTCATAGTGATGTCTGCGGCCCAATGCGGGTACCATCGCTTTCAGAATGTAGATATTTTGTTACTTTTACAAATGATTTTTCTCGTTATACTTATATTGAAGCAAAAATCTATTGCCTTGAGTGCATTTGAAACTTATAAGAATGTGGTGGAGAATTATACAGGATGCAAAATTAAGTGCTTACAAACAGAAAATGGAAGGGAATTTTTTAACAAAGCTTTTGTGATTTTTTAAATAAATGGCGACTTAATGTACCTTACACTCCTCAACAAAGTGGCTTCTCTGAGCGAAAAAACGCACATTGATTGAAATGGCTTGCTGTATGTTAAAAGATGCAGGTGCTTAACCAACTTTTTGGGAAGAAGCTATAAATACAGCATGCTATATAAGGAATAGGTGCCCTACAAAATCAATAAACGGAGATATTCCTTATAAGGTGTGGTCGGGAAAGACTCTAACCGTAATTTACATGAAACCCTTTGGTTTAAAACCTTTTACGTTATGGAAAGGTAAAAAACCAAACAAGTTCGAATCCAGATCAAAGTTTTATGTTCTTATGGGCTATTCAAATGTTGTTAAAGCATATCGACTTTGGTCCCCTGAGATCAAAAAAGTTATACACAGCGGAGACGTGAAGTTTATTATTGAAATGTATTTTAAAAATAAATTTCAAGAAATATCCGAAAACGATAATTATGAGTATAACTTTAAAAAATGAAAAATTTAACATGTCTATACCTAATTGTATTTTTAAAAATTTCAAAATGATACATATGTTACGTATGTCATAAATTTTTTAAATTTTTTGTTTGTTTATGAAATCACAAATTTCTTTAATTATATGGGGAGGGGTTCTAAAAATAGTCCAATCCGGTCCATTTTCAATAGGGTTGCAATGTATTAGAGTATGAAAAGTTAGTGATACTTTGTAACAAACCAACCAAAGTTTGGCAGGTAGTTGGATTTGACACTGTCAGCCATCCCTTCAGTACATAGCATAAAACGTAGCTTAATTTACACTTAAATAAATTGAAAAATGTTGTAAGGGTTGTAATGTTAAAGTGTGAATGGTTGATATAAACCATTTGCGAATGAATTTGCAGAAGATGGATTTGGCTCAACTGGTAAAGATCTGCTGATGAGAACTTGATGAGGACGAGTTCGAAACCGGTCCAGGTTCTATCCTCCCAGTCGCCGAATTTTAATTTTTTACATTGCAACCTCAATACATATGGTCATGCTAGAATCTTTAATTCAGCATACATAGACTCACATATATGTATATATATTTACACTAAAACTCCACCTTAATATACCTTTTTCCAAAGGGTGGTACAGGGTATAAAAAATTAAAAAATTAAAATTAAAATAAATGTATAACTATTGCCAAATCCTTGCGCACAAACTTAAATAGACAAAAAATATAAGAACATTAAATAAATCGATTTAGACTTGGTTTCTGATCTGATCGTGTTAATAAAAGTTGAGTTTAAAATACACCGCTTAGAAACTTTGAATATCCGTAAGATTAAAAAAAAAAAAAACAATTTCATCAAACGGCATGTGTGGAATTTTATAATAATGATATATCCTATCTATTAGTGCAAATAAACTTACTTGATTCAAAGGTAATCTTATTCGAAATGAATAAAGAGAAAATGCATTGATTTCAACATATATTGGGACTTACTTTATTTGTATGGTTGAAATTGTTTACTGTACAAAGAAAATATATAAGTGTAAAAATGCGACTAAATATTCATGCCACAGTTTAACATAAGTGAAAAATGTTACTGTTGATTTTTTAAAGATGGCTTGATATTTGTATCCTCATTAAGTATATCAGGATATTCCAATTTAATGCCTGGTTCACATATAAAGGTGGGACAGCAATAAGGGAATGAAGCTGTTTTGTTTGTTTTATCCGTATCCAATTTGCATCTATCATTAGCCAATGGTAAAGGCCCGCAATCCTCTACCAACTCCAATAACCTAAATAATTATACAAAATTATTATAAAATTTAGTCATAACAGTATTACAGGTATTTTATTCTATTTTGAATTTTAAATTCTCCAATAAGTTAGTACAAGTAAATTGTGCAAAATGTGCTAAAAATTAAAAAATTCTCAAAATAGTGATTGTTAGCACATACGTCTCATCATTATGTGAAACCTATGTAAATTCTACGTAACGAGCTTTTATGACGGATTGTTAATATTCAAAGTCGATTTGATTGAAATTTTGGTCTTGAAAAGTCGATCATAGTGTTTGGTATCCCATTACGGAATTATATTTTATGACTTCTTTAATATTTAGCCTCCAGTTGGTGCTGTGTAGAGCTATCACTTCCGAAGATTAATACCGATATCCCCTACAAGATGTTCAATAGCCGCGATAGCAAGTCCTCTATTGAACATCCAATTTTTTCCTACTACATGAAGTTAACGCAAGTAAAACACATAGCACCTGCACATAGACATAGGAGATTTGTTACGTAGAGATAAGCAATAAATACTAGTTATTTTTATAATAGTCTTTAGTCTCTTTTGGTATCTTTAAATTACCTGAAGAACTCATGTTAAATATAATATCGTTTTTGAAATGTAATATAAATAATCTTCTTTTTACGTTCAATTCGAGCAAAAACTTAAATGGCGCAGTCGGTGAAATGAAGAAATAATAATAAAAGGAGTGAAAATATTATAATCGGTCAAGCCCGACCATCAAATACCCTACACCACTTGGTATATCATTCAATTTATTTCTTTGAAAAATAAAAAATATTATTAACTACTTGTATTTTCAAAAAATTTCAAAATGATACAGATTTTTTTTTTTTATTTTTTGTTTGTTATGACATCAAAAAAAATTATATGAGAAGAAGTTCTAAAAATGGTCCAATCCAGTCCATTTTCAAAAGGATTACCCTTTGGGCCAGTATATGTCCTTGTACTAAATTTTACTAAAATATCTCAAAAAAAATGCGACTTGTAGCTTGCGCATAAATTTAGATGGACAGACGGATATGGTTAAATCGATTCAGATTTTGATTCTGAATCGATCGGTACAACTGAAGGTGGGTATGGTATTTGCCCTTTAGGAGTTACAATTATCTGTACAAACTTAATACACCCTTTTTCACAGGGTGGTGCAAGGTATATTAAAACGTATAAAAATATCCTCGCTATAACACATCGTGATAATTATAATAAATAATGTGTCGAGCAAAGTCGTTACATACTCGTTTTTTCCTCACCTACTTGGATGTCATTAGCTTATATATTAGATAGTGATAGCTTGTACCTTTGTACATGTTGTAGGATTTAGCAGTAAAATACAATAAAAAATAAATAAATTAAAATAAAACATATATGTATATATATAAAACTACTTTATAGTTTTGTAAAAATAAAAAAAATTTATAATTTATAAAATAAAACTAGCAATGACTATTGCTAGTTTTATTTTGTTTCAATAGATTTGTTTGTCATTAGTTAAACAAAATTTGAAGAAAAAATTCACGAAAAAAAACGTAAATTCAAATTATTTATATATATTAATTAAAACAAAAAAAAATATATATATATATATATGTATATATAAAAATATATTTAAAAAGGGTAATAATTTATAAATAATTGTGTAATAATAATATCTTATTTTAGGGTTTGTTTTCTATTGAACGCCTTTTCTTTTACTTTTACTTATTTACAACTGAATTTGTTGTTCATTTGATGACCAGCATAAAATTTTAAAGCAGTGATAAGAAAAGTTTGGATGCAGTTGAAAAGCTTTAAGTAATGGCGTTTAGGTGTTAATGCATCATATATCCATAAAAAGGTTTTGAGGTTAAGGCATCATAAACTCAAAAAATATTTCAATAAGTTGTAAAATAACTATTTTGTTAAATAATTGTTTGTTTCCTAGTTACAAATCATCACCTGTATATCCGGAGGAAGCGCTTTCGCCATGGAATGCACAGGTAATTTAAGAACTTACATATTGGTTTAATGAAAATTATTTATATTTACTCTTATTGAATTAAAAAAAATGAATAATTAAAATTTATTTTTTTACTAATGACTTTGACGACGCCTGACAAGAGTATTGTTATACAAAAGGTGTTATTACGTTTCTATTTTTTTTTTGGGTATTACCACGCAATTTATTATATATCTGTATGCGTTAAATTTTTAGTGGACGAAACACCCTAATGGCCGACAAACTAAGCCGGAACTCTTACTGCGTGCTATCTACAATTCATTTTAACATCTTAAGTAAATCGCTACAATGTAAGCATAATGTATGAAACATTGTTAATAGTGTAAGACATCGCTGTTATTAGTTTTAAGTTTAACTGGTAACTCTACTCACCGCCACGTCATTAAGTCGTATTGGAATATATTATCTACGATATTTCAATAAGCTTTGTATAGAATCTGAAGGGTGCTGGGGAAGACCCAGAGCCAGAAAGAGTTTAATTCAAATAAAATTTTATATTTTCAAAATTAAAAGGTGACAATTTCTATTTGATCTTTTCTTTGTATTATAATATCTGTACATAACAAAGAGTTTCGACGTTCGCTTAAGCCTATGCACAATGATGGGTGCAATGGATACTATCTGTACCTTAGCTTGTTATCTATGTCTTGGCTAATCACAACGGGTGTGATAAATTGTTACTTATGCCTATGCAAGGGTTAGGTTGTAATTGGTGCAATGAGTACTATTTGTGTTCTAGCTTTGTTATTTATGTCTTGGCTAATCTCAACGGGTGCGATGAATTGTTACTTATGCTTATACTGCCTGTGTAAATCTCAGTTATATCGAAAAAGACAAATCAACTCTCGCCTATGTTACCTGTGTAAAAACTTTGCTATGTCAGAGAGGACGAATTAAGTCTCGCCTATGTTTGCCTGTGCAAACCTGCGTAAACCTTAGCTATGTTAGAGAGGACGAATTAAGTCTCGCCTATGTTTGCCTGTGTAAATCTGTGTGAATCTTAGCTATGTTAGAGAGGACGAATCAACTCTCGCCTATGCTTTGCCTGTGTAAATCTGCGTGAACCTTAGCTATGTTAGATAGGACGAATCAACTCTCGCCCATGCTGCCTGCGTAATATTGGCTAAGGTAGAGAGGACGAATCAACTCTCGTACCTAAGTTGCCTAATGTAAACCTAAGTTGCCTATTGAAATATTAACGAAAATTTATGTTCCAGAGGGCTCAACAGAGGAATCAACTCTCGCACCTGAGTCCCTACACAACCTACCTATCAGCAAGCTAGCCTAAAACTAGTTAATTTACTGTGCGTTATTCGCCTTTTTATAGGCCAGTGGCGTACTTTTGACGTATTATAGTAAGCACTATTTTTAAGATTCAGTATGTTAGGCATTATTTACTTAATTATCTTTGTACTCATTTAAACATTAAGCGAAGTAAGCATTATTTTTATGTTAAGCATTATTTACGATTATTCTAAGAGGAAGCACTATTTTACAATTGTAAGTAGAAGTAGAATTAGTATATAAGCAAGAAGAAATTGTAAATAAATTATCAATTGATAAAGAAATCTTAAACAAGACATAATTGATCTGAATAAAAATACACAAACAATTACTTACCCGGACATAGCAGTAAATGCTACTGGTTTTTGCTCTAATGGAGCAAATGTAAGTATTTGTACACATAAATTATTATAAGGATACTCACCCACCCACAGCATTCCTTGCTAGTGGACTTTGCTTCTTTAAGCATATGTGAGTATTCAAAATAAACTAAATAAAACAATCTTATAATACAAAAATAATTTATAACATGGCGATCCTGCCAAAACAATCACAACATACCAAAATAATATTAAGGACTTCCACTCGTCGATGTGGCGCGGTTTAAGCTTCCTATTACCCTTCCTGTTTATTGGTTATGCCTTTTAGGTCACTATATAAATTAACTTTCGAAACTCACGATGCTCTCTGGCATGTCTACGTCATGTACGGTTTATTTATTGGTAATATAACTACAACTCTGTTGGTGGTGCCGAAAAAAATACGTAAAAAACTAAAGATCGTTATGGCCTTATCAGTATGGGCAAATTATGAATCAAAATAGCCTAAGTAAAAATGCTGTAGATAGCACCAAACACCATATCTGTGTAAAAGCAAAAATTTTTCGCATTTTAAATTAAAACGAAATATCCCGACTTCTGCTAAGCAGAAAATGGTCACTTGAAAATCCCAAATTAACTTATAACTATTATTAATAGTTATATTAAATGACAAATCTATACTAATATTATAAAGAGGAAAGATTTGTATTTTTGTATGTAACGAGTAAACTCAAAAACTACTGGACCGATTTCAAAAATATTTTCACTATTAGAAAGCTACATTATCACTGAGTAACATAGGCTATATTTATTGCCAAAAAATGTTGGGGATCCCTGGACATTCCTACTATTACTAACCCAAGGTGTAAAAAAATTAGTCATAAAATATCTTTCATCGTATACGCTGCGGAAAGTACTGGTATTAAAACAAAAAAATGTTCTATAATAATATAGAACATATCAATATCTACAAAAAACTTCGCGAAAACATATGTCCAACTATTGTACTTATGTCACTATAACCCCTCTTTATACCCACCACTGATAGTAATATTGCCATACAAACATTGCATACACATGTACACAGACAATTAAGAAATTATTTATTTACAATAAGTTTTTCATTATATTTAAATAGTAGAGAAATCTGACAACGGATACAGATACCACTCCGGATGCACCACTAGTTTCTGGAGAGGATTTTTGGCTAATACTGGATTTACGGACCATTTTTTAATGAATTTGGAATAAAAGCAACATTTATGTGGAATTCTGAGAAAATATGTTATGGATCCCACTCCTGATGCATCACCAGGAAATTTGGTATACATGTGTTAGGTGTCTGCAGACAGGTTGTAAGTAAAATCGAGCAATATCAGTTTCAAAAAATTCAGAACCTAAGGAAGGGCATAGGCAACGTTTCATCCCGCGAGATAACCGAATTCCACGCGGGTGAAGCCGCAGACAACAGCTAGTATAAAATAATTTTATAAACGAGAGCATTAAATAGAAAATCGTAATTTAAATAATTAATTTTCCCGAGACAATAAATTACTTATTTTCTCTCAAAATCTCTAAACTAGAAAAAAACAAGATAGAAAAGTTCGGTTAAGACCGAAGCTTAAATACCCTCCACCTTTTGTAATTCTCTAAAAAATAAGCTCCTATTGCCATATTTATGTATTTCATGTACTTACGCAAATAGTGTTTTTTTTTAATTATAGGCGTTTGCGTTATTCAATCACGCCCATTTTTGGCACAGTGTTGGATAACGGTACCCTATATATATATACCAAGTTTCAACTTGATAGGCAGAGTATTGTGCGATATATAATTTTTTAAAGATACAATTTTTTCGAGGTATGATGAAATTTTCGTTTATTGTGGGCGTGTCTCTTAACCGATTTTGCCAAATTTCAATACGGAACAGCAAAATTAAACTAAGAATAAGTGTGCAAAGTTTCAATTTGATATCTCAAAAATTACGACCGTGAGAGTGCCAACACAGACGGACACACGGACACACGGACGGACAAGTCTCAAACGATTTCTCTTTTCATGCTGATTAAGAATATATATGGTTTGTGGGGTCTCCGACGCTTCCGTCGATGTGTTGTAAACGGATGATCAAAGTGAATATACCCTCTTCCCTAAGGTGGAGGGTATAAAAAAGAACAATATAGTGCATGATGTAAGGTAGTTGTGTGGTGGGAATTTTTTCTTTGTAAAATTTCCTCATCACACTACTTCCTCCCTCCGGATGAAAATCTCCCTGTTCTTCCTTATTACCGTTTTAGACTTTTTCCCTTGAGTTTTATAAAATCTTTTGGCCCGTGCACGCACTTGCAATCGTGTACGCTCCCTGAGAAGGCATGCCTCTAGCTCTAAACGAATCGCAGGGGATACAGCGGATTCATAGATAAATATTTTCCCCGTGTGAATGCCTAATGGTTAATTAAGCACCGATGTACGTTCACGGCGTTTACGATATACGTCTGTGGACCTGGCGACAGTTTCAACTGGTGTAGATTTCGGCTTAGGGGATTCAAAGCTTATGTAACAAGCGCTCCATGGGCTTGAGAGGACTCTTCGGATCGGTTACTCATTGTCTCGCAGTAACGGACTGAATGTGACTCGTGTTGGGGCATTGTTAAGGAGAATCTGTGGAGTGGTGTTATCGCTCGACTAGTAGTATCGGATTATTTGTTTATTGTGTTGTCCAAATCCAGCCGCGTGACGTTACTTGGACTCCTACATCTTGTGTTTTTGCGTGTGTAGGTCGATACTGATCTGTTGGAGCAACTATTGCGTCTATCTGGTTAAGCAAACGAGTTAATTCTGCCGGACTGGATAGCTGATGGATAGTTTGTGCAGCTTTTTCGTTGATTTTGTACGGACGGTTGTGGTATTGACGTTGGTGGGTGTGGTACACCATCACACACTGTGTCGCTGCTGATTGTTAGGATACAGGCACCATCTTCTACCTCGACCACGTTGATAATGTTGGAATTTTTGTTGTTGTTTTGGTAGGAGGACACTTTTGGTGGTGATGGATGGTGCTCCATAGATTAATGATCCAGTGAAAGTTTGTTGAAAACATCAGGTTTTGTAAAAACGTCTGGTACAGATATTTGCGGTTGCTTTAAGTTTTGTTTGTCGTTAGATTGGCTACTTTGAAGTGCGTTCGCATGTTAATTGGACATACTGTAAAATAGGGCAATATATTATGATGGATACCTCATAGTTGTCTTAGCTGTGGCCTAGATACAACCGGCACAGTCGACGAAGTACGACGTTCTCTGGCACTGTATACTACCAGTCACCAAAATCACCAAACAATATACAAATGAACAGAGAAGACCTTGCAAATCTAATGGAAGAACTACCAACATCAATACCCAAATTCATGACGGGTAAAGCTTTAATGTGGTACAGAAACAACAATATGCAGTGGACCACGTGGAGCTTGTTTAAAAAGAAATTTTTTCAAGTTTTTCCTCCCACCAAGATTCTTTGAAAAACTCAAAACTTTGATGTGTCAAAGGAAGGATATATAACAACGTACTACCAGAATATCGTTAGTATTTCCGAAAACGCGATTTTGAATCTTTGTCAGAACTACTAGAATTACCCGGCGATTTGGAAAGCATAACGCAGACCCCTATGCCCTATGCTAAGAACACCGAGTAATCAAGCCAACCTAAGTCCTGGTCCACCAGCTAACAAAACATTTAAACCCTAGTACCTCTTACCGAAAATGCGGCAACCAAGGGCATATCTTTGCATCATGCCAGAACCCAAGCCGTTTATTCTGTTGGGAATGTGGTACAATAGAGGTTAGAACTCGTGACTGCTGCAGACAGCAACCAACGACATCTCAGGCCTCTTAAAAACGACGTAGACAACCACTACAAGAACGAGGACGCAGGGTACAATTCCTGAAAAAACCACTGCTGTTATCTTTCAACGGCAACAAAATTTCAGCTACTATTCTGATCGACAACACGCCTATAAACGCCATGATTGATACAGGAACTAAAAGTTGTATCAATCAATCATTTTTAGCTAAAATGGGCATATCCGGTCGCTGTGAATACACCAATTTGAGTGTTATTACGGCCGACGGTTCATGGAGGAGAATTTTACACTGCATTGTTTATTTCAGAGATCAGCAAAAGGAGTTGCCATTTCTAAATATGCCAAGCGCAATTGAAGAAGTTATTTAAGGCATTAAATTTTTGTCTATGTTCAATGTTTCGTTGACATTTGCAGTTGTCAAATTACAATGTATAGAGCAGCCGCAGGATACCAGTAGCACAAACACACCAGGCTGTCAACATAACTGATATGTACACGTTTCGCCTAATATTTGTATGTACATGATCATTACATTATCACAAAAAAACCTTTGCCATATTTAACTTGATCGATGTTTTGAATAAAAATAATTGATTGTAATAATTGATCATTGGTTTGGGTATATATCTAAGTTTTTCACCTAATATGTACGAGAATTTTATAAATTTTATAAATTTTTATTTTGAATTTAAAGCTTTCTTACACTCACTTTGTTAGATTTTTTTCATCTTGAACACATGTAGAACGACCACAAAATGGTGTTAAATCCCATGTTTTACCGGGCTCAACTGTAGCACACCGGGTTGAAGCAAAACACATACCGGAGAAATCTAAATAGAATAACAAATGCGCACAATATATTAAAAATTTAAAAACAAGTAAGATGCTATATTTGGCATATATATATATATGAGATATCATCCACATTTACAAGTGAACCGTGGGCGGGGAGTTTTAATAATAACATAGAGTAAGAGCCATTTACGGACTAATAGAGACAAATGGACGTAGACAGATGGGAGAGAGTACATATTTAAATTAATATCTCTATGGAAATAAAATATATACAAAATAATATAAAATATATAAGTTAACAAGTTATGCCTTTATTGATGATTCTACATGGAATGATTTTATTTTCATTCATTTCTTCTTTTATAAATTTTTTACAAGTGAAAATGCACACGCGCGTCTATCATATTGTAAAAAGTTGAATGAATAGCTTAAGCACAAAATTATGTTTACTTAGAATTTCATTATAATTTTTTACAATTAATCAAAATGCAAAAGGTGAATGAATGGCTTAAGTGAAAAAAAATGTGCTTGCTTAGAATTAACAAAAAAGTAAATATATATTGTAAACTACCTACATTATGGTTAACTGGTTAACTAATATTATATATATTACAATCAAATCCTTGACACGAAATATTAAATATTATCATACATATATGCTAATGTTTGTAGGGATCTACATATTCTTTTAGATATTAGGATTACTTAAATAGATATAATTTCTTGTAAAACTCAGTAAACTTATGTGTAATATTCAATCAAGAAAAATAATTTTATATATATGGATGTCAGTGAATTTTGTTAAAATGTTATAAAATAAGAATTGTTAAATACAAATAAAATTTGTGATCTATATAAAATAACGCAAAAAAAATTGCAAAAAGAAAAATTAATTCAAATTCGAAATGAAAATTTAAAAATACATTAATGTTGTGCTAATACGTCAAAACGACCGTTAAAAGTGACCACTATTCACAATGCTAAAATTATGAAATTGTCGGATGGATTGCTTCTAGAGATTGCCAATGAAGTGTATAAAGAATACCCCGAAGTTAAACACAATCAATCCGAGTAGATCAAACTTAAAACAACACCATTACCACGCTGCTAGAGTGCTGGAGAAAAATATGTAACCATTGCTTTATCCCAATATAATACGCGTGTACAATATAAAACACCTTTATGTTGAAATATTGTAATTAAATACAACAAGAGCCCGTTTCTGTACATTCAGCTCATCCTCTACCCAAATCATCATTTAGCAAAACAATCACAAAAAGGTGGTGAGTTCTGTTCAAAACTTAAAAATTATTAAATATGTAGAATAAAATTAACATATTATTTTAATTTGTTAATTTTGTATGTTATAGAAAACTCCCTCTACACTAGATATAATGCATCATTCACCACCCCGAACCACAAACAACACTACCATTACTGAAAACATCATAATAAACTTAATGCTCGACAACATGACATAAGAACACGAGCACATCAATACGTATACACACTACCAATACAACTGAAGCACGTACACACACTCAATTGAGGTCAAGTCTTATGGAAGAGGTCTCAAATCAACTTATGGCCTGTGCGCGATAAGAATTTGTAGCGCCTTTCGTACAATCTCAGAGGATGCTGTTCTGGTTATTAGCATATCTACTGACCTTTTAGCCAAGGAAAGGTATCACATATCTTAAGGCGTCGGCAAACAACTCGCTAGATGTTTTACTTCTACTAGAGGAATGACAGCGAAGATGGAGCACTTCGAACAAACCGTCTAATACTCAATAAAAGTGATTGGATATTGCACAAGCATGGCGAAATCGACTTTTACCTTACGCAATTCCTATGTGGTCATGAGTGTTTTAGATCGTATCTGCACCGTTTTCTACTACCCCCGCTTTGAGCAGCAGAGAAACAGGTTATCGCTACTAATAGGAGATATCCCTACTCCTGACAATATAGTATGGCACATGCTTATTTCCAGGAGCAGACGGCAAGCGGTAAAAGACCTTGCTGCAGTGACAATGAATGCGAATCCAGTTCTCTATGGCGTCGTTAGTTAGACGTCCGTCCGTTTAGATGGTTTGTTGTCATAATAGACGGAGCCCAGTCAATGGCCTTTTCCCCTTGTGAAGGAATACTTAACGGTGGTATCACATGGACACGGAAATTGACGCAATGGTGGTTTTAACGGGTTAAAGTCTCGCACCTCAGGCTTTCGATGCTTTCCCCCTATCACAAAAAAAAAAAAAACGTACACACAACAATACAAACATGCACACACACGTTCTACCCAGTACAGAAATGTGCACTGTTTCAGTAAACCTTCCGTCTTTCTGGACCAATTGCCTTGATGCTTGACTCATATAAGAAGAAGGATAAGTTGGTAAAATTGGCGGATGATATTTAGGAGGTGTCTAATCTGTCCGAGGTATATGCTATAACTTTCACTCCGAATGATCCAGGTAATATGGCCATTAAAAATCCACGGAGGTCTCAAGCGTTACTATACGAGAACCACAACAAGTTAACGCTTGAAGTCAACAGCCCATGTCATAGATAGACAAGCGAGAACCTAAACCACCATTTCGTTTTAGGTTAAGATCTTGGGGCAAGTCAATGTCTAGGGATAACCCGAACTAACTTTATAAGTACCATTATATATACCGAAGCAAGGTCAGAAAATACGAGAAGCCTTGTGGTTATAATAATCAAAATTCAACAAACTAAATAAACCCATTGTCGCGGGGACTGACAATGAAAGCGTTGATTATCCTTCACGTTGCCTCTTTAAATTTTATAGAGACAATAGACTAAAATTTTTAATTGACAATGATGCAGAAATATCCGTTTTATCTGTACCTCAATTTCCACACCAAAACCTTCGTCCGACATAATTTTAACGAAATTTAATGGCTCATAAATTCCAACATACGGCAAGAAACTATTAAATGGTAATCTGAATCTTTGCCGTAAATTTCCTATTGTATATGTGATTGCCGACATTTCAAGGCCAATCATCGGTTCTGATTGATGGACTACTAATCGACTTCAAACATAAGCGATTAATAGATGCTTTAACCGAATTGTCTCTTAATGTCATTACGGCTTTTTGCAACACAGCGTTTCCAAAACTATTTTTATTCGATAACAAATACTTCTAACTCTTAAAGAAGTATTCAAGTTCGATCACAGAACCTGACTATACTAAACTGGTCAAACATCAAACAATACACAGACTAACGACTGAAATGGTTCTTCCGTATTCGAAACCAAAATGACTTGACCGCATCAAGTATAAAGTTGCCAATACAGATTTAAAGATTTCGTAAAATCGGGTATCTGTAGACCGGAAAATTCGTCTAAGTGACACGACAGATACGGCATTTAGAGTAAATCATTCAGATTAGCAGTGACATACAATACATACGGAGTGACACAAATTTGCACATTCGAAATTGACTCGATTACTTACTTCCACAGAATTAAACATAAGTAAATTTTTGTGCAGATAAATAGGACAAAAATGTATATATCTGCCACAAAAATTTAGCTATCAAGTTAAAATTTAATGTGCATATTAACAATTAACTTATTCATCGATGTGCTAAAGAACGGACGTGTCCGGATAACAGGAATTCTCAGAATAGACACAAATTTATGCTATTAAAAATGACACATAAACTTAACATTTGGCGCACATAGTTATTCAATGCATAAATGTGCCTAATATGGACACAGTCGATTAACAGACACGTCCACAATTTACAAAACACCATACTCAACGTAAAATTCGACTTGCAAAATGGTACATAATACATACACTATTAGAGGGCGTAATAGTATTGTAAAGAAAAGTTTATGATATATGTTATTTATATAATGTATTATGTGTTTATAATATATATCAATTTTAAATATTGCTTACTTCATGTAAATTTTGAATTGATATATTACAGTTAAAAGTATGTATTTATAACTTATATTAATGAGAAAATTAACGAAAACAATCGCTAGTGACACAATTTTACTTTTTGCCTAAGTAGATAAAATAAATTAAGTAGTTAAATAAATATAAGTGTACACTATTTTATGCACCCTTATCCCCTAGAGATAAAAATTTTTTTTGGCTATAGTCTATATATTTATATATGTAAAAAAAAAGTAAGTTTATTTTAAATTTTATTAACATTAAGTGTAATTATCAATTGTATGTTGTTTTCTTATACCATATAGTTTTAGTAAGTTATTGTGAAATGTATTATATATTTTAATAGTGGAGTTTACACCATTTCTTGCGATTATCTCGTATGGACCGACATAGGGTTTTTAATTTTTCCATTTTGTCATATTTCTTAATAGTACATAGTCTCTTATTTCCAAATTTAAAGATTTATTTTCTTTGAAGTTTTTTATACCCTCCACCTTAGGGAAGAGGGTGTATTCACTTTGATCATCCGTTTACAACACATCGAAGGAAGCCTCGGAGACCCCACAAACTATATATATTCTTAATCAGCATGAAAAGAGAAATCGTTTGAGACTTGTCCGTCCGTGTGTCCGTGTGTCCGTCTGTTGTTGGCACTCTCACGGCCGTAATTTTTGAGATATCAAATTGAAACTTTGCATACGTATTCTTAATTCAATTTCGCTGTTCCGTATTAACATTGGGCAAAATTGGTTAGGAGACACTCCCACAATAAACGAAAATCTCATCATACCTCGAAAAAATTGTATCTTTAAAAAATTATATATCGCACAATACTATGTCTATCAAGTTGAAATTTGGTATATATATAAAGGGTACCGTTATCCAACACTGTAACAAAAATGGGCATGATTGAATATCGCAAACGCCTATAATTTAAAAAAAACACTATTTGCGTAAGTACATGAAATACATAAATATGGCAATAGGAACTTATTTTTTAGAGAATTACGAAAGGTGGAGGGCATTTAAGCTTCGGTCTTAACCGAACTTTTCTATCTTGTTTTATTGTTTTTTTATTCTTTTCTTTTTCTAAAAATTATTTTGCTTTTAATAAAGAAAATTTTGTTCTGGCTTTCAATTCGTTATAATAATTATTTAAATCTTTATTTGTTTCATTCATATTATCATTTGGCAGATAGGCTATTCTTCCAAATACTAGTTCATAAAGTGTATCCCGTTATTATATGTGGGGTGGTGTTATATGCAAAACAGTAGTAAGGTATCCATTTATCCCAATTGTAATTTTCTGCGAATGACAACATGTGTTCATTTATAACGCGATTATTTCTTTCAACGGAGCCTGAAGTTTTATGATGATAAGGGGTCGAAAACAATTGTTGAATTTTAAGGAGTTCACATATGTTTTTCAGTAGTTCATTTGTGAATTCTGTTCCTCTGTCTGATTTTAATATCTTGAAATGACCATATTTTAGTATGCCTTATTCAACAATTGTTTTCGCTATTGTTTTAGCGTTTTTACTTTGTATCGGACATGCTATTATGTATTTTGTTAACCCGCATTGTATGGTTAGCATATACCTAAATCCATTTGCTATTCTCAATGGTTCTACTATGTCTATTTCTACTATTTCAAAGCTTGTAGTGGGTGTGTTTGTTATAACTTGTGGTTCTTTGACATGTTTTATTCGTTTATTTAATTTACAGTCTTTGCATTTATTCACGAAATTCTTAATCATTGTGTTCATGTTTTTCCATAGATACCTTTGTTTGAGTTTTAAGAGAATTTTTCTAACTCCTAAATGTCCGCCGTGTGGATAGATGTGGTATTCATGTACGAGTATTAGTTTATATTGTATCAATTTATCATTAATCTTTTGAGGGTCTTTGTACAATACAATAATAAATTTTTGGGCATCATTATTTATCTTGTGTAATTTTTCATTTACTTTTCTTTTAAAATAATTTTCATCTATGATTTTAAATATACAATCAGCTCCATTTAAGGCTATAGCAATTATATTTTCGTTAATTAATCTTGATGTCAGTTTATTCACGATCGAATCTAAGTTCGGTGGATTTTCACTGCATCGTAATATTATATCTTTTACATTTTTATCTATATTAATTTTCTTCTTTGTTTTGTTCTTGCCCTTGATAAATTCAATTTTTAATTTCTTTAATTTATTTACATCAGACATTGAAATACAATCCCAAATATAAAGTTGGCCAGACGTCGGTTGGTTAGTACAGTCTGTATGGTTAATATCATTATTCTTATTATTATTCTTATTTTTAGCGTTATCTTCTATCTTTTCATTATTCATCATTTTTAACTTTTGCCCTCTTGTTATTACATTTATCTTCTTAGGTATCATATCTTTTAATATATCAGTATCTATTTTAATCCGTGATAAAACGTCAGCATTGGTATTATTACTTCCTTTTTTATATATTACTGAAAAATCATAATCGCATAATTCCATTCTAATGCGCCTCATTTTGGGTGATGGGTTATTGTAAGTGAATAGTGACACTAGTTGTCTATGGTCTGTAATAACCACGAATTTACGACCGCACAGATATGGTCTGAAAAATTTAATACCCCAATGAATAGCGAGTAATTCTTTTTCTATTATGGGTTTGTTTATGTCATGCTTTGAAAGGGTAGTGCTTGCATATGAAATTGGTAAATCGTGTTTAATTTCTCCTTGTGATAATATGGCTCCTAATGCGTAATCTGAGGCATCTGTTGTCAATATAAATAGTTTGTCAAAGTCAGTATATTGTAGTATGGGGGAATTCATTAATTTATGCTTTAAAGCTTCGAATGCTTTTTGGCATTCGTTTGACCATATAAATGATAGATGCTTTTTTAATAAGGAGTTTAGACATTTTCCAATTTGTGCGAAATCTTTTATAAATCTTCTGTAGTAATTACAAAGTGAAACGAATCGTCTTACTTCGTCTGCGTTTTTGGGTGTGGGATAGTTTTTTATAACATTACATTTTGAAAGGGTCGGTTTGGACGCCATTCTTAGTTACCAGATGTCCAAGATATATAACTTCGGGTACCAAAAAGTTACATTTACTAGCATTGAGTTTTAAGTTCTATTTCTGTAGTCTAGTGAATACTTTTATGAAATTGTCGTTGTGGTGTTTGAGTGTGTAGCCAAATATAATGATATCGTCCACATAGAAGGCGTTGGAGTCCAGTCCACTTAAAGTTATTGTGAGCATTCTGTGAAAACTGTCTGATGAAATTTTGAGTCCGAATGGTAGTCGTTTAAATTGGAAATGTCCTTTATTTGTTGAGAAAGCTGTTAGGGGTCTGGAATCTTTGTGTAGGTTTATTTGGTGAAAAGAACTAGTCATATCTAACGTAGAAAAATATTTAGCTCTTCCCAGTTTGTCAAGAACGTCTTCAAGTCTAGTTAGTGAAATTTGTCGTTTACCAATATGTCGTACAATTTTCTAAAATCTACTACAAGTCGTCATTTTTGTGTGTCGTTAGTTGTCTTTTTAAGTACAATTAGTAGGGGTGAATTATAAGGACTCACCGAAGGTTCTACTATGTCTTCGTCTATTAGCTTCTGTACTTGATTATTAATTTCCTCAGTTTGGGTTTGTGATAATTTTTGGTGTAAACTGGTGTGTTATCGTTTGTCTGAAGTTTCTCTATATAAAAGTTATTCGTCGTGAGTTTTTCTCCGTCTAAATTTGGAATTTGGCAACCCTATTGTTAAGCACGGAGCTAAATTTTGTCTCCTAAATTTTTCTTCTTTATATATTTAAAATAAAATTTATTTATTGAAATTTTTCTTACCAAATAAATAATAATGCCTGGCAAAAGGCAAAATAATGTAAATAAGTTGAAGTGCAGACGGTGTAACCTGGTTGTGGAAGAAGGTTTTAACCGTATACAATGTGATCATTGCCAAAAGTGGGTACACGATTTGTGCAGTGGATTAAAGTGAAAGCAGTTTTTAGATGTGTTAAATAACACAGAAGCTACTTTCGTTTGTGTTGATTGCAAAAAGTCACCGCAACGTGTTGATGAAAGTTTAAGTACTCAATATTTTACAATATTAGCAGAATTGGCGGGTATAAAAAAATAGCTCGATTTTTTGTCAAATAAATATGACGAACTTTTGAATACAGTGAACAAAGTGACTGATGCAATTGAAAAAGTTCAAAAAGAAAACATTAACTTGAGAAAAGAGCTAGTGGAAGTCAAAGCTGGACTGAGGCGTTTAAATGAGGAAAAAATGCGCAACATGTGTATCATTCGAGGACTTGAAAACCCCTCTGGCTCAAAAAAACCAACCCAATTGGCAGTTGAGCTGTTCAGGAAGCTTAAATTAAGCATAGATGAAACTAATATTGCTAATGCTAGTCTCTTTAAAAGTCGTGGAAAAGAAAATGTAGGGAATCAATCTGTTTTGGTTACTTTTCACACTCCTAAAGCTAAAATGGAGTTGATGAAGTCGAAAATTATCCTTAAGCAAACGGAATTTTCATCTAAAAAATCTTTGTTAATGATTATTTAACACGAGGGACTCTCACTTTGTTCGGTCACGCAAAAGCTTTAATATCTTCTGGAAACAAATACGTTTATACACGTGGAAATATAATGGTAGTTAAGAAAGCTGAAAATACTCATCCAATTTTTGTTTCATCAATGGATGATGTCGACAAACTTTTAATAAAGAATATTGTGGCTGTAAGAAGATCCATACAACCAGTGGGTGCGTACGTTTCAGATGACTTTCTGTCACCACTCACAAATTAAAATATCTGTGTGTAACCTATTCAAATTCTTGCGATTTAAAAAATGATGTCTAATACAAAAAAATTTGTTTTAGTTTCAATTAACGCTCGAAGCATTGTATCCTTAAGAAAATTTGCTTTATGTAAAGACATGATAGCACAAAGGAAACATCTACCCTCTATAATATGTGTACAGGAAACGTTGTTTAATTAAGCTCTACTCAATTTATACGACATTCCAGGATATACTAAGGTATGCTGTGCCAGGGAGGATAATTATGGCGGGCTTGCAATGTACATAATAAATGGTAAAATAAATTTACAATCCTTGATCAGGATTACTGCCAATTTATTAGAATAATCCCCAAATTTATGTCCAACATAAACATTACTTTAGACGGTTTCTACCGTTCACGAAAATGTAATACTGCTAAGTTTTTAGAGTTGCTAGAGAATCATTTTGATACTGTGGACTTTAATTCTAATTATTACTGTGCTGTTGGTGATGCTAATATAGATTACTTAAGTGATGCGGAAGATAGCGTTTTACTAAAATCATTATTAAATTGTTATACTTTGAAAAACGTTCAGAATATGGTAACTAGACCTAGTTCGGGTAAGTCTTTGGATGCAGTGATTTCTAACGATTCCTTACGAATTATTTAATGTTCAATTTATAAAGAAGTCACAATGCATTACTATGTAGCTTGGCGGATATTATCTCCACTGATAATGTCTGTGTGTAGACATTTTTATCAATACTTTATTTTAATTTTTATTTTAATAGGAAACTTCATTAATTGTTTGTTTTGCTTCTAGATCTACTTTTCATCGATTTTGTTTTTTGGCTCAGACGGGTTGGAGTTCGCCATTTCCGATGACGAATGAAACAAGCGACCGCGAAACCAAACCGAGTGAGTTATACCAGTTCGAAATACAAATTTCGGTTTCTGCTGGAATAAACAGTTTATATATAGTGTACAAGTGTGTATGGCAATAGTTGGAGTTTAGATATAAAATAATACTGCTAATATGATAATTTGATCAACTCCGACACCAAAGTGAATAAGATTATAATACTTATTGTATTGTCTGCACATTTTGAAGCAATTTACATTTAGCGGATAATAGTTGCATTTATATATAGTATTTATAAAAGTAAAAGTTTTTCTAATGTAATGTAGTGTACTCATAAATGTAGTAACAAACATTACCTACACTGACATTCTTAGCCACAAGCCGATAAATATGCATACTTGCATTTAGTTAATTTATGTTAAGTCAACATTAAGTAAGTTAAGTAACCTACTTAATATGACACAACTATAATTTTGCAACATTGAGTAACACAAGGTTAGGAATTTCATTAACATTAACATTGTATAAAATTAGTATAAATAATGTAAAATTGGGCAGAATAAAACAGAAAGATTTTTGCATGAACAAAACCTAGTCTTTTCACTGTTTGCTACATCTTCCCTTATAAGGCATACAGCCGAAAGGACGCTGCTCATTTAGCAGCTGGAGATTGGTAAATATTAAAATATTAAGTCATATATTTATATCAATTTATTTTTTCTTTTTAATAACAAGACATGTATTTTCTTATTTGTCCAACGTTTCGTTTATTGTTACAAACTTCTTCAGGGACTTTTTATTTCCTTTTGTTGTGCTGCAATTAATATAAGTTTGATCTATTATATAAATATACAAATTTTATATACTATATTATTATATATTGTTTCCTTACAACTTGATGTTTTTTCTCTTTCCCTATTGTATCATGTTGATGATCATTTCCCTTCTGTGTGGTAACTTGTCATTAAATGGTAATTTTTTAATTTTTCATTTAATTTTTGATTTAAAATTAAATTGTATGTGAATTTCGTCTTATCTATGTCCTCTTTTGTGTTGATTGTATGTTGTTGGTTTTTTTGTATGTACAGCTACAGTGTAAATCTCGTAATCATTCTTTTTTCCGTATCCAATATTCTTATATGATTTAGATCAGGTATATGTTGTTCCTTTCTTACATGTTGATATAAGGCGATGCTATCGTTTCCTTTTTCTATGTCGTTTCTATGTTCTTTTATTCTTGTTTCCAATGCTCTTTTCGTCGTTCCTATGTATATCTTGTTGCATGGTGATCTCTCATTTCCCTTACAAAGTATTTGGTAAATCACATTTCCTTTATTTTTGTTGTCTATTTTGTCTTTCGTTTTGGTGAATACATGGTTCAAGGTCTTAACAGGTTTGTGTGTCCATATTGCCTGGTTTCCTTCACTTATATTGTTCATTCTGTGTTTGTCGGTTAGGGCCGGTATGTAGGGTATGCAGAAGAACTTTTTATTCGTGTTGTCAGTGTTAGCTTTTTTTTTTTTTGTTTTGTTTATGTTTTGTTTAATTTTTTTGAACAAGTTGTTAAATATGTAGTCTGGATAACTGTTATTTTTAAGTGTGTTTTTTATAGTTTTTAGGCAGTTCTCTTCAAATTCTTCATCTGTTACTCTTAACGCTCTATTTAATAAACTTCGGGCTGTGTTGATCTTTTTTTGGAGCGGCTGTGTGGAGTTGTAATTCATTATTCTGCCCCATGCCATGTTCATTTGTTCTTAGCGTGTTGTTTTTCCTGTGTATTAATATGTCTAAAAAGGGTATGCAATTATTATTTTCCATTTCTATTGTAAAATTTATTTATGGGTAGTATGGTTCAGTTTGTTTAATATTTTCTCCACATCTTTCTTGTCAATAATTGCAAAGAAGTCATCTACGTATTTCGTGATATATTTGATGTGTATTTGATCTTTTTTTAATAACATTATCGTTTCCGCTAATAGGTTATCTAATACAATATTTGCGATTGTGGGAGAGAGTGGGTTCCCCATTGGCATCCCAAAAATTTTGTTGTATATTGTTCCATCAAATTTAAAGTAATTGTTGTCTTTTAGTATGAATTGAAGGATTTTTTGGAATTGTGTTTTCGGTATTTTAGTGTATTTACTTATTGTACTCCACTCTTTCATTATATTGTTAAAGCCTAAATTTATTGGGAGGTTCGTAAAAAGTGATACTACGTCAAAGGAGACCATAATGTCTTGATCTTCAATTATGATTTCGTTTAGTTTTTGTTTCAGTTCTTCAGCGTTTTTTATACCCTCCACCTTAGGGAAGAGGGTATATTCATTTTGATCATCCGTTTACAACACATCGAAGGAAGCGTCGGAGACCCCACAAACCACATATATTCTTAATCAGCATGAAAAGAGAAATCGTTTGAGACATGTCCGTCCGTGTGTCCGTGTGTCCGTCTGTGTTGGCACTCTCACGGTCGTAATTTTTGAGATATCAAATTGAAACTTTGCACACTTATTCTTAGTTTAATTTTGCTGTTCCGTATTGAAATTGGACAAAATCAATTAAGAGACACGCCCACAATAAACGAAAATATCATCATACCTCGAAAAAATTGTATTTTTAAAAAATTATATATCGCACAATACTATGTCTATCAAGTTGAAATTTGGTATATATATAAAGAGTACCGTTATCCAACACTGTGCCAAAAATGGGCGTGATTGAATAACGCAAATGCCTATAATTTAAAAAAAACACTATTTGCGTAAGTACATGAAATACATAAATATGGCAATAGGAGCTTATTTTTTAGAGAATTACAAAAGGTGGAGGGTATTTAAGCTTCGGTCTTAACCGAACTTTTCTATCTTGTTTATTTTGTAGTCGGTTCTAATTAATTTTTTCAAAATATTATTTACGTATTTAGCAAGGAAGCTCCATTGAGCTTACTATAGGTCGTAATGGTGTATTTTTCTTATGAATTTTCGGTAAGCCGTAAAGTCTAGGTGCATTGGATATATTTGTGCTGAGCCGTTTTTTCTCCTCTATATTTATCAAGCCTTTGTTGTGTTGGTCCCCAACCATTTTGTTGTTCGTTTTATGGAGTTGGTTCGTTCTAATTTTGCTGACCATGTTTTTCTGGTTTTCTCTGTGATATTTCTATCTTTATTCTTTTGTTGTCTTTTGAAGGTTAGGTGTTCTTTCCATGTTAAAGTGTTTCTTATGTGATTATTGGTATGCTGGATCATCCTATTTGTTCTTTTTATGTTGTAGTGCGTATGTGTTATCTCTAGGTTCAAGATTTTCATATGAGCATTGTATTCAATTTTCTCCAATTTCTGGTTTAAGTTGCGTGTAGATACCAAGGTCTTTAAATTCGAGGTTTTGTTTATAATGTGGTTCGGTATTATGCCATATTTTCTACAAACAATTAGATATTTTAATCTTTCTTTTAGTTTCACTGCCCTGCCTGTTTCTCTGCTGTACTTCTTCATTTGTGTACACGTATAGTTATTGTAATGTTTCCTTATTTGATTATAATAGGATTCCATGATGTATTATTGTGTTATAAGATTTGATTGTATATTTGGTATAATGTCTCAGTTTTCTATATTAATTGCAATGTGTTATTGTTGATGATTTTAGTTAATTCGGCAGGCCCTCCGAGGAATTGTTTAATATTAAATTTTTTTTTTTGTTTGTAAGTACAAACATGACCTATATTGTTAATCAGTTTTTTGTATTTCTGATGTTCTAGTACATCCTGGGCCAGGATGTACTAGATTAAATTAAATTAAATATTCATTCTCAACCACTCAAAAACTACCACGTACCCCAGACCAATTCAACACCAAAATACAATAAAGAACGACTACAAAAACTTCTAAATACTATCAATATAAAACAGGAAGACACAAATGCTATTAAAATACTAAAAGAAATATTTTCTGAATACCAAGACATCTTTCATTTGGACCGCGAAAAATTAACATGTAACAACTTTTATACACAAAAACTAACAACAAATGACAACGCTCCGGTCTACGTAAAAAACTTTAGTAAAGAAATCAATAACCAAGTACAGAAATTATTAAAGAATGACATAATAGAACCATCAATTAGTCCGTACAATTCACCTTTACTAGTAGTACCAAAAAAAAGATAAAGACGACACAAAAAAATGGAGATTAGTAGTTGACTTTAGAAAACTTAATAATAAATTTATAAACGATAAATTTCCTTTAACTAGACTATATGACGTACTTAACATATTAGGACGTGCCAAATACTTCTCCACTTTAGATATGATGAGCTCCTTCCATCAAATAAAACTTGACAAGGACTCAAGGCCCCTAACTGCATTTTCAACTGATAAAGGTCACTTTCAATTTAAACGCCTACATTTTGGCTTAAAAATATCTTCAAATAGTTTTCAAAGAATGCTTACGATAGCTCTAAGTGGATTGGATGCCAACGCATTTTTATATGTAGATGACATAATCATATTTGGATGCAGCCTACAACATCATAACGAAAACCTCTTCAAAGTATTCTCGCGTTTAAGAAAACTAAACGGAAGCAAATGCCAATTCCTCCGACCAGAAGTAGTATATTTGAGCCATTTAATAACAAAAGACGGAATTAGAACAGACCCGTCAAAATATAAAGTTATAAAAGACTACCCCACACCTAAAAATACAGACGAAATACGTAGATTTATAGCTTTCTGCAACTACTATCGAAGATTTATAAAGGATTTCGCAAAAATTTCAAAATGCCTAAATTCATTACTAAAGAAAAATCAACCTTTTCTTTGGTCTCCAGAGTGTGAAAAATCTTTTAATCTATTGAAACAAAAAGTAATGAGTTCGCCAGTACTCCAATATCCTGACTTTGATAAAACATTCATACTAACGACAGATGCATCGGATTTCTCATTAGGAGCAATACTTTCACAAGGAGATACAAATTTCATCGAAATATTTCAAAAAATAATAGGACCTCATATGGGGAGGGGTTCCAAAAATGGTCCAATCCGGTCCATTTTTAATAAGGTTCTCCTTTCGGTATAAGTGAAGATGGGTATGGCATTTGCCGTTTAGGAGTAACACACATCCGCACAAACTTAATATACCCTTTTCGACAGCGTGTTGCAGGTTATAAATACTTCAAAGTTAAAAAATTCAACATAAACCATTAGACTAAACTAACTTCGTTAAATTACACAGTTCACCAATTTAATTGATCATTTAACACGATTTCATTTTTTTTAATAAAGAATTTATAAATAACACCTAGTTAGCCTATATATTAATTTTAATATTAAACCGAATTGGAATTTTTAAAATCACCCCACCTATAAAAATTTTTACGAGGTGACTTATACAACAATTACTCGTGCTTACACATAAACAAATTATAGTACATTATACATTTTGGAAGTATGTGATATAGGGTTTTAAGCGTCTGGCTTAACCAACCATAATATTTACGCTTGTTTTTAATAACCTACTAAGTATTGTACAAACTCATATAACGTTTAATTATAAAGGAAATCATTCTATAGTGAAATTTCGCAATTCATTTTGTAATTGACTATGTATAAATTTTACCCCTTTCATCAATGTGGTAAATGTTGACGTGGTCGAATAACAGACACGCCGACTATTCACAAAAAAATCTTTTCAGTATTAAACTCGACTTTCAACATGATACATAAACGTATACTATTAGAGGGCGCAATCGTGTAGGTGTCGTGCCGATTGTTTGTGCGTAGATATCGAGGGTATTTAAGATTTGACCTAAGCCAAATTTATTTTTTAATTTTTTTTAAGTTTCATTATATCACTAATGTGAATATATTTTGAGTTTTTAATCATATTGTTGAATAGTAAATCATATATGATAAATCGGTTTTTCTTTACTTTGAACTAAAGGGTTTTATCCTAATTATTATTACTAATAATATTATTATTATCGTTATTATTATAACTTACCTCGAAGTACATCAGCTGGTATTAAACGCTTATAGATTTTGATCTCGGTATCACTTGAAGTTTTGTTATTGTTACTATTATTCCCGTTAGTATCCATTTCAATGAATCCTGCACATACGCACAAAATCAATATAAAATTAAGTGTAATAAGAAACCTTAACATTTCTAATAAAAAAAAATGTAAATAACTTTTTTAGGGTTTTTTATTAGAATTTTTTATGTTTTTTATTGGATCACAGTTACACAATTTGAGGAGTTAAAATTACGTAACAAAATAATAACAATGGTATCAACGATTGCGTTGTAGCAAAAAAATTATGTATGTAAAATATAGCAAGACCTTTTTGTAAATAACATATAAATTGTTTGCACAAGATGAAACGTTGCAAAAGTGAAACCATTTCATGAATAATGCACTCTTTATTTAAATGTATACATGCCAACCTGTTGTAGAGAGTAATTAAAGAAAACCGGATCGTAGCTCTTTGGTTTTCGATTAAGTCGATTAAGTCAGTTAAGTCCTAAGCCAAAGTAAATAGTTATACTCTGTTTTCTTATTTTCACAATTTTAAAGGTGTTTAAGAGGTTAAACCAAGTTTAACTGTCAAATTCTCTAGTACATACAATAAAGTGAAATATAAAATTTAAATTTTGAACTTAAAAAGAGAGGTTTAAGATATCTTATATACACATATATATACGTATAAATATAATACTAATATAGTACTAATTATAATTATTGTTATTTTATTTTTATTTACTTTTTGAGATATTGAGTCCGGTCGAGTCTAAATTTGAACCCATACAATACTGTCAAATATTGAATTATTTGCGCATGTTTAACCAAGTATTTTCAAAATATATCGATTATTACGAATTTTCGTTACATTAGAGTCCTAAAATTTGTTCAATTTAAACTATTTTATTGAGTGCACACCTTTGAATCAAGTTATGCTATTGTATCAGTTTTCATCGATATATCTTAAAAACTGTGGACGAAACCTTGCGCACAAATATACACAGACAGACACCAGGCGTTCGGACATAGTTAAATCGATTTAGATTTAAAGTCTTAGCTAATCTATATAACTTAAGATAGGTGCCGCATATGTCGTTTAGATGTAACAAACATTCGCACATACTTAATATACCCTTTTACCACTTGTGTTGCAGGTTGTTATAATTAAGTATAATAATTATATATAATAAGAAACCTTAACATATCTTTTAGGAATTTTTTTATACCCTTGTCACTGCGCCTTGCAATTCTTTAATAACGTGATCTACATTGTGGATATACATCATACAGTCATCATATATAAATTTTACTAGTTTATTAGAATTCATTGCGTTCAATAAGGATTGGACAGTACCACAACCTTAAGCTGAGGAATGATAACATTTCCCACATACTTCAGCACATCTAACGCCACTCTCCCCTCGTATGAGGTTACGACACTTTTGACATTCACTAATGGTGAGTGAAGCAAAGTTTATTTATTAAGTTTTTTAGATTTCTTTGGATTTTCTTTTTTAATATGTACTTTTTATATAATCCACAGATATATCATAAATGAATAAAAGTTATTAGTAAGTATATTTTATTTAATAGGTAAGAACCAATTTAATTTAATTTAATTTAATTAACAAGATAGAAAAGTTCGGTTAAGACCGAAGCTTAAATACCCTCCACCTTTTGTAATTCTCTAAAAAATAAGCTCCTATTGCCATATTTATGTATTTCATGTACTTACGCAAATAGTGTTTTTTATACCCTCCACCTTAGGGAAGAGGGTATATTCACTTTGATCATCCGTTTACAACACATCGAAGGAAGCGTCGGAGACCCCACAAACCATATATATTCTTAATCAGCATGAAAAGAGAAATTGTTTGAGACATGTCTCTTCGTGTGTTCGTATGTCCGTCTTTTGTTGGCACTCTCACGGTCGTAATTTTTGAGATAATAAATTGAAACTTGGCACACTTATTCATAGTTTAATTTTGCTGTTCCGTATTAAAATTGGGTAAAATCGGTTAAGAGACACGCCCCGAATAAACAAAAATCTCAACATACCTTGAAAAAATTGTATCTTTAAAAAATTATATAACGCACAATACTAAGCCCATAATTAAAAAAAAACACTATTTGCGTAAGTACATGAAATAGTCATATACATAATTATGGCAATAGGAACTTATTTTTTGGAGGACTATTAAAGGTGGAGGGTATTTAAGCTTCGGTCTTAACCGAACTTTTCTATCTTGTTCTTTTATGTATTGGTTCTTGTTTAAATAAATTACTATTGAAAAATGCTCCGGCTATTTTTCAAAAAGCCGTGGATAATATACTTCGCGAACAGAAAAGAGAGAAAACGTTATGTCTATGTCGACGACATAATAATATTCGGAAGGGATGAAAAGACACACTTGGACAATATAAATGCAATTTTTAAAACACTGCAGTCAGCAAATATGAAGGTCCACCTCGATAAAACCGAGTTTTTGAAAAAAAGAATAGAATTTCTAGGTTTCATAGTCTCACAGGACGGCTGAAAGACCAATCCAAAGAAAATAGAAGCTATGGTGAATTTCCTTGTACAAAGAACTTTGAAGGAGTTGATATCTTTTTTGGGACTTACAAGTTACTATAGGCGATTCGTTCGGGATTATGCTAAACTAGCAAAACCTCTTACGAATCTTTTGAGAGGGGGTGATGGACATTCGTTTTTCAAAATCTCTTCATTGAAGGTTATTGAGCTAGGAAAACACGAATCCGATGCCTTTAATGAGTTCAAAACTACCTTAGCTTTTCAGGACATTCTGTTGACTATTCTAAAGACTCACTTAACAACGGACGCATAGAATTTTGCAACTGGGGCTGTATTGGTGCAGGAAGGCAGGCCAATTTCTTTTATATCTCGAACCTTTCAAAATCGGAAGAAAATTTTGCAACAAACGAAAAAGAACTTCTAGCAATCATCGTCTTAAGTTCTTTTAGAAATTATATGTATGGTAGGGTAAGAACTAGGATTTTTACTGATCATTAACCTTTAACTTATGCCCTAAGCAATAAGAACAATAATACCAAAATGAAGAGATGGAAATCTATACTGGAAGGTTGCGACTATCAACTCGTTTACAAACCTGGGATGTGGGGGATGCACTGTCTAGGAATCAAATTAATTCGCTAACACCCACAATCCATACTGACTTCAACTCGGGTCACAACTGAATGCCCACTGAATGTTTTTAAGAATCAAATACAGTTGCTTTTGAAGGAAACTTTAGAAAATAGATTCGAATTAACATTTCCTATTTACCATGGACACATACTGCAACGAACTTTTTTCGACGAGACAAATCTACCTTCTTGCTTAAAAAAGTACTAGAACCAAATCTTGTACATGGATTGCCCACCACCGAAACAATCATGGGGAAAGTGCAACGGATTTATCCGTAACATTTTTAGATACAAAATAAGATTTACTCAAACCATAGTCAAAGATGTTCCGTCTGAAACAGAAAGGTTAGAAATAATAAAAAGGTTAATAATAAGAATGGTATGATCATTCTTTAGTGTTAAGCAGTAGTGAATAGTTAGTTAATGGGAACAAAAAATATTAATAATAATAAATAAATATTTTTTTAAAACATAAAATAAAATAAAAATTCTTTAATTTATATATATATTTTTCGAATTTCTGAAAAAACATTACGAAAATACTTTTATAAACGAGCTTAAGACCAGTATTGATTAACTCAAGGCTGATCAACAGTTTTAATGCAAAACATCTGAGCTGATTTATCAAAATTCATGCACAGCAGGTTGGATGCTAGCATTTCGATGGGCGCTACCTTATCATCATCAGCAATGCTAAAACTCGAGTACCCGACCACACTTATGCTTATTTTAATACAATTCATATACAAAAGTTGTAACAAGAAAGAGCACAATGTAGCCAAATACAAAAACAATAGCATGACTGCAAACATGATCTTTTCAAACCAAACAGTATTTTGCATTGCTTATGGCATTCGGGTTGGAATGTTTACATAAGCGTTCTTGTTAAAAAGAGTTCCTCGTTTACAAAAGTATTTTCGTATTATGACAAGACCGCTTTAAAAAACAAGATAGAGAAGTTCGGTTAAGACCGAAGCTTAAACACCCTCCACCTTTTATAATCCTCTAATAAAGTTCCTATTGCGATGTTTATGTATATGACTATTTCATGTACTTACGCAAATAGTGTTTTTTTTAAATTATAAGCGTTTGCGTTATTCAATCACGCCCATTTTTGGCACAGTGTTGGATAACGGTCCCACTTATATATATACCAAATTTCAACTTGATAAGTATAGTATTGTGCGATATATAATTTTTTAAAGATACAATTTATTCGAGGTATGTTGAGATTTTCATTTATTGTGGGCGTGTCTCTTAACGGATTTTGCCCAATTTCAATACGGAACAGCAAAATTAAAGTAAGAATAAGTGTGCCAAGTTTCAATTTGATATCTCAAAAATCACGACCGTGAGAGTGCCAACAACAGACGGACACACGAATACACGGACGGACATGTCTCAAACAATTGTTCTTTTTATGCTGATTAAGAATATATATGGTTTGTGGGGTCACCGAGGCTTCCTTCGATGTGTTGTAAACGGATGATCAAAATGAATATACCCTCTTCCTTAAGGTGGAGGGTATAATAAAACATAATAAAATTAAGGTATATTTCACATAAGCATTTCGATATGCAAGTGTATGCAACTTATTTGCAGACTACATTGTTAAATTGGGTGCAATATACTTTTACATTAGGGTTGATAATTAAATATCATTCAATATAAAAACTCTAAAAATATTATATGAATTATAGAAATTGTACTTTACAACTATAAAAATACTTATTTCATTGACACACCTTTCTTTTGTAAGTGAAACATATTATTATGTACATATATATTCATTACTTTATTTATTATTTTTTTATTATTAATAGTAACTTACGTAATATGTTTACAAATTCATAATAGTATTTAACATATCATTGTTGTGTTACATACAAAACAAATAAATCCTCTATTTCGCTGCAAGTCTTGCCAAAAAAAAAATTTAAGAAGAATATACCTTATAAAATTTTTAAGAAAACTTTTACATGTGGTTAATTATATTTATACATACAGGGTGTATAAAAAGAATTAATAACTGACATTAAAAATAAATTTTGTTAGACTAAAGGAGGATAACTTGAGAGTAAATCTGATTTTGTATCCATTCTCTTGTAATGGTATTTCAATTTGTTTCGATAAATTTCATCTTATTACGATGAGCGAGAATTTAAATCTTTCTTCCTTACACTCTATTCGTTTGGTTGGCTTTCATATCCATACTCACAAACACATATATAAGTAAGCACATGTTGAGAAATTTTTTGTAGTTTTTTCAAGGTATATTTTCTTAAAAATGAGTGGGTACAATTTTACATTATTATTGGACGCGTCCAATAACACATATTAACAATTTAGGGTGTGAAAATTTCTCAAAGGTTTTTCAAATTCAGTGCTCTGGTATCTTACTTCCAAGGTGATTGTCATATGACAATCCTACTTAGGGGCAAGGGAATAATTTTAAAATATTGTTAAAAATTTCTCAAAGATATTATATGAATTTTTATAGTTTCCGGAATATGGGAGATGTCTTTCCAGGGCTAATTGTCTTATGAAGGCCCCTACTTAGAAACATAGGAAGAATTTTAAAATATTCTTAAGAGTGTTAAGAAATACATGTGAAAAATTCAGAAATTGAAAATTTCCCAAAGATTTTTTATGAATTTTTAAAGTTTCCGGCATATTGGGGTGTCTTTCCAAGGATGATTGTCATATGAAGGCTCCTATTTAAGGACATAAGATTAATTTCAAAATATTCTTAGATGTAATTAGAAGCATATATTAAAGGTTAAGGAATTGAAATAAATATACAGTATGGGGGACCGCCTGCCAAGGCTGATTGTCATATGAAGGCCCCTACTTAGAGATATGGTTATAATTTTGTAATATTTCTAATTCAGTATTTATCATATTTTGATGGTAAAAACTCATATAATTTTATATATTTTGGTGGAAAAAAAATGATTAGCCAAGACCCACATCTCACTTTTTTTGGGCTAACACTATTTTACACTGACGAGGTTGAGAGGGTTATCTCCTTAACCACATTGATTTTTGGATGGTTACCCATATAAAACTAAGTGGTTAGGAGATAATCATGTAGTTAACGATTTTAAATTTCAATGTAACTCTGAAAAAGTACTTCTCTGATATGTCAAATAATGACTGTTGTCACAAATAAATAAAATAAATGGTTTCGTTTAAAATTGAAGAAAATAGTCATATATGAAATAAATTAAAAATGCTAATTTTTTTTATGTAAAGTCAAATATTTTTCGTACAACTTTATTAATTTTTTTTGCTTCTCAATATTGCTAAAAGCAACATTTTTATTAGCAATTGTATACAAAATTGTACTTAAAATATTTTCCATTTTTACTAGCAATTGTATACAAAATTGTATTAAAATATTTTCCATATTTATAAAAGAAATAAACGCCATAACATAAAATATCAGAGTTGTAATCGTATCAGTGTCAGCGTACGTAGTTAGGTAACGTGTTAACTCTAACAATATCGCCAATGTAAACGTAGTGTAAAGTGTTGTGGGCCAACTTTACACTGGTCTTTTTAATCGGTAGCTATATAATTTTAATTCTTAATCTTTTACGTTTATTTATATATATATGGGTATATGGGATATGTGTTGCTTGAACGTAACGTTCAAAAATTTATATATTTCATAAAATTTCGTTTTCAATATATCCTTGGTAACCTGATCAATTTAAAATTTATACTTACAAATAAGCATTTGGTTATATATGTTGATAAAATTAATTTTTTTTCATTCTGTATCAGGAGCAGCTACATGTATCCACCGACATATTTGGTATCGTCGTTTGAACCAAAGCTTCATGATCATTAAAGTATAACAGAGTTAATGATTTCATCTTACGTGGCGAGCAACAGGGCGTAGCTGAAGTTGTCAAAGACGTAACATGCGTATGCGTATATTGTTCCAAATAGCCGGCTTTGCACTCTCCATTACAAAAATAGGCGTCGAAGAAAGAAGGAGCCACTATAAAATTCCAGCCTAAATATGTGAAATTGACTTTAAGGGGGTAACGGCAACAACGCAGCTCATTGTCACTCTCTAAACAATCTAAACTTGTGGATCGTTTAGAGCGGCGCCTCTCCTTTGTTAAAAGTTCTATATGGGCAACCTAAAAAAGTTATCAAAACAAAAACTTTAGATTTATATGCTTAATAAAGGAACTCTTCAAAAAAAATTTTACGAGTAAATATATTTTGTGCGTTACATGATAATCTTGAAAATTATAAATTAGCAAGGTAGAGAAATTCGGTTAAGACCGAAGCTTAAATACCCTCCACCTTTTATAATCCTCTAAAAATTTCCTATTGCCATATTTATGTATATGACTATTTCATGTACTTACGCAAATAGTTTTTTTTTTAAATTATAAGCGTTTGCGTTATTCAATCACGCCCATTTTTGGCACAGTGTTGGATAACGGTACCACTAACGGTATAACGGATAACGGTACTTATCAAATGTCAACTTGGGAGGCTTAGTATTGTGCGATATATAATTTTTTAAAGATACAATTTTTTCGAGGTATGTTGAGATTTTTGTTTATTGTGGGCGTGTCTCTTAACGGATTTTGCCCAATTTCAATACGGAACAGCGAAATTAAACTAAGAATAAGTGTGCCAAGTTTCAATTTGATATCTCACGGACACACGAACACACGGACGGACATGTCTCAAACGATTTCTATTTTCATGCTGATTAAGAATATATATGGTTTGTGGGGTCTCCGGGGCTTCCTTCGATGTGTTGTAAACGGATGATTAAAATCAATATACCCTCCAAGGTGAAGGGTATAAAGATTTTATTACAATGAAATAGTTTTGTTTTTGTGTATAAATGAGGAGAATCGCCAAAATTATACATAATAATAATTGTGTAAATGTGGAACGTTAGAATCGTAAAAATGGATGTTTGCATTATTAAGTATTAAGGAAATATATGCAAATATAGATCAGATTCCTAACGATCTCGTTATTCATATATTTCGTGATGATACCTTTAGGTTTAAACCTGTAACAACAGATGATATCATAAATATGGTAAGGAAATTTAAATATAAAACATGTGGTAAAAAGTTATTATCAGAAGGTGTGATTAGAGATAGAATATACCGGTTTCTTTTATATGGAAATAATAAACAATAGTTTGCAAAATGGTTATGTTCCTGAATCACGGAAAATATCAACAATAGTGCCAATCGAAAAAGTTAAAGGCACACAAAATCCAAGCGAAATAACACTTATAAATACACTGCTATGCGACGCTAAAATTCTGGAAACTATAGTTACAATTCAGCTCACTAACTATCTTGACAAAAACGATATTATTATACCTGAACAATCCGGCTTTCGTAGTAAACATTCGTGTAAGACATTAAACATGGTTTTCGCCTATTGAAAAAATGAGTTAAATGAAAAAAAACACCATTATTTCTGTCTTTATTGATTTAAAACGAGCATTTGAAGCGGTGGATCCATGATATTTTGATTCATAAATTGCAAGCGATTGGCGTACATATTGTGGAGTTAAATTGATTCAAAGGTTATTTAACAAGTCGAAGACAGAAAACCATAATTGGAACCTCAACATCTTCTGAAAAAGAAGTGAATATTGGCCTACCGTAAGGATCGGTACTTTCTCCACTGCTTTTTCTTATATACATATATCAATGATATAAATAATGTAGTACAATTTTGCTTAATCAAAATTTTCGCTGATGATGCTCTAATAACAATTAGTGTAAAAGATATAGATGAAGGCTGTGATTAAATTCAACGTGATTTAAAAATATTTATAGATGGTTATATATCAATAAATTAAAACTCAACGTAAAGAAAACCAAATACATGGTAATAATGCGATGTAAAATTGAAAAAATATAAATTTAAGAATATTGGGAGAGTAGAGATATTCAAATACTTAGGAATTCAAATTTATGAGAGATTAAAATTTAATGAGCACCTAGATTATGTTGTTAGTAAAATATAAAAGAAAATTAGTTTTATTAAGAGATCATGTTTTTACGTTGATAAGCAACATAAAAAAATGGTATACAGATTAATTGTGGAACCTCATTTTATATGCTGCCCTACAATCCTTTTTATGATGAATGCAGGCTAAATAAAAAACTCCAGAAACTTCAAAATAGAGAAAATGAAATTCATTTTAAATAAAAAGCAAGATACGGCCCCTTCATCTTTAATTAACACCCTAAATTGGCTAAGCATAAACCAAGCGATTGAATACTACACGATGATTTTATTATTTAAGATTAAAAATAATATGCTGCCATCATACATCACAGATAACATACGATATACTCATGAAATACATAATTACAATACTAGAAATAGAAACAATTTTGCTTTACCCTTTTTTAGAACGGATAATGATAAACAACATGTATTTTATAAAGGTATTAAACACATCAATGAACTACCAGGTGATATTAAAAAATGTGAAAATTTTACTTGAACATTGTAAAACAATAAGTATCATTTAAATTTAGTTTAAGTTGTAATTATATGATGTAATAGGCAATAATAATTGCCGTAACCAAATAAATAAATAAATAAATTTAAAAATTTAGATAACAAATGTTTTCCCTATTTAAAAATATTAAAAAATTTACAAATTATTATACCCTCCACCTTAGGGAAGAGGGTATATTCATTTTGATCATCCGTTTACAATACATCGAAGGAAGCCTCGGAGACCCCACAAACCATATATATTCTTAATCAGCATGAAAAGAGAAATCGTTTGAGACATGTCCGTCCGTGTGTCCGTGTTTCCGTCTGTTGTTGGCACTCTCACGGTCGCAATTTTTGAGATATCAAATTAAAACTTGGCACACTTATTCATAGTTTAATTTCGCTGTTCCGTATTAAAATTGGGCAAAATCGGTCAACAGACACGCCCACAATAAACAAAAATCTCAACATACCTCGAAAAAATAGTATCTTTAAAAAATTATATCGCACAATACTATACTTATCAAGTTTAAATTTGGTATATATATAAGTGGGACCATTATCCAACACTGTGCCAAAAATGGGCGCGATTGAATAACGCAAACGCTTATAATTTAAAAAAAACACTATTTGCGTAAGTACATGAAATAGTCATATACATAACTATGGCAATAAGAAATTATTTTTTAGAGGATTATAAAAGGTGGAGGGTATTTAAGCTTCGGTCTTAACGGAACTTCTCTATCTTGTTCTTAATAATTTTAATTTAATTGTTAAAATTTAGAAAAATAATTTCTTTTACTTACCAATGCTTTACCGTTAGCCCAATTTGGTGTAACTATAAAATATCTCATCCAACTTTCCTGACCACTGACCAATAAACTTTGTTTGATATTCGGTGCAGTTAACCAAAAATATGATAATTGTGGTAAACCAATTTCTATCCATTGGCCTAAGCCATTTGGTATGTTATACTTCATTTCTATTAATTTAACCGTGTGTGTATAATTCATAGAATTAGGCCTTTTTAGTGCACGGTAAATAGATATAATAATATATTGACGTTTTATTAATGTTCCATTAGATAAACTGTAATGCAATAATTTTGGTTTGTATTTCTGCATCCAATCACGACCCCGTATGTACAAATGTAAGATAGAGCGAACAACAATAGAGGCATCACCGTTAAACTTAAAATTTAATATATCCGTTCCTCGATTATGTTGCAGATGTAACACTGAGACAGAGAGACAAAAGAAGTATATTATTGTACTTTATATAAACACCTCATATGTACCTGGTATTAAATAAATAAATTATATATCGTATTAATAATCATTAAAAATATAATATTAATAATTAAATTTTTTATACCCTCCACCTTAGGGAAGAGGGTACATTCATTTTGATCATCCGTTTACAATACATCGAAGAAAGCGTCGGAGACCCCACAAACCATATATATTCTTAATCAGCATGAAAATCGAAATCGTTTGAGACATGTCCGTCCGTGCGTCCGTGTGTCCGTCTGTTGTTGGCACTCTCACGGTCGTAATTTTTGAGATATCGAATTGAAACTTTGCATACGTATTCTTAGTTCAATTTCGCTGTTCCGTATTGAAATTGGGCAAAATCGGTTAAGAGACACGCCCACAATAAGCGAAAATCTCATCATACCTCAAAAAATTGTATCTTTAAAATATTATATATCGCACAATACTATGCCTATCAAGTTGAAATTTGGTATAAAAAAGATACAAAAAATTTACAATGTACAAATAATAAGATTTAACAAAAATATTATTAAGATAAACAAAATATAAAGTAGTAAGTAGTTATTAAAAAAAAACATAAACAAAATATATTTAATTTGAAACTTAATACTAAAGATAATACCAATTCAAGAAATTCATATATTTATTTAGAAAAAAAGAATTAGTTACGATGTTAAACCAATTAATTACAAAACTTATGAACTAAATACAATAATACCATTATCTTGTGTGCTAAGTTTAATTAGGAGTAAGAAAATAAAATAAAAAATTTAAAAAAATTTTATTATATTAAATAATTTATTAAGTTGTTAATTTAATTATAATAATAATAATAATGTATATATAAAGATTATTGCCAAAACATTAACAAACAAACAAAAAAGCATGTGCTGGCAAAAACCACGACCTGTCTGGCCCGTTACTAATATCTTAATATTATAAACCGAATCCAAGGACCAAACAAATGATAATTATCATTGTACATCTTGAAGAGAACCTGACATAGGCTATAAAGTTTATGCGGTAAAAATTTCAGCGTTATTAATCCCTGGCTTTAGCCAAGTTTCAGTAAATATTACAATATGATAATCGCAGTCAATGAAGTTAATAAGTGTATCGTACAGTTTAGTGTTCAGACCATGGACATTTTGGTAAAGTAACGATACAGTATTACTTTTTTGACGAAAGATTAGGATTATCAAGATTTACAGGTACGTTTTACTTCCTACGAGGAACAAATTCTTTAACAAAGGCTGCAATTGCTTATTTATTACTCGCTCAAAAAGAGAAAGAGGAAGTACGATTTTAAAAAATACTGTTTATGAATGAATAAATTAATTCCACTGTGAATGCTAAATAGTACTGTAGCCTCCATATATTGGTTAATTAATAAAAAAACATGGCCTTTTCTCAAGAATAAGGGTTGCCAAGTTTCTATAATACTATACTATACATAGAATATAAAAGTTATGCCCATCCAGGCTGTAAACGGTATTGAAGCAGATTATCCATTTGTTGCACATAACGCTTCTCACGATGTCGCATACATTTAACACATTTATAGATGCACTGCTTTATAGCATAGTTTATTAACGGAATCCAATATGTTAAACCAATTAAGTATTGTAACTGTCGGTTACCAGCATGTAAATACTTTTTATTCGATAATAAGTTTAGTTAGTGTATGTTGTTTATCTAAAATAATTAGATGTTTTTGCTCGTAATTTACGTTTGAAATTTCAATTCTGCCCCCAACTTGAGTAGTTGATTCTCATCTAAGAAAGATGTAAGTGGTGCTAAAACATTCTTTATGGGGATTTTTTTGTTTTTTGCAATCATTCTAATTTCTGCAGAATATGATGTTTTTGTGCTTTCATTACTAAGAGCATTTTGAAGTTCTGTCGTTGTAAGATAACTTATATTTTTTACTGCTTTAGACTTGAAATGTATGATGTTATTTGAATTAATCTTGTTAAGTTGGAGTAACGATGCATTAAATCGAAGTCATCTACAGTTGACACGTGAATTATTGTGCAGGAATATTACTAATTATACGCGGGAATATTACTAATTATATATGAAGTGCGGTTTGCAATGAATGACTTCCATTTTCTTGGATGCTCGTATATCATTGTCGAATCTGTTCAAGCAATGTTAATAAACTCAATGACGTAATGTTAATAAACTCAATGACTGATGAACTCGTATCACGATCTTGGTATGTAATTGTGTAGAACATAATTCTAATCGATGTAATGTAATTTGCTTTACTGGAGCAACTTTTGATTTTGCTGTTATTAAATTCACTCTTGTATGACTATTGCATTTTTGCACTTTGAGATAAACTGCAGCTGCATATTTTTATTCAGAGGCATCAGAGAAACCATGTATCTCAACCCTAATTTCATCTGCAACCCTAGCCACCTCGGTATATTTAATTGAATTATTGAGAATATATTTTTTCGATATTCTAACCATTGATTGTAAAGTTGTGTAGGAAGTACGAGTACATCATCCCATCCAACACCATTTAACCAGAGTTTTTGTATATAAATCTTCATTCGAAAGACAAATGGAGATATCCATCCCATGGGATCATATATTTTGGATATTTCTGATAACACAAATCGTTTAGTAATACTTTAAGGACATTCTGACAGCGTAATATTATATTTGAATAAGTCATTATATGTATTTCATTGCAAACCTAACGTGTTTACGGTTTGTGCTTCTTCAATATCAGTAACTTTTGAAATCTCTCTATCAGCTGGTTTGATGGATTCTAGTACTTCTAATGAATTTAAACACCATTTTTTGAGGTTTAACCCAGCATTTTCTAAAATATCGCAAACTTAATTTTTAAGTTTTATAGCTTGTTGTACATCTGGTGTACAATACATGAAATCGTCTACGTAAAAATGTTCTTCAATGCTTTAGCAGCATAAAAATACTTTTTGATATTGTCAAATGCTACCTGTTTTAAAGCATGCGTGGCTAAAAATGGTGCTGCAGAGTTATTACATGTCACAGTTTTCAAATTGTACTTTATTATTTGCTCTCTTGAATTTGTTCGCCATAAAACTCTTTGAAACGGCTGATCATGTGGATGAAGTAATATTGGGCGATACACCTTTTTTTGATGTCTCCAGAAAGACCAATTTGATATTTGCGAAACTTTAATAAGATGTCATATAATTCAAGTTGTACAACAGGTCCGACCAACAATTTATCGTTTAGTGATAAACCATTTGTTGTTTTTGCAGATGCATCAAAAACGACACGTACTTTTGTTGTTGTGCTTGTTGGCTTTTTCAGTGCATGGTGGTAGAAAATTTGCTTTCGGTGCTTTATTTAGTACATACTCCATGTGGCCCAGATCAATATAGTTTTGCATAAACTTATTGTATTAGTCTCGCAGTTCTAAATCGTATTTGAACTTATACTATATTGCTTTTAGTCTTTTATAAGCATTGTCACTTGAATCTTCTAAATTTACACAATTATTTTTAAATGGTAGCTTAACTACACAACGCCCATTTGGATCACGTTTCGTATTTTGTTAAAAATGTTTTTTGGTCATCTCTTTTTCTTCAGTAAAGTGACATTTTTGATTTGGAATTTCCTTAATCTCCCAAAACTGCTGTACTTGCTTATCCAAATTAGTACACACGATAGCAGATATAATATTGCTGGTAATTGCTGAAGGAGAACTACTTGAATGTATAAGGGTATCACCTAGATGGCATTGATTAAATATGTCAAGAATGATTTCGATTACACCAGGTTTTTTAAAACTTCTATCTGTCAATTTTAAATGTTTAAAGTACTTCAATTTTTCATCCGTTATTTTATAAGATGTTATATTTTGAGTTAAATTTTGTAAACAAAACGCTTCAGTAGTAATCATTGCTTGTTTTGAAACTATGGCAATATGACTTTTACATTTGGCTTGCCCACCAGCACCAGCTCCAATTCCATACAGCATTGTTTTATCATAAGACATTTTTAGTTGCAATTTCTCCATCAGATTCTGAAACCAATGTGCTTCATGAACCACTGTCCAGCAATGCAATTGCCATACAAATCACGAACCATTACCTTAGCTGTTGGTAATAGAATGTATGTTTTTGGTGGTTGCTGTGATGTATGTATTAACACTAATGTAATTTGTTTTATTGTCTGTTGTTTGCTTGTGCTTTTCGTTGTTATTTGTTAAGTCATGATTTGCTGGAAGATGCAATAGAGTCTTATGTTTTTACCACATTTTTTACATGTTGATTTACAATCTGAAACTTTGTGATTCTGTTGAAGAACACACAAACATATATATATATAACACAAATTTTTCTGCTTTATAATTTGCCGTCGTTTCTTAACTTCCACATTTTAGATCTTTTCACAATTAAATAATGATCGCTTGAACAAATTTAACACATTCGTATTGTTGTTGTGAATGATCGCGATAGATTTTGCTTGTGTTGGTCGCTTTTCTGAAAATTTTCAATTTCAAATAACCGCTTGTCTAAAAATTATAAAAACTGCGTAAAAGTTGGTGCTTCATCTTCCTTCCTTTGCCTGTACCATAAAAGCATTGTGCCGTTATCGAGCTTTTTCTCTAAAATATGAATCAGTATGAAGTTACAGTGCTCTACTGGTTCATTTAACACCTTTAAAACGTTGTAGGCTTCATTTATTGAATTATAAAAATGTTTAAACTCTTTTGATGTTGCTTATTTAATTGTTGGCTCATCAGTCAATAGATTTAAGTAACACGTTTTTACCTTCTGTGATTTATCATACTTCTTTTTGAGTAGTTCCCATGCTATTTCATAATTAGTATTTGTTGCTTGCAAGTGCTTAATTATCAATATTGCTTCACCTTTTAACTTAGTTTGTAGATATTCCAATTTTTTCACATTTAAAATATTTGCTTTGGAATGAACTATAACTTCAAACAAATCTCGAAAACGTATCCAGTCTACACTAGTGCTATCAAAATCTGGTAAATTGATTCTTGGCATACTCGTACGTAAGTCATTTTGCTCATTGTTAGCGTGTGTGGATGCTGATGCATTGCTCGATGCGACGTTTCGCGTATACTGTTGTACAGGGTGGGTGAAAACTCACGCCTGCGTGTAAAAATTTAATGACTTAATAAATAATATATAATAAAACTTTATAAAAAATTAAAAAAATAATAAACAAAAAATTTTTACACGCAGGCGTGAGTTTTAGCCCACCCTGAATAAGCGCGCCCATTGATGATTGATTATGATTAAGTAGCGCTTGCATTGCTGTTCAAGCTTATTTGTTGTTGACTATTCAATTTAGTATCATTTCTCATTTTCCGTATTTCGTACAACAATTGCTTTGATAGCAAGATGCTTTTCTTCCATTTTACTACAATATGGTTCTTGTAACTGTTCTGATTGAACAACATCGCCAATTTGTTGTTGAATTTTGTCATATTGACTAAATATTTCTTCTGCACGTTGTACTCTGACAATTATAGCTTCTTCTTCTGCGCTAGGATCGTTACAATAACTATGTATTCTTGTTAATGCTGATTTTTGTTGTTTTTTAATACTTTTCAAAGTTTCTAATTACTCTAAATTGAATGTTATTGGTATCGATTGCAAATGGTTTGCTTCGACGCAATAATCTTCCAATGGCTTGATGCTGATATTATATACGTGGGTTCCATTTTATGTTTTACAACGTATCCTGCTCGAAGGACCAAAAATGTTTATGAATGAATAAGTTAATTCCAATGTAATTCAGAATAGTACTGTAGTCTCCATTTATTGTGTAATTAATAAAAAACATAGCGTTTTCTCAAGAACAACGGTTGCCAAATTTCTATAATACTATACTATATATAGAATACATTGATCAATACAAGTAACATCAGCGGAAAAAAATTATATAGCAAAAACATAGTTTAGAAACAAATATACAAGTACTTACAATAAATTTACATATAATTCCAAAATCATTCTTTAACATTTATTTATTACTACATAATTGGTGACCTCGACGAGGAGCAACGAAATTAGTGATCCCAACGAAGAGCTATATAATCAGACAGCAGTAGACAAAAATGAAAATTCAAATTTAAACGCCATAAGTATTGTCTAACTGCCAAAGTTCTTAATATCAGATCCAGATATTTGATTCACGCAAGTGTATGGCCTTCTGCACGTCAAGCAACGTCGGATCTATCAAAATATTATATTGTCATCACAGCATTAGATCCGAATACATTGATGCAAATATCGGATGTAGCGAAAAATCCTCCACCAACAGACAAAAATGATAAACTGAAGAATAAGCTCATCATTCGATTTGATACGTCTTAAGATAAGCAACTTATGAACAGGTATGGATTTGGGAAATAAAAAACCCAGTCAACTTTTGCGCGAGATGAAAGATCCTGGTGGTTCTAGCATAGCAAGTGATGTTTTAACTGCGCTTTGGTTACAACACATACCAACCAGTACACGTTGTATTTTATCTGCGTGCAAATCAGAAGACGTTGAAAATCTGTCAGAAATTGCAAACCGCATTCTCGACAATTTACCAACCCCATCCAGTGCGATGCAATCACTAGTGCAAAAACAGCTGCACTAAAAGCACATATTCTAGCTTTAGCTATGTATACTGCTATCTTGATGACATATTAATCTCTTTAGATTCTGAAGAACAACATAGAAAACATCTACAAACAGTCAACTGAAATTGTCAGTCAGTCAAACTGAAATTTCACAAATTTTCAATCAATGTTTCAAAATGCATTTTTGCTGTGAACGAATTGGACTTTTTAGGATACCACATCTCAATAGAAAGTTTAAGCCCACCAAAATACCGCGTTACAGCAATTGCAAATTATTCTAAATGCGCTGGCTTCAGTGGGCGCCAATTTGATTACATAACTAACATAACCAAAGGTCTACGCTGGTCCTGTAAAAAGTGTAGGAAGATGGATATTGAGTATTATAAGTTGTTTAAGCTTACTCAATCGTCATTTTCAACTTTAAATAAAGATTTAATAAAGTTGACCGAAAAGTTTAATGGCATGCAAAAGGCATTTAATAATTGTAAATTGCTTGAACGAGGCATTGGTGTGAAGGATGTTTGTAGTGTACAGGAGTGGGTAACTAGTATTCCATGCCCCTCCATACATGGCTCGAAAAATTCTGAATCTGAAGCATCGCTATCTCCCTGTATTAGATCTGTTGTTTTGTTTCTCTCTTTATAACTTCTTCATATTAGATAAAACGCAATAAATTGATACAGTTTATATATACATAAAAAGAAAAAAACCTTTTATTAGAGTGATTCACTGTCACTCGAACTTTACCTCTTTCTTGCTTTAATATAGCATTTTACATATATACAATTTACACAAAAACAAATATTCAGTTTTACATACAAACTATCCTACTCTAAACCAATTACATATATTTTTACAAATATCTCTTTGGAAGGTTCAGTGGTTCAATAAAGTGATTTATGAATTAAGTATTTTTTTCTCGTATCGCTTCTACTCTTGCTTGCGTTTTTTTTTCTGTTTTCTCTTCTTGTTTATATTGGCCTACCCGTTTTAATTTTCTTACTATCATCTCCATGCTAACTCTTTGTTCAATATGGAACAAATGTTGCTAAAATTTGATGACCTTACCGATTTCATCACTTATGTCAACACCATTGACGAAGCTGATTATGATCGTGATATGCTAGAGGTTCATAAGAGTAAAATAGTGTGTGGGTTTGATGGTTTCGAGACGTCGTTCCAAAACACTTTCAAAAGTTTCGATGCTATGAGACAGAAGGCTGAGATAGAAGCCATCAAAGCCCTATATTTTAGAATTTACAAATCTTATGCATCTTTTTTAAGTAATATTAAGTGCGAATTAAGGAAAGTTAACAAACTTGAAGTAGAGAAGATAGATACTAAAGAACACTTTGTCCCGATACCCTACGATCAGAGTTACAGCTAGCTCAATACCCTTCATTTCTGTGGACTGATTCCACTATTGTACTTTCATGGTTACAAAAACCCCTCTGCCATTGGACTGTTTTTGTGGCTAATCCAGTCGCTTCCATTAACGAAACGGTAGGCAATCATAATTGGTCTCATGTAGAATTACGAGAGAACCCAGCTGACTTAGCAATCCGTGGCCTCACCGCGCAGAAGCTTTCTAACTTAGATTTATGGAGGCATGGTCCCCCCTGGCTAAAACTTTCTAGGGATAGTTGGCCACAAAAACCCAAAATTCCAGATACGCATGAAGAATCTAAAACAATCAAAGTGCATTTTACTCAAATGACAGGATATACTTGACAGATTCTCTAATCTACCTCGAGCATTTAGAGTAATCTCATATGTATATCGTTTCATCAACTCAACTCATCCTCTTAAGAAACATAATTCCCAACCCCTCGGAAAAGGCCCTATAATCTATTCCGAAATTGAATTTGTAAAAAATCTACTTATTGTCATATGTCAGCGTAATCACTTTCCAGGGTATCAATATCTTTCTCGAAAACTTCCTCTTAAACCTTCTAGCGATTTGTTGGCTTTTAACCCGTTTATAGACTCTTAAGGTATAATGCCAATAAACGGCAGACTCATACAGTCCACTACTCTGACATACAATGAACGCTTTCCTAAACTATTACCGTATAAGGCCCGCTTTACTAAATTGTAACTGAAGCATACTCACTAGTGTGCAATTCGTGGGAAGATATGTCTCATGATGCTTGCTACCCGCTCCGAAATCAGGATAACTCGACTTAAAAATTTGGTAAAAACTGTAATAAGAAATTGTAAAACTTGTGTCCTGTACAAGCAAGCTCGAAGTTCCCAGATAATGGCATCTCTGCCTTCTGAAAGAACAACATTCTCTCGTCCCTTTATTCAAACAGGCATCAATTTTGCTGGCCCTTTTGATTTAAAATCTTACGTTGGTCGTGGATGCAAAACCGCTAAAGTCTATCTACTGGTATTTGTATGCTTTGCCACGAAAGCAATCTACCTCGAGGCTACCACTGACTTGTCTACTCAGAGATTTCTCGCGACATTTTCTCACGCTGAGAGTCCATCAAATCTTTTCTCCGGCAACGGGACAGCCTTTGTTGGAGCGTTCAACCTCCTTAAAACAGAAAAATTTTTAAAAGACGTCTGGAATGGACTACTATTTAAGAATCCTTCTTAAATCATCAATTGGCATTTCATTCCCCCTGGAGCTCCTCACATGGGTGGACTGTGGGAAGCGGGAGTGAAAAGCGTCAAATCCCACCTATTCAAAATCTCTGCTACCCAAAAATTTACATATGAAAAGTTTTGCACGATGTTAATCTGCATAGAAGGGTGTCTCAACTCTCGACCATGATGAGCAATGACCCCAATGATTTGAACCTATTAACCCCTGGTTATTTCTAAATGAGTGACGCAATTCTATCCCCTCCAGAACCCGACCTGTCTGACGTCACAATAAGTTATGCCAATTGATGGCAAAAACCCAAGATTTTATACCACATATATGTTGCTCGATGGAAAGAAGAATATCTCAAGGAACTACACAAACGTTATAAATGCAACTGCGCAACTACGAAATTGGGAAATATACGTAATGATAATCTCTCCCCAAACGTCTGGAAATTAAGTCGTATTACCCATCGTCAAAATCGGCTCCGCCATCAAAACCGGCCCCGCCATCCAGAACGTCCGCGCCATCAAGATCGGCACTATGACGTAGTGCGATGCTGCCTTTGTCCAAGACGGCATCCCCTGAGACATTGCTTCAGCTTCTTGCAGATGAGTGTTGATCAAAGGCGGGATGCTGTAACCCATTATTATTGCCTTAATTGTCTGACGCATTCTCATCTTCTATGAGAATGTCGGAGGGCAAAGAGGTGTGTAGACTGTGGTAACAAGCACCTCACTCTACTACACTTATCGCCACAACAATAACCGCCTCCTAGACGATCTGAAGATAACCAACAGCAAGGACAACAAAAACTACCTGGACAAACCCCCAGGCGGAATTGCATTATCATTTATCAAAATTAGCTTACGTCCTCCTTTTGGATATTTTTTTTTTAATTGAAAAACGTTTTTTCTTTTTGAATTTAAAAAATGGTATTTGAACTTTTTGTTACATTATTCTGCTCTCTGTTGCAGCAGCGGGGTGCGGGATGTTTAAGTCTGTCGATGCAGTGTGTGTAGCTTGGCTGCATTTTATTCGATATCAACTGCACGCCTGCAATCGCCCTAGTGTTCTATCCTTACATTTTGTTATATATCTTAGTTTTCCGTTTTGCACTGTCTCTATAAACTTGCTTAAGTATCGTACTCGCCTTCGCGCATATAAAATAAAAAATTAAGGTGCAATAAGTGCCTAAAATCTCAAACTTTTGAATTATAATAAAACATATTGTTAATTTGTTCTCTACCCTTTCATATTAAATTGTGCACCCTTTAATTAAGGGTTTGCCATAAAAGTCATCGCTTTTGCTACAAAATATTGAAGGGATATAGAATATAATATATATTATAAATAAATATGAGATCTGCAATCAAAAGAAAATCTGCTGGAATAAAAAAAAAGGGGAAACAGACAAAAAAACATAACTGGAACATATGCTGACACCCTCACCTATTAAAGTACAAAGGAGGCATACAATCAAGTAGAGTCTTAGAAATCATTTACACAGATGTTTGCGGTCCTGTTGGTGTAAAATCTCTTGGTGGTGCTTCTTATTTCGTAACATTTATTGACGATTTTTCGCGTTACATTCATGTTTATTTCATAAGAAACAAGTCAAAGGTGTTTGAAAAATTTAAGATATTTGCTGCACAAGTTGAACGGCAAACTGGTCAAGAGATTAAAATTGTTCGCAGTGTTAATGGTACTGAGTACGTTAACTCAGAGTTTCAAAAATACTTCGATAGCAATGGCATAATACATCAAACAACCGTACCATATTCACCCCAACAAAATGATATTTCGGAGAGAGCAAATAGGACCTTGGTTTAAACTGCAAAATGTTTGCTAAAAATGTCAAATTTACCTCAAAGTTTGTGGGGAGAAGTGATTAATACCTATAAGGAATAAATCTCCTACTAAAGTGTTAAATGTAACCCCTTACGAAAGATGGTTTTGTAGAAAACCTGCAGTTCATTATTTTAAAACTTTTGGTTGTGACGTAGTTGCTTTGCAGAAGCGTAAACAAAAACATGCTAAATTCATGCCTCGTGGTATAATATTAAAATTTGTTGGTTATCAAGATGATAAAGGTACTAAAGGCTACCACTTGTATGATGCACAAAGCCAAACGATTGAAATAGCGCAAAATGTCATATATTTTGAAAATTCATTCGAAAAGGATCAACTGTTTTACGATGACAATTCATTTTTTGTTGAATTATATATTTTAAATAGCAATATGCACAATTGATATAAAAGGCGAGTCAAATACACTCGAAAAAAGTATTATTTCAGTTTCCGAAATTGATACTGACATGCTTAAACAAATCGAAGAATCTATGAGTGGAATTATCATAAAATAAAACTTAAGCATTTTTGTTTTTATTTAATCTATTTATATAAAAGTAAAAACTCTTTCATTTGTAATACAACAGGTTTATTAAGTAATGATAATATTAAATAAAAATTGAAAAATAAAGACTTTAAGTAATAATGAAAGTAAGATGAAACAAAGAAAATTCTTGATATACACAGAAAAAACCTAACAAAATATTTAAATCTATACTAATATTATAAAGAGGAAAGATTTGTACTTTTGTATTTTTGTATGTAACGAGTAAACTCAAAAACTACTGGACCGATTTCAAAAATATTTTATTTATATATTAGAAAGCTACATTATCACTGAGTAACATAGGCTATATTTATTGCCAAAAAATGTTGGGGATCCCTGGACATTCCTACTATTACTAACTAACCCAAGGTGTAAAAAAATTAGTCATAAAATATCTTTCATCGTATACGCTGCGGAAAGTACTGGTATTAAAACAAAAAAATGTGTCCAACTATTGTACTTATGACACTATAACCCCTTTTTATACCCACCATTGATAGTAATATTGCCAATTAAGAAATTAAGTATTCACAATAAGTATTTCACAATATTTAAATAGTAGGGAAATCTGAAATCTGACAACGGCATGTGTGGATACCACTCCGGATGCATCACTAGATTCTGGAGAGGATTTTGGGCATAGGCAACGTTTTATCTCGCGAGATAACCGATTTCCACGCAGGTGAAGCTGCGAACAACAGCTAGTTCATTAATAAAATAATAAAATATCGCTTCTCTTTTATGGAAATTAACTGCAACTAATAATCCTGATACTTTTCGAAGCAATCTGGTAAATGTAAAGCCACTTTACATCGTTTACATTGCCAAGTGGTCTCACTTCGATTTTTGTGTTTGGCGCAAACATGACACCTTTTTAAAGGAAGACCATGTGCAACAATAATAATATTTTTATTTTTACAAGTTTAAAGAAATTCATATTATTTTAAACATTAAAATATACTGAGGTCGACGTCCGTCAAATTCGAATTTAGTACAGAAAATCTTGACGTCATTTCCACTCAAGGGGTTAATGGAAGAGGGTTCTCACATGCTAAACTCAGTTATTTAAAATCCTGTGGATATAAATGAAGCGCTAAATTCGAAAAACGCTGATGCTTGGAAAAAATCAATGGAAGCGGAATACAAATCTTTATTAAAAAACAAAATCTGGAAATTGGTGGAAAGACCACACAAAAAAAAAGCGTAGATTTTCAAGAAACGAACCTTTTGTTCGTCATTCCACAATTAGATTAATATTGGCAATTGCAGCTAAATCATGTGGATCTCAATAATGATGTTTATATGTTGCAACCACCTATGTTTGTTGATCCAAACAATCCAAATAAAGTGTGTAAACCTCAAAAAGCTCTTTACGGTCTGAAACAGGCTGGTCATGAGTGGAACAATAAGGTGAACGATATCATTTTACAAATGGGTTTTACGAGATGTCAATCTGATACTTGCGTATACATAAAAAGGAGCGCTAATGATATAAGTATTAAAGCAGAAATATATGTCAATGATATGTTGGTGGCAAGTTCGACTAAAAGTAGTATACAAAATCTTATAGCTGAACTTAATAACCATGTAGAAGCGGTTGATTGTGATTGTGAATGATATAGTTATAATAGAAATATATGTCGATGATATGTTGGTGGCAAGTTCTACTAAAAGTAGTATACAAAATGTTATAGCTGAACTTAATAACCATGTAGAAGCGGTTGATTGTGGTCCCGTGTCTTTTTATTCGGGCATGGAAATACAACGATGTGGATTGCTTGGTGATATAACTGTGCACCAGAAAAAATATACTGAAGAACTTATAAAGCGGTGGAATATGGATGAATGTAAACCTGCAGCAACGCCTTGGGCAAACGGTACAGTATTGAAAATGTATGAAGAGCAAAGTAAAGACGTAGATGTAAAGTCATAACAAAGTTTAATTGGTGCTCTTATGTAACTTGCTGTTATAAGTAGACTGGATATTTTCCATTTCCACACTGTTTCCGAATTGGCACAATATAATTCAAATCTTTACGAAGAACATATGAAAGCGGCAAAATATGTGCTAAGATATTTACGAAAATATCCAGAAGGTAAATTGAAGTATACATGTAATAATGATACACTTGAACGTTATTCGGATACTGATTGGAGCGGTGAAGTGTTCGAGAGAAAATCTCATTCAGGATTTGTTATTTTCATGGCTAGTGCTCCAATCGCATGGGAGTCGCGTAAACAGTCTGTTGTAGCGTTAAGCACTATGGAGGCTGAATATATATCATTATGTCAGCGTTCAAAGAGTTCAAAAGAAGTTATGTTTCATCGTAGCTTATTAGGCGAATTGGGTTTTTTAGAATTGGTGACGAAACCTACATGTATATATTGCGATAATATAAGTGCTCAATTTTTAACAAAAAATTCAATGGTTCAAAGGAAAAGTAAACATATAGATATCAAGTTCCACTACATAAGAGATCTTTATATTAAAAACTGTATTGATATACAGTACGTGAAATCAGAAGAAAATGCTGCTGATGTGTTAACAAAACCATTGCCTAAACAAAAACACTTTGTTATGTAATGTGTCATGTAATGAGTTATAGTGATACTAAAAGGAGTAAAATTTCTTCTTTGTTACTTTTGTTATTTTTGTTATGATCCATAATTGTGGTCGTCGCGCAACGCGCAACTTCAGAATCTCGCTAAACGCAGGGTATTTCACAATTATTGATTTTAAGTTTATGCTATCAGCCAAGTTGAGTTTTTTAGTCTGATTTTATTTGAAAAATTTGTCTTCTTATATATTAAAATTATTACAAAGAATTGATTAGTAAGCATAAACTTAAACTAGGTTATATTAATTTTGCACCTCGGTGCATGGGCATAAGATCAAAATTATTATTCTTGTTTTAAACCAGTAACTTATTTGGCATATTTGTTACATTTGTTTTTCCGACGTTTCGTCACTACATCGTGACATCATCAGGGAACTCTATAACAATAATACAATGTAATCTACAGTACATTTTGTAAAACTAATTACATAAAATATTGACTTACAGGTATTATTTGTACAATTTTTGGTTTTCCTTTTTTTTTTTTTCCTTTGTTAATATATAAATTGGTAAAATTCTTCAATCTTAATATATCACGTATCACTTATGTACGTTGGTCAAAAATTTTTTAGTAAGAAGTACTGAACTCTTTCCAACTCAAATAGTAAGTAAATGCGTGATACCTACAATTTTTAACTATTTCTATTGTGTGTATAACATTGATGTGTTGTAATTGTTATTTTGGAAAAATTAAAAAATACCGTTTATCTTCTATTCACCAATGTATTCACCTTTCCAGGTATGTGTTTGTCTGTTTTGTAAAATTATATAAGGTGTTGGTATGTACGTTTCATAAGTGGGTTTTGTCTTTATTGCTGGAAAAACAAATGGTATGATGTACTTGCATTGTCTAGGTCCCCTTTTTTTGTTGATGGGCCTATCATAATATTTCAGTATATAGAGGTTCTCTTTTATGTATCTCTTATGTGTGTTTGTGTCCCTATCTAATATTGTCGCGTTATTCAAATCTGCTATGTGTTTTGTCTGTCGTATGTGTTGTGCCAATCCAGTTTTATCTGTATTATTCTTGATGTATTCTGTGTTCTGTTAACCTTGTTTCTAGTGTTCTTTTAGTTGTACCAATGTAAACTTTCCCACATTTTTCTTTCCTATCCCCTACACATTCTATTTTGTATATAACGTTGTTTTGTTGTAGTGTTGGTGTTTTCGACTTTAATTTTGTGTAAATAGTACTTGCCTGTAAATGGGATTTGTACGCTATGTCATATTTGTCCCATTGTCATTATGATGATTTTTAGAGATATTTTCTGTAAGTGTAGGTATATATGGGACTGTAAGGTATCTTTTGTCCAATGTCTTTTCTTTGTTATTAACATTATTCCGATGATCGACTAAAAGTTTTCTGATTAGATAGTGTGGGTAACCATTCTTTTTTAAGATGTTCTCTACTTTTTGTCTGGTTTCGTTATAAAAGCGCTGGTCGGTAAGTTCATAAGATTTACGTATTAGGTTTTTTGCAGTGTTGATTAATTGCGTTCTCGGATGATTTGAGAGGTAATTTATTATGCGACCGGAAGAAAAAGATTTGGTGTACCATTTTGTGTATAATTTTTGGTCAGACCTAATTATCGTCATATCTAAAAAATTTAAACTTTCTTTCTCTTCCTTTTCTATAGTGAATTTGAGTTTGTTGTGGTATTTGTTCAGTGTATCTAATATTGTTTGTTCATAATCTTTATTTATGATGCTGAATAAGTCATCCACGTATTTATTAATAATTTTAATCGTTACCCCCTCCTTATTTAAATCCTTAATTGTGTCATCAAGTAGTTCGTAAAAAAAATTTGTCGTTTACTAATTTGTCATTTAATTTTCGAAAATCTACTACAAGACGCCATTTTTGTGTGTTGTCAGTTGTCTTTTTAGGTACTATTAGTAAGGGTGAGTTATACGGGCTTACTGAAGGTTCTACTATGTTTATTAATTTCTTCAGTTTGTGTTTGTGGTAGTCGATAATTTTGGATGTATACTGGAGTGTCATCTTTTGTCTGAAGTTTCTAAGTATAGAAGTTATTTGTCGTGAGTTTTTCTCCATCTAAGTGAAATATATCTTGAAAATCTTTGAATATCTCTATTAATGATTTCTTAGCAATTTTGTCCTCTTGATTTATATTTATGGTGTTTAGTAGTCTGTTTAATCGTTCTTTAGTAGCCTTGTTTTGTGGCCTCGCATTAAGTATATGGTAATTTTGAAGAGGCTCTAATTCCAATCGTTCTGGCGACACGACCGAGCATTGGCAGGAACTTTCACATCGCAACCCAGCCTCTACTCAACGCGAAGACATGGTCAGGAGTAAACAACGCAAAAACGCGTATGCCTAATATTCTGGTGACATCACCGAATGAACATGGTAGCAATAACAAAAGTCAGAGTATACGACAAAGTTCCTGTAAAAACAAACGACGTAAAAGTAATTTTAATACTTCAAAGACTAAGCCGAACTCAGATCAAGGTACATGGAAAAATAATAATACAAACAATCGAATGATAAGATCGAATACAAAACAAGACAACACAATGAAACCGTCAACGCTGCCGATGGTAACCAAATCAATACAAAGTCAACATTATCAACGAAAACATATGAACTGGAATAATTCTAACATAAATAACAACAAGCCACAACTATGCATAGCTCTGACATCAAGTTTGAGCACAGGCACACGGGTAAAGGATGTTATAACCCCTCAAGGTTGGCATGCCTATGGGATACCTTCATCAGCGTTATCGCAGCTTATACCGCTAATTGAAGCAACAATTCCAAGGATGCCAAAAGGGTTTAGTTTTAAACATATTTACTGCTTGAAGGAAGGACGGTTCCGAGTATCTTTTGCACGGAATGGAAAAATTTCTGTTTATGTACCACGTCCACAAACAGAATTATATACTAATCCTTTAGATCTGGATGTTGAGAATAACACCACCAAGTAAACCACGTAATTTCAACGACACGATCACCTTAGGATTTCCCCACACGTTATACATATGATTACTGCTGTGAACTATATTCTAAGTTTACATCTGGATGTTGAGAGTAACACCACCAAGTAAACGACGTAATTTCAACGACACGGTCACCTTAAGATTTCCCTACACGTTTTCTGAGGAGGAGAAGGAGTAGCGTGTTAAGCGAAAACACCAACCTGACTGGCACAAATTGTATTTTCATATATACGCTATACGCATAATTACTACTGTGAATTATATTCTACTGAACTCTTATTGTTTTCCACACCAACACAATGGTTACAACTTTATTTTTATATATACACGTTATACAAATGATTGCTGCTGTGAATTATATTCTAAGGAATTAAAAATCAAGTTAGGTTAAGTTACAAAGAAAGAAAATGTGTTAGATTAAGCTAAGTTGATTTACTATAATATAATAAGTGAAATACATGAATCATATTGAAATGAATTACAAATGATTACTGCTGTGAATTATATTCTAAGGAATTAAAAATCAAGTTAGGTTAAGTTACATAGAAAGAAAATATGTTAGATTAAGCTAAGTTGATTACATGAATCATATTGAACATTGTAAATTAGTCCTAATTTGTTTCCATACACGTTTTCTGAGGAGGGGAGGTAGTTTTTTTTTTTTTTTTAACGAGGAGGAAAGCATTGAAAGCCGCAGGTCAGTGTGGGGCCTTCACCCACTAAAACCTCCTCGAACGTCTGACGGTGCATCTCCCGGGACCACCGTTAAGTATTACGTCGGGAGAGCCGTCTGAGCCTAAGCTCAAATCGTCAGTGATGTGGTCTCTGTCCTATGTCGTTGTCGGGCACGCTCTTCCATTCTGAGGCGCCTCATAACAGACGCACAGACATTATTGACGCATTGGAATACCTCAGCGGAGTTACTCATGCACCAGCACAATCTGTTTGGACTGATTTCTTCACCTGTTATTTCTTCAATCAATTGCCGTTCGACACTGAATCTAGGGCATTTCAGGAGTACATGTGCAGCGTTTTCTTCCTCATTATTGCCCGTTGGGCACCAGGGTTCTGTATCATGCTTAAAGCGATATAAGTAAGCCCGAAAGCATCCGTGACCACTAAATATTTGTGTCGAGTAGTAGTCCATGCAACCTTGCTGCCTATTCAGCCATAATCCTATGCTGGGCAAGAGCTCGTATGTCCATCGGCATCGTGGAGAGGCATTCCACTTCATTTGCCATTCATTATAGCTGCTCTGGAGTATGGCGTTTTTCTCGGCGAGCGTAAGCTTTCTGCCTAACTCCTTCCTTCTGTCATGCATCCTAGTGTGCTGTAGCGCCATTATGTCTGGCGGTGCTATGCCAGCCAATATAAGTGCCGCGTCTAGAGATATGGTACGAAAACCACAGCATACTCTTAGGGCTGTAGCACGCCATAGTTTATTCAGGCTTTTCGCATAGCTTGGATACTTCTGAATACGGTTACTCCATATCGGTGCGGCGTAGAGAGCTACTGAGAAAATCACTTTGGCCAATAGTAACCTTCTTATTTGGCTAGGGCCGCCAATGTTTGCCATTATACGTGCGAGTGCTGTATATATGCGGGATGCTTTTTCGCACACTGTATTCAAGTGTGGTAAAAACGATAGTCTTGCATCGAGTGTGACTCCTAGGTATTTGATTGCCTCCATAGTGGTCATCTCATATCCGCCAAGATCTAGCTGAATGGTTTCTCTCTTCTTTCGGCTAGTGACTAGTATCGCCTCCGTCTTTTGCGGCGCAAGCTCTAATTTATGATCCTTAAGCCAGGTTGTGAGTAAGCCTATAGTAGTTCTGCAATCGGATTGTATATCTGCGAGTTCCTTGGCAACGATGGTAATTGCTATATCGTCAGCATAGCCAATGATACTCACTCCTGTTGGCACTGGTAGCCTTAGGACTTCATCGTATAATATATTCCAAAGCAGGGGTCCAAGTATTGAGCCTTGTGGGACGCCCGCTGTTATATTATAGTTACATAAGCCTGCGTCAGATTCATAGAGCAGGACCCGCTGTGACAGGTAGTTTCTTATGATGTGCGCCAAATATAGTGGTACGTGTTTTTTCCACAGCGCCTCGATAATATGGGGCCAACTAGCAGAGTTAAATGCATTTTTTACATCAAGCATTACTATTGCACAGTACTTTTTAGTTCCGTTTTTCCACCGTGTTCCTTCGATAGCCTTTTCAGCGATGTTTTTAACATGCATTATTGCATCGATTGTGGATCGCCCTTTACGGGGAGGTAGTGTGACGGAGGAAAATCGCTACACTCATTTTCCTCTCACACAAATCCTACTGGTATTATAGTGCATAAATCGTTGACACTTGTTTACGTATAGGTATATTATACAATTTTCTCGCATGCTATAAACGTGTATTGATAGAATTGTATTAGTTGTTAAGTTATGTAATCTGGCCACTCCACTCAATGTCCACGTCATCATACTCGGATCAATATACGACAACTACCGATCTACGTGGCAAAAAAAAAATGCCTTCTTGTCTAATCGACAAAGACGCTCGTTCTCTTTTGTCGGTGAGAGATACAAGTCTGAACATGGAGTGAAGAGTGGAAAAAACATAGTCAATGCACAAACGTAACAATTAAGCTAGGGTTAAGAATTGATTGAAGTAAAATAAATTACTGAAAAGAAAAATTGCAAAGCGAGCGTTCCCCATTACAAATAAATGTGCGAGTCACCCTTGAAAACCGACGGCTTCAACCCAGGCCAAGAAAATCTCGTTACGCGGTTATCTCGCGAGATAAAACGTTGCCTATGCCCAAAATCCTCTCCAGAATCTAGTGATGCATCCGGAGTGGTATCCACACATGCCGTTGTCAGATTTCAGATTTCCCTACTATTTAAATATTGTGAAATACTTATTGTGAATACTTAATTTCTTAATTGGCAATATTACTATCAATGGTGGGTATAAAAAGGGGTTATAGTGTCATAAGTACAATAGTTGGACACATTTTTTTGTTTTAATACCAGTACTTTCCGCAGCGTATACGATGAAAGATATTTTATGACTAATTTTTTTACACCTTGGGTTAGTTAGTAATAGTAGGAATGTCCAGGGATCCCCAACATTTTTTGGCAATAAATATAGCCTACGTTACTCAGTGATAATGTAGCTTTCTCATAGCGAAAATATTTTTGAAATCGGTCCAGTAGTTTTTGAGTTTACTCGTTACATACAAAAATACAAAAATACAAATCTTTCCTCTTTATAATATTAGTATAGTTTAGTAAAGTATAGATATGTTATTTGTATAATGTGTGTATTATGTGTTTATAACAAATATTGTGCGTCGAGCATCACGCAACTTAAGTATCCTGCAAGAATGCAAGGTATATTGATGTTTGTTATCAAGGAATGAGATTAGTTTTGATCTTTAAGATTAATGTTTTTCGTCTGAGTTTATTTAGTAAAATTAGACTTATACATTAAAATTATTACAATGAAGTGATTACTAAACATAAACTTAAACTAGGTTATTTTAATTGTAAGTGAGTGTGAGTGTTATGTGTGGTAATGCAACAATTTCAATATTTCTTACTTCATGTAAATTTTAAATTGAGTTATTACAATTAAAGGTGTGTATGTATGTTACGTGTTACATTTAAGTATTGCTTATAATTGTAAATCTAAAAATAACTTATATTAATGAGAAAATTAATAAAAACAATCGATAGTGACATAATTTTACTTTTTGCCTAAGTAGGCAAATTAAGTTAAATAAATGAATATAAGTGTGCACTATTTTGTAGGCACATTACAATATAAGTAAACGAGATAAAAATAAAATATGTCTGAAGTGCACGTCTAAATCTTCCATTTTTAAATTAGAATACAAAAAAAAGTAAAGATCCAATCGATATAATTATGCCCTGCACCGCCCTGTGGTAAAAGGGAATAATAAGTTTGTGCGGATGTGTGTAACTCCTAAACGGCAAATCACCTTCAATTATACCGATCGATTCAGAATCAAAATCTGAATCGATTTAACCATGTCCGTCTGTCCATCTAATTTTGTGCGCAAGCTACAGGTAGCATTTTTTGAGATATTTCGATAAAAATTTGGTACAAGAAAATGTATTGGCCCAATTGAAAATGGGCCGGATTGGACTATTTTTAGAACTCCTCCCCATATGAGGTCCTATTATTTTCTTGATAAAATTTGGTACAAGGACATGTATTGGCCCAAAAATTAACCCTTTTGAAAATGGATAGGATCGGACCATTTTTAAAAACACTCCCCATATAAAAAATTTTTTGGGATTTCGTAAACAAACAAAAAATTAAAAAATATTTCTGACATATGTATCATTTTGAAATTTTATGAAAATACAAGTAGGTGTAGAAAAATAAAATTTTTCATTTTTCAAAGACAAATATTATATCAAGTGGTGTAGGCTATTTGAAGGTCGGGCTTGACCGACTATAATATTTTTATATCCCCTGTCTATTTATGTTAATGTTGATTTTTCCCTACATAAATTCTTAATACTTTGCTAAGATTGTAATGTGAATTATTGATAATAACCATTCGCGCAGACATTTGCAAAGGTGGATTTGGCTTAGCTAGTAAAAGCCTGCTGATCAGAACTCGATGAGGGCGAGTTCGAAACCGGTTCAGGTTCAATCCCTCCAGTCACCAAGTATAAATTATTCACATTTTCAAATACATCATTACTACTTTCAACAAAAAAGTCTATATGAAATATTCATTTCGAAACACATAGATATATACATATATATTAATACATCGAAAAACTCACTAATATAATATTTTTACTTGTTTTTTTACTTTATGAAAGATAATAAAAAAAGTAAATTTGGCTTAGACCAAATCTTACATTTCTAACTACAATAGTGGGCCGAATATGATTACGCCTTATAATAGTGTACGTATTACGTATCAGCATGCAAGTCTACTTTTACGTTGAATATGGTTTTTTGAAAATTGTGGGCGTGTCTGTTATCCGAGCATGCATATAGGTCAAGAGGATATATATATGCACCAAATTTCAAGTTCATAGGTCAATTTTTGAATCATATATAAAAGTCGGGATCAGATAAGCATACCTAGGAAGGTACGCTTCTGTAGCAGATATAAAGATTTTTGTTCATTGTGTCTGTTATCCAACTATGCCCATTTTAGGAATTTTTGTAGCAGTTAAATAAATTTTTGTTGACTGCGGGCGTGGCTCCTGACGGATTTTATCCATTTAAAATATCGATCTGCGAGCAAAAACTAAAAAAGCCTGTATAAAATTTTAGCTCAATATCTCGAAATTTACGCCCGTAAGAATGCCAACAACAGACGGACACATGGACATACATATCTAGATTGGCTCAGTTTTTGATGCTGCTCAAGAATATATATAATTTGTAGTGTGTCTGACGCCTACTTCTGGGTGTTATAAACAAGATGAACAAACTTAGTATACCCCCATCATTAAGGTGGAAGGTAAGTACTTTGAACACATTAACGAGACAAAAGAAAGAGTACAATGCATCTGTCCACAAAATCTGCAATTACAGAGATACCAACCCAATGAATAAGCTTTCCAATGTGTTATATATGAACTATTTGTTAGAAAACAATTTGTCATAATTAATATATAGGGTTTATATTAATGTTCAAAACCCTTTCTTTGTTGTTATATTTGTAACAGGATTATATAAATTTAAAGCACTTTATTACTATAATATAAGAAAAATAATTTAAAGAGTTTCGAAAAGAAGCGTGTACCTTTTTATATACTGATGCCTCTAAAATTAATGATACAGTTTCCATTTCCGTTGTTAATGATAATATTAAAATAATTAAAGTTGGTCTTTTTAATGAATTATGTTCTGTCTATACGGCTGAAGATGTTGGTATTTATCGTTCAATTACTTTTGCCTTGCAGTATAGAGGGAATTTCTGTGTTTGTACCGACAGCCTAGGAGTCCTTAATGCAATACTTGCTCCTAATAGCGACACTTATTCAATAATGCAAATTAAAGACAAAATAATTCGTAATCCCATTAAACTAATGCTTATGTGGGTATCTTCTCATGTTAGCATTCCGGGAAATGGGAGCTGACATCAATGCCAAAGACGCCTTTATTTCTCCAATAGTGTTATTGCAACGAATAATAAGAAAGATATTTTCAATCTTGTACAAAAGCACCTGCCCGTCGTAGAGTTACCCAATACTTATTCTTATACAGAACATTACAGAATAATCAATCCTTTGGAATGTAAAGCAACTTACCCCTGAGATAAAAATGTCGAAATTTTAAAACCTTTTATAAGACTGCGACTGGGACATACTGAATTTACACACAGTTATCTATTGGTTAATAATAGTGTCTCTGTGGCGCATCAAATTTAAATGTAAACCACTTATTAGATAATTGTGTTGCATTGGCGTTAAAAAAAAATGTCCACTTTGGTCAAGAACCAGTTACAGAATTTCTCAAATCTCCCACCAAAAACAACATACACAGATTGTATAATTTTCTTCGTGACTGTAACATAATGGATTTCATATATATATTATGAAAGTAAATGTTAACACACATATTGATATTAATATTAAGTGAGCCGATTGCTTCTATCGCTAATGCTCCTTCTTTTTTTTTTTTAATTGTACATAAACTTGTTTTCTGTACAATATAAATAAATAAATTAATAAATAAATAAAAAATTCAATGAAAGATATTTTGTGATACAATGTTTATGTTATACATTATTTTCGAAATGTATGTACGTATGTATGTCCTTGTAGGAAAAAGAACCGCGCAAAACCATAAAGTCCATTTAGTGCGATATCTTAATTGTTAAAACGCAAAAATGTTTAGCAAAAGTATAAATTACATATGGTCAATAAAAATATATATGTAGAAATGTAGGAGATATCCACTCTTTGACCTAAGTTTAATATAGTGTTTCTACTTGTTACTTCCTCCATTTATTTTTGCTCACCTTTTTGTAAATTTAATAAACTTACCATTCGGAAATATGTAGATGTTGTTCAGTCTTGAATATAAGCTTTCATCCGTTATATCCCATAAATTACAATCCTGCCAAATGTTATGGTTGTCTATAAAACCATCCCTCACGTATTTAGAGTCATCACTTTGCATTTTCTCCTCCTGAGAGGATTGTAATTGCGTGATATGGATATCGGCATCATCAGTATTATGTTCGAATGTGGTCGCGGAATATGTGGCGCTATTAATGCTGTTATAAGGATTTTTATAAAAATTATCCAGTATAATTTGAGGCACCACGGGAACTTTTGTGATATTTGGCATGTGTTTGAGTTTTAAGCGCATGAGAATATGTCGTTTAATCGATTCTAAATTATCTAATTTGGCCTTTTCTCGCTTTTTACAAGAAAAACATTCTGACATATTAATTAATGAGTCATTGGCTTTGTACCCCACATATGTATTTTCATTTTTTTTATTGTCAGAATTGTTTATGTTAATAGTAAATTTTTTTTTCTCACGGCTGCTTTCTATATTGCTGTGCTGATGTGTTTGATGAAAATTTAACATAGTATGGCGATTTAAGTATCTTATATTTCTGTTAATTATGTCATCTTGTGGTAAATCGCGTTGACTAACATTTATACTATCTTTTGCTACACCTAAAGTCCAAGATAATCCCTGAAAATCCGTTCTATTGCTACTCTTTTCAACTGTTCTTGTAGTCAGAGTTGATACTTTTGTATTAATGCTATGAGTACTTGGTATTATTGAACTCATAAACAAAATGATTAAAAGAATAACATTGTTTCCTTTGAAAAAGTAATTTTTAGTTAAAAATTTACTTAAAGCCACTAAAACAGGAATTACGTCTATTCCAGGTAGGGAAATTATAAGTGTGCTATCTTTGTGACAACATATGTAATTTCCTTTAGAAAGTTTATTATTTAACACTGTTTTGGATAGTATCTGGTACTTAGGTTTTGTGCTTTTTATAATATAATTAATAGTGAATATTCCATTAAGAGTTTTTTTAGGCATTTGTTGTGACACATGTGATTTTACTTGTAAGAATCTTTCTGACTGATTCTGCTGCATTTTTAATCTATGCTTAACTTTTAAACTAATATTGGAAAAGTAAGTGCTAAGGCTTGCCTGCAACCAACACAAGGTATAACAATTAGTTCACTAAAATAGTGTCATACAATTTTCTATTCCTCTACGGTTTTTCCCTTTATAATTTGCTTCATATAGATTTAAGAGAACTGATAGTTACTCAACAATTTGGCGTTGTCTTAAAATAATATATAATTTTACGTTGCGTTGTTTCTTTTTAAATTGAACAAAAATCATTATATTTCATATCATCATTATATTAAATATTTAGATCATTATTTATATGAAAATGCTAATAAATTTAAACATATTAAAACCACAAATATTTATCACAAATAAATTTTTAACATTACTTTTATTTCACAATTTTTTAAATTTATAACATAACATAATAAGAGCTTCTAGATTGTTTGTAAATATTTTAAGAAAGTATACATTATATAATATAAAAATTTTGTTATATTTGTTGCTATGTGTAGAATATAAAAATATCTATGTTTTATGTTATGATAATTATGAAATTAATTTGAATATATTTTTCTTAGTTTAGAGAGTAATTTTTTGCAATTTTCATAAAAAACTTTTGAGATTAAGTAACATATTGTTCACACTGCGTCCGTGTGTCCGACTTATTACTGAAATGGTCCCTAATGTCAGGATATTTAACTAATTTTGTACATATATTCTTAAATCATGTAAATAAATATTTTTTTAAATGGATGAAATGAGATGCTGTCACGCTCACAAAAACTCATATAACCCCAAAAATAATATTTTTTATTGAAATTTATATTTAAACTACCAATTAGATGTGTTACGCCTACTATGTACACAACACTCTTTGTAGAATGCAATTAGTTCGTTTTTTAAAAAAGTGGCGGAAAATAATACTACAGAGGAGTGGATTTTTTCTACGCCATACATAAATATTTTTATTGTTTTTTTTTAAGTTGTTTCTTGCTAATAATAATAAAATTTATTATTAATAATTAATTTTTTATTGATATACTAATTTTTGCAATATTGCCACATTTAAAAAGGTTTATTGCCACACTCTTGATGATAATGCAACACAATTGGGAACTTGTCTTTTTGTTTGTCCTAATTTTAGCAACTTGTTATCAATATATCTCGTTCTGAAAAAATCTCTTATTTGTTGCGTTATTTAAGTTTCGTGTACTTGCGTGGGGTGCTCTACTACCATTATGTTCTGCTTGTATAGTTCTATAGAACCAGCATTGTGTGTGATAAATTTATTTTTGATGTGAAATGTCTCCGATACCTCATAACTATAAAACAGCACATAAACACAATGAAGTTTCGTATTTAACATTAAAACAAGTAAAGAAGATACAGTTGGTTTTGGACCATACCCGGAATACCCTACACATTTATACTTAAATAGCGTGACAGATATACCATCGCGCTTTTTTTTAACGACTACTAAAGTAGGTTTTATAATATATTTAAAGGTGAAATTAAAAATAAGGAATTTGTTAAATTATAATTTTAAATTAATATATAAATTTTCGCAATCTTAAAAACTTTAATTAATATTTACCTAATTGAATTAAAAATTTCTAAATTTAATTTTAACCCAATATTTTAATTGCTGTTAACGGACAGATATAGCACAGAACAAAAACAATAAACTTGGTATTCCAGTATAATGTAAAAAGTTCCGTTGGTTTAAGCCAAACCTTGAATAACTACAGAATTATCCGAAGTTTACCTCTTGGATATAAAGAAAATATCGGTGGATGTTTTATTTTTTTAATTGCGTTTTAACATGTGTGTCACTTCAATAGCTAAACTTAAATCGACGTTTCTGTTAATAGATTCTTTCACAGTAATGAGAAAAATAGGGGCTTACTTATTAGGGACTTTTTAGTGGTTGCAAGTAAAATAAATAATTAATTATACCCTCTACACTAAAGTGGGGTATAACATCAAGAAGCAGCAACAGCCGCAGTTATATTTAAGACACTTTCATATCATTATCAGCATCATTATCATAATAAAAGTATAGAAAAATATAGTTAATGATTCAGTCTTTTCGCAGAAGTATCGCTGCTCGTTTGTTAGTAACCGACCAAAATATCGTTACAAGCACATTTTATTCATATACTTTGATAAAAATAGTAAAGTAGTAAACTTGTGGAAAAGTCAATATAGATACATGTATTTATTTATTTATGTTTATTGTCAAGGATGTGTAACACCAAATAGTGTAAAAAAACATTTTTAAGTGTTTTTCTGATTACTCATAAACTAAAGAAAAATTTAATAATAAGGTGGTTTCTCAATTTTCCAACGAATTGCTCATTATATATAAAATTATATGAAGATAAAGCTGTTTATATGTAAAATTAGGTCGGGTCGTAATATTTATATATACATCTTCATAATTAAGGAAAAAGTGTTTAGAACACATATTTTTAACAAAAATTTCGTTCCATCAAGCTTCTGAATAGAATAGATACACTTGGGGTTGTTAAATTTTCGCAATTATTTGCTAAAATTGACTACCTCTTAAATGCAAAAGGTATTTACAAGTAGTAGGAAATTTTCAAATTTTATTACATTTATTAGTACACACATAAATCCTATTATAACCAACACCTTGTAAAAGCAGTTCCAATACCTAGTATTAATTAAACATTATTTCTTTCATTCTCAATCATTCTTCGTTTCCGAATACCTTGACAAAATATTTTGTACGCAGGTTGGTATTGGATTTGGATAAAATCTGGGGGCAGACACATTTAGGAAAGTAAAACCTTTAGAACTTCCAAATAGTAAGGAAACATGTTTGAATAAATATACAACGTATAACCAAAAATATATCCAAAAGTACAAACCTATTTCTTAAAAACAGTTCTTCACAGGTTTATGAATAATCTCATAATAGTGCAAATAAAACATAATCCCCGTCTGTACGTACTTTTACAAGTTTCACGCCCGTTTCACAAGTTTTTTTGTTGGTAAACATGTTCTTTGCTGATATTAATCATACATTGTGAAATGATTATATCCATCTTCCTTTTATTTTATATCTTCGGAACAGCTGGTCCAATTTTTATTATTCATATACCATTAAAATGTAAAAAAAACACTAATTTCGCTTTTCATTGAAATTACTGTAATATAGCTTAGTTCAGCACGTTGAACTTATGAGCAATGCACACTTATAAGTATACGAATATAAGGTGATGATTGCTTTTGTACAAATTTGTATACTTACTTACATAAAAATATGTAAAAATAAGTGAAAATATTATAGTCGGTCAAGCTCGACCATCAAATACCCTACACCACTTGATAAATTATCCAATTTAATTTTTTCCTTTTAAAAATGAAAAAGTTCTATAAATAGTTAAATCCGGTCCATTTTCAATAGGGTTCCCCTTTGGGCCTATACATGTCCTTGTACCAAATTTCATCAAAATATCTCAAAAAACGCGACCTGTAGCTTGCACATAAATTTAGATGGACAGATGGACATAGTTAAATCGATTCAGATTTTGATTCTGAATCGATCGGTATAACTGAAGGTGGGTGTGGCATTTGCCGTTGAGGAATTACAAACATCCGCACAAACTGAATATACCCTTTTCCACAGGGTGGTGCAGGGTATATTTAAAAATATATATGTTTTTATACCCTCCACCTCAGTGATGAGGGTATACTAAGTTTGTTCTTCCGGTTGCAACACTCTACCCTGGTATACTAAGAAGGAGGCGTCAGAGATCCTACAAATTATATATATATGTCCGTGTGGGTAAAATCGGTGAGGAGCCACGCCCACAATCGACAAAAATTTATTTATCTGCCACAAAAATTGAGCTATAAATTTAAAATTTGGTATGTACATCTATAAATATTACCTTTATTGATATGCTAAAAATTGGAGTTTTCGGATAAGAGACACGCCCACAATTAATAAAAATCTTTATATCTGCCACAAAAGTTAATCTAGGAACTTAAAATTTAGTACGTATATACACAGTTATCCAATTGACTTACATATTCAACGTAAAAATAGACTTGCGTGCTGATACGTAAGACATACACTATTAGAGGGCGCAATATATATATATATTTGCCACGCCCACCGTAGTGGAGGTGGAGGGTATTTAAGATTTAGCCCAAGCCAAATTTAGTCTTCTTACTTGTTTTATGTTATGTTTAGACAAGATATACAAGTCTACAAATTTATAATAAAGCAAGCAAGATTTTCTTATAAAGCGAACGTTTCTTTACTGAAGTAAAAATATATAGCTTAACTACCATGTTGAACTTTTTCAAGCTGTGCATGTACCGATTTTGTCCATTTGCAATTACAAATAATTGATAAAGAATATGTGTACCAAATATCAACATCTTAATTTTTGCATCCGTGAGAATTCCGAAACCAAAAGGTTTATGAACGTTTTCATTCTCAATATCAAAGTGTAGACAATTTCGGAAATTATATCTCAATGTTTGCAGCCATGAGAGTGTCGGAACAAAAACAAAGAAAATCTCAAAGATATGTGGATTCAAAGACGTATAACTCATACAAGTGAACTGTTGTCTTCTCTTGTCACTTTAGCTGAAGTGGTATAAGAAACAATTTCTTTCTAATAATTTGCATTATTTTACTTATTGTGTTATATAATTTATTTATAAAATATTCCCATATTTTTTTTATACCCTCCACCTTAGGGAAGAGGGTGTATTCATTTTGATCATCTGTTTACAACACATCGAAGGAAGCCTCGGAGACCCCACAAACCATATATATTCTTAATCAGCATGAAAAGAGAAATCGTTTGAGACATGTCCGTCCGCGTGTCCGTGTCCGTCTGTTGTTGGCACTCTCACGGTCGTAATTTTTGAGATATCAAATTGAAACTTGACACACTTATTCATAGTTTAATTTCGCTGTTCCGTATTAAAATTGGGCAAAATCGGTTAACAGACACGCCCACAATAAATGAAAATCTCATCATACCTCGAAAAAATTGTATCTTTAAAAAATTATATATCGCACAATACTATGCCTATCAAGTTGAAATTTGGTATATATATATAAGAGGTACCGTTATCCAACACTATGCCAAAAATGAGCGTGATTGAATAACGCAAACGCCTATAATTAAAAAAAAAAAACTATTTGCGTAAGTACATTAAATAGTCGTATACATAAATGTGGCTTATTTTTTAGAGGACTATTAAAGGTGGAGGGTATTTAAGCTTCGGTCTTAACCGAACTTCTCTATCTTGTTTTTTTTTTTGCTTAATTTTCTTTGGATATTTGTTTGTATACAACAAGAAATAGTGACGAATGTATTATGATATGTTGCTATTGTGATTTGCAGTTTAATTAAATTATAAATGGGCGTTGAAAGATATGCGCTGGCCGCTTCCCAAATGTCCTGAAAAGGACTGATAAATATAACTCCTGAAACTACTTCAGCAAGGTACTGCTGAAATAACAAAGAAATAAATAAGATTAGTACTATATTTCGTAAATATCAAGATATGCTTAATGGCTGTTCTTATTTAAAGCTTCTGAAAATTTTTCCAAAAATAAACAAATTCCGTTCTGGAGACCCAGTTGCAACAATGCCAATATACCTCTCTGCTGATATTCTTAATGTAGCATCACCTACATCTATGCGTAAATCGGAAGCTAATGCTGATGTTGTGACATCTTCTGATGGAGAGTTCCAAATATAAATCAAATGTAAATCATCAAATCTTCAGGTGCGGTAGGTTGGTTAAAATTGGAGGTAATATTTTAATAGATAACCTGCTCTTATTCCAGGTCAGGTTTTTTTCTAATTTTTTTGCTTATTTAAAATTGTATTATTCTTTATTTGGTTGAAATTAGGGAATGGGCGTATATATTATTCACCTTCTTCTGAATTCTCTATATGAGGCATTTTTCTTTGTTCCAAGTAGTATCCGCTGTCATAAAACCTACTGATATTCTAATTGCCTGTGGTGATTTTGATTTAAAAATGTAACCTGGGATTTTGATGAACAAATTGGACAGTTTTCATAATATAGTAGATTGCGAAAAAATTTTGATGGTATTTTTGGTCTTTGTCTTAACCGGGGTAACTTTGGAAGTTATTATCAAAATAATTTACGTAATCTTATATTTGTTAATTTATTTGAAATATCAATCTCTGATTCTGAACCATTTGTTTTAATTGAAGTTCAAATTAATTGAATAATTTACCTTTGAATGCCCTTTATCCTGATTGTACTTTACTTGAATTACCTCCAATCAATAAGGCAATATTATAGAACTTCATTTCACTTCATTTCATTTATTCACAAATTATGTTAGCTACAATATAATGAAATATCAGATCAGCCAACAAGGAAAAGAAAAATTATTTAAACTTAGACTTAAATTAAACTTAAGTAAAAATATAAAAATCAGGAACCAGCACAGGAACCGTCAACAACAACAGCAACGCTGAACAGCAATGATGAAAAGAATGCTACGATATAATAATGTAAAAAGAAGTTAAAGCTACCTAAAGTTACAATAATACTCGTATAACAAAATTATAAGCTTGATTATACAAATTATCAAATTAATTATAATTATAATTATTAATTATGTTTTATAAGATTATTATTTATAAGATTATTCAAAAATTTTATATACATTAATATTAATTCAAACAAATGTACAATATAAATGTATAAATATAATATTAGACACATTATGTTACAATACTACTGTACTACTTTGTAGCATTTATGAAAATATTTGTTAGAACCTTTTATAAATAAACTCAATAAACTTTTCATACTTCTTTTCTTTTTACTTTTTCAATAACCTTTAAAACACTGCGTTTCATTCTGCCCAGAGGTTATTGGCTCTTCGTGCTTGTGAGTTTAAAATCAAATGCGCAAATGTTCATTTTCACAATTTGAAGAAGCATACTCTACCGTGAATAAAAACGATGTATGGTGTTTAGATAGTGGATGCTCAGGACATATGACTGCTAATATAAATTTATTAATTTTAAAGAGAATCCTAAGGTACAAAATTTAGCGAAATTAAATTAATGGACTAGGTGATGTTACAATATTTGCAAAAGAAACAGGTCACTATCATAGATTTTTTAATTTTATCAGGCGTACAGGCGCCTATCATAGATTTTTTCATTTTAATGACAAAGGAGTAATGGATAATGAACAGACCCAGAGTTCATTAAGTGTGAAAATAATATCTCCAGAGCCTTCATGGTGAGTGTTAAATATTATAACTTTAAAAATGATAAAAAATAATAATTTTTTATTGCTATTTCTTTGCAGCATAGAAATTATTGATGATGATGATGATCAAAACATCATCAGAGTACCACCAGGATCACCTTCAATTTTTTCAAGTTGCTCAAGCTTGGACTGTGATTTCGATTTGCTTCAATGTGGTCAACCCCTACTTGCCTCAACTCTGGATGAAGAAAATTTGCCTTTGACGTTTTTTAATAATGAGAAGTATTTCAATAGAAATATATAGATATTATTGTAAATAAGAGATATTTAAATCTATATATAAAGTCATATATTAAAAAAAAAAATACATGTATAAATGTATATGTAAAAATAAAAACTCATTTTTCATTTAAAGGCTTCCTCAGTCTTTCAGACTTTCAGCAAGTATTAGTTTTTATTGAAATTTCATAGCAAACGTACAGGCTCAGCAATATTTTTTTTTTATACGAAAATGGTAAGTCTACTACTATACTGATATAGTAAAAAATTATTAAAATAAACATTAGTATTATATTATTTTTTATAGTCTTTCTTAGAAACTCTAAATGAACTTGGAACTAAACTAGGTCAAGGGTACACAAAAATTGATAATTTAAAACCCAACTGCATTTACAAAATCACAGGATGTAAGGGGAAAAATACTCAGTTTGGTGAGAAAATTACATTACACCTTAATGATGATGAGGGTAATTCTCTATGGATATTTTTACCGGGAAGACTGGAACAACTTTTCTATCGGAATGAATCGAAATTTAATGTTCCTATTTCAAGATTTATGAATAAAGAACAGGATCCAGAAATTTAATATTAAAAAAAATTATTTCTAATTTTATTTCTTTTTGAATTCTTTCTTGAATAGATATACAATTTTTTTATCATTAAAATTAAAATCGCTTTTACTGAACTGTTTTAAGTAAATTTTTAATGACTTGTGCTGGCTTTTAAATAAACTATAAATCAAAGAATGATGACCACAAGTGTTGGAAAAATATCCTTGCATTCGCTGTTTATTATATTGATACGTTTTAGAATTTCATCTTAAAAAATTTATAAACTCTTTTTTTGTAGGCTTTTCTCCTTTGTTTGTAGAGAAATAGAATGCAACCCAGTGCTCTCCTGGTTGATTAGATGGATCTGTATTAGCTATTATTAAAGAAGGTCTATGGATAACTTTATTAGACAATTTATCTGAAGGAAAGACTCCCTGAAAATACCCTCTTGTTGCTGGATTGTTTGTTAATGTATTCATATTATTTTTTTGTATTGTATTTATAATTAGTTTTTTTTTTTTGCAAAGTTATTTATACATTTCTATTTTTGTCAATTTCCAACATACAATCGTATTCACAGTAAACTATACAGGTGACAGGTTTTTCTAATTCTCGAACAAACTTTCCTTCAATGCGTATGCTACTTTGTTTTAAAACATTTGCGCAAAAATCGGTTTTTGAATGATCTGGTGATAGATTTATCGAACAATTGTTTATTTATATGAAGTCCTCCGTCAGAATGTCTTATTCCAATAGCCTTAAAGAGCATATTATAAGCCCTTGTTGATTTCATTGTTAATTCCCTATAATCGAATTCTAATGGTTGAGATGGTATTTGTACTCCGTTTACTGATAAATTAAAACTTTGTAAATAGAAGTGCTCAAAGGAAAAGTTTTAAATGTTTTATCTCCAGAGAAAGCACTATTACATACCATACAGAACACCAAAAATATTGGAAGCTGTCCAATAACCACATTGTCTAAAGATAATGCTCGATTTCCAGGATAAAAAGTAAAAGTTTTTAATTCAACTCTATTGAAAGGATTAAGTACAGGTTTTTCTTGTAAAATTTTATGATGTGCAAGAAGTACACCAGGATTAATTGTTATATAATTCATAAACAATTGAGCTTCTAATATATTTATACATGATTGTTTATCGTCTTTTTCAAGTAAGTAAAGGAATGGCGTTTCCAAATTTTAAATTACTTTCAAGTCCACGTTATTTAATAATAATTTTGCTTGATTGAATATATCACCATGTAACTTTCCAACCAATCCTACTATACTGCTTTTTTGAAATAATTCAGCCAATTGTTTTTGCCATCATGAAATATCTCTCCTGTATAATAATCTGGATACCAGCCAGAAGTAGTAAGATGAGTTAGTCCTGCATCAGTACCATAATTTAATAAAGTTTGTATATAGGATCTGTAATGATAGTAATTATCACTTTGCGAAACCAAAACTTTATTTAAGTAGATAAAGACACTCCGGAACATTGAGTGTAGTATATTATTTACTATGCTAAATGAGCTATCCTCTAAATTAGAATTATCTTTTGCTTTTAATTGAACCACTAATTTAATATAAACACTCGATTAATTACGATATGTGTCACCATTCCCTATACAGAGGAATTCAATTGTGCTTGGTGAATCTAATGATTGAATTGGATTATAAGAGACTTCTTCGGTATTAAGAATGATGATTTGTACAGGATGTGGTTCAAATAAATCCACTTCGCTTTTCATATATTCTATATAAAAAGACATATTGTAATTAATTTAAAAAAATATATCTTTAACACGTTTTATAGGATTAGTATTTTACTACGGTTTGGTTTTCCTGTGTTGTGTTTCGCTTTGAGTGCTTTAATCAACTGGTTTTTTTTCTCTTTTTGATACGAGGCTTTTTCCTTCTATTATTTTTCTTTCCCCTTTTTGAAACTGAGATGTAATTTTATTATTAGCTTTTCTTGATAAGTTAGTTAGAGCTGATTTTGTTTGTTCTGTTAAAATATCCCTAAGAGGTTTACGACCAAAATCATTAATAATAGCTGCTCCAATTTCTTTGGCTTGATTTTTTAAGGTTTGTAAACTTAAAATAAACAACGGTTTAATATTTTGAAATAATGATGCAAAGAATGATCCAAGTCCGCGTCCTTGTTGCACTATTCGTGGAACTCTATATAATGATTCTATATGATTTATACTTCCTCCCATCTGATTATTATAATATTGTATGTAAACTGTATCCATTCATTGCCTTTATATATCTGAGCGAATCGATATTTTACTTGGCTTATTTATATATTATGAATTTTTTATACCCTTCACCTCAGTGATGAGGGTATACTAATTTTGTTCTTCCGTTTGCAACACCCAGAAGGAGGCGTAAGAGATCCTATAAAGTATATATATTTTTGACCAGCGTCAGGAGTCGATTTAGACATGTATATCCGTGTGTCCGTTTGTTGTTGGCATTCTCACGGGTGTAAATTTTAAGATATTGAGCTGAAATTTTGTACAGGAAGTTATAGTTTTTGCACGCCGATCGCTATTTAAAATATGAAAAATCAATATAGGGCCACGCCCACAATCGACAAAAATCTATTTATCTGCCACAAAAATTTAGCCATAAATTTAAAATTTGTTATGTACATCTATAAATATAACCTTCATTGATGTGCCAAAAATGGACATGGTCGGATAACAGACACACCCACAATCAATAAAAATCTTTATATCTGCCACAAAAAATGACTTAGGAACTTGAAATTTGATACGTAATTACATACTTATCCCATCCACTGACAAAAATTGGCATGGTCGGACAATAGACACGCCCACAATTTACAAAAAACCATATTCAACGTAAAAGCACACAAGTACACACAAGCGCAATATATTTATATTTACCACGCCCACCGTTGTAGAGGTGGAGGGTATTTAAGATATAGCCTAAGCCAAATTTAATTTTCTTACTTGTTTTTTTCTAAATGTAAATTGATAACAGTAGACGTAGATGATTTTCGAAATTTACATTCCCTCCCCTCAGTATTATTTTTTTTTATACCCTCCCCTTAGGGAAGAGGGTATATTCCTTTTGATCATCAGTTTACAACATATCGAAGGAAGCCTCGGAGACCCCACAAACCACATATATTCTTAATCAGCATGAAAAGAAAAATCGTTTGAGACATGTCCGTCCGTGTGTCCGTGTCCGTCTGTTGTTGGCACTCTCACGGTCGTGATTTTTGAGATATCAAATTGAAACTTGGCACACTTATTCTTTGTTTAATTTCGCTGTTCCGTATTGAAATTTGGCAAAAGCGGTTAAGAGACACGCCCAAAATAAACGAAAATCTCAACATACCTCGAAAAAATTGTATCTTTAAAAAATTATATATCGCACAATACTATGCTTATCAAGTTGAAATTTGGTATATATATAAGTGATACCGTTATCCAATATTGTGCCTAAAATGGGCGTGATTGAATAACGCAAACGCCTATAATTTAAAAAAACCACTATTTGCGTAAGTACTCGTATATGAAATAGTCATGTACATAAATATGGCCATAGGAACTTATTTTTTAGAGGATTATAAAAGGTGGAGGGTATATAAGCTTCGGTCTTAACCGAACTTCTTTATCTTGTTTTTCCTTTATTTAAATAACCATTTACTCAGGGAATGACCCCTATACGTGCAAGCACGGTGGTGGTTAGAAGGTATTAGAGGAAGGAGGATAGAGGGAGTAGTGTTTGTGTACATTTGTTTTGAAATTGCGCACACTAGGCATGGTGGGAAACACCTCTGAAGGTAGGTGTTTCCAGGAGCGAACACCCCGGATAACATTAAATTTTGGTAATATCTTTTTATTATTAAACTTGAAATTCTTTAATAATTTTCCAATAATTTCTATGCTGCAAAGAAATAGCATTAAAAAATTATTATTTTTTATCATTTAATTTAATATTTAACACTCACCATGAAGGCTCTGGAGATATTATTTTCACACTTAATGAACTCTGGGTCTGTTCATTATCCATTACTCCTTTGTCATTAAAATTAAAAAATCTATGATGGGCGCCTGTACGGAAAGACGCCAAATTTTCTCTGCTTCAAATTTTTCTTCGGTTGTATCCAATTTTCGCTTGTTTTTTTTTTTTTTTAATGCGAACATAGCTTTTAAAAATGTCTCTTTGTTATTAATTTTTTTTCACTAATTTTGAAATTAAAGTTAATTCACTTCTTCTTTTTGGAATGCTGTTTAACAACTAAATTGACATTGGGTATAGCCAGTCCTTTGCTCAACATATTGCCTAAAAATATTTTTATTACACTGATAATCTAATGCAATATTTATTTATGATCTAGTGTGGCGATCAATTTGTGGTTTCAATATGTTTTTTATTGCCTACCCCCCTAAGTACTTTCACCATAATTCCATTGAAAATGAACAAGAAGAATTCATTGTACATATTGTGTTCTCAAAAGTCAAGCAATAGCTCAAAAAGGTTAGTGATCATGTTAGATAGATAACTAAGACAATTTTCATAATATTATGAAATAGTGACTTTGTGTATAGTCAGCCCGATGCTCAAACTATTACCTAAATATTTTATAAATATTTTACTTAACATTAGAATTTTACTTAAAAGAAATTTTTTATTCTATAGTCCCCATACGCGCATTTTTACCCTAATTCCTCTACATCGCATACTACTTAGAAAATTTTCAAAACTCAAAAATCATTAGGCTATCAGAAAAATTCACAAAGATTAACATGTTTTCTTTTTAGCTCGTAGTCGCACATGTGTACATGTGTGGGCATAGTTTGTACACACTTATGCTATCTCTTTTCCTTGTGTATGCTCTAAGCCTATTGTGTAATAGTTTTTCATATCTTAAGTGGCTTTTTTTGAAAAAATTTTGGTTTTTGTCCAAAAATTCAAGACACCTACACATCTACCTTCCATTAAACCGATCCATTCAGAATCAAGATCTGAATCGATTTAATCATGTCCGCCTATTCACCCGTATAAGTTTTGTCTAAGCTGTAGGTCGCAATTTTGGAAACATTCTACTGCAACCTGGTAGAAGGACGAAAGAGGAACCCCACCGAAAATGTATCGAGTTTGAACTTGAACCAAAATTTATAATTCCTAATATATTTTTTGCAAGATTTTAGGTAATCCTACGGTACAGTCTTAAGATTTAACTTCGCAAGAGGAGATTCGCCATTACGCGTGTTTTAGTCCCTGGATTGTTGTTCCAATCTCCGTAGCACTGTGAGTACGAAAACTGCTATGTCGCTGGTCATTTGCCAGTTTTGCGCGTTCTCTGTCATGAATTTAATTGTGTTTTCCACTGTACACATTGGGGAAGTCTTGTCTTTAAAGCGCCTGCAGTAATAAAATACATGCTCTGTGGTCTCCTCGTCGTCGCAAGATGGGCACAGAGAAGACGTGCATCTTCCAATCTTATGTAAATAGTTCCTGTAAACTTCATGATCGAATAAGAACTGCGTAATGTAAAAATTTACCTACCTAAGGTTCCTTTTTATCTATGTATCTGTACTTGGCAGCAATTTGTAAGTCCACCTTCCTTTAGTTGACATATCTATTCTGCCACTGGTTTGCAGAATTTTGACACACTTCCTTCTTTATTAGCCTTCTTTATTTCATTTGCCAATATGTCCATTGGGATAGCTCCTGCTACGACGTTTGCTGCATCTTTAGAAATCGTCCAGAATCCAGTAATTGTTCTTAACGAACTGATCATTTGTACTAAGCACAATTTTTGTTTCAGCTGTTTGATTTGATTTGATTGGGCATTGGTAGAGAAGCCTTGAGGTAACTACGTTTGCTAGCAGGGCCCTCGTTGCGCGTTTTGGTATACCTACTTTGGGTAGCATCCTAGATAAGGCTAATTGCATCTTAGTAGCTTACATGGTTCTTGAAGCTTTATCTGCAATCCAGCATAACACCCAAGTATTTGATGGCTTATTTGGAAGTTATGGTAACTTTCTGGATCGAAATTAATACCGCCTCAGTCTTGTGTTCTGCCAGCTTAAGATTAACCGACTTTAGTCAGTCCCATACAGTTTGTATAGCTCCATTTGTAGCCGCTTCGACTCCGTTTATGTGTTTAGCCACCGCAACGAGTGCAATAATCCGCAAATCCTATAATTTTCACTATGTTTATATGTTATAAGATTTCGTTCCCTCATCGGTATTATAGAATAATTCTCTGTCTTTAAAGTAGCTCCCAATAATTTAAAAAAGTATTTAACTCTTTTAACTGCATTCAAAATGACAGGCCAGCTTGTCGTATTGAATGCATTTATAGGGTCTAGGGCTACCACTGAGCAATATTGTTTGGCACCCCCTTTTCACCTTTTACCGTCAATGGCTATTGCTGCTATTTTAGTGACTAAGTTCACTGCGTCGATGGTAGATCTGCCTTTCCTAAATCCAAACAATATTCAGACAAAGCGCCTGCTTCTTCCACCAGCGGTAGAAGGCGCTTGTATATGATTCTCTCCAATATCTTGCCCAAAGTGTCCAGAAAACATATTGGACGGTATGCCTGCACTGCACCCACTTCTGGTTTACCTTTCGGTATAAGCACCAGGCTTTGTCTCTTCCAGCATTTTGGGAAAGTACCTTCCTCCAAACATTTTTGGTATGTTTCAACAAATAAATCAGGCCTGTCCTCGATCATCAGTTTAAGTGCTTTGTTAGGAACACCATCAGATCCTGGTGCCTTGGAGTCAGCTATATTTCTGGTGGCTATTCTAAGCTCGTCAATGGTGATAGGTTGTAGTTCTTCACCCGAAAGATCAACAATTGTTCCGGGTCGAGCAGATCTCTTTAAAAGAAGAGTGTCAATATTACTTCTTACCTGAGTCCGTAGGCTGGGGACTACCTTTGCTAAATTTTTTCATAACCACCTTATAAGCTGTTCCCCAGGGGTTTACGCTTGCTTCCGCGCAAATTTGTTCAAAGCACCACTTTTTGCTTGTTTTTATACCTAATTGTAGCGTTCTAAATTCGCTTAGGCGCTCTATAAACCCTGGCCTATTCCGTGACCTCTGCATTTTCCTTCTGGCTTTCAAAAATAATGCCCTTAGGGACTTGATTTCATTATTCCACCAGTAACATAATGTAGGGTATCTACATGTTCTTTGTTGGTTTGGATTAATTATTTGAATAATTTTTAATGTCAATTTTTTATAAGTATAAAAAATCAGAATTTAGTGTCAAATTGTAAAAAATAATTTTTTCTTCTTGAAAATAAAATTTTAATTACATATATTAAAAAAATTAAATATATTAACAATTAATATAGAACAATGACTTCTATAATTGGCGATCCTACGATCCTGTGATCCTACAATTTTCAATATCCCTAAATCTATTCTCAAAAAAAAAAAAATCAATTTATAGTTTCAATAACTAGCGGCAGCGACAACGACATCAGCAGTAATAATAATAATAATAATAGCGGGAACAACAATAACAACAATACAAAAACAACAATAACGACGAAAACAACAATAACAGCGGCAATTGCAGCAATAATAACAACAACAACAGTTATAAATCAAGAACGGGTAACTCAACGGAGGAATATCCACATTGATAAGAAGAATATAGAAGTTAAAGCGACCTCGAAGGAGGTGCTTAAAAAAAATTAGCCACTTTATATTACACAACTTTATTATTTTCTAAAATAAACCAAAACTTAATTATTTTCTGGCCAAATGGCCTTACCTCTATATATTATTCTAATTCTCTATTCCTATTCCTCTTGTATTTATACACTATAAACGCAAGTTAAGTACATTATTGCGCTTGGCCACCGTGGGATAATGCTGAGTGTGCATATTCCACGGTGTAACTATAATAGCACAGCTGCATGGATAGCAGACTGTGAGACGCCTTAACTCTCCCCACCTTAAAAAATCAGCGTCCCGATGATTCTTGGGGATCACCATTTTGGAGGCTTAAGCTTATTGTGGGTATGTTGAATAAGGCATAGACTTTTTTGACAATCAAAGTGATGATAATTATGATGATTAATGTAGCCAGAAGAATAGACGGGACTGAATATGTTACGGTGTTGGTTAAATTTTTTAATTTCACTGTGTTTTCGAAATTCTTGGAGTCGATATAATCCGAATCGACTTCATGATTTTCTTCCGCTACATTTATTAATAGTGATGGCAAGGGTTGTAGACTTGTTGAAGTTTCTGCCGAAAACTGGGTTTTACCCATAGATATTCGTTCATATGACATTCGTGTTATATACGTGCCATTCACCTCTCTTGTAAAATTTTTTGATGTTACGTGCAATTCATCTTCTTTCCCCGCAATACGCCAACAATACAATCATCCTGGTCCAAATCGACAAGGCTTTTCATTTCGCATATAGTTAAATTACCTAATTTGAGGCAACCGGGTTTAATACCGACTACGTCTTCTTGGTCTAACAGTAATTCCTCAAATTTTAATTTGATTTGCCTGCCCTTCAATATAGCGGCTTTTACAATTAATTTGTTATACGGTCTTTGACTTATTCTAGGGACCGACATCACGTACAGTAGATGCGTTTGATTAGAGTACACCGATGGCTTTGCATACTCCACTGCTTCCAACTCATGTATATATGGTAAGGTGTTCAATTCGTTCACCATATAGTTTTTTTCATCTGCATTTAGGATGTTCGTAGTTACTACGCTAGCTATTTGACATGCTAACACGATTTGGTTAATTTCGGCCCTTATCAAAAGCACTTGATCCAGAATTAATTGGCTGCTCATATTTACGCTCTCTGGTGTATTTTTTAACAGTTTTGTTATGCTGTTAATCTTGTTTGTAGGTTCCCTTGTAAATTTGATAAGATCGGCGTTAATTTTGTATTGGTGGTTGTTGTTTTCAATCAGACTTTCCTCATTTTTTAATACGGCTTCCCAGTCAGATGCATCTGGGCTACCAGCAATCCATTTCCATGCTGAGCCTAGCCAGTTTATCGCTCTACGATGTCTAGCAGTTTTAAGTTTGAGCAGATTCAGTCTCTTTATCAATTGTTGAACATGGTGATTAATTAGAAAATTATGCTTTATATCGAATGGGTATCGACCTGAGGCTGTTGCAACAGATTCTAATAACTTCTCGTAGCTTTCGAGATCAATTACATGTACAAGTTTTAGATCGCCTGTTATTATACGTGCCTCACCATCTTTGACTGTTACCAAGGGAACTTCATAGTGAAAAATTTCGTACGAAGTGATGTGAACCAGACATAACGTCATAAAACACTAGTATATTAAATTTTATATTTTAAAATTATATCTCAAAATTGAAATAGCTAATATATAAGAAATTCTCATAAATTTTATAATTTTTAATATTTAATTTCCTTTAATTCTTGCTTAATATTTTAGTTGGTTTTTCTCTACAATTTCATATTATTTTAAACCTTTAATAGGAACGAATTTAAATTGTAAAATTCCTTAATTATACATTCAATGATATTAATTTTAATAATAATCTTAATTATTTTTGAATGTATTTTGAATATATCTATTAAGTATGAAGCTGCTCTAATAAAAAAAACTAAACGAAATGTTATCGCTATAATTTTAAATTAACAAATTATACCAAACTAAATAAGTTACTTTCTAACGTAAATTGGTCATTTATACCTGATGGATCATCAGCAGTTTCGAATGCAGATCTTGAATCGATGGTTGTTATGTTTTATGATAAATTGTTCGATCTTTTTTCTCAAACCGTGCCTTATACCGCCATCTCAAATATGTGTGGACGACCCTGGTCAAACAAAAGACTTAAATATTTAAAAAAACAACAAAAACAGACTCTGCAAACGCTATGTAAAGTCCAATTCGTCTACTGACTATATGAATTTTATGAAGGCCCGTACAAAGTATAACTCTTTTAACAAACTTAGTTATACGAACTATATAGAACAAATGAAAAATGATATAATAATTAATCCTAAATCCTTTTATGATTTTGTAAATTTAAAAACGAAATCTAGCTCATACCCTCCGTCAATGAAGTACAATAATGATGAGTCCAGTAACGATAATACAATCGCAAATATGTTTGCCGACTTTTTTCAGTCTGTGTATGTGTCAAACAATGTGCAAAACATTAATTATTATAACTCAGTGTATTCTAATAATATCTATTTTAATCTCCTTAACCGTGACAATGTTCTTAAAAGTATGCTGGCATTAGACGATAAACACACTCCTGGCCCTGATGGTGTGCCGAATTGTATATTAAAAAATTGTGCATCTCGTTTATATCGTTAATGGACGATTCAATGCCTCCATCAAACAATCCTACTTCCCCAACTTGTGGAAAAAATCCTTTATTATTCCATTATTCAAAGCCGGCTATCCGATATCTCTAACTATCGTGGCATTGCGAAATTAAGTGCAATTCCAAAGCTTTTTGAAAAACTGCTGTCTGATACTCTATCATTTTAATTATCACCTATAGTTTCTGATTATCAGCATAGGTTTCTGAAAAAAAGGTCTACCACAACCAAATTGTTGGAACTTTCTACATGGTGTTAATGACGCATTTATTAAAGGTGAACAAACCGGTGTAATCTACACAGACTTTAGCAAGGCGTTCGATACTGTGAAGCACGTAATTCTGTTTAACAAACTAAAACATATCTGCTTTTACGAAGGCAATCTTAAATGGATTTACGTACCCAACGTGTCTTATTCAATAATGTACTCTCCAAAGAAATTGAAGTTCACTCTGGTGTGCCGCAGGGTCCCCTTCTATTTTTACTGTTTATAAACGATCAGCCTAGTGTTATTGTCGTGTACTAATGTATGCTGACGATGTTAAACTTATCTATACTTACGAGTCTGTGCGGGGTCAAGTTTTTATGCAGGATGACATTAACCGTTTCGTTAAGTGGTGTTCCAACAACTTAATGTCCTTGAATGACAAAAAGTGTAAGCATATGACCTTCTGTCGTAGGGAGGTGATAAATACAAACATAATTAATAATGTCCCAATTAAAAGGGTATCATCCGTTAATGATCTCGGCGTGCTGCTGGGCAGTAAACTAACTTATAATGCGCATATTAATACAACATAATAATAATAAAGCCAACAGAACTTTAGGCTTTATTAAGAGATGGTCGAAGGAGTTTCAGGACTCTTTAGTAAGGCCTATTTTAGAATACTGCTCTGTAATTTGGGATCCGAAATATGAAGTGTATACCAACCAGATTGAATCTATTCAAAAACAGTTTTTACTTTTTTGTCTTTGTGGTCTGCCACGGAGTCCTAACCTGAGGCTGCCCTCATACACAAGTCGACTTGATTTGATAAAACTTCCTACCCTCAAAAGCAGAAGGACAATGTTGAACGTGTGTTTTATGCACAATTTCATTAATAACTGTATTGATTCGGCGTTTTTATTGTCTAGCATTAATATCAATGTACCTCGACGCGCTTCTAGATATTTTCGGTTTCTTTGCATAAATTATTACAAAAATAACTATAGCAATAATAACCCGTTACGACGGTTATGCAAGACCTATAATGACAACTATCATTTAATCGATCTGTGTGAAAATGCTGATATAATTAAAATTAAATTAAAAAAATATTTAAACTCTATCTAAATTGTACTTTCATCAGCTGAACCATGATTGTGTAACTGATTATTTATTTCGGTTGCGGTGTCGGTGTCGCTTTCTGCAATCTATCACAGATCTATCCAATCCCGTTTATAGGATTGGATAGTCGTTCGTTCGTTCGTTCGATCCGGAATGGCTATGATAATACTGACACAAAAATATTAACACACACTTTACTTAACCGATCTGAGCCATTCAACATCTAAATTGTGTATTTTGTGTTCAATATCTTTCCTTTTATAAAATTTATATGTATTTTTGGTGCTAATCGTTATTTAGCTAAAATAAGAAAAATATTCCATTATTTCATGTGTATTTTTTTGATTTTAGTGGTGCGTTTGACAGTACCAGTGACATCGACAACGATTTCCAAATTGTAGACACCACCGATGACTGCGACAGACTTAATTTATTTTATTTCAGATTTATTTATTTTATGTTCTTAATATGGGATTTATGATATTTTTTATTGGAGTCCGTTTTTATAGTCACCCTATTATTCCTAGCTATATGCTTCGTGCAACTCAAAAATATTTATTTAATTATTTATTATTTATTTAAAGATTCATCCACACAACAAGACTTGCGTCTTATAGTTTAAAGTGTGGATGTACAATGTGTATATTATACATTATATTATTAAGAAAGCAGTATTAAGTAAACTTAAAAACTAATAGGCAAATAGATATAAATAATTAATAGTGAAGAAAATAGATGTTAACAAAGGAAAAAATATTATTCTCTGAGGAGGACTCGGTATACCATTGAACTGAAAAGTTGAAGATCACGTTGCAGCTGGCAGGCAAATGGCAAATCGTTCCAAAGGCGTATGGCATTAATGAAATAGTGATGTTCAGACAATGCTCGGCGAAATCTTAATTGGATCAAGTAACATCCCCGACTGGAACGGGCAAAGCGAAGACGTTCAAACAAGTAAGTTGGTACACCAGTATAGATGACTTTGTGCAAGAATAAAATACTACGGAATTTAAGCAGTTGGTTAAAGTTGAGACCGTAAAGTCCCGTCGAGTAGTCGGATATACGGTCGTATCTTTTAAGATCGTATGCAAAACGTACAATGTTATTATAGACAACATTCAACACGCGTCTATGTTCAGCATTACAATTAGAGAGGACCTCACATCCGTACAACAATGTTGGCATTAGATAAGTTTTGGCAAGAAGTACACATATCTTTTGCGGCAGGCACTTTTGTGTTGAGGAAAGCGTACGTAGCATAGAGTACGTTCTACCAACTACGTTATATATATGAGAATCCCAGGATAGTCCATTGTTGAAATATATACCAAGATTTTTGACCGTAGAAACTTGCTCAATGACATCGTTGCCTAGAGTATTTGTATATTACTATCGGAAACATTTTGTCTACCGTAGGCAGAAATAAGAAGATATTTAGATTTCCTGGGATTGATACATAGTCCATTGCGTGCCGCCCATAAATTAATTTTTGCCAGGTCCTCGTTCAGTTTGGATGCATTAGTTGTTACTTCATTGTACGGACATGTTAAAATCAACTGCACGTCATCAGCATAAATATGCATTTTGCAATGCTTTATAACAGTAGGCAAATCGTTGATATATAGGGAAAATAACAGCGGTCCAAGTGTAGAGCCCTGCGGAACGCCACGTTTAACAGGAAGCTCGGAGGAGGCACAATCCTGACTAGTAACAAATTGCAACCTGTCAGTGAGATACTGGAATACGCGGTTCGACCCAGGAACCTATTGCTAGTACCACGGGATGCTAGAGCCTCAGGAACTTGTTCCTGCTAGCATTATGGGATGGCCCCCTTGTGGGATCATCGTGGTGGTTGTGGTTTTCCCCTTACGGGGTGAGAGTAGGTGTAACCTCCCCACCGAGGAGTGGAGTTCATAACCTTACAGTATGACTCCTAGATCGGTACCTAACGGGGCGTTGGGAAGCGCATATCTTTCCCCTGCATCTGAGTTTCGGCTTGAGATGCCGTGTGATTAAGCCTACACGGCAGAAACACACGTTAAACACTTGACTTCATGTCAGTGAGATACGACTTAATGAGGCTTACGGCAGATGAGGAAAAATTGTATTGGTGTTTTAGCTTTGAGCGTAGTTGGCTGTGATCAACCGTGTCGAAGGCTTTAGAATGATCTAGAAGTATCAGAAAAGCTGCCTGACCATCATCTAGGCTTATACGTATTTCTTCGCTAACATCAATAAGTGTAGTGATACAACTATACTGACGGCGAAAACCAGACGTACTTGGTTAGTAGTCCGTGTTCGTTAATATATTTTAACATTTGGCCGTGCAGTATATGTTCAAAAACTTTAGAAAGGTACGGTAGTATAGTGATTGGGCGATAGTCGTTAGTGCTCTTAGGGAGCTTCCAGTTGTTGGGGAAGCGGCAGGAAGCAATGATGTAGTTGAAGATATGCGTTATGTATAGTAGTAATGTTGGCAGTATAATTTTGATGAACTTAGGATGAAGATCATCATATCCGATGGCGTTTGATTTAATATGAAGGCAGCTTTCTAGCACCTCATGCTATTCAACACATACAAATTCAAAGGAATTAAAATTAAACAGGACGTTGTGTTCGATCATATAAGAGCTTGAAGGATGCACTACAAAGTTACTAAAGAGTTGATTTAATAGGTTCACATCAAGGTTACTAGATGTTTTTTATTATCAACACCCATACTTCGTATAACTTGCCATGTACGTTTACTACCACTAGTAGCGTTGAATTTATTCTCATAAAATCTCTTTTTGGCATCAGCAATCTTTTTGTTAACAGTTCTACGAGCAATTTTGAAACTCTCATGCATTTCAGGTATTTTATAGCGCTTCCAGCACGTAAAAAGAGAATTTCGTTGTTGAATTAGGTTCTTAATTTCGTAATTAAACCATTTGTTACTAGAATTGGCAACAGTTGTTTTTCCGCGCTTTAAAGGAACAAATATGTTAAAGAGCGTACGAACATTACTTTGTAGAAAATTAAGCTGTAGCTCAGCTGAAGGAATGTGGAAGATGTAGTCCCAGCTTAATTCCCGTATAGCTAAATCAAGAGCATTGTAGTTAATATGTGGAAATACGTTTTTGATTAAATGAACGTGCTTCATGTAACCCCTGGTTTTAACCAAGTTTTAGAAAAAACTAATATGTGGTAATCTCAGCTCGGAGAATTCAGCAGTGTTTCATGTAATTTACTATTCAGATTAATGATATAATATCATTAAGTTATTATCTAGCTATTTTGAAGCAGTATTAGGTTACTCTAAATTAACTGGAGACTTAAAATTTACTTTAGGAACAAATTCTTTTACCAACGCACTATTAGGCCAGAAGTCTTTTTTTATTAAGCAATCAAAAAATAATAAAGGAGTTTAGAATTCGATTTTAGTAGCCATTTTAAAAATGTGCATATTTATAAACCCCATTTGCATTTACGAAATTCAATAATGGAACACTAACCCAAAAAAAGCGGCAAAGAAAACAAACAAAAATTCTACGCTTAATAAAAGGAGCCATAAAGTACATGGCTAATGCCATTCACAAAGATCTGAATATACCAAAGGATAGTGCCACAAAATATGTTACCAAAGTTTTGAGCCATCCAAATCTTCTTCCTCGCTTCTAAAAAGAAATGTCACTAGATATAGCTTTTTATTTTACTTCTTCTTTGTTGCTACATATATTAATGTATTGAACTAAGGATACTAGGTTTAAATCTCCTATTATTTGTTTGTACAATGATTTAATTATTCCTTCTAGATAAAGTAACAAGAAAAAATCAGACGAAGCAAGCCTTGTTAAGCAATTCAAAAAAATATTTTTGGGATACACTTATCTTGGAGGAAGTAAGTCATCGGCTAAGAAAAATTAAACTAACTGTATAATAAGTTAGTTTAATTTTTGTTTTTTCGCCACCTTAGTGATGAGGGTATACTAAGTTTGTTATCCCGTTTGCAACATCCGAAAGGAGGCGACAGGGATCCTCAAAGTATATATATTTTTGATCATTATCGAAAACTGAGTCGATCTAGATATGTATACATTTTCTTTTTTCGTTATTGCCGACGTTTCGTCGCTTTTCGGCGATTTCTTCGTGGCTTATTATATCCTTTATTGTTTTTCCTATATCAAATCGTGGTAATGTGTTTAACAATTATTAACTAGCATGATGATAAAAAAACATACTAGAACTTAAGATATTATTTGTAAAAAATATTTCGAATTTAACAATACAAATCACAGACTAACTTCTTATAGTATCAAAAACCGTTGATGAGATCAGTCATCAACGGTTTTTGCAGCAGCATTAAACTATATGAAACCTATGAGAATATGAAACCCAATAACAATGTCCTGATAAGGAAATAATTTATAAATAAATAAAACATAATCAGCAGTAAACGAAAATATCATGATAATTTAAAGACAAATAGACACAGATATATATTTAATTTTCACCACCATCCCAACACTAATTGGATTGTTGTCATAAAATTTATTTATTTAAGAGCCAAGTGCTATAGAAGTCTTCTTTCTTGTATATGTTTTTGTTGTAGAATTTCTGTATGTAAAGGTTTTCCTTTATGAACCTTTGTATTTTTTTCTCTGCCTAGTATTTTAGCATTGTCTACATTAGCTGTGTGGTTTGTGTTGAGTATGTTTTGTGACAGACCTGTTTTGTCAACACCCTTTTTTTATGTCATTGGTGTTTTCTGCTATTCAAGTCATGAGAGCTCTTTTGGTTTTGCCAACGTAATTCTTACCGTAGCTTTCGTTATCTTTACTTAAGAATTTTATTTTGTATATTACGTCGCTTAGTTGTTCTGTCGGTGTTTTAGTTTTAGCCTTGCTGAAGATGTTGGCTATTGGTAAATGAGGTTTGTATGTCATAGTAAGCTTTTTGTTATTGTTTACTTTATTATTGAAGATATTATCAGTAATTCTGGGTATAAAGGGTACTGTATTGTAATGGTTACCACTCGTATTTTTGGTGTCTGTATGCCTGTTTTTAATGAAAGTATGTATCTTGTGGGAAACTATTCTTTCTAAGGATATTACTGACTTTAGCAAAAACTTCTTTTTGGTATTCTGGATTTGTTAGTGAGTCTGCCCTATTTATGAGGTTCTTAGCTGTATTAATTATTTGTGGGCGAAATCGATCAAGAGCCACACTCACAATCTACAAAAATGTATATATTACAAAAAGTAAGTGCCCAAAATCGATAAAAATTTGTATATCTTACAAAAAAATTTACCTATGAACTTTAAATTTGGTGCTCATATTTAAGGTTATCCTATTCATCGATGTAACCAAAATTTTTGGGGTCGGATAACATACACGCCCACAATTTAGAAAAAATCATATGAAACGTTATACATACACCATCAGAGGGCTAAATATATATCTGCCACGACCACTGTTGTGGTTATTTGCTCTAACAGACGGAGTATGACCCTATCCACACACACTCCTATAAATGATTCTATGCACTCTGAACTTCAAGCATACTATCTCATTCATACAGTCAGTGTATATATCTTCCTTGTAACTGCGAACCGACAGCAGATCCCCAAACACATTAACTTACACCGAAGTTTCCCTGTGAACTTCAAGCTAAGCGGACGTGTCGCAGAGAATTAAATACATTTTCTTTGTTTAACAATAATAAAAAAACTAACGGTCGACAAATTGTGTAAATAGTTATTTTTATTAGTGACAAGAAACGGAACGTGTAATAAGGAACATATAACACATCTTTTACTTATTCTGCGATTGTAAAATTGCGTATAAATTTTACAATTGTGCCACGGATTGGAACATGCTATTGACTAACCAAGTAGCATCGCCAAATGCCGAGGGCCCCAGACAAGGAGAAGGTCTGCCAAAAAATGATGATGGTACGAAAAACAGTGCGCAAAATTTTGATAGTCCATTCATAAAGAGTAGTCGTACGGCTCGTTCCCCGGTGAAAGGTTACTGTAGCAAATTCAACAAAGAAGCCACTCTTCACCACCAGCCGCAGCAGAGAGTACACATCAAGAGGACTGCTTGGTAGATGCATTCAAGCAATTAGGCGTTAAAATTGGTAAATTAATCGCAATGATGGGAGGAGGTCGACGGTCTATTAATAACCCCATGAGAGATTTGGTAGATGAAATATCTAACTTGTATAAAAAAATGTAAGTAGATATAAATCAAAAGAACAAAAAAGTTTCTGGTGTCGACGGAACGACGCAAACCTCACACTTATTAAATATAAGGACGTTACTCCGAAGAGATTAAGAGAGTTATTGTTAAGTGCTTCCTTGTCGCCAAAGGATTCTACTTTAATAAAATGGGGCAAGCGGACGAAGGAAGTTCAAAAAACCCCATCACTTAGCACTCCGGTAAAAACCCCATCAGATAAGCAAAGCTATCTACGAGGCCAACATCATAGCCATCTAAAAAAGCCAGGAAGCCTGAGGCAATTGTTATAAAAAAGACAGGTGATCTATCATATAGTGATATAAAGGTAAAGAGTGATACGGCGCTGCAAAAGGTGGGCGAAAATATTGCCAAGATAAGCAAACACTTAATGCGAAATGCTGCTAGAATTTCAGCAAAACTCAACAGCAGATAATTCTCTCTTCAAGCAGTTGATCGAAAAAACTTTGGATCAAGAGGCAAGCGTTAAATTAATAAAAATTGATGTCAAAACAGAGACCTCAAAGACCTCGACGAAGTGACAACAACTGACGATATCTTAGCAGCAATTAATTAAGAGTTCAGCAGTTTCATTGCCGAGAAAAAGGAAATATTATTCTTAAAAAAGAACTTACGCCGGTACTTAGACTGCATCACTATCGGTTTCAAGGACGCTTGCAACAGCTTTACTAGAAGCAAGGAAAATAAAAATTGGCTGGGTTTTATGTAGGATAAGAAAGAAATCCATCCTTACACGGTGCTTCAAATGCATGGAATTTGGCCATATAGCTAGAAATTATAAAGTTAGCCAAGACAAAAGTAGGTTAGGTTAGGTTTGACGGGTGTGCGCCTATGAAAAGCGCTTCACTTAGGCCAGTAGGTAGGTCCATTGTGATACCCGACGAAACATAACACAGAGTTTTCAGATGAGCCACCCGGAGGCGGCTATAAAACGATTAAATATTAGCATCCGCTAGTGACCCTAGACCCTCTGGGAATCTAACTCCAAATGTTTTGTGTATTTTCCCTGTAGGGCCGGGCAGGGCCCCGCCCTGAAACGAAATACCGGCATAGGTGCTTCGTCCAAGGATCACGGGCAACAGTAATATTGCAAAAAGCAAATTATGTAAAGATCCCCTGGATAATTTCCAGGGATCATAACTACCTTTTAGCAAACATAACATAAATGGGTAGGTCCCCTTTGTGGGAGCATCGCGGGGGCTGTAAATTCGCTGGTAGTGCATGGTTGAAAACCCTGGTCACCAAGGGGTGAACTCTACATAGCCTATGATGTAAGTCCTAAAGTTGGGACCTCCTTCGGGGGGGGGGGGGGGGTGCGCCAGGGACGCTTAATTCCCTTTAAAACGTCCATTCTATGTCTCAACGATGGGTATTGGACGATAAACACACACTTCATGTAGGGCCGGGCATTCACACAGCAGTTTCAACCTTTCAACCACAGCAGGTGCTCCACAGTTTCAACCTTTTCCTCGTCCCTGCAGCTTCTACAGAAGTCATTAAACATTAGGACAGAAGTTAATGTTGTTTAAACTGTAGTGACCTTAACCATTAAGTTAAACGAATAGACCATATTGTATTATCTGCAAAGAGCAAGGAAAATCTTTTAAGCACTCCCTGGTGGGCAAAGGATGCCCTGTAAACCAAGGAGCAACCTAGTTAAAAAGTCCAATGAAGTTAATGCAGATTAATGTTAATCACTGTCGCCTTGCTAAGGCAAAACATCAGAGATTTTAACATTGATGTGGTGCTCATCAGTGAACCGTACAGAGTGGAATCAACGGCGGACTGGATGAAAGACAACACGGGCGGGGCTTCAATGTGGCACTGTGGCCTGCAATCAACTACACCATTTTAAGGTTAAATTGAGAACTTCCAAATTATAATTGAGAACTTGCAAGTTGAAATTGGGAAACTGAAGTTTTAAATTGAGAAAACCAAACTCAAATTGAGAAAACTAAATTGAAATTGAGAAAACCAAGTTCAAATTGAGAAAACCAAGTTCAAATTGATAAAACCAAATTCAAATTGAGAAAACCAAATTGAAATTGAGAAAACAAAATTCAAATTGAGAAAACCAAATTGAAATTGAGAACTACCAAATTGAAATTGAAAAAAACAAATTCAAATTGAGAAAATCCAAATTGAAATTGAGAAAACCAAGTTCAAATTGAGAAAACAAAATTGAAATTGGGAACTCCCAAATTTAAATTGAGAAAACCAAATTGAAATTGAGAAAACAAAATTGAAATTGGGAACTCCCAAATTTAAATTGAGAAAACCAAATTGAAATTGAGAAAACAAAATTGAAATTGGGAACTTCCAAATTGAAATTAGGAACTTCCAAATTCAAATTGAGAAAACCAAATTGAAATTGGGAACTCCCAAATTATAATTGAGAAAACCAAATTGAAATTGAGAAAACAAAATTGAAATTGAGAAAACCAAATTGAAATTGAGAAAATCCAAATTGAAATTGAGAAAACCAAGTTCAAATTGAAAAAACCAAATTGAAATTGAGAAATTTAAGTTTTTCCAAATTGAAATTGGGAAAGTAAAGTTTGAAATTGAGAAAACCAAATTGAAATTGAGAAAATCAAAATTGAAATTGAGAAAATGAAACCAAATTGTAATTGAAAAAAATTAAATTGAAATTAGGAATTCAAAAATTAAAATTTTAAAATTTATCTCGATTGAAATTGGGAAAATCAAAATTGTAATTGAGACAATAAAATTTGAAATTAGTAAAATCCAAATTGAAATTGGGAAAATAAAAATTGATATTGAGAAAATCAAAATTGAAATTGGGAACTTCCAAATTGAAATTGAGAAAATAAAAATTGAAATTGGTAATTTAACATTTGAAATTGGGAAAATACAAATTGAAATTGAAGGAATGCACTTTAAAATTTAAATTATAAGTTAAGAAAATTAATATTGATAATTGGGTTTTTAGTAAATAAGATAAACCAATTTTTATGCTTCAAACTTAAATGTTGTGTTATAACGACATTAAAAAAAGTCTTACTTACTGATACAATTAAACTAATTATAACATAACTTGTGTAACTAAATTGTCGTATAGAACCGACTTTAATATTTTTATTTGTGTATTATTGATTTGTTAATAAACGGTAGGATTACATTATTTTTTGTCAAAAATCACAATACACAAATATAGATGTGTATTTACTTTAGTTTTTAATTCATTTACAATATATGTCTAATAGATACTTTTTGGATCAATTTTTTACGGTCAATGGCCTTGTAGAATGTAGCGTCGATAATATATGGTGTGACAATACGAACTCATAGATGTATGCACATATATCATTAATCTTTATTTTAATTTAAAGGCATAGTAGTAAATATATTTGAATTATCCCACTCTAATTGGCTGACGTTAGCAAAAGATCCATTAACTACAAAAAAAAAAAACTTAAAAAGGAAAATATTAATATAAATACTGTCATACTACCTTCTTCTCCTTCAGTATCAGTACTTTCCGATTGGGAATTATCATCAGATATGAATTCACATTGCATAGGATTAATGGTTATTGTTAGAGATGAGTTATCCCAAATTAGACTTTCTCCAATGTTCTAGTTTAACTCATAATATATTACGTTTTCAATATATTTTGAGGAAAATATTTACCAACCTTTGCGCAGGATTGATATTTGTGCTTCTTGTTATTCATTAAACGGGCAATAGAAATTCCGCTTAGGACTATAACGAAGAACACGCAAATCAATATAATAAGCGTGCTTGGACGAATACTTTCGACTGAAAAGAAATCAAATCATTTGGATTATAAGAGTGCCTCTATATATATAATTCTATTTAAATGTTTAAATGAATAGGTGAACACTTTCTAAGAACATTTTTAAATTAATAATCTTGATGATTTGATTATTTCGCTTTTTTAAGGACTGTAGTTAGATTAAATTAGTAATTAAGTTATGTATTTATACATACATTCTTTTCTTTTCTCTCTTTTTTTTCCAGTGCACTGTACGAGTTTTTTAAACTTATTAGTGCATTCTTTAAAAAAAATAAAATAAATAAATAGCTAAAGGTAAATAACCTATACTAAAAATGGGTTACCAGTCTAAAGCAACAGACGAGTTCAAATTCCAGTTAAAACTTTTAAATCTGCGGGATGATTTTTAATTGCGACAGATACATAATACATAATCGGTACATGATTATGGTGTACAATAATTAAACTTATTTATTTTATATTTTTTTCACCCATATTACCAAATACCAACGATATTATACAAATCAACGTTTTTATATTTAGAAATTGATAAATAGTGTCACCTCATTCAACCCAAACACTCTAATACTAATACGTATTATAGTTTCATTGATGAACTACACTAGATTTATATCCGAATATATATTGAAAGAAAAGTCAGAAGCATTAAACTGTTTTAAAAAATTTCGTAACGAGGCAGAAAATAGAAATGGATTTAAAATAATAAAATATTTTGTACAGATAATGGACGTGAGTATTTCAATTCTAAATTAAAATTTTTCTACAATTAAGCATCAGATGCCTTGTAGAATATAAATACAACCTCCCTACTAATTAGTAGGTATTTTATATATAACAAAATAAGTTCCTTCACTTTATAATTTAAGCACACATGGAGTCATTATTGAAATATATTATATGAAATATATTATTATTTAAAAACAATTTGCTACATGGTGCAGCCGGGTGTTGGAATATGGAAATTTATATGACATTGTAATAAGAAATATTACATAAATGGTTGTAAACAGATCAAAAAGCAAATTAAAATTTACAAAAGTCCACGTGGTGACAAAAAATAGAAAAGAAAAAATCATAATTACAAAAGAAATTAAAATGGATTATGTTAAAAAATGGAATGATTTAGATTTATCGGAAAATGCTATGGAAAATTAGAATGATTTAAAAAAAAAACTTTCAAATATTTTTAAAAGCAGCAGGTATGGAAAATGATGGCTGTACTTTTGAATCAGATTGGTGATGCAGTTAGGAAAATTTATAGAACACTCAGTAGTAATGACGATTCTAAGAAATTAGATAAACTATTTGAAATATTTAATAAATATTGCGCACAAAGAACAAACACTTTGTACGATAGATTCAAGTTTTATATGTGCAAACAAAAAATGGGAGAATTGTTTGAAAATTTTTTACAAGATTTAAGAAAAAAAATAAACACGTTTAATTTTTAAAATAAAGAAGAAATTCTACGTTATCGCATTGTTTGTGGGATTCACGATTTGAAATTAAGAGATAAATTAATTTAAATGATAGATCTTACATATGAACAGGCACGAGTCATGTGTAGATTAGCTGAAAAAAATGTTGAATAGACGGACAAAGGTGCTAAGCTGTGGGAAGTTAAAAAATGGAAAAAGCATCAACCTAAACGATATAAAACGTTACAACCATGAAAAAATAAACAGCACAATTATAAGAAAATTAAGCAGAAACCTGAGGAGACATTTTATGTAATAAGAAATTGGAAATTGTGTGGAGCATCTCACAAAAAAGAACGTTGTCCAGCGTTTAGAGAAGTATGTACGAAATGCAATCGGAAAAATCATTTGGCAGTGGCCTGTAACACGAAGGAAGTTACTAAAATAAATATTCAGGTTATGGAAAATTATATTGTAGATAGTTTTTGTTTTTACATTAATAATTTTAATTCTAGTTGGAATGAAACAATTATTTTATGTAATAAAACTGCTGTTGACTTTAAACTGGATTCTGGATCAGACGTCAATATTATTTCAAAAGTATTTATGATAAATTAAATAATCCTAATCCAATTGAAAAAACAAACATCATTATTCGTGTTTATGGAGGAACTGCAATAGTGCATATTTGAATGGAGATCTTCATGAAGAGATATATATCAAACAACCAGAAATATTTAAAGATGAACAAAATTCGAATAAAGTTTTACGTTTGCAAAAATCTTTATATGTTCTAAAGCAGTCAGGCCGCGAATGGAACTCAAAACTTAATTCGCATCTTAAAACTCTTGGATTCAGAAATTGTGAAACTGAGCCTTGCTTATATAAAAAGAAACAAGAAGGTGTTATAATATTAATTGTTGTATATGTTGTTGACATGATTATTGCATATAAAAGCAAAAAACTTTTAGAGCAAACAAAAATTCAGATTTAAACGGAATTTGATTTGGTGGACAAGTTATCTGTTTTCCTTGGAATGGAAATCGAACGAGAAGGAGATTTGGGTCCTATATCTATTGGACACCCCAGATATATAACAAACTTACTACAACAATATGGCATGAGTAATTGTATAATAGCTGAAACTCCTCTCGAATCAGGTTTTAAAATAGAATGTGATAAAAATTGCAAAAAAGTGAATGCCACAAAGTTCCAGTCTATTATAGGAGCACTAATGTACCTGGCAATAACAAGTCGGCAAGATATATTACATTCGGTTGCCAAACTGTCTCAAATGAATAGAGATCCCCACGTTGAACATATGCTAGCGGTTAAACATCTTCTAAGGTACTTGGCAGGTACTATTAATTTAAGATTGTTCTATGGTGTAGGTAATGGCAAGCTTAAGGGATTTGCAGACGCAGATTGGGGTGGAAACACGATTGATCGAAAATCTTATACGGGATTTCTTTATTACTTTGGCGATTGTTTGATTTCATGGGAATCTAAAAAGCAGCCAACCGTAGCATTGAGTAGTACTGAAGCGGAGTACATGACAATGTCAAATGCAGCGAAAGCAGCCATTTATTTGAAGAGGCTAATAAATGAATTATACAAGAAGATGAAAATCCAGTGGTACTTAATGTGGATAATCAAGGTGCTTTAAAAATAGCATCGAATCCAGTACTTCACAATCGATCCAAGCACACAGATATAAAGTACCATCATATTAGAGAAGTTGTTAATAAAAAGCAGATCGAATTAACATATTGTAGCACGGATGATATGGTAGCAGATATTATGACAAAAAATTTGGCAAAAATTAAACATTAAAAATTTACCAAATTAATGAATTTAAATGATATGTTTAACACTAGATTGCCTGAGCAAGTCATTTTGACTGCTTTTTAATTTCAATTAGAAAAATGATTATGTATATAATGTCAGAATTTCTTACAACTTTGTGACTTTTTCTACAACATATAAATACGTTTATTTATAATAGTAGTTACCTCCCCCTCCTTCATTTTCGGTATATATATATGTGGTATACCTAAATAAACTGAAAGCAGTCAAAATGACTGCTTTCATTTTTTTCGATTTTCGTTCATTTTTTTTTCGATTACCTTTAGCTAATAACATATAAATACGAAATAAAGTACCTTTTTTCAATTACCGCTACCTGATAACATATAAGTACTGGCAAAGTAGTACGTGCTATTCAAATCCTTATGCAGTCCAGTTAGAACAAGTTGATTATTTTATTTCTTTTGCGCGCTAAATTCATGAAAGAAATATCGAAAATAAGTGAGTTATTGAAAAAGCTAACAAATATAAGTGAAGAGTGCTCCGATGTAGAATCAGATGCAATAAACTCTGAGCTATCATCTGAAGATGAAGTGGATTATAGTGAAACATCTAAAACTGAAGGTAGCGATGGAGAGCCGATCACCAATGATGAAAATGATATCAATAAGCCCAGGAAAAGTGTAAGGTGCTAATTAGTTCTTAATCTGAAACTTGTCGAGCCATATACAAGCTGTGGAAGAAATACCATGACCGATAACTTTTTCACTATCATGTCACTCACGACAAAATTATTGGCCAAAATTTATCAAGTACGACTTTGCCACAACAATAAAACAAATAATACATGTGAAAAATATCAAAAGTTTGTTTGCGGAAAATGTACATATAAAAAGTTTGCCACTTTCATTTGCATTTGTTCAAATAAAAATGCTTAAATTATTTTTTTCCAAGTAAAATAGCTTGTTATAAACCTGTAAATAATATAAAAAATATTAAAAATTAATTTAAACAAGAAAGAAAAGTTCGGTTAAGACCGAAGCTTAAATACCCTCCACCTTTTGTAATTCTCTAAAAAATAAGATTCTATTGCCATATTTATGCATTTCATGTACTTACGCAAATAGTGTTTTTTTTTTAAATTATAGACGTTTGCGTTATTCAATCACGCCCATTTTTGGCACAGTGTTGGATAACGGTACTACATAAATATATACCAAATTTCAACTTGATAGGCATAGTATTGTGCGATATATAATTTTTTAAAGATACAATTTTTTCGAGGTATGTTGAGATTTTTGTTTATTGTGGGCATGTTTCTTAACCGATTTTGCCCAGTTTCAATACGGAACAGCGAAATTAAACTAAGAATATGTGTGCCAATTTAATATATCGAAAATTACGCCCGTGAGAGTGCCAACAACAGACGGACACACGGACGGACATGTCTCAAACGATTTCTCTTTTCATGCTGATTAAGAATATATATGGTTTGTGGGGTCTCCGAGGCTTCCTTCGATGTGTTGTAAACGGATGATCAAAATGAATATACCCTCTTCCCTAAGGTGGAGGGTATAAAAAAAATTTCTTTGCATATTAGTTATTCTTATACAAAGCAGTCATTTTGACTGCTTTCAGTCTATTTAGGTATATACAAAGCTTCCGTCTTTCTAGTGTTAAACAAAGAATTGGTGTTGAGAAGGAGTGTTAAAATTGTACTTTACCTAAGCAACTCCAATACTTTGTTATGTATAAAAATGTAGTAACCTTTGAAACATGAAATGTCAAATTGTATGTATTGTAAAAATATTTTTTTTACTTTTTGGAATTCAGACGTTGTTTGTAATTAATAAACTTAACAGTACCCTTTTACATAACTTTGCACTCAACACTAACAAATTTCTTTTAATAATATTTTTCACTCCTACAACTCAACAATTGTCATTCATCTTGGTGATAATCTTCCGTTCAGCTGTAGATGCTGTACTTCTTAATTCTTAAATCTGTAGGTCATTTAGTTGGGTATACAGACTAACTACTTTATCTCTAAAATTTCAACGCTATCTCGTTGTTGTAAATTGTTAAGGTGTTGTGTAGTGTAGGAATGTATGGCATACAAGTATTAAAAAAGTAATAAAGCTTGGCTCGATCTATGGATTCCTCTCCAGCTTAAGTAAATTTATATGGCGCAATGCATTAGCATCTTCGATTCGAAGCGAAAATCGCAATTTACAATATTTTTTGAAAACACATTGTAATGATTTTGCTGGACGTGCCGGGGTAATGCCGTAGGCACCAGGATTCACTTGCAGTAATTTTTACTACGGTTTGGTGGTGAAACGAGATAACATATGTAGGGAGAAAAATAGGTGGCGTTATTTTTCTTCCTTACAACATAATAAAGCATATAAAATTAGACTAATAACGTACTGTATAAAGTTTCAAACAGTTGGACTATTTTTTAAGTGCAAAAAAACATAATTAATTATCCTAGTAACTTACTGAAAAAACTATGAACCTGAACAAACCATTTTATGACCCTACATTTTTGGTATAACGTTTTATTATTGTGTACGTTTCAACTGGAGTGGTCGCCGGCTTGCCATCTCGCACGAATGGACATCGCTAAAAACGCTCCTCTTTTTTCTGTGTTCATCTTCAGTATTTTTATCTACTGTACTCCTACTTTCTCATAAACAACGCACGTGTGCACATCAAAATCTTTACTTCAGTTTCTTATCCAAGTGTGTGACCTAATTTTTTAATTATTTTTTTTTTTCTATCGTTTAACATAAAGTGTATAAATCATTTTGCAATTTTTAAATTCATCATCTTAATGTATGAAATGCATATATTGAACTCTAATTTTGGATTAACAAAATTGAAATAATAAATTGTGATCATTATTGGAACCACGCTGTATTTATATTAATCCGCCGAACCAAATCCCTATAGTATATCTATTAACTACATCCATTTTTTGGGTCCTTACGAGTTAGAAACCCACACTCGGATCCCCACATTTAAATACCAACATTGTGCTACTATTCAACATTTTGTGGGTCCTCAAGAGATTCCTACATCTCTGGTATGAGCCATACCAGATCTTTTTATGGAGAACGAGTAAGTTTTTCAGTTTTCAGTTCTTATTTCATATATAATAATAACGGTAAATTTTACATATATCAAAGAATTTTTCTCAAATGCTAACTGTACATCAAATTCCTGTATACGCATCAAGATCAATTTTTGTTTCTCTCAAGTGCTAACTATACATCAAATTCTTATATATGCATCAAGGTAAATTTTTTTCTCTTAAATAGTAATAATGTAAGCCAAACATTTAAATTGACTAACTGTTCCAGCGCAAAAATTACCATTATATACACATATATATATGTGGTATTAAAAAAAAAAAAAAACAATAGCGTGTTGTTAATTTCACGCTCTCGGATGATTATCATTATTTAGACGATATTAGACGCCCTTGAACTGTACGTTTTTTACTTTTTTTTAAATATTTTTTATTTAAATCCTAAAATACAAATTAAATACTTATTTTAAATAAAATTGCCATTTATATACATCATTGACAAATTTATTTTAACATCATATATATGTCATAAATTGTTTAAATCTATATAATAATAAAAAATGGCAACTAGTAAAAAATCTTCTCTTTCAGAATCGTCTAACATTGAATTTCAATTCCTGCTTGTTACGGATCATGTAATGTTTACATGTACGAGATTACAAAGTTATCACCTTGATCAATATTCAGAGACAATATTAGAAACGGGGATTAATTAATTATATCGTCTCACATTAGCAATGCATTTAAAGAATCCACGCATGGAAAATACTTCGCATGTTTGGACGCTGTTTTAGAAACAAAAGCAAAATTTTTAGAAAAATTAAAGGCAAAAAAATCTTTAAATCAAACGGCATCTTTTAACGACATGAGTTTTAATCCCAATTTAACATTGCACGAAATTCCAAAGTAGTCACAAATAGACGATTTTCTGTACCCGTCGAACGAATTAACAGTGTCAGAAATACTAAAGTACATTTCCAAAATGCATCTAATGCAGTCCACCTCCATCTAATACAATTAAAGAAATATCTCAAACCGAAGTCATTACTTAAGAATCGCCAAATATGTCTAAATCATATTTTGTTCATCAAAACATTTTTACTCAATGTATAATGTGCAATAACAATCACCCTCACATATACAAAATGCTGAAACACCCCCTTTTTGCTCACATTAACGAAGACGCCATACGCTTCTACATTTCCATAGTGTACAAAAGAAGTCACACATAAAAACTGTGGACCTTGTTCCACCCTCAAACATACAAAATCAAAATACTACCTCTCTTACAAATAATACAGAAAGGTTCTGGAAACAAGTAGAGTTCCTAAACCACGCGGAACATAATAGGATGATGCATTTTGTGAAAAGGTATACAACGAGACCACGCCTCGAATGATATATTCTCAGGGGGATTTATGATCCAAGAAGCTGCTGATGCATTGTGCGAAATCAGACAAACCTTACATTAAGAATTTTTACAATTTTTTTTGTACAAGTACTACAAAACCATTGGGTATGCAGTGGAACAGCCCTAACTGGTTGATACTTTCATAAAACCATTGCACTGGAGCGGACTCATACTCCAACATTCCTCGAAATTAAACCAACAATTACTCTAACCATATATATTATAAACGAAAATTTGTTAATCAATCGCTTTTCCCCATATACACATTCCCCACGTGTAATTGCGCACATGTTCAAATTTATCGACAACATTCGAAATCAATTCAAGCAAAATACTTATCAAAATCATTCTCATTTTCGTAAAAAAGCTCATATAGAATCTGTTACAATCTCGCCATTAACATAAAATGAAATTTCATTTGCAAAATATCGCCTTATAAAACTCACTATAAAAGTTTTTTATAAGAACAAGATAGAGAAGTTCGGTTAAAACCGAAGCTTTGTGATGAGGAAATTTTCCACGAAAAAAATAAAATTTCCATCACACGGCTCATCGCTGTTATTCTCTCTTTTCCTTTTTCTTTTTATAACATTTTAGTTGAATTATTGTATTTGCTTGATGTTTGTTTACCTTTTATTAAGTAACTGTGTTATAGGCAACTCTACACGCTAATGGTTGAGATCAGCTGTAACTAGTGTGAGCTTGCAACAAAGCTCTTGCAAATAACAAGCAAAAGCTCAGCCGCTGGCCTATAAAAAGCCGATCACCGCATAGGAAATTAGCTAGTCTTAGGGCTGACAGGTAGGTAGTCAGTTCGAGTATAGGGAAATAGGTATGAGAGTGAGCATCTCCTCTCAAACATAGCTAGGCATAGTTAATTTTTTTTTCCTTAGGCGAGAGTGAGTATCTCCTCTCAAACATAGCTAGGCATATTTTAGTATTTCCTTAGGCGAGAGTGAGCATCTCCTCTCAAACATAGCTAGGCATAGTTAATTTTTTTTTTCCTTAGGCGAGAGTGAGTATCTCCTCTCAAACATAGCTAAGCATATTTTGATATTTTTTTAGGCGAGAGTGAGTATCTCCTCTCAAACATAGTCAGGCATACTTTTGATATTTCTTTAGGCGAGAGTGAGTATCTCCTCTCAAACATAGTTAGGCATATCTTAATATTTCTTTAGGCGAGAGTGAGTATCTCCTCTCAAACGCAGCTAAGTACATTTCTTTAGGCAAGCATAGGAATATTTCATTAAGCAAGAACAAATTAAATGCTTAGCATATAACTTAGGTGATATATAGGTCGACCCAACCCCTCCAAATTTCAAACAAAGGTTTTTAGCATAGGCTGAGCTCTTGCTAAAATAATTTTAACTAACACATAGGCAAGAGAATCGTCTATGCTATTACATTGAACTCAACCAAGACACAACTCGCGCATCGCTACACATAGCTAAGTCATAAGATGAAACATAATTAACTCATTTAGTTAAACATAGATCATACACAATCAGAAGAAAAATATTAAACTTTTTTTGCTCTCTCTTTATTTCGTTTGTTTATGTACAGTACATTATAAAATTTTCATTATCAATAAAAACATTGCAAAAGAAACTTACATAAGAGAAAAGAAATCATCCTTTTTTTGTTTATATACAAATTTCGGGAAAAAGGAACAAATTTTCTTTGCATTGAATTCTGGCTACCCCAGCACCTATGAGATTCTTTACAGCTTAAATACCCTCCACCTTTTATAATCCTCTAAAAAATAAGTTCCTATTGCCATATTTATGTATATGACTATTTCATGTACTTACGCAAATACTGTTTTTTTTTAATTTAGGCGTTTGCGCTATTCAATCACGTCCATTTTTGGCACAGTTTTGGATAACGGTACCACTTCCATTTATACCAAATTTCAACTTGGTAGGCATAGTATTGTGCGATATATAATTTTTTAAAGATACAATTTTTTTGAGGTATGATGAGATTTTCGTTTATTGTGGGCGTGATTCTTTACCTGTTTTACCCAATTTCAATACGGTACAGCGAAATTAAACTAAGAATAAGTGTGCTAAGTTTCAATTTGATATCTCAAAAATTACGACCGTGAGAGTGCCAACAACAGACGGACACACGGACACACGGACGGACATATCTTAAACGATTTCTCTTTTCATACTGATTAAGAATATATACGGTTTGTGGGGTCACCGAGGCTTCCTTCGATGTGTTGTAAACGGATGATCAAAATGAATATACCCTCTTCCCTAAGGTGGAGGGTATAATGAATACAAGTAGATACAAACCAAGAATAAATATTTATCAAATACTTATACTATTTTCAATTTAAATCCCTTTATTGCTGAAAAAGAAGTTTTACGAGTCAATGGGCGACTCACTGAATCTATAATGTCATACTCAGAAAGATATCCTATCATTCTGCCAGGTCTATCGCATTTTCTACGAAGTGCTTCAAAAATGGCTATCGCTGAGCCAATTACACAAAATTTATGTGTTTTAAATCGAAGAGAAAAGTTACAGTCAATCAATCACATATTTGCAAACCAATGGAAAACTGATTATTTACTAAATTTGAATAAACGTACTAAGTGGAAAACAACCACGCTAAATATGAAGGAAAATCCTCCTAACGAATGGGAATTAAGCCGTTTATTAAAACTCTCACCAAGTTAAGATGGTCACGTAAGAACAGTATAATTACGTACCCAAACTGGCATTATTATTCGCCCTATTGTAAAAACAAGCCTTCGGTCAAATCGTAATTAATATATCAATTTGCTATTATCTTTTACAAATATCGATCAATTACTATTATAAACTCGTCTTCTATCATGTCCACTATTATAAATACGATTTTCCATCTTTTTATGACAGTTCCTTTTTCTTAGATTTGATGACGGCTCGCACCCAGAAGTGCACCTTTGTAAGGTCTGTGACAAGTATCACGCGATGCGGTTTTGTGCAGTTTTCCTAAATATGGACCACCAAACGAGACTAGAAACAGTTCGCCGCCATTGCTACTGTCATAACTGTGTGGCGCGTACACATCGTACGCACGCCTGCACTTTACACAACCGATGCTTCATATTCTCGGGCTTTCACAGTACTACATCCAGGCACATATCCACGGATAGCAGCACCTATCTCAAAGTCCTCACGCTCTTCCTTAAATGATCAGCGTGAAGCGCCGTAGCGAAATAGAAATTTCCAACAAAGTACGATCGTAACGACCAAGTCAGGCGAGAACGTCACCGTTTACTACCGGCAACCATCTAGGAACCACCGTGGTTCCAATTACAACAATGGCGACACGTCTTATCATGTTTAAACGTGGGATGTAAGCCCGCTACGCAGCATACGTAGCACACGTATTATGCGCAGCATGTGCAGTCGCCAAAGTGAGCGAAATCAAGACTTGGTTTGTTATCCATCGAAACAAATGGAACGTTATAACCATCACACAAGGTCGTTCGGAACAGCATCTTTTTGAAGCCATGTTGACGGTGGTCAGAGCTTTCCGTCTACAATTCGGCATATTTGCGAGGGGCGAAATTGTTTACGTTTCAACTAGAGTGGTCGCCGGCTTGCCATCTTGCACGAATGCACATCGCTAAAAACGCTTCCCTTTTTTGTATGATCATCTTCAGTTTTACTAACTACTGCGCACTTTTTCTTTCTGACTCGCGCCTCGCGTGCACATCAAAATCTTTAATTCAGTTTCTTATCCAAGTGTGTGACTGAACTTTTTAATTATTTTTATCTATCGTTTAACATAAAGTGTGTGAATCATTTTGCTATTTTTAAATTCATCATCTTAATGTATGAAATACATATATTGAACTCTAATTTTGGATTAACAAAATTGAAATAATAAATTGTGATCATTATTGGATCCACGCTGTATTTATATTAATCCGCCGAATCAAATCCCTTTAGTATATCTATAAACTACATATAATTATAAAGGAAGTCATTCTAAAACGGAAATTCACAATTGTTTAAATTCTTTTAAGAAAATTTATTAAAGCATTGTTAATTAGGATAATAATGTACTGACAAACTTTAAATCCGTTCGGACCATTTTTGATCTCCTTCCGATCTTATTTAAAACAAGTAAGAAAACTAGAATTTGTTTAGGCCAAATTTTAAATACGCTCCACATCTATAACGGTGGGTGTGGCAGATACATATATATATACCCTCTAACAATGTACATGTTACGTATCAGCTTGAAAGTCGAGTTTTACGTTGAATATGTTTTTTTTGTAAATTGTGGGCGTATCTGTTATCCGAACATACCTATATTTGGCACATCAATGAATGGGATAACCATAAATATGTGTACTAAATTTCAAGGTTATAGATCAACTTTTGTGGCAGATTTATAGATCGATGTGTCTGTTATCCAACCATGTCCATATTTGACACATTAATTGTATGGATAACTGTAGATATATATATTTTTGTTGATTGTGGACGTTGGTCTTTACCATTTTAAATAGCTATCTGCGTGCAAAACTCAAAGTGCCTGTACAAAATTTTAGCTCAATATCTCAAAATTTACGCCCGTGAGAATAAACGGACATACGGACACACGTGGTATACCCCCATCTTATATGGAGGATATAATAAATATCAGACACCCGCACTGATATGGCTAGATGACTTAGATTTTGATGCTAATAAATAATTTTTTGACGTCTGTAACGTCTCCTGGGTTTTGCAAAAGAAACAACGAACTTAAATAAAGGATACAAAAGTTGATTTTTAAACTTTTTTAAATAAAATTTGCTAAATAATACTTAATTATCCCAAAATGATTGTTTTAATTTTAGACCTTATTGGACAATTTTTAGGACCATGAACCTACAACATACTTGTGATAATGAGTTTGATCGGTTAACGTATGCTCACGCAGTGCTTATAAACTTCAATTATGTTTTACTTGCGTTGCAATGATATTGTTTATAATAAATAAATATAAATTACCATTTTTAGTATATTTGGATGTGTAATTTGCGTGACCCTTTAGCAAGTCTGATTCTAATATATTTTTTTCTAATGTATACAGCACGTTATCACGTAAAAATGAAATTATGAAAATTTAAAAATTAGGTCATATGGGAAAGTCTGTCCATGATATGTTGAAACGTACTCTGGGTTGTCCCAGTCTATAGCTGAGATAGTTTTGGGGATTTTCCTAGGATTCCCTTCAAGAAATTTATATACACAAAGATCAGGTTTTTTTGAAATGCAGTTTTTTTATTTTCCTTAGTTTATGTTCACAGTAAGAAAGCTCTAAAGTCTATTTATTTTTAACATGACTCTTATGCAAAAAAAGGAAAGACTACTACTTTGAAAAATACAATACTAATAAAACTAGGCCTACTTCGAATAGATTTTCGAATATTAATCATTGCTATGACCTAAGCCACGGATTTCGCATCCTTACAATGTTTATTGCGAAGAATTCTCTAATTACTAAAATAATATAAATATTGCCACTAAATAAAATTAATTATTTTGTAGGCATGTTTATTTAAATATATTTTACGTATTTTTTCCTTATTTGGAGAAGTAGTGGAGTTCTGTTTTGTAAATGAGTATTTATGGTAGGTATCCTAGATTCGGGATACAATGATTATAGCTTATGTATATATTTTGTACTCACGAAGTTTTATTTTACCTCGTTTAATTACACGTAAATGGGATTGCAGTTCGCCTACTTCATGCTGATGGTTCTTAGCTTGGTAAAAAACTTTTTCATCTGGAAATAAAAAAATTATTTCACGTTATGTATGAAACATTATATATTTGTAAAAACCGTTATAATCAGCTATTAAGTAAGCGTCATTCTGTGTTGAAGATTTGATTAAGTTCTGTGCCTTTTCATTACTTCCAGTAAAATTAAAATTGTTGTTTTGTTTGGGATGTATAACAGTTAATGTGAGAGTAAATTCTACTATTCAGTATTGGTAACTTATTTGTAAACAAGTGACTTTAAACACACGGTTTAAATAATATGCTGGTTTTTTTTACTGTACACCAGACATTTCAGCGTATAGAAATAATTTTCATATGCATCGGTGCCAATTGTTTCAACACCATCTTCATTTATATAAGTTTTTAAGTTAGGCGTAGTAGACAAACTATTGTCACCATCCACCTGAAGCTCCTCATGATCCAGATTAAGTGAGGGAAACACTAATACACTACAAGTGTCTAAAGTGTAACCCTTTAGTTTTAAAGCGCTTTCAATTATTAATTGATATTGTCTAATACATGAACTCCTCTTTTTATCTTCACGTATGACACCATCTTTTTAGAGTTACCTTTTTAATTGAATTAAAAAATATTAAGTTTTATCATAGTTCGCTTAGTATTTTGTACTATTCGCGTAAAATGGGGGATATTCTATATTTGATTTTCCGCTTAAGACATACTTAATCAGCATCAAAATTTAAAGAGACTAACATTCTTATTGTATATTTGTATATCAACATGATCACGATCCTACACCATTTTTAGAAATTAATCTTCGTTATGTTATATGTAGTGAAAGAATGGGTGACCGTTTCAAATTAAGTAGTTAAGATATTTATTATAAGGTAAAACATGTAAGAAAATTAAAATTTAGTCAAATGTTAAATACCTTCTACATCTACAAAGGTGGTCGTGTCGAATATATAATATAATAAAGATATATTGTGCCCTCTAATATTGTATGTATTACGTGCAAGACTAATTTTATGGTGAATATGGTTTTTTGACAATTGTGGGCGTGCGTCTGTTATCATACGATGCCCATTTTTTAAAATTCGATGAATATGATATATGTGCACAAAATTAACTCAATAACTCAATTTTTGTGGCAGATATTAAACTTTTTGTCGATTGTAATCGCGCCTGTTAACCGACCACGTAATTTTTCGCATGTCAGTGGATATAATAATTGTGGATACGCATCCAAATTTCAACTTCATAGCTCAATTTTTGTGGAAGATATATAGATTTTTTGATTGTAAGAGTGGATCTGAAGAGATTTTGCTCTTTTTAAATAGAGATCTGCGTAAACTTACGCCCATGAGAGTGCGAACAACAGACGGACACACGGACATACGTGTCTAGATCGACTCAGTTATTGATGCTGATCAATATTATATACTTTGTAGGGATGGATGCAAAAGTGACTGTTGAATAATTGAGGGTTCCCCAGAACCGACTATTCTGTTAATCACATATCCATTCAAATGATTTTTTCATGAAAATCGGAGTTGTCATGGGCTAGCTGTAACATCCTATTGGCATATGTACGGCGGCGTAACTGAACTGAATCTTATATGGAAACAAATGCAAATCCTTGTGGCCAAAGTTGTTCTTTGAAGACCAAGCTCCTGAACACGGCGTCGTATTGAGGTTACTGGATTGTTTTGAACACTTTCTTGAGCAGCAGTAATGTTTTCAGCCGATCTTTCAGTACGTTGTGGTCCATGCTTGGGTCTATCACCTACAGACCCTCTTTCTTCGAAATCATTCACTACACGATAAATAGTGCGTTTTATTAGCACGTTTTACGTAACTTTCTCATTGTCACAGTAATTGATGATTGATTTTGATAAAATGTTTTAACAATTAAAACACGTTGGTTTATCGAATATTTATCCATAATAAATTTGCCAAATGTCTACTTCACGACTGCCAAATATGAACTGCCAAGACTAATGTTTACCAAAATGGCGACAAAACAAAGTAGTATACCTTCCCGGTGGACACCCTGTATTAAGAAATACAATTTTTCGTTTATCAAAAAAATTAAATTGAATAATATATCAATTGATGTAGGTCGGGCTTGACCGACTATAATATTTTCACTTGTTTTTATACCCACCACCTTAGGGAAGAGGGTATATTCATTTTGATCATCCTTTAACAACACATCGAAAGAAGTCTTGGAGACCCCACAAACCATATATATTCTTAATCAACATGAAAAGAGAAATCGTTTGAGACATGTCTGTCCGTGTGTCCGTCTGTTGTTGGCACTCTCACGGTCGTAATTTTTGAGATATCAAATTGAAACTTGGCACACTAATTCTTAGTTTAATTTCGCTGTACCGTATTGAAATTGGCCAAAATCGGTTAAGACACACGCCCACAATAAACGAAAATCTCAACATACCTCGATAAAATTGAAAAACACAATATTCTTACGTTTCACTGCATAATACACCAAGAAGCGCTTTGTGCCCAAACATTTCCGGCCAAAATAGTTGAGGTCATGAATTTGGTAATCAAGATTGTTAATCGCATCTTGTCAAAAGAACTCTACCATCTGTTAAATTATTCTTTCAGCTATTCGGTCAATATGTTAAAAAAACTATAAAGTTTTTTGTCGGCCCGACGTTTCGACGATTATATGTCGTCTTTTTCAGGGGCTCTGTCGAATTTTTTGTTATTAACAATTGCAGTTGCACATTACAAACACAATGGGAACATACCTTAATTGTTGTATAGTTTAGTTATGATCTTAATTAATAACAATTTAACGATAAGATTAACAAATAATATTTTTAAACAACAAATTCACAATAAATGCAGCGACAAAGACACCAGTGTGCAACAGGGACAAGGGAACAAAGAACATAAGCTTTAAGCTATTTTTTAGTCTAATGCTACTATGTAGTTTTTGTTGGTGTTGTCAGTATCTTCTTTGAAGTTCAAAACGTTTTTTCTATTTTTTTGTATATGCAAACTTTCTAAAATATATCTTTTTCTCTCTTTTTTCTCCTTGTCTATGATCTTGGTATTGTTGAAGTCTGCTGTATGTCCCTTTTCTATTGTGTGTTGGGAGAGAGCTGTGGTTGGTTTTTGTTTTTCAATATCAGCTTTATGTTCGTTGAGCCTTGTCTCTAGATGTCTCTTTGTCGTCCCTATGTAGAGCTTTCCGCAATCTTCATTGTTGTTGCCTTTACACTCTATTTGGTAAACAACGTTGTTCTGTTGGAATGTGGGTATTTTTGTTTTGTTGTTGGTGAATAGAGTGTTAATTGTCTGATTAGCTTTATATGCAAACGCTATGTTTTTGTTATCGTTATTTAATAAATCATTGAGGTGGTCTTTTTCTGTCAAGCCAGTAATATATTTAATGCTGAAGTTTTTTTTGGGTTCTATTGCGTTTAGCAATCTCCGTGCGTTGCTCGTATTGTTGTCAATCAGTTTAATGATTAGTCTCTCGGGGAAGCTATTGTTACGTAATGTATTTTTAATCATTGCTAAATTCCTGTCGTGGAACTGCTCGTCACTAATGTAAAGGACTTTATTGATGAAATTTTTAGCAGTGTTGATGATCTGGTATTTAGGTTGTGCAGTGTGAAAGTTCATAATTCTGTCAATAGCACAATCTTTTTTATACCAGTCAAAAATAATGTGTTCACTCATTCATTCTATGTAAGGTGGTGTCTAAATAGTTAATTCGCGCTAGTTGTTCTATTTCGATTGTGAATTGTATGTTGTGGTGGTAATTATTCAATGCTGCTAGAATTTCGTTAGTGTCCTTAGTATTTACTATTGCAAAAATATCATCTACATATTTAGTTATGTAGGTTAAGTGTATGTTATTTTTCCTTAAGGCCTTGATGGCTTCGTCAACAATTTCGTCCAATACTAGGTCCGCTATGGTAGGGGAGAGGGGGTTGCCCATTGGCATTCCATTAACTTGTATGTAAGTTTTTTCCTCATAGATGAAATAGTTGTTGTCATTTAGGCAGAATTTAAGGATATCTAAAAATTTTGATTTTGCCATATTTGTATGTGCTTTTATGATGTCCCACTTTTTCATAATAATTTTAATTGCTATGTGTGTGGGTATGTTAGTAAACAGGGAGACCGCGTCAAAAGATACTAGTTTATCGGAACTATTCAGTTTTATGTTTTGTAATTGTTCTTTGAGTTGTTGTGAATTTTTTATATTATACTCTGTGGAGACCAATTTTTTAAGTATTTTCCCTATGTATTTGGATAACCCGTAGCACGGTACTTGGCATGATGCTACTATTGGTCGTAGTGGTGTATCTTCCTTGTGTATTTTTGGCAGTCCGTATACTCTACCATCGTCAGTTTAAAGAATTCTTAAACGAAATCACCCAGTATTCCGACTTCCTTCTTCACAATAAAGGGCGATGGCTTTCCAAAGGTAAGGTGTTAGAACGTTTTGCTTTGTGCTTGAATGAAATAAATACATTCTTAAATGAAGAAGGCATTAATCACCCTGAATTAGAGAACAACAAATAGTGTCAAAAATTTTACTTTATGGTGGATTTCACAGCGAAATTAAGTGATCTGAATCTAAAACTGCAAAGAAAGAGAAACCCAGCCTATGTTTTGGTAGAAGAATTGATTTATTTTGAAGAAAAATTAATTCTTTTTGCAGAAGATATTCAGAGCGGTAAATTACATCATTTTCAATTTCTAAAACAATATCGCAATAAAACCAGTGCAATTGTTGACACGAATTACTTTAGCACAATTATAAACAAAATTAAAGATGAATTTACTAACAGATCTGAGCAATTCAAAACCAATAAAATCACTCCAGCATTCATAGTAAATACTCTCAATACATAGTAACGAAATACACATTAAACCATTTAAAATTGATACTGGATCTCTAGAAAAGCAATTGATCGATTTAAAAAGTACATTTGCAGAGTTGAAAAGCAAGTTGGAAGAGTTGGAGGTCCAAAAAAAGTATGTACGTAACGCAACAAAAGTGGACAGCTTTAAAAGAAATGCCACGAGTTGAGGCATTTATAATTCGGAATTTACTATAGTGAGATGAAGAACTATTTTTGAATCGCCATATTCGTGCGAGCAAGCTTTATCTTGCATAAATATAATTACAAGCCAAGTAAGAAGCCAACTAACAAATGAAAATTTAGAGTCGTGTTTGAAACTTAAAACAACAAGTTATGAGCCAAATTTATCCAAACTTTCTAAAACCATGGAAAGCCAACGCTCCCATTGAATTTGTTTGCTCAAATGTATGTTATTTTTATTTTTTTATTTTAAGTACAAGTTACATTGTTTAGTAAAGTTTAATTTTAATTTTTATTTATTAATTTTATACTTGAATAACCCATTGAATTTGTTTGCTCAATTGTTTGTTATTGAAGTACAAGTTAGGGTTGTAAGTAAATATTTTAATTGTTTTAATTTTTTACTTAAATAAGTAATTATCTAATATTGCCATATATATATTACCTAATTTGTTATGAAAAGCACTTTTTACATATGAATAAAGAGATATTTTTTTATGAGTAAATAGAATAGTTTAAAAAAAAAAATAAAATTTATTTATGCGATTACTATTTATTGTTGGAAAAAAAAAATTGTGGCTCTTTAAAAAGCTTTTTGAGTTTCATTTGACCGCATAAATGGTTGATTTTTTTTAGCAATGTATACAAACATTTTGAAATTTTTTCAACATCTCTTATAAAAATATCCGTCTGTGTTTTTATGTGATAAATGTAAAAAGGTTTAGTTTGTATTTTTAGGTTTTTAATGTGTGCGGTTTTTAATTATACACTTCACCACCCTGTGGAAAAAAGTATAGTAAGTTATATAGAAAAATAAAATTTTTCATTTTTTAAAGTAAAAAATTAAATTGAATAATATATGAAGTGGTGTAGGATATTTGATGGTAGGGCTTGATCGACTATAATTTTTTAGTTCTTTGTGTTTAAAATTTTGATATGATTTATTCCATTGCGCGGGAGAATGGAATGTGCCAAAAATACTCCTTTTTGCAATTCATTATTTAAAATAACTGAGTTCCTTGTTAATTGTATTTCTATCGGTTGCATTATTTCTAAACTAGGTGGTACTGAAATTGTTTTAGACTTGTTGTGGTAGTATGATATCTTCATTATTTATGTGGATTTCCAGAGTCATAGTTTCGTAGGCCACCTTACATAGGTAATCCCTTAGGAAATCCATTCCTATTATTTCATCTGTTGATATCGGGAAATTATACTCTATTATATGAAATTTATGAATTAATTCTGAATGTTCTAATTGTAGTTGTATAAATGCTGTACCATCTGTTATTCCACTTCAATTGTGTATTTTATTTAATAACCTAGCCTTTTTGACATCTAATACAAATGATTTTATTATTGAAATGTCTGCTTCCGTATCAATTAATAATCGTATAGTTTTATTTTGTTTGGTTTAAACTATAACATAAAAAGTTACTAGCTATATTAAGAATTATGTATGTATTTATACGTCAGTGATGGTAACGCCTACCACCAGCGGTAATCCGTTTCCCTGATTCTTTAAGATAATAACATGTCATCGTCCATTGTTTGGGTTTTGACTAAAGTTATAAGTAAATAAATTAAGAGTAAATAAATATATATATATTTTAAACAAAAAAAAAAGATATTCACAAAAAGTGAGGGGAATGTAACCATTGTATTAAAAATAACAAATACGCAAACCTCGCAATGTTGCTTTTGTAAAAAAAGTAATTCAAATTAAAAGAAGAAAAATTTTCTATTTTCACAATAAAAACACTGTACACCATTTTAAGGTTAAATTGAAAACTTCAAAATTATAATTGAGAACTTGCAAGTTGAAATTGGGAAACTGATGTTTTAAATTGAGAAAACCAAACTCAAATGGAGAAAACTAAATTGAAATTGAAAAAACCAAGTTCAAATTGATAAAACCAAATTCAAATTGAGAAAACCAAATTGAAATTGAGAAAACAAAACTCAAATTGAGAACTTCCAAATTCAAATTGAGAAAACCAAATTGAAATTGAGAAAACCAAATTGAAATTGAAAAAGACAAATTCAAATTGAGAAAACCAAATTGAAATTGGGAACTTACAAATTGAAATTGAGAACTACCAAATTGAAATTGAAAAAGACAAGTTCAAATTGAGAAAACAAAATTGAAATTGGGAACTCCCAAATTCAAATTGAGAAAACCAAATTGAAATTGAGAAAACCAAATTGAAATTGGGAACTTCCAAATTAAAATTAGGAACTTCCAAGTTCAAATTGAGAAAACCAAATTGAAATTGGGAACTTCCAAACTCAAATTGAGAAAACAAAATTGAAATTGAGAAAACAAAATTGAAATTGAGAAAACCAAATTGAAATTGAGAAAACCAAGTTCAAATTGGAAACTTCCAAGTTCAAATTGAGAAAACCAAATTGAAATTGAGAAATTTAAGTTTTTCCAAATTGAAATTGGAAAAGTGAAGTTTGAAATTGAGAAAACCAAATTGAAATTGAGAAAATCAAAATTGAAATTGAGAAAACGAAACCAAATTGTAATTGAAAAAAATAAAATTGAAATTGGGAATTCAAAAATTAAAATTTTAAAATTTATCTCAATTGAAATTGGGAAAATAAAAACTGTAATTGAGACAAAAAAATTTGAAATTAGTAAAATCCAAATTGAAATTGGGAAAATAAAAATTGATATTGAGAAAATCAAAATTGAAATTGGGAACTTCCAAATTGAAATTGAGAAAATAAAAATTGAAATTGGTAATTTAACATTTGAAATTGGGAAAATACAAATTGAAATTGAGAGAATGCACTTTAAAATTTAAATTGTAAGTTAAGAAACTTAATATTGAAATTGGGTTTATTTAAGTTTGAAGCATAAAAATTGGTTTATCTTATTTACTAAAAACCCTATTTTCAATATTAATTTTCTTAACTTACAATTTAAATTTTAAAGTGCATTCTCTCAATTCCAATTTGTATTTTCCCAATTTCAAATGTTAAATTACCAATTTCAATATTTATTTTCTCAATTTCAATTTGGAAGTTCCCAATTTCAATTTTGATTTTCTCAATATCAATTTTTATTTTCCCAATTTCAATTTGGATTTTACTAATTTCAAATTTTTTTGTCTCAATTACAGTTTTTATTTTCCCAATTTCAATTGAGATAAATTTTAAAATTTTAATTTTTGAATTCCCAATTTCAATTTTATTTTTTTCAATTACAATTTGGTTTCGTTTTCTCAATTTCAATTTTGATTTTCTCAATTTCAATTTGGTTTTCTCAATTTCAAACTTCACTTTTCCAATTTCAATTTGGAAAAACTTAAATTTCTCAATTTCAATTTGGTTTTCTCAATTTGAACTTGGAAGTTTCCAATTTGAACTTGGTTTTCTCAATTTCAATTTGGTTTTCTCAATTTCAATTTTGTTTTCTCAATTTCAATTTTGTTTTCTCAATTTGAGTTTGGAAGTTCCCAATTTCAATTTGGTTTTCTCAATTTGAACTTGGAAGTTCCTAATTTTAATTTGGAAGTTCCCAATTTCAATTTGGTTTTCTCAATTTCAATTTGGTTTTCTCAATTTGAATTTGGGAGTTCCCAATTTCAATTTGGTTTTCTCAATTTGAACTTGGAAGTTCTCAATTTCAATTTGTAAGTTCCCAATTTCAATTTGGTTTTCTCAATTTGAATTTGTTTTTTTCAATTTCAATTTGGTAGTTCTCAATTTCAATTTGGTTTTCTCAATTTCAATTTTGTTTTCTCAATTTCAATTTGGTTTTCTCAATTTGAATTTGGTTTTATCAATTTGAACTTGGTTTTCTCAATTTGAACTTGGTTTTCTCAATTTCAATTTAGTTTTCTCAATTTGAGTTTGGTTTTCTCAATTTGAACTTGGTTTTCTCAATTTCAATTTAGTTTTCTCAATTTGAGTTTGGTTTTCTCAATTTAAAACTTCAGTTTCCCAATTTCAACTTGCAAGTTCTCAATTATAATTTGGAAGTTCTCAATTTAACCTTAAAATGGTGTAGTTGTTAAGAATTTTATTGAAAACCGACCCTTATAAGGTAAGATAAGATATAAAAATACGACTTTTTAGAAATGAGCGTGAGGTCAGAAGCTATCTTGGCACCGCTGATTGATACAGATGGTTTATAAGAGATTATTTTAATATATTAACGGCAATCACGAATACATTGAAAAAAGGTAAAAAGTTAAGTATAGAGCTGGCGCCTATATAGGCGATAGAAAATTTAAAAAAGGCCTTGACGACTGCACCAGTACTGCGACATGCTAATTTTTACGTTTATAAAACGACGTGACGCCACAGATCATAGAGCTGCAGCAGTACTTGTATAAAAAAATGATAACGATGATGAATAACCTATAGCGTTTTTTTTTTGCGAGAAAATTAAATCCCGCCCAGAAAAACTACACAATAACGGAAAAAAAGTGTTTAGCCGCAGTCGAAGCCATGTAAAAATTCCGTCCGTATATCGAGGAGATGCCGTTCACAGTAATAACGGACCTCGGGCAAGCCTCAAATGGCTTATGTACATGAAAGATATCTTACGGGTAGACTTGTCAGGTGGTCATTACAACTACAATCCTATGATTTCGATATACTCGTATTACATATAAGAGGCAGAGAAAACATTGTAGTAGATACGTTGTCTAGAATGGTCGAAGAAATTAAATCGACAGATGTAGTGGGGTTTGAAACCACAGAACTTGAAAGTGAAGAATATTTAGAATTAAAGAAAGTTATCGAGAGCAAGAAGGAGAAACTGTCCGACTTGCATTCTAGTGACGGGTTGGTGTTTAAACAACAAGTATTTAAAGATTTCAATGAAATAAATGGAAATTGTGGGTACCAGACGGTTTAACGAATACTTTAATTGAAAATGTCCATTGCCCCGAAACTGCTGCTTACGAAGGCATAACACAATCTTTGGAAAGGCTGCGTAGATCGTATTACTTGCCAGGTACGGCAACACATCTACGCAATCATATTTCTAAGTGCCAAATCTGTAAAGAGACAAAAACCAGCAACGAAAATTTGCGACCAGAAATAGGTAGCCAAGTTAGAAGAGAACTACCCTTCGAAAAGTTATATATCGATTTTCTGGGAAAATATCCTCGCTCCAAAAAAGGCAACACTCACATATAAATAGTGGTACATTATTTTTCAAAATTTACGTTTCTCAAAGCATTGAATGAAGCCACTACAACAAAAGTCATAGAGTTTTTGAACCATCAGATTCTCTACACCTTCGTAAACAAAACGGTAAACAATACGTAGCAAGTAAATTTTAAGAATTTATAAAGTCCTACAGCATAACACACATCAAAACTGCTGTTCATTCACCACAGTCGAACGCAGCAGAACGCGTAAATCAATCGATTTTGGCGGCGATCAGGGCTTATCTAAATAGGAATCATCGTAACTGGGACATATACCCGCCAAAAAAAAAACGTGCGCTAAAAAATTCAGTGCCTGCTGCAACAGGGGTGACACCTTACTTTGCATTATTCGGCCAACACAAATACATAAGTGGTTCTGATTACATGCTAGCAAAAAATTATGTTCTCTTTCTGATCATGAAGTAAGACGTCTAAAGAGAGAAAATCGCCTAGATATCTTGCGACGAAAAATTGCAAACAACCTGTCGATGTCTTCACGAAAAGCGCGAAACCATATAACCAAAGGGAGCATTATACGTTTCGTACCAAGTCAGTAGGTGTATAGGAGAAACTTTACATTAGGCAATTTCAAAAACATGTGAATGCAAAATTCATCAAATGTAGGGTTACCTGTAGCATGTATGAATTAGATACGATGCAAGGCAGACGGCATATATAACGTAAAGGTAAGGAGATGTACCCGGCTAATGAGACCTCTCAAGGTGTGGAAGTGCCCCGCGTTGGCAAATAAGATATTTATTTTATATATATTTTCTTTGTTTGGAGCGCAACTGTGTACATTGTGAAAACCTTTCTCCTCCTGGACAGGTATTGATACAAGTAGACAAATCTTTTCGTCAACGGCTTTTTCGCTCCTGTGAACTTTACGGTGGTTTCATATATATATAATGCGCCCTATAATAGTATATGCATTATGTACCAGCTAATTAATAATTTTCGAGCAATATCTTAAAATTTAAAAGAAGTCGAAAATTACCAACTCTTAATAGCGACCTACGTGGAGAAAATAAGCAAGAATAAATTTTCTCAGTATCTCAAAATGTACGACAGCAAATCTTTTCATATACGAACTGACATGGCTAGACCGATTTGGATTATTATGCTAATTAAAAATATATTTACATATATTTACGTCTCTAACGTTTCATTCTGGTAGCTGCAAAGGGGACAAAGAACGTAAAATATGCCCACCTTATATAAATCGTAAAAGAGTTGCATTTATTAAAATTGTTTAATAAAAATTAATAAATAACCCTTAAGTAGATAACCTAAATATTATTGTTTTAATTTTGGGCCGGATTGGAGTATTTTTAAAACCTCCCTTCTTATATTGATTTTTCACAAGGTGATTTATTCGACTATGACTCGTGTTTACTGGTAAAATTAAACAAATTATGGTATAATATAGGATTATAAATACTCGTCCGACAATAATATTTTCATTTGTTTTAGAATATTCTTTCGTATAATAATTTGTCACATATTAATATATATATATCCAGGAATTTATTGCGGAAAAACTTACCTTGCACAAAAATTTTGGTTGTGTCCACTTCAGAATATTTGTTAATTGATGTTATTCCTTTTGACTGAGGGATATAATAAATTGCCTCTTGAAGATTTCGTTTTTCGTTTTGATTATATGTGAAGTGCTTATTTTTATAAGAATTTGCCGTCGTGGTGCTAAGAGGTGGTACTAAAATTGCTTTCATATAAAAACTGGAGTGGTTTGAAGGTGTAGATAGATTTATATTTTTGCCATGAATTTCATTTACCATAATATAGGTCTCCACTGATGGTAAGCGTATAATACTTAAATTTTTACACATTAAACTAGTGTGCAATTCCACGTTACGTCTCCCAATTATTGAATTCTGTTTGATATTTACGTATTGAATGCGGTGTAGCAATTGTTCAATACTATCCTTACTTCCACTTTTTATAAATATTTTAGTTTGTTGATTATTTGTATGTAGTAAAGTATTAGAGTCTGTAAATTGTTTCTTGCCATATGGTAATATCAAACGTTCGTGGCAATTGATACCACATTTTATTTCTGAATCCGTCAGCATACCATTCATATATATTTTAATTTCGGAAATGTCACCGGTAAAACCATGTTTGAAGCGATTCTCAGAGCTTTGATAGCAAGCACCTACAGTTAATGTGGTGTTAATGCCATGGGCAGCATGTAACGGCCAGTCGTCGATTATTTCTGGGTTATTGTAATGACCTTCTACTGAACTTTCAAAAGGTTGTCCATCTATATATAACTCTACTCTCTCAGTCGGATCTATATTTAACACAAAGTGATGCCATTCATTATCACATACTTCAGACAACTTCCATCTCCACTCGGATGGACTGAAAATATTGAAGTCACCCTCATTAAAATTTTTGCGTATCAATAATATTAGGCGGCAATTTCTCACAAACAAGGCCATATGATGACGATTCATTTTATGATCATCAGCGCTGCATATTATGTGCTCCTTTACGAGTTTGCTAGCTTTGGTTGATGCGTGTCGGAAAATTGTCAAAATGCTAAAAGCTTGGTGACTGAAATCGAGTAAGGCTAAATTGAGATTGGGTACACGTACACCGCTAGAACCGTTAAAATAAACATTTATTTCTGGACCTTCATCGTAATTTGCATCGCGTGGTAACAAATCGATAAAATCCAACTTCTGAGAACAATTGCTCATATCATGAAAGCAGCCAAGAGATAAATGTTTCGTCTGAAAAATTTATCAAAAATATACTCCAAGAGAGTTCAAACTTAATTACATGTTTAGCCCCAAATAATGTGTGTTGCAATTATTAGACATTATTTCATTCTGTCTAGCAGTTACAATGATGTACTCTTAACATAATTATCTTACTTCAGCAGTGGGAAATTTTTGTACCCTCCACATAGGATGGGGGTAAACTAAGTTTGTTCTTCCGTTTGCAACACCCAGAAGGACTCGTCAGAGATCCTACAAAGTATATATATTCTTGATCACCATCAAAAATTTAAAATAGGCAAAATCGGTCAAGAACCACCATCGACAAAAATCTATTTATCTGTCACAAATGGCCTATGAACTTGAAACTTGGTATTGATATCTATAATATTCCCTTCATCGATGTGTCAAAAATTTTCGTGGTCGGATAACAGACATGTCCAAAATCAACAAAAAATTTTATATCTGCCACAAAATTGACCTATTAATTAAAAATTTGGTACAAATATTCATAGTTTTAGTTAGTATATTATAGTTAATAATAGATAATTAAAAATGGGCCAGGCCGGTTAACAGATGCGTCTTCAATAAACAAAAATCTTTATATGGGCCATAAAAATTAAGCTATGAAATTGAAATATGTGCATCTATTTAAGTTTAGCCCATCCATCTAAAATTGCTAAAAATGGAAGTGTCGGATAATACAATGTAACCACAATGTACAAAAAACCATATTCACCATAAATCTAGACTTGCAAGCTGATACTTATACTATTAGAGGGCGAAATATATAATATATATATATATTTGCCACGCCCACCGTATGGAGGGTATTTAAAATTTGGCCTAAGCCAAATTTAGTTTTCTTAGTTGTTTTAAACAAGTGAAAATATTATAGTCGGTCAAGCCCGACCATTAAATACCCTACACTACTTAATATATTATTCAATTTAATTTTTTTCTTTGAAATAGCAGCGTATGATAAAAAATTTTATTTTTCTATACCTACTTGTATTTTCAAAATATTTCAATATGATACATGTCAGAAAATTTTTAATTTTTTGTTTGTTTATTGAAATCAAAAAAAAAAATTTATATGGAAAGGGGTTCTAAAAATGGTCCGATCCTATCCATTTTCAAGTGTTTATTTTTGGGCCAATACAAATCTATGTACCAAATTTCATCGAAATATCTCCAAAAAAATAGGACCTCATATGGGAAGGGGTTCTAAAAATGGCCCAATCCGGTCCATTTTCAATAGGGTTTCCCTTTGGGCCAATACATGTCCTTGTACCTAATTTCATCAAAATATTTCAAAAAATGCTAGCGCACAAATTTAGATGGACAGACAGGAAGACAGACGGACATGGTTAAATCGATTCAGATTTTGATTCTAATTCGATCGGTATAAGTGAAGGTGGGTGTGGCATTTGCCGTTTAGGAGTTACAAACATCCGCACAAACTTAGTATACCCTTTTCCACAGCGTGGTGCAGGGTATAAAAATTTACAATTATAAGGCTAGACATTTTTTTTTTATATTTTCAAACTAATTGTCAAATTTTTGTCCTGATTAAAAGCAGATCTTTCCATTAATATTGTTTTAAATAAGAAGTCCTTCTACTATCATATGTAAATTTACCTTCAACAAAATTTTGACGATTATATTTTGACCATCACAAAGTATGTCGCATAATTCTAAACGAACATTGGGGAAGAGCCATAAGATCTCTATAGATGGAATCTTTAAGTAAATAATATTAAATTTAATATTGAATAGAAATAAATTTATTAAAAGTGGGTTTTTACTTACCGTATAATCAATGCGTTCTGGTATACCGAAAAATCTAGCTTCACATGCACGCCGCACCCTAATATTAACCATGGTAGGTGCCGATTTTCGCATAGCGCAATCGTACGCCACCACGGAAAATATATGCTTGTGGGATATTCTATATGAAAGTGGAACCGTATTTTTTATTATACCGTCATTACTAATATTAAAGGGTACATTTTTGGTGAGTAATTCATATTTGCAAATATTCCCATATAATGGAGTACAATCCTTGTCAGTAGCCTCCATCCTAATTAAATCTTTGTAAAGACGACCTTCATCTACTTCTATTATGTAAAGCGTTTGCGAAAAGGTAGGTGAATACTCGTTTACATCGATGACACTTATACGAACACTCGCGGATGTAGAATGGGATCCGTCACAAAATACAGCCACTATGTCAAAATGATATGTCTTACGTTTCTCGCAGTAAAGAATGCGCCTTGCACTTATAACACCTAAATTATTCACTAGCTCAATTTTAAAGGGTATTTCATGGTAAGGTTTGCATAATATACGAAAATTGCATATCTTCTCCTCGTCCACCTGGATAAGGGGTGTTATTACCACGGAAGTTTCATTTTCACGTATATGTCCGTGATATGATTTCTCCAATATGTTCTCTTTCTGGGAAAAGAATTCATCGTAGTTTTCAGTGGACGATAAAGTTATTATTCCTATGACAGGATATTTAAAGGACGGGGAAGATATTACTGAAGAAATAAAATGCGAGCGTAAAAGTGATGTATGTTGATTTCGATTGCTCCACACTTCACGCGGTATGAAAGTGAAATATAACAATGCAATCAAAGCAACCGTGAAGTTATTTAATTTTGATGTCATCTCTTCTACTGTATATAAGAACTTACATTTAATTGTATATAAAACCGAAGAGATTTTGTTCGAAGTATAGCGTATTGTAGTTTTTTATACTTTAAATGCAAGGAAACTTCAGAGCCCTTATTGAAGGGATAATTAAATATATTACAAATGTTTTATATGTTTCTCATTATAGCTATCTTAGCTTAGATATATGTGTTGTGAGGGCGCACGTCTGTCCTTAATAATTTTTTTATCTATTCACTTATATCCCCTATATATGTAAATATATCTGAATAGTATTTAACATAGTTATAAGAATAAAATACTTTAATTGTAATTTACGTGGGAATTGTAAAAATTGTGGTAGTAAAAAACGTGTTTTAGATAGACAGTTCAGAAAGAGTTGTAGGCAAATATATATATAATATTTTAAACATCAATATTAAATACATATCTTATACATTTTGTGTCAGATTTTACTTGTATAAATTTGTTATTGAGTTTGAAGGTGAAGGAAATAAGAGAAAACGTCTATATATACTAACGCAAATTATAAAGAAAGGCACATATTTGGAAGAAAATTTGTCAATTTAATGATAAGAGACTTGGCCGCAATTAAAATTTGTTGAAGATTGATTATACGACCATTAATATGGTGTCTTACATTTAAAAAAGATGTACTACTGTGAAAAGGCAGAAAATCTAATGAAATTACTGACGTTGCAGACGGGGAGTGCGTTGTATTTTTGCAACACCCAGAAGGTGGCATTAAATGCTCCACAAAGTACATATATTTTTGATTAACAATCTAAAAAAAAAGCTTAAAAATCTAATATTCTATAATAATCTAGCCATGTCAGTCTATATGTTCGCATATTGTAATACCGTCGTACATATTGAGCTGAAATTTTTTATTTACATTCTTAGTTTCGGCACCCAGGTCACTATTAAGAATTGAAGGTGTTTTGAGTAAATAGATATATCAGACATGAGCGACATATACGATGCAGTAATATATAAAAATATAACATATATTTTAAACATAACACACACGAATCAATATCAATTATCTCAGAAAAACAACTCGGTAAAGATTTTAACACCGATAACCACTCCCCCATCATTTTTATACAGCCTATTGTTCCTAAAAACGTGGTTGTCAGGACAAAAAATTTCACAATTGCAAATCCTTGGCTTTAGCCAAGTTTCAGTAAAAACTACGACGTTATAATCACAACCAATAGAACTAATAAAGATTCTACTAAGTTTCGTCTTAAGGCGACGTACATTTTAGTAAAGTACAGTTTCGACAAAAATTGAAAAAACATTACATGTGCAGAAACTACACCATTTTAAGGTTAAATTGAGAACTTCCAAATTATAATTGAGAACTTGAAAGTTGAAATTGGGAAACTGAAGTTTTAAATTGAGAAAACCAAACTCAAATTGAGAAAACTAAATTGAAATTGAGAAAACCAAGTTCAAATTGGGAACTCCAAATTCAAATTGAGAAAACCAAATTGAAATTGAGAAAACAAAATTCAAATTAAGAACTTCCAAATTCAAATTGAGAAAACCAAATTAAAATTGAGAACTACCAAATTGAAATTGAAAAAAACAAATTCAAATTGAGAAAACCAAATTGAAATTGGGAACTTACAAATTAAATTGAGAACTTCCTAGTTCAAATTGAGAAAACCAAATTGAAATTGAGAAAACCAAGTTCAAATTGGGAACTTCCAAGTTCAAATTGAGAAAACCAAATTGAAATTGAGAAAATCAAAATTGAAATTGAGAAAACGAAACCAAATTGTAATTGAAAAAAATAAAATTGAAATTGGGAATTCAAAAATTAAAATTTTAAAATTTATCTCAATTGAAATTGGGAAAATCAAAATTGTAATTGAGACAATAAAATTTGAAATTAGTAAAATCCAAATTGAAATTGGGAAAATAAAAATTGATATTGAGAAAATCAAAATTGAAATTGGGAACTTCCAAATTGAAATTGAGAAAATAAAAATTTAAATTGGTAATTTAACATTTGAAATTGGGAAAATACAAATTGAAATTGAGGGAATGCATTTTAAAGTTTAAATTGTAAGTTAAGAAAATTAATATTGAAAATTGGGTTTTTAGTAAATAAGATAAACCAATTTTTATGCTTCAAACTTAAATATTTCATTCCATATATTTTATTCGTATGTAGTATAAAAATGAATGGATATAAAAGTAAAAATTCTCCAACTTAAAATACATATATACATACATAGATAAAAACTTTATAAATGATTCTCTTATAATAACAACACTTAATTTAAGTGAAAAATTGGAAAATTGTATCATTACATTCCAACTGGCATATCCTCTAAATTAATTGCTCTTTCATAAAAGGTTGTACTATGTTGAACATATCTAGCACGATCTGCACTTGTCAACGTTAGTTTAACTTCGTCAATAATACTTTCTAAATACGCTAAACGTTGTTCGCCTACTCTAGGTGAAGTTGGATTTGGAAGTCCCATAAATTTCTTTATGTTTACGGAGTTTATTTTTGACCATGCACCTTCACTAGGGTTCAACATTGGTGAGTATGGACTGAGTCAACTAGATATTTTATGAAAGAGCAATTAATTTGTATTTTCCCAATTTCAAATGTTAAATTACCAATTTCAATTTTTATTTTCTCAATTTCAATTTGGAAGTTCCCAATTTCAATTTTGATTTTCTCAATATCAATTTTTATTTTCCCAATTTCAATTTGGATTTTACTAATTTCAAATTTTATTGTCTCAATTACAATTTTGATTTTCCCAATTTCAATCGAGATAAATTTTAAAGTTTTAATTTTTGAATTCCCAATTTCAATTTTATTTTTTCAATTACAATTTGGTTTCATTTTCTCAATTTCAATTTGGTTTTCTCAATTTCAAACTTTACTTTCCCAATTTCAATTTGGAAAAACTTAAATTTCTCAATTTCAATTTGGTTTTCTCAATTTGAACTTGGAAGTTCCCAATTTGAACTTCGTTTTCTCAATTTTAATTTGGTTTTCTCAATTTGAATTTGTTTTTTCAATTTCAATTTGGTTTTCTCAATTTGAGTTTGGAAGTTCCTAATTTCAATTTGGAAGTTCCCAATTTCAATTTGGTTTTCTCAATTTGAATTTGTTTTTTCAATTTCAATTTGGTAGTTCTCAATTTGAATTTGGAAGTTCTTAATTTGAATTTTGTTTTCTCAATTTCAATTTGGTTTTCTTAATTTGAATTTGGAGTTCCCAATTTGAACTTGGTTTTCTCAATTTGAACTTGGTTTTCTCAATTTCAATTTAGTTTTCTCAATTTGAGTTTGGTTTTCTCAATATAAAACTTCAGTTTCCCAATTTCAACTTGCAAGTTCTCAATTATAATTTGGAAGTTCTCAATTTAATCTTAAAATGGTGTAGAAATTAGAGTTCAAAACATATAACATTTAATTATTTTGAAATTATCAATATTTTTTGTCAAAATTTGGTTTAGCATAGTTAATTTGTTTAATAATTGACTGTGACAAATTTGGACTCGATCGGACCATTCTTTGATCCTAATATAAAGTTCTATAATAAAGGTAGTCATTATATGGTGAAAATTCAAAATTCTTTATATTTTTAGGCAAAACTTGGTAAAATGTAATTAATTAGACCAACAACGAACTGTACAAACTTTGGAACCAATCGTATCATTTTTTGATACCCGCCCCATATAATATTTTATTATAAAGGAAGTCAGTCTATGGTGCAAATTCGTAATATCCAATAGCTACCTTTGTGCAGAAACTCTAAATGAAAGAATAAAATTTCAGCTCAATATTTCAAAATGTACGACAACGAGTCTTCCAATATACGGGCATACAAACTGACATGGCTGCATCGACTTAGATTTTGATGCTAATATGAGTAATGTATAAACTTTGTAAGGTCTGTAACTCCTCTTTTTGGGTCTTGCAAAGGGAGCAAGTAACTTATACAGAGGATGCAATGTTGCACTTCTTAATTGAAATAAAAATTGGTAAATAACACCTAGTTAGCCTAAAAATGTTCTTATTTTGGGCTGAATTGGACAATTTTTAGGATCTCCCTTCCTATAAAGATTTTTGAAGAGATAACTTGTACAACAATGACTCTTTCTTTCCGATAAACGAAACAGATAATACTACAATATAATTTTTGAAAGGAAGTGGTATGGGGTATTAAATGGTCGGGCTTGACCGAATATACTATTTTCACTTGTTTTAATTTTGTTACTTTAATTTTATTCAGTTACATTATCTAAATGTGTATATGAGTGTAGCGTGATATCAGACATCACTTGTAGTAAAGGGTTTGTATGGAGGTATGTGACTAAAAATCGACACGGTTAAAAAAAAAATGTATTATGTCAACTGTTCTGGATTAATGTTCGATTTAACCATGCCTGTTTACCAGTCTGATTGAATCCAATCGTGTTATTTTTAGAACCACTGCTCACTCATAAAATATGTTAAGTTTAGGTAAGAATTATATAGAGAAAATTCGCAAGGCCTTATATTTTTTAATTGTAAAAGAAGTTTGTAAAGCAGTGATGTTTTACAAAATAATTATCTGTACTTAAGCGTGTCTGTAATCCGAATATGCCCATTTTCAGCATATCGATGAAGCTAATATTTATAGATGTACATACCAAATTTTAAGCTTGTAGCTCAATTTTTGTGGTAGATAAATATATTTTTGTTGATCGTGGGCGTGGCTATTGACCGATTTTGCCCATTTTAAATAGCAATCTGCGTGCGAAAACTGTACAAAATTTCAGATCCATATCTCAATATTTACGACCGTGAGAGTGCCAACAACAGACGGACACACGGACATACATGTCTAAATCTACTGTTTTTGACGCTGATCAAGAATATATATACTTTGTACGGTCTCTGACGCCTCCTTCTGGGTGTTGTTAACGGAAAAACAAACTTAGTATACCTTCATCACTAAAGTGGAGGGTATGAAGAGATTCTAGAGAATATGATACACAATATTTAGAAAACTACCACAAAAACGATTATACATTTTTATGGAATTCAGCTGAAAATGTCGCCTCAGACATACTCATCCAACAATACATTAAATTTATTAAATTTACATGTTAAGTTGTTTTCTTTTATACATATATATATTACTATATAATACGTATTAATTATAATTATTACAACATAAATGTAGTTACTACGTTGTGAGTACATTAGCTTAGTAATATATTTAATATAAGTTTTTATTATTCACTTTTAAATAAACTTATTTACTTGTAGTGGTTTGAATATCATAATGTTTCAAATTGTTAATCATACAACTTATACTGCGGTGATTCTTTTATATGTAGTAAAGATGTAAATAATATATAGTGGGTTACTATAGTAAAGCATTTTGTATTCACTTTTATGTTTTGCAATTGTTTTCATTCATAAAATAAGTAATGAGGTAATATTCATAGCGTTTTTCATTTTTTTTACAAATATATAAAAATTTAAGAAAACATGCGGATATTAATAATAAAACTTAATTCCTTGTTAACGAAGTTAATAACATTATCCAACACTATCAACACAAATTGTACACCGTAATCGAAAGCAAATGCTATTAAACTATAAAGGGTTATATACAATATACGCGATTTATTCGTGCTATTAAATGAAGACAGTATTTTAATACAATGTATGCAATAAAATATTGTATTTATTTGATGAGACTCAATTTAACTTCTTAAGAACACTGTATAGATAAAAATTTGGCTCAAGTTCCTTGTAGCTTGATGTAACTTGTTTTACTGTTAGTGAAAATTATCATGAATATTAATAAAAGGTTTTTTTGCCCGATGATGTTTTTCTATTAGGGGTGGCATCAAAGTTACAATAAAGATAAAGACTCAATCAATTGAAATCGTAGTTTTTTTGTGAATATTTTGGAAAAAAGGAAAAAATTTACAAGATTTAAGTCCTTTAGAGGTACTCCTCATATTTGTTTATATATTTAAAAAACAATTTTGTTTAAATAATTTTTACCGTTAGCCACGTCAGCCACATTGAAAGGCTAATGGTCCTAAATTTTGAGATAGATAGGGTTCAAATTAAGCACACAATAATAAACTAATTGACCTTTTCTTTACCAAGAAAAATTAGAAATTGCTAATTTTTTTCATATAAAGACTCCTTTTAAACTTTATTTAAACGAATATAACAATTTGATCGGGCCCAAAGTTTGTAAAGTAAGTTATTGTCCTAATTAATTACGATTTAAGAAGTTGTGTTAAAAAATATAAGGAATCGCGAATTTTTGCTATAGAATGACTTCCATTTGGCATAGCCAAATATTAAGCCAATTAACTATTCTTTATCCATATATAGGAAGGTATTCTAAAAATTGTCCGATTAGGACATGTCGTTGTACTAAATTTCACCGAAATATCTTAAAAAATACGACCTGTACATTGCGCATAATTTACATGGACAGAAAGGCGGACACGGTTAAATCGAAGATGATATATGCCGTTCAGAAGTTACAAACATCCGCTTAAAAACTTAATATATCCTCTTAACACATGTGTATAAGTTAAAACTATATATGTGGAAAACATCATATATGTCCGTTCTCACGCTTTCAAAATACAATATCAATAAAATATTGTGTAAGCTAACTGTATGTTCGTTTCTACGTTAAGAAGATGCACTGTTGACAGAAGTTAAGAAATTCAGGCATCATATTTCGTCATAGAAAGAATACCACATTAGTTTGGGGATAAACAAATGTAATAGAAAAAGTTCGGTTCATTTTTTAATTCAATAAACAATAGACCAGCGTTAATAAAAATAATTTTTTTTTTTATATAGTTTTTGATAAGCGTTTTTGAATATGGTGACACTTGACAACAAAACAGACAATTTTAGCTTTAAGCAATGGCGGACACTGAGATGGGGAATAATGAATATAGTGTTTGATTGAGTGTTACATACATACATTAAATAAATAGGGGCAATTTGTTTTACAATAACTATTCTATAATGTTCATCTACATTTCTAATTGTAATTTTTGAGAGCGCACCAATATGTTATGCTCCTCTTATCTAAGTTCTCTTTTTTATTATACCCTCCACCTTAGGGAAGAGGGTATATTCATTTTGATCATCCGTTTACAACACATCGAAGGAAGCCCCGGAGACCCCACAAACCATATATATTCTTAATCAGCATGAAAAGAGAAATCGTTTAAGACATGTCCGTCCGTGTGTCCGTGTGTCCGTCTGTTGTTGGCACTCTCACGGTCGTAATTTTTGAGATATCAAATTGAAACTTAGCACACTTATTCTTAGTTTAATTTCGCTGTTCCGTATTAACATTGGGCAAAATTGGTTAGGAGACACTCCCACAATAAACGAAAATCTCATCATACCTCGAAAAAATTGTATCTTTAAAAAATTATATATCGCACAATACTATGCCTATTAAGTTGAAATTTGGTACATATATAAAGGTTACCGTTATCCAGCACTGTGCCAAAAATGGGCGTGATTGAATAACGCAAACGCCTATAATTAAAAAAAAACACTATTTCCGTAAATAAATGAAATACATAAATATGGCAATATTTCTATCTTGTTTACGTTGTTATTGTAGAATTTCTGTATGTATAAATTTTCTTTTATGAACCGTTTTCGTATATTATTTTCTCTGTCTAGTATTTTTATCTTTTCTAAGTCTGCGTTGTGATTTGTGTTTTTGATGTGTTGTGAGAGTCCTGTTGTTTCTAATCTCTTTTTTATGTCGTTCTTATGCTCTCCTATTCTTATGTGGATGGCTCTTTTTGTTGTCCCTATATATACTTTCCCACAATTCTCTTTTTCATTGCCTCTACATTTAATTTGATAAACTATATCACTCTGTTGGTCTGTCGGTGTTGGTGTTTTTATTTTACTAAATATGTTTTGGAGAGGTAAGTGTGCTTTGTAGGCTATGAGTGTATTTTACGTTTTATTATATTGTCCGTTAGTACTTTGATGTAGGGTACTGCAATATATTTGTTGTTATTTTTTTAATACCATTCTTATTTTGGTCATATGTCCGTTTTTCGGTTATGAATGTTTCAATGAGGCCTTGGGAGAAACTATTTTTCCTTAGTATATACTTCACTTTTGACAGGACTTCTTTTTTATATTAAACGTCCGTAACAGAAGTAGCTCGGTTTACCAGATTTTTGGCTGCGTTTATGATTTGTGTCCGAGGATGTGCAGAATGGTAATTAATGATTTGACCGGAGTCTACCAATTTTGTATACCATTTTGTCCTAAGTGAGTTTTCTTTTCTTATTATAGTTATATCTAAATAGTTTAGTTGTCTGTCTGCTTCTCTTTCTATTGTAAACTTTAATTTTATTTCGATATTTATTCATTATGTATAGTATTCTGTTTTCGTCCTTTTTCTTTATAATTCCAAAAAGGTCGTCAACGTATTTGGTCATGGCCCTAATGCCAATGTCTTCTTTTTCCAATTCCTTGAATACTTCGTCTAAAAGGTCGTCCATCACGATGTCCGCTATTATCGGGGATATCGGATTCCCCATTGGTAAACCATATACCTGTTGGTATATGTTGTTGTCGTACATGAGGTAGTTGTTGTCTTTTAGTATATATTGTAAAATTTTTAAAAAAGTTCTTTTTGGTATTTTGGTCATTTTAGATATTTCTGTCCATTTTTTCATTATTATACCACTTCAATATGAACTGCTTTTGTTGCCAAACAGATGTAATGCAATGTAGGTTTTATACAGCATCTTTCTTTTAATGTAAAAATAGGTGTAAATTGGTCCGCAGAAGACACAGCACATCGTGCAAATGGCCTAGCAGGATTAAACCGCTCCACTGGAAGGTTTTCCATTACTTGTTGAAGAATTTTGGGTCGATAACGTATACAATGACTACACGAATTTACGACTTTGCGGCATATGTGACGTGCATTCATTTTCCAATATTGTTGTCGTATTAAGGCTATTAACGCCTTCGGACCTGCATGATAATTGGTGTGAGGTGAGTGACGAACATACGTTTCAACAGAGTCACCCTTGTTAGGTAAGATTAGTGGATGTTTCTGCCCGTCCTCTAAATCTGCTAATTCAAGTCGTCCACCAATCTTAAGCAAGGTAAAACCATTAACATTCTGAAGAAATGTTATGTCATTTATGAAATCTTGCTCTTGAATACACACAATAGAGTATAATGCTTGGTATTGATGTAGTTGGTGAATTTACACCTATAGTTAAAACTAGTGATAAATCATATAGTCTTCGTTTTATTGTAACCAAGACTGATTCGCCTCCAATTTTAGGCCGTCATTTTATGACTTTATTTACTTTTGGGTTGTCTCAAATGAATATGTTACGGAATGTGGATAGTGTTATAACCAGTTTCAAAAATTGCTTTGAAAAAGTGTTTAGAGAAGAGTTAGGGTTATATACCGTAAATACTGTTAAATTAACACTAGTTAAAAAAGCTCGTCCGGTACTTTGTAAGCCCAGAGCTGTGCCATTAGCATGGCTACCCAAAATTGAGGCTCAATTAAATCAATTAGTGAAATCCTGTGTGTTAGTTTAAGTTCAATTCCGATCGGGGAACACCTTTGGTACCGATTATTAAACCAAATGGTGAACTTTGTATTTGTGGCGATTATAAATCTACCGTTAATAAATATTTGAAAGATGTTAAGTACCCCCTACCACTTATTGATGATTTGTTTTCGTCCATGAAAGGAGAATATTTTACTAAGTTGGATTTATCTAGTGCTTATAATCAGTTTTAGATGAGCCTTTTCAATTATTATGTGCTTTGAAGAGTACAATTATGTACGAGTAAATTACATTAGCGAAAATAATTTTATGAATTTAAATTTTAAACGAATCGCTAGAGAAACATCTCTTGATATTTTATTATCAACATTGAAAGAGGTTTTAGAGTCTGGTGAAGGTAGTGCTTGGGACAGAGTTGAGTTGAGAAGTAGAAAAACAGAGGTTTGTGTTGAATACGGATGCATTATGTGGGGCTACCGTGTGGTGAATCCGCAAAAATTACGTAATTATATACTGAATGAATTACATAATACACATTTAGGTATTGTTAAGACAAAAGCGCTAGCGCGAAGTTATGTGTGGTGGTCATGTATTAAAAAAGAAATATGTAGAAACTTTGATTTCTAAGTGTTTTTCGTGTAAAATGAGTAAAAAAAAAAAGTCCATTAATACCAGAAATCCAGAAACTTCACCTTGGAGTCGAGTACACGTTGATTTTCTTGGCTCTGTTAATAACTATAATGGTCTGTTGCGATGATGGTAGTCGATAATAGTTTCAGTTTCATTCATATAAGACCATCACTCTCATCGTCGTGTTAATATTCTTTGTGAATAACAGAATTTATCATATGGCGTTTATTTTAGTAAACAAAGACAGAGAGTTGTATCGTGAGCACCTATACAAAGACAATTAGAGTATAAATTTTCTCATTTATACATTATTTTTGTTTAGAAGAAATATTTTTTGTTGAAATATTTTGTAATTTACCGAGAAGCCGAGTATTACTTTGTGGTCCATACCACTGGGGGGTAATTACGTAACTTTTGAAACTATTGTCGTTGTTGCGATGATGGTAGTCGATAATAGTTTCAGTTTCATTCATATAAGACCATCACTCTCATCGTCGTGTTAATATTCTTTGTGAATAACAGAATTTATCATATGGCGTTTATTTTAGTAAACAAAGACAGAGAGTTGTATCGTGAGCACCTATACAAAGACAATTAGAGTATAAATTTTCTCATTTATACATTATTTTTGTTTAGAAGAAATATTTTTTGTTGAAATATTTTGTAATTTACCGAGAAGCCGAGTATTAATTACTTTGTGGTCCACACCACTGACTTTCTAAAAATTTTTCTGTAAATCTAAATAGAAAATAGTAAAATATATACATATTATAGATATGTAGATCGAAAGTAATAAATTTTTAATTACATGTTAAAAAAATATTTCTATTCATTTTTCTTAGAAATTAAAATTCTTATTTAATTTCTTCACAATTTAGTAATGTATTACTTACCTATTTTAATTTTATCTTTTCCTTTTTTTTTATTTTAATCTATTTATTTTAAAATGATAGCTATTTTACTATCGCACGATAACGGTTGTTTGCGCGATGCTACATGATGGTTTATAAGCATACGAAAATACAAAAATACGATAAAAGTTTGACGATAATGCTTTCTATCGCTTACGAAAATGAAAAGTTGAAAATAACTATTGTCGTACCATCACTATCGCTTACGTGATTACCCCCCTGATTTTCTAAAAAATTTTGTGTAAATCTAAATAGAAAATAGTAAAATATATAGATATTATAGAAATGTAGATCGAAAGTAATAAATTTTTCATTACATGTTAAAAAATATATCTATGCATTTTTCCTAGAAATTTCGATTCTTATTTAATTTCTTCACAATTTAGTAATGTATTACTTACTCCTTTTTAATTTTATCTTTTCCTTTTTTTTTTTTTTTCTTTTAATTTATTTTATTCTAAAATGATAGCTATTTTACTATCGCACGATAACGGTTGTTTGCGCGATGCTACATGACGGTTTATAAGCATACGAAAATACAAAAATACGATAAAAGTTTGACGATAATGCTTTCTATCGCTTACGAAAATGAAAATTTAAAAATAACTATTGTCGTAGCATCACTATCGCTTACGTGATTACCCCCCAGGTTTTTGTTTGATTATCGTAGCGCAAACATTGTTCAACTGGAGAGAGGAGAGAGAGAGAATTGGCATCTCTGTATAATTAAGTAGCATTAAGTAATTGTATTATAAAAAGAAGTATTAATAAGGAGAGAACCGCTGTGCCAAAAATAAGCGTATTCGGTTTACAGTCACGCCCACAATCAATAAAATTCCTTTGTTCAAAAATAAATAGATGATGAAGATGGCTCGTAGAACCTAAATGTGTAGGATTGTGTCCAGCTTGTTGGATTGAAGGTATAGATGTTTAGTCGGCTTGTAGAACCAAAACGTGTAGGATTGTGTCCGGCTCGTTGGACTGAAGGTATAGATGTGTAGTCGGCTCTTAGAACCAAAATGTATAGGATTGTTGAATATACATAGATGCTTGTATAATGGATAGATTCTTGTAGAATGATGTATATATTGTAATATGCTGATTAAAGATGCTTGTATGAATGTGTAGATGCTTGTATAATGATGTGTTCGATCAAGTACAGCCTTTTGGCATAATATTGTTAAAAAAAAGTATTTCAGAATTTTCACACTTTATTTCAAATTACAATGCTTATATATAATCAAAAGATAATAGATATTTAATGTTCACTGACTCACAGTTACAAAAGGAATGTTACAACTTTACTCTAACACGGTTAAAAAAGGAATGAATTTATGATGTTCACTTGATCACGGTTACAAAGGGAAAAGCATTCATAAAGTGTGTATATGCTTAAGAAAACCAAAAATGTAAGAAATCGAGCGTCTTTATGAGAAATATATGGACGAGATGCCCTGTGCTGACGGCTTATCCCGTGCAAGGTAAATATCTTGTTACGTTGGCGCCCGAGCAGGGAGGTCGTCCTCTTCAAAAAGAACCAAGGTCATAAGTAACATTAAAACTTATATAACAATAAAGTGCGTAGTAACAGTTTGACTGTACCTAACTGTGACAGAACGTACTTAAAAATCTGGTGATCAAAAATAATAATTCATATGCATTGTACACTAAAAACACCGTTATATTATTTCTGTGTCATTACGTTGAACAAAAGTTTGTTAAAGCAAAAATGAAGGGTTGAAAATTGGAGTTCAATAAAAGTGGACGTGCAATCAAATCACTTAATTTTTTTAAAGAAAATCTTTTTCTTTACATATAAAATAAAAAATAACTAAAAGATGATACGTTTTGTATGAAGTGCAAATGAAAAATTACTCAATATAGAATTTAAAAAAAACCGAATAAAATTGGATTAAGTGAAATAGATAGCGTATAGAATTTATAAAAAAAAAAAAATTATTGGCACGTAGCCGGTATCCCGTCCTCAGCACTGTGACAATTAGTACCGCAAGTCGAAAGGCTCCGGATGGAATCGCCACCCGGCCGACGGTACAAGCATCGTTTCGACCTCAGAGAGGGAAGGTTCCGAGTATTTTTCCCGAGGAGCGGAAAGGTGACGATCTACGAGGTATAGACTTATAGCCTTATATTTTCGCGGAATTGTAAATTTTTTTTTACACATGAAGTATTATAGTTTTTTTAGTTTTCACGCATGAAATATTAAATATCTTTTATATCAATAAGTTGTTGGTGTATATATAGATATATTATGAATTTTACTTTCATTCTGACTATATTTGAAAGCTATAATGAAATGAAATGTTAGAAATTGTGAAAAATTAATACTTGGCGACTGGAAGGGTAGAACCTGGACCGGTTTCGAACTCGCCCTTATCGAGTTCTCATCAGCAGATCTTTACCAGCTGAGCCAAATCCACCGTTGCGATTTTTTATGCGCAATTGGTTTATATCAATAATTCACACTAACACCATTACAGCCCTACACCATTTTTGAACCTGGACCGGTTTCTACCCTTCCAGTCGCCAAGTATTAATTTTTCACAATTTCTAACATTTCATTTCATTACAGCATTCAAATATAGTCAGAATGAAAGTAAAATTCATAATATATCTATATATACACCAACAACTTATTAACATACCACGCATGACCCGGCGAATAGGTAGTGAAATATTAACATCAATATACTAAGTTGACAGTATTCAAACATGAGCTACGGCTACTGTGTTTACAAACAATAGAAAGAGTTTGTCAGGTAGTTGGTTTGATGCGGTAACCCATCCTTTCATTACATATTGTATAACGTAGCTTAATCTGCATTTATATAAAGTGCAAAAAAAATGGTGTAGGGCTGTAATGGTGTTAGTGTGAATTATTGATATAAACCAATTGCACATAAAAAATCGCAACGGTGGATTTGGCTCAGCTGGTAAAGATCTGCTGATGAGAACTCGATAAGGGCGAGTTCGAAACCGGTCCAGGTTCTACCCTTCCAGTCGCCAAGTATTAATTTTTCACAATTTCTAACATTTCATCTCATTACAGCTTTCAAATATAGTCAGAATGAAAGTAAAATTCATAGTATATCTTTTATATCTTTTTTTTTCACACATGAGATGTGATAAATTGTTTATTTTTCATACCTGAATTATTATAAATGGTTTTTTCTTGTTAACGGAATGAATCCTTGACTATAATTAGAATTTAAGGTAATTGTTTATTTTAGTTACTTAGGCAGAATGAAATAAGATTCCTTTTCTTTTCTTAAGATGAGGAGGTAGTGTGACGAGTAAAGTCGTTACGCACTCGTTTTCCTCCCATTTACTTAGACCACTTAAGCATAGAATAGTTTTGATAACAGGTACCTTCTGTATAAGTAGAAAGAATGCAACATTGCTATTAGTTTTTAAGCTTAGCTGGTAACTGCACTCACCGCCACGTCATCAAGCATATTGGAATATTTCCACGATGTTCCAATAGACTTGACCAAACCGAGGCTTTGTCGAGAGTGATCGACAAAGGATCACTCTCTTCGGTTGCCAACCCTCAACGAGTGAACATCAAGATACAAGATAAATCTCCCTAGTGCGATCATAGCTAAAATCATATTCATAGAAGGGTATATACCCAGTTTTCTGAGTTCATTAATTAAACGGATAATTAAAGTGAAAGTCATAGGCAAGATTAAAATTCATAGAAATGCACTTGCGCTCTCACATAAACGCAGAGTGTAACGTTTAAAAACAAACCGGGTTATTTTTCACAGGGCATATGGCCTGGTGTAACAACGTGAGTGGAGTTACCTAATTATACTTAAAGTGTTAGGTAATTTTATTTGAACCAAATAAAGCTGAGCCGTTATATAATTAAGTCCAAAATTTGAGGGTCTTTATAATAAATAAATGGGCGATATGCGATAATCCGACGTCTTCACCCGCGTACAGGTGAAATATCTCGTTACATGGTTATCACAATTGGGCAAGCTATTTTTGTAAAAGATATATCAAAACCAGAAAAAATAATGACTAATGAAATTCACACAGAATTTACTAATTTACTAAATTTGTGTCACGAGGGCATTACGGTCAACACCCCAGGCAGCGCTTGACGTGATGCTCCACCTGATGCCAGTAGACATCTTCATCAAGAACACTGCTGCCAAGGGAATTCTCAGATTAAGAGAGTCCCATAGTCTCTATTCTACAAAAGTTTGGGGGTCTAAATTGATGAGGAAAATGACTACATGGTGGAAAGATATGATTTCGAAAAAAGCTTCGAAGGAAAAGTGCCATCCAGAGAGGACTGACACTAGGGGTGCATATGACGTAATGGTCTTCACGAATGGTTCCAAGATGGATGGATATGCACACAGGACCGGAAGTTTATTCGGACGCACTTGCGGAGAAATGGTCGTTCTCACTACCAAGCATCTGCAATGTCTCCCAATTGATCTGGCAGCACAGATGGTTGCTTAAAAGGTGGTATCCACCTCAAAGGTCATCATCTGTGTTGACAGCAAAGGGCTATCTTGGCTCTAGACTGTGTGAAGATCTGATCCAAATGCGTAGAGCAGTGTCTGTGTTCGCTTGCCGAGATTCGACAACATGACGTCGCGATCTGCTGGGTCCCTGGGCACTCAGGTATACCCGGAAAGGAGATTTCTAACGAATGTGCAAGAATCGGGGCGAGTAGGCAAGACACTAGCGGTGGTGCGTACCCCTCTCTCGGAACTGAACGGCCAACTGAATAGGGAGGCGGTGAGATGGACAAACAATAAATGGAGTACTCTATCGAACTGTTACACAACTCGTACCCTCTGGTTTCGGATAAATTATAAAGACCTACTAAGCCTAAATAGGAAATCGATCTCTGCGGTCGTAGGAGTCCTAACGGGGCACTGTCTCATAAGCCAAATGGCCAGCAGATTTCTGTAGAAGCTGCAGGGACGAGGAAAAGGTGGAAACTGTGTGAATGCCCGGCCCTTCAAGGAAACCAATACAAAACACTTGGAGTCAGAGGTAGCATCAAGCGGTTTACGCATAAAATAACCAAAATGTCAACTTCTCAGAATCGTTGATTTTTTAGGATTTATTGTTGAAGATAGTACAATAAGACCATCAGAAAAAGAGACTTAAGCTGTAAAAAATTTTCCCATAACCACTGATCAAAAATCTGTTCAAAGATTTTTTGGACTTACTTTATATTTTCGAAAATTTATCAAAGATATTATATATATATAATGACTATGCAAAAAGAAAACGTTCCAGCAAGAGTGGCACGTTGGGCTATGCATCTGCAAGAATTTTCATACGTCGACCCGCTGTAAAAATGAAATATATCGACGCACTTAGTCGAATGGCATGTTTGATTGTTGAAGGAAGTTGAACACATCGTTTGATAGCAGCACAATCTAACGATGACTATATAAAGGCACTGGAACAAGCTCATTGCCCGACATAGACCGCTTTAGATTTGTTAAAGACCAAATAATTGAGCATTTCGCCGGCAGTAAGCAGCGCGGCCTAAACCGTTTACTTTCCGAGCTACCTTTGGGCGAAAAAAAGTCATTTGAATTATATTATGAAATGAAACGAGTTGCCGGAAATACAATTGGAGAGGCCGCATTGAAGGGCTTATGGACAAAACGTTTGCCTGACTTTGCACAACAAGTTGTTGCCGCATTTTCTGGTTCAGCACCAGAATTTACTAAAATTGCATATTCTATAGTTGACGCCGTTACAATATAACAAGTTCAACACATTTCATCTAAATCGTCAAACGGTTATGAGAAATTACGCAATGCCATCGATGAGTTGAACAAAAACGTGGGCGCAATGAAAACCAATTTTCGAAAAATTTTTCACGACTTCGTTACAAAAGCACTGAGGCAACAATTTAACCTATTGTTGGTTTCATGAGAAGTTTGGCAACAAAGCTCGAAGGTGCCATAGCCAATGTCAATATAAACAGATGAACAACAATTTTACTAAACCATCTGGTTGACTAAAAAATACAACTTAAAATTTTTTCTCCAAACAACCACAATAATGTCTGCGCCTTACAAGTAAGAGATAATCTGTTTAAAACAATGTTTTTAATGGATAGTGGCGCCGATACCTCTGTTTTGCCACTCAGCTTTAAAACCAATGACATGCAACAAACGACTACACAACTATTTGGGGCTAATGGCACACCAATTAAAGCAATCGGACAAAGACAAAGTTAGCTTCGCCGAGAATTTTCATGGCCATTCATCATTGCGGACGTCAAAACTCCAATTATAGGCGTTGATTTTTTAACGCACTTTGATTTACTTATTGATACTCGCCGCAATAAATTAATTGGGAATACTACCAAATTAAGCATCCTTTTAAACACACGTTCAAATTGCAACACTGCAGTCATTAAATCATATAATTCATCGTGCAATGTATTTACAGAAATTTTACAAAATTTTCCTACAATAATAAACTTACCGCCATTTAGAAATAAAACGAAATCAACAATAGTGCATAAAATTAAAACAATTGGTCAACCAGTGTTTGCAATAGCGAGACGTTTATCACCAAAAAAAGCTGGCAGCAGCAAAAAAGGAATTTGAATTTTTAATGCAAGCAGGTATCTGAAAGTCTTCGAAGAGTAATTGGAGTAGTCCACTGCATATGGTTAAAAATCAAAATGGAACATGGAGATTATGTGGGGAATGCTTTGAATTTCCAAACTGTGCCGGATAGATACCCGTTACCGTATTTAACTGATTTTATACACAATTTACATGAAGAACAATTTTTTCAAACAAAAAAAAAAAAAGGGTTATCATCAAGTTCCAATATGCCCAGAAGATGTGCCTAAAACTGCCATAATTACGCCTTTTGGTCCTTATGAATTTAATTTTATGACATTTGGATTGTGCAACGCAGCGCAAACATTTCAGCGTCTGATCAATAAAGTGTTACTTGGTTTGGATTTTGCATTTTCATATATTGACGATGTTTGCATTGAGTCAGAAAATCTGCAACAACATAAACAACATTTACATATGCTTTTTACACGTCTTCCAGAAAATAATTTGACAATAAATTTGGAAAAATGTGAATTTGGAAAGACACAAATTAATTTTTTAGGACATTTGGTAACAGCTGATGGTATACGTCCACGACCAGAAAAAGTTGAAGCCATTAAAAATTATCCGCAACCTAAAGATTTATAGCAATGATGAACTTTTATAAACAACTGACAACCAAATGCTAGTGAATATCAAATTAAACTACAACGTCTAATATCTAGCAACATAAAAAATGATCAAACCGTTATACAATAGACTCCAGATGCAGTCGTCGCCTTCGAAAAATGTAAATTAGAGTTGAGTAACGCCACTCTACTTGTTTATCCTGTACCTAATTCCCAATTATATTACATGCGGACGCGTCAGATGTCGCAGTAGGAGCAGCTTTACATCAAAAAGGCGTACTTCAACCATTAGGATTTTATTCAAAAAAATTAACACCCGCATAACAACGATATAGCACATACGATCGGGAGTTAACCGCAATTTACCAAGCAATTTGTCATTTTTGTTTTATGATTGAAGATCGAAAATGCTGCATTTTAACTGACCATCGCCCGTTGACATTCGCTTTTCGAAAATCAAACGGCGTCGAAAAGCCTTCTACTTCGCCACGTCGAATACATCAACTGGACTTTATTGGACAATTCACTATGGATATCCGCTATATTCCTGGTGAAATAAATGCTGCAGCAGATAACCTGTCGCGTATAAACTCTATCCAACAGATTAAGTTTTATGAAATTGCAGCTGCTTAAAATGACGACGAAGAATTAAAACATTTATTAAATAATAAAGGTGACAATTCTTCTTTTTCACTGTCACTAAAAGATTTTGTAGTTCCACGTACCAATGTAAAATTATTGTGTGACACAACAACATCAAATATAAGACCGTACATTCCAATACGATTGTCAAGTTCACGTAGTAGGAAAGAGGGGGATGTTTAATTACAACATAGGCTCTTCATCGTGTACGGGAAGATCGTTTTTTAATCGTAAAAAGTCATAGCTGAATACTACACCAACTGGAGGTTAAAATTCAACAATGTCATAAAAATGTAATCTTAAATCTTCACAAATAAATCTATGTTTACACGATTTTGTAAGTTGGTACTATCAAACATTCACAATTTATCACACCCTGGTGTTTTTTTTTTCGTCGTGAGCGGACGCGTTTTTAAATCGATCTCCGTATTACAAGAAAAATAAATAATTCTTTGCGTTATCAAGTTGGATATGGATGTTGCGTTCTGTTTGGACACATCTCAAATAGGATAAAATAGTTTTTTGCTATATATTGAAAAAACTATTCAATACAGTTTATTATAATTTGTTGTAATATAAATATATAATAAAACTGTTTGGTGACTCATACGTGCATTTCTTTGTTTATGCACTTGTTTTTGCTTGTTTGCTCAAGTAGAAGTATTGTTGTTGAATTTAAAAGAGTATATAAATTACTGAGAAATAAACAGCGTTACCAACATAGTATTTTAAAACGAGAAGTCACCTCACGTAATAAATATTTTGTGCGGTTGGCGTCTCGGATAATAAACAATGGGCTTAAGCGCACACCTCCTCGTTCGGTCGATAACGGGCGTAATGCTACGCAAGCTGTTACAAACGATAATGAGAATAATGAAAAAGGTGATGAAGTTTTAAATATTAAAACTACTTTTTGCCAATTGGGTGAAAAAATTAAATTGTTGATGGAAATGCTAGAAGATGGTAAACCGAGAACTATAAATCAGTCAATGAGGGATACCATAGAGAGTATTAAAGCACTCTATGAATTAGCAGCGATTGATCTACATGATGAAAACGCTAAGCAAGTCATCAGGAGTAACAAGCACTCGCAGACCTCGCCTTAGCTGAAACAAAAAAGTGAAAGTAAAAGAAAATGTGATATAGAGGCAATTATAGCACCTAACGCCAAACGTAGACCACAAAATAACACTAATAAGGTCATAGATGTTGAAAATGTCACGCCAAATACAGGAAATAGTAAAGAACCAGTAAATAAGCCGCCTAAAAACGATGAATGGACCACTATGAAGGCAAAACGTAAAGCTGATAGAAACTTAAGTTTGAAAAATGATGGTCCAAAGACAGAAGCTATCGTTTTGGAAAAAATCGGTAGTCTCTCATACAGTGACATATTAAAAAAAGTGAAGGAAAGTTCGGATTTGAAAACTTTGGGCGAAAATGTAAATAAAATACGTAAAACAAAAAATGGCGAGATACTACTTCAACTAAAGAAATCACAAAATAGTAATTCCCAACAATACAAGGAAATAATTGAGCAGGTTCTCGGTGAGCAGGCAAAAGTTAAACTTTTGGGATGCAATGTAACAATTGTCATCAGAGATATAGATGAAATAACTACAAAAGCAGATATCGTTGGTGCCATCAATAATCAATTTGAAGATACGAAGATCGAGGAGGATGCAATCAAACAAAAGGTCTTATGCCGGTACGCAGTTAGCTGTGCTTAGTGTACCATCTAAAATTGGGGTAGTGCTATTACAAAGCGGAAAAATCAAAATAGAATGGGTAGTGTGCAGAGTACGCCCCCATGATACCCCTACCAGGTGCTTTAAGTGTCTAGAATTTGGACATATAGCGAAATCGTGTAAAAATTAAAGTGACAGGAGCAAATGTTGCCTTAATTGTGGGCAAGGCGGCCATTTAGCAAAAGAATGCACTAATGAAAGTAAATGCATGATATGTGATGATAAAGGTACGGATTCAAGACATAGCACGTCAAGTAGGTCTTGTCCAGCCTTCTTAGCCGTACTGAAACCTAATACTTAAATAAAAATGAAAATAGTGCAAATAAATCTTAATCATTGCGAGGCAGCACAAGAATTGCTCAAAAAAACCATTATTGAGAAAAATATTGACGTAGCGCTTCTATCCGAGCCGTATAAGAATAACGCCTACCACGGTCAGTGGATTAATGATAGCAGCAAAAAAGCAGCCATATGGGCATTATGTCCGATACAAGAATGTATTAACACGTATTATACAGTACCTAAAGTAAGTGATATATATATCTTCAGTTGCTACTTTCCTCCTAGCTTAGATTTGCTGCAGTTCGAAGCCGGGATAGATACTTTATGCAGTGACGCATCAACATATAACCCTTGATTATTGCTGGAGACTTAAATGCATGGTCAACAGAGTGGGGAAGCAGATACACCAATAAAAGAGGTGAAATCATAGTGAGGGCTTTCAGCAATTTAAAAGTGGTACTGTTAAATGATGGAATTAAAAATACCTTTGAAAAAAATGGATGTAGATCTAAAATTGACATCACCTTCGCCAGTAATTCATTAGTGCGGAAATGTCAATGGGAGGTCAGTGATGTATACACAAATAGTGATCATTTTGCGTTAATTACCACAATTTCGACTATGCAGTCACAAAACCCGTTTAATATAAGTAATGTGAATGGGTGGAAGACCAAAACAATGGACCGCGATATGCTTAAACTTATGGCCAGCGAAAGCCTAGAACCAACAGCGAATGCAGAGGAGCATGCTAGAAATCTTGTCGCATATATGACTGCAGCTTGTGATGCATCCATAATTAGAAGAACGAGGTGCCCAAACCGAAAACCTGTACACTGGTGGAATTTAGAAATAGCCAACCTCAGGCAACAATGTTTAGCAGCAAGAAGAAAGTGCGAAAGATATAGACATACGGTGCAACACGAAGCTCACAGAAGAAGATATGCAGAAGCACGTAAATCACTAAAAAAAGCAATAAAGTCGAGTAAGAGCAAATATTTCAAAGAATTGTGTGATATTGCCGACTCTAATATATGGGGTGGTGCATATAAAGTAGTCATGGCAAAAATAAAGCGTCGCCAGCGAAACATTCCAACTGGTGCAACATTTATGCAGAAAGTAGTTGAAACACTTTTCCCTCGACATGCGCACGTGGATACACAATCCTCATTAACAATGGAAGGATATAATGAGTTAGACTTTTGTGAAATCAAGGAAGCAGTCAATATGTTTGCTAATAATGAAGCACCAGGTCCTGATGGAATACCCATGGAAGCAGTTAAAATAGCAGTCTTGCATAATACACTAATGTTCTGGCAAGTATACAACAATTGCATTAAAACTGGAATTTTTCCTAAGATATGGAAAAGGCAAAAACTTGTTCTCCTGCCTAAACCGGACAAGCCCAAAGGTGATCCTAGTGCCTATCGACCGCTTTGTATGTTAGATACATTAGGCAAAGTGCTAGAAAAAATTCTGTACAGCAGAATTGAGCATCATATCATACAGACGAATGCCCTCTCAGATAATCAATATGGCTTTCGAAAGGGTCGATCCACAGTAGATGCGATAATGCATGTAAAATCTATTGCTGAAAAGGCTATTGAAGGCAAGCGCTGGAAACATGGGGATAAAGAATTTAATTCGACTAGTTGGCCCCACATAATTGATGCTATGATCAAAAAAGATGTTCCTGCATATCTTATTCGCATTATTAAGGATTATTTATCATGCCGTACGCTAATATATAACACGGATGAAGGAGCCCGAATATACAAAGTTACAGCGGGAGTCCCTCAAGGTTCCATTTTGGGTCCTTTACTATGGAATATAGTTTATGACGAAGTTCTTAGCTTGCCACTACTATCAGATGTTTCTATAATAGGATATGCAGATGATATTGTGGTTACCATTGTGGGCAAAGTATTAACCGATATCCAAGGTATGTGTATTAATACTGTTGCTAAAATCAAGGAATGCCTCACAGAACTGAAGTTGGAGTTAGCACCATAAAAAACTGAAGCAGTTGTAATAACAAGCAGAAAAAAAAAGGAAGTAGTGACCCTTAATATTGATGGACACCAGCTTGAAACAGTAGATAAAATTAAATATCTGGGAGTATATATCGATGCGAGGTTAAACTTTCTGCAGCATATAATAGCAGACAAAACGTACTCGGCGCTGGCACGCATGATGGCAAATGTTGGAGGACCTCGACAATCAAGACGGCTATTGCTTGCCAAAGTTATAATATCCATTACAATGTATGCTGCACCGGTATGGAGTGATATGCTGGGAAAATACCCCAGTTATTGTAAACAGAGTCTGCTGTGCATTTAAAACCGTATCTTTGGATGCTGCTTTGATTATATCGGGCATCGTACCACCAGACAATTTAGCCCGACAATCCGCGAAGATATACACTACCCAAAAACAATGTAACAGAAAGCTTGTTAGGAGAGAAAAGCAGGATATATTAAGAGAAAGCTATAGGGAATGGCAAAATAGATGGCAAGGGTCCCTACAAGGGCGGTGGACACATGCACTTATCCCAGATGTTGAAGTATGGATGAATATACCGCATGGAGGTACGGATTACTACCTAACACAGATTATTAGCGGTCATGGCTGCTTTCGCGAATATTTGCACCGTTTTGGGCACGATATTGAGCCGTGGTGTCCAATGTGTTCACTTGAAGAGGACACAACAGAACACGTCTTACTGCAGTGTGTTAGATTCGAGGCGGTCCGCTCAAAGTTAAGAAAAGCGATTGCAGAACCTCTTAGTGTTAACGCAATTGGCAAATACATGACGACAGATAGCAGCGTATGGACATGCATGAAAGATGTTGCAGCCAATATAATGAGGCGCCTCAGGACTCTGGAGCGCCAAAGGTTCGGACAGAATGACTGACATAATACGTACGATTTGAGCTAAGGCTCGGACGGTTCTCCTGACGTAATACTTAACGGTAGTTCCAGGAGGTTTACCGTCGGACGTTGAAGGGGTTTTAGTGGGTGAGAGTCCCACACTAACTGGGTTTTCAACGCTTTCCCCTTCGTTAAAAAAAAAAAAAACCCCTGGTGTTCGCGCTTCAACAAAAATAATCACTTCACGTTTTATTTGGCCTGATATTAGAAAAGATACAGCTAATTTTGTAAGAGGATGTCAAGCTTGTCAACAAGCTAAAATAAATCGACATACCGTCTCGACTCAGGAGTCGAATGGTTCGTACTTAGCAGGCTAACTACTTAGCAGACTAAGTACGAACCAAGCCAAGAACGTATTACACATATAAATATTAATATTATCGAAACATTTTCGTCATGCGAAGGACAGCGATACTGTCTTAAGATAATTGATCGATACACGCGATGGCCTGAAGCTGTACCAATAACCGATATAACAGCTGAAACAGTTGCTAAAGCACTATTAAGAGGCTGGATATCACGCTTTGGTGTTCCTCTCCATATTACTTCGGATAAAAGAAGGCAGTTCGAATCGAATTTTTTTGCAGAATTAATTACCATGATTGGTGCAACGCATTTAAAAACAACGCCATACCACCCTCAGGCGATTGATTTAATAGAGAATTGGCACAGACAATTTAAAGCCGCAATTTTATGTCACGACACTGCGAAATGGACTCTGGATTATCTACCCACAATCCTTCTTGGTTTTCGTGTAGCGTTTAAACCGAACATCAAGAACTTTTTTACGGTAGTACTCTACGTGTACCAGGAGAATTTTTAGTATTTAAAAAAACACCACTTTCAAGTGAAACCGTGGCTTTTTTTAAATTGGCAATGCAAAAATTATGGCCGACGGATACGTCACATCATACAACACCACGTACGTTTGTCGCACCAGCTTTAAGTACTGCTACACACATTTTTGTTCGAAACGATTCAGTCCGTCCTTCATTGCCTCATTCTTATGATGGCCCATTTCCCGTGATTAACCGAAAATCAAAATACTATGAATTTGAAATATGAAATATTAATTAGAGGCATACGAACTTAAATCAACATAGATCGATTAAAACCAGTATTTTTTTGTAATGAAAGTACGACAGCTCTCGAAACGCCTAGCGTAACAACGAAACAAACGAACAAGCAAACGAAACACAACGAAAATCTAAGCGTAGGATTCGTTTCGAATAATGACTGGTATCGCTACATTTAGCAGGGGAGTATTGTGCAGCGACAATTTATCGATGTGCTGATGTTGAATTCTTTCTAGAAAGTTAGGAAACACATTTTCTCGAATAAGCGCGCAGACCATTATTGTTAATATTAATTTTAAATTTTTCTTTAATAAATTAGGTCATATTGGCACAAACCCACCTGTCAAATATATATATTCTTGATCAGTATCAATAGAAAAATCGAAAAATCAGTTCATCTGTGTGTCCGCGTGAATTTGTACATTTTTTGTTGAAACTACATTTTATATTACACAGTTTTTATTAATTTTTTTCAAACAAAAAATATTTCATTACATTAAAGAAAATATTTTATTCAAGAATGACATAAAAAACAATGAATATATTTCATATTCTAACACCCCCAGGGTGTCCACCGGGAAGGTATACTACTTTGTTTTGCCGCCATTTTGGTAAACATTAGTCTTGACAGTTCATATTTGGCAGTCGTAAAGTAGACACTTGGCAAATTTTTCTATGGATAAATATTCGATAAACCAACGTGTTTTAATTGTAAAAACATTTTATCAAAATCAATCATCAATTACTGTGACAATGAGAAAGTTACATAAAAATTTTGGAAAGAAAGAATTCAAAACAATCCTTCAACCTCAATCCGACGCCGTACTCATGACCTTGGTCTTCAAAGAACAACTTTGGCAACAATTTTGCACAAGGATTTGCATTTGTTTCCATATAAGATTCAATTGACACAAGAGCTTCTTCCACAAGACAATTTACGCCGCCGTACATATGCCAATAGGATGTTACAGCTCGCTCATGACAACTCCGATTTTCATGAAAAAATCATACGGTGACGAGGCACATTTTCATTTGAATGGATATGTAAATAAACAGAATAGTCGGTTCTGGGGAATGGAAAACCCTCAAATTATTCATCAGTCACCTTTTCATCCATTAAAAGTGACAGTTTGGTCAGGAGGAATCATTGGACCTTACTTCTTTGAAAATGAAAACGGCGTAACGGTAACTGTGAATGGGGAGCGATATCATGATATGATTGAAGACTTTTTAATGCCACAACTGCATGTTTTGAGCTTGATTAACATGTGGTATCAACAAGACAGTGCCACATCACATACAGCTAGGATTACAATGGAAGTACTGCGAGTAGTATACCTTCCCGGCGGACACCCTGTATCACGGTCGCAAAAATTAAGATTAAAATTTGAAATCTTGTACATGCTCGAAATTTTCTATAGTTTCTTATTGCAATTGGGCAAAATCGGCCCAAGGAGACGCACACAATGGCGTCTCAAACCTTGAATCCGGAGCTTTTAGCACTCTCTCAGTCGCAAATTTTCAGATCTCGAGCGGAAATTTAGTATACAAATTAGAAACAGCTTAAATGAGCCCACCGACGATATTGGACATCGCGGTAACCTTTTTATTATTATTATTATTTAATGTTATTTGTAAGCATTATTTTAAACAGGGCGAATATTGTACGATATTTTTTTGCATAAGCATTATTTTAACCAGGGCAAATATTGTACGATGTTTTTTTTGCATAAGCGTTGTTTTTTGTAAATGTTGCATCAGTAATGATCTTTTAGTTATTTTTAGTAGGTCAAAATATTGTACGACATTTTTTTGCATAAGCATTATCAGGTCAAGGTATCGTACAATGTTTTGATGAGTTTTTTCACTGGTTATAAAAAGACAGTGAATCAACTCACGACGGGCTTTTTCATAATTAATATTGTGGTTGACTGATTGATTATAAAAATTATAAAAATATTATTGTGATTGATTGATTACTAATATTATGAAAATATTATTGTGTTTGATTGATTATATAAATTATAAAATATTATTGTGATTATAAAAATTATAAAAATTGTTTGATCAATAAATAATAAATAAAAATGACAACACTTAACTTACATATACATTGTCCACATCAAAAGTATCCTAATTAAAATAGGAAGAATCGATCCCCTCCAACTTTATAAAGTTCAACGTGCTGAACCACGCTATATATTTCGATTCCAGTATAGTATGTTTATATGTATCTATGCTTTTGTCCAATTTTACATAAAATTTTGCATCAATCCTTTACCACTAAGTCAAATGACCTGATATTTGACATATTCATATCATATCTTCTCTCTTTCAAAGTCTACTTAAAAGTTACAATACAAGTTACAAGTTACGTAGTTATTACGTATTAAGACCTGTACACTTAAAAATCGGTTAAATCGCACAATGGACCTTCCTACAATTTTACAAAACGTATAGTTTTTAGGGGTTTTCTTTAATTAAGTCCGTGGCTTAAACACTAAATTATCTACTTAGTGCAAAAATTTGTGCGGATGTTTGTAACTTTTAAAGGGTAACTGCCGCACCCAACTTCAATCATACTGATAAATTCAGAATTAAAATCTGAACTAACTAAATGTAACATATTATAAGGAATTTAATGTGGGACATTAAATGACCAACTATAATATTTTCACTTGTTTGTATATGATTGATTTAAATATTTTCTATGCATCGCTCTCCACTGTTTTACATATTTTTGATTTACATATTTTTTACGTAACATGTGTTATGGGTTTACACAAATCTTATATTAGCAGTAGAGAAAACCTATATACATATAAATTCTTTGCTCTAAAATATAGAAACGTTTTGTAGGACACATAATTATGAAAACAAGATAGTTTTCAATTTTTGTTAAAGAAGAAACAAACGAGACTAAGATTTTATCTAAACATTTTTTTATTAAGACCACAACCATTATTTATAATAATCATTATTAACTACAAGTTTTATTTTAATGCCCTAAAATGGTGGGTAATAAAGTTTTACTTTGTCAATTATAACTTTTTTTAATTTATTAATAGGTAATAACCTATTATAACATTTTATATTTCATTTGAATAAAGAAATTTCATTTATTACGAATTATGTATATATTATAGGGAATAATACAAGGTTGTTATCTTCTAAAATATTTATTGTTTATCGTATATATCATATTGTTAAAAAGATATAGTTTTTTAGATTTAATAAAATATAAATGAAGATATTGTAGCAGAAATATTCCATGGCAGAGAACGTTCCAGTTTTTTGTAATGTGGTACCTAAAATAATCATGAGCAAATTATATTACTTAATAATGCATAAACATATGTTGCATTGAAAGGAAATTGTGTTGAATACTTACATAGTTATGTGTTAATGTTTTTTCTTTTTGGCTTGGTTTTATGCTATAATTTAATTTATTTATGTAGCACTGATAGATTCGGCTTTACTTAGGAAGATTTTTTCGTTGATGTTATTTTATCTGCTGAGTTTTTGGATATAGGACATTGGAATGCTGTTGCACCTTATGCATCTATTTCAAAATTAACCCTAACTTCTTTTTTTGTAGAAGGTGTTTCTGTTAATAAAACGTTAAGATAATCATGCTGTGACCGCGGCAGTAAAATCTTACTTTGTTGTGCTACATTTGCTACGGTAGCCACAGGGGCCGCTGTTGGTGAGCTTTGCCTCAGTTCTTGTTGCGAATGGTTTGTGAAATCGATGTTAACACTAACTAATTCCTGTTGCAATAATAGCGACGGTGGATGTTTTTTATTGCTAGTGGTAAACTGTACAAATTCTAACTCATTAGTAGTGTTTCTATTAGTAGAGCAAAGAGACATAGAATTAGATTTCGTTGTTGTCGTGTTCATGTTGTTAATATTATTTGTTATATTTTCATTGTTATTACTGTCGTCAATTTCATTGGGTTGTTCTGTTTCATCACGCGACCTTTTAGTCAACTGATTTATACTTAAAGGGTTATTGACATCCCTAGGATTGGCTCCTATAGGATTCCTTTGTGTTTGAAAAGATATGCAAGGACGAATACTTCTACCTGTAGCTGCTAATGCGTTGTTGCTAACCAGTGTTTGGGAATGAAATTCCGTTGTTTGGTTTTGGATATTGTGCCCATTGATAGTATCTCCAGCATTACCTTCCAATTTATCCTTGGGTAATAACGAACTACAGATATAGTTTGATTGTAGATTTTGCTGTGTATTTATGTCTGTCGTTGCCAAATTACTCATACAATTTCCTATTAACATGGTCTGATTGTGTGTCAGTAAAGTATGTATCATGCGATCAGACAGTGGTGATGTCACATATGTAGAAGCTGTCGTAGATGATTTGGTTAATATATTAGATATAATCATAGAACCGTTAGAAATCTGCATAGAACAAGTAGGAATAGGCACTGTTAATCCTGTAGTTGTACTCGTGTGTGTTGCACTACTAGTAGTGTTACTAATACTTATTGTAGTAACCGGGTATTGCGTTTCAGTAGTTGGTGCCAGAATGTGTTGTTTTTGTTGCTGTAAGTTTTGACAGAATTTGTTTATTGGTGGTTGTTGTGTATTATTTATAGCATTAATCAAGTGCGTAGAATGTTGCAGTAGTGTTGGTTGTTGTTGTAGTGCGTTTAATCTAACCGTACCCAATAAGGCATTGTTTGGTATAAGTGGACTAGTAAGCAAATTCAAAGGACTAGCGCTGCTGGTAGAAGGACTTTGTGTGTCGGAAAACCCACTCAAGTCACCAGGACTGGAGAGGCTCTGATTCAAAGACTCATTGTCTTCTTCAAGGCTTTTGTTATAGTCGTCTGCACCACTGTCGCTACTGCTACCATCACCTGGCGCATTAGCAGCTTCTTTTTCATTTTCACTGTCGTCACTATGTTTTGTTTTATAGCTTAAGTTGTTAAAACATTTTTCCTTAGTGCTGCTTCCTCCAGCGGCTGCTTCCATATACCGTATACACTTTTTTTTACGCCTAGTAAATATTGCAAATTAGTTAATATTTTTTAAATACATTACATACTCTAATCTACAAAGAAGTGGACTAAATGCTTAAGAAGTAAAAAAGCTATATTAGGCGAATATCAAATCTAGGATACACACCATCATTACACATTATATTCGTAACCTTATGTTATGTTATGAAATTTGTAAATAAGTATTTAAATACTAATTTGCTTTCACTATATTAATCACACATTTTAAAATTAAAAGTTACATATCTTCTCTTTAATGCAACTTCTAAATGGGTGGTCCTATTCCTTTTTTAAAGGTTTGTTCTGTTAGAATGTCTAAAGGAGGACTAATTTTTACACATAGGATAAAAGATTAAGATTAAAATTTTCATTTAAAGTATATACATTCTTAATCAGAATCAAAAATTGGGTCGATCTAGACATGTATGTCTGTTTTCTGTTGTTGGCATTCTCACAGTCGTAAATTTTGATGTTTAGATTTTAAAATTTTTACAAACACTTTTAGTTTCTGCATGAAGATCGTTATTTAAAACGGGCAAAATCGGCCAAGATCAACAAAAATCTATTTATCTGCCACAAAAGTTAAGCTATGAAGTTAAAATTTGGTACACGTATTTCTGAATTCTAAATGGCTCAGATCGGTTTAAGCAACAATATATATTAATATTATTATAACATTATCATCATCGCCATTCTGAAACGAACGAACGAATACAACCCTATAAATGGGATTGGATAGATCTGCGATAGAGTGCAGATCGCGATACCGACACCGTAAACCGATATGAAAATCAGCTACAAATCATGGTTCAGCTGATACAAAAGCAGGAATCAAACAGAATTTAAAGATTTTATTATTTTATTTTTAATTACATCAGCATTTTTACCGAAGTCAATATAGTGATAAGTTGTAGATCCTGTATACCCGTCGTCATGGGTTGTTATTACTATAGTTAGTTTTGTAATAATTTATGCAACCGAAAGTATCTTGATACACGTCGAGGTATATTAATATTAATGTTAGACAATAAAAACGCCGAATCAATACAATTATTAAGTAAATTGTGCATAAAACACACGTTCAACATTGTCCTCCTACTTTTGAGGGTAGGAAGTTGTATTAATTCCAGATGATTTGTATATGATGGCAGTCTCATTAGGATACCGCGGCAGGCCCCGAAGACAACAAAGTAAAAACTGTTTTTGTATAGACTCAATCTGATTAATATACACCTCATATTGCAAGTTCCAAATTATAGAACAATATTCTACAATAGGTTTGCATTACGTTATTTATTTATTTACTTATTTATTTATTTAAAGATTCATCCACACAACAAGACTTGCGTCTTATAATTTAAAGTGTGGATGTACAATGTGTATATTATACATTATATTATTAAGAAAGCAGTATTAAGTAAACTTAAAAACTAATAGGCAAATAGATATAAATAATTAATAGTGAAGAAAATAGATGTTAACAAAGGAAAAATATTATTCTCTGAGGAGGACTCGGTATACCATTGAACTGAAAAGTTGAAGATCACGTTGCAGCTGGCAGGCAAATGGCAAATCGTTCCAAAGGCGTATGGCATTAATGAAATAGTGATGTTCAGACAATGCTCGGCGAAATCTTAATTGGATCAAGTAACATCCCCGACTGGAACGGGCAAAATGAAGACGTTCAAACAAGTAAGTTGGTACACCAGTATAGATGACTTTGTGCAAGAATAAAATACTACGGAATTTAAGCAGTTGGTTAAAGTTGAGGCCGTAAAGTCTCGTCGAGTAGTCGGATATACGGTCGTATCTTTTAAGATCGTATGAAAAACGTACAATGTTATTATAGACAACATTCAACACGCGTCTATGTTCAGCATTACAATTAGAGAAGACCTCACATCCGTACAACAATGTTGGCATTAGATAAGTTTTGGCAAGAAGTACACGTATCTTTTGCGGCAGGCACTTTTGTGTTGAGGAAAGCGTACGTAGCATAGAGTACGTTCTACCAACTACGTTATATATATGAGAATCCCAGGATAGTCGATTGTTGAAATATATACCAAGATTTTTGACCGTAGAAACTTGCTCAATGACATCGTTGCCTAGAGTATTTGTATATTACTATCGGAAACATTTTGTCTACCGTAGGCAGAAATAAGAAGATATTTAGATTTCCTGGGATTGATACATAGTCCATTGCGTGCCGCCCATAAATTAATTTTTACCAGGTCCTCGTTCAGTTTGGATGCATTAGTTGTTACTTCATTGTACGGACATGTTAAAATCAACTGCACGTCATCAGCATAAATATGCATTTTGCAATGCTTTATAACAGTAGGCAAATCGTTGATATATAGGGAAAATAACAGCGGTCCAAGTGTAGACCCCTGCGGAACGCCACGTTTAACAGGAAGCTCGGAGGAGGCACAGTCCTGACTAGTAACAAATTGCAACCTGTCAGTGAGATACGACTTAATGAGGCTTACGGCAGATGAGGAAAAATTGTATTGGTGTTTTAGCTTTGAGCATAGTTGGCTGTGATCAACTGTGTCGAAGGCTTTAGAATGATCTAGAAGTACCAGAAAAGCTGCCTGACCATCATCTAAGCTCATACGTATTTCTTCGCTAACATCAATAAGTGTAATGATACAACTATACTGACGGCGAAAACCAGACGTACTTGGTTAGTAGTCCGTGTTCGTTAATATATTTTAACATTTGGCCGTACAGTATATGTTCAAAAACTTTAGAAAGGTACGGTAGTATAGTGATTGTACGGTAGTATAGTCGTTAGTGCTCTTAGGGAGCTTCCAGTTGTTGGGGAAGCGGCAGGAAGCAATGATGTAGTTGAAGATATGCGTTATGTATAGTAGTAATGTTGGCAGTATAATTTTGATGAACTTAGGATGAAGATCATCATATCCGATGGCGTTTGATTTAATATGAAGGCAGCTTGCTAGCACCTCATGCTGCTCAACACGTACAAATTCAAAGGAATTGAAATTAAAGTGGCGGTTGTGTTCGATTATATAAGAGCTTGCAGGATGCACTACAGAGTTACTAAAGAGTTCATTTAATAGGTTCACATCAAGGTTACTAGATGTGTTTTATTATCAACACCCATACTTCGTATAACTTGCCATGTACGTTTACTACTACTAGTAGCGTTGAATTTATTCTCATAAAATCTCTTTTTGGCATCAGCAATCTTTTTGTTAACAGTTCTACGAGCAATTTTAAAACTCTCATACATTTCAGGTATTTTATAGCGCTTCCAGCGCGTAAAAAGAGTATTTCGTTGTTAAATTAGGTTCTTAATTTAATTAAACCATTTGTTACTAGAACTGGCTGCAGTTGTTTTTCCGCGCTTTAAAGGAACAAATGTGTTAAAGAGCGTATGAACATTACTTTCTAGAAAATTAAGCTGTAGCTCAGCTGAAGAGATGTGGAAAATGTAGTCCCAGCTTAATTCCCGTATTGCTAAATCAAGTGCAATGTAGTTAATATGTGAGAAGTCACTATAAGTGAATGTTTGTGAGAGTAATTCTGGTTTAATATCATAGGTGATCAAGATTAAGTCGTGCTTGGAAAAAACAGGAGCAGTTAATTGTTGATATTGAAGCACATTCGTTTTTCACATACAAAAGCCAGGTCAATAGGAGTTTCAGTAGACGCAGTAAAGTGGGTGGGAGAGCTATCATTAACCAAAGTTAAGCCAACTTGAAGCATTTTGTTAGAGATCGTATCATCAGTAAACACATTGCAATTAAAATCACCGACAACAATAATATCATTATAGCAGGAGGTTAGTTCTTCCAGTTTACGCATGAGCGAATCAAAGAAAAATCGACTGTGAGGTCTGTACACAGTGCCCATCAGAAGTTTTCGCTCACCACAATAAACTTCAGAAATAAAAATTCAACTAGATCAGCACTATTAGACTTGCATAGAAAATTACATCGTAGAGTATTTTTAACATATATTTCAACACCGCCGGCATGCCCAATACGATCGTTACGAAATATATTGTAGCCATTAAGTCGACACAGTCCATCTGGCGTTTCGCACCTGAACCAAGTTTCAGATACACAGATAACATCAACATCTGATTTTTCAAATAAGTAACGCATTTCATCAATTTTATTTCTAAGGCTCTGAGAATTTATATGACATACGTTTAGGCCATTTCGTATTATAGTTAATAAGTGTATCATATTGTAGAGATTATCATTGGATATTTGCCAACAATTATTCATGTTTATAATCGTGAGTAATGTTCATATAGCAGTAAAACATAAGAAATGGTGAGATAATTAGGTTGTGTAAACTGGTGCTTAGTAGCGTGGAATATGAATATTGTATTTTATTTAATATATAATTGTTCCAAAAAAGGTAAGACGTAGCGATGTGATAACAATTATGTAACTTGAGTGTGGCAGTAGTAAATATATTTAAAAAAACTGATCTAGTTCTGTGTGGTTGCTGACTTCAAGAGGTTCACTTTCTCTAGTGGTTTTTATAAAAACAAGGCCACGAATGGCAAAAATTGAGAAGATTTTTTTGTGTTTCTTTAATTTGTACGCTTTTCTGAATATATGGTAATTATGCGGTGTTAAACATTCATTAATGTAGAAGCGTACGGTTGAGTTAAAGCCGATGTGGTTAAGACAAAGGTTTGTTTTATTAACTTTCATAAACCGATTTAAAGACTTTAGTATAAGTCTTTAGTCTTACCAAAGAGGTAGAAGAGAAGTTTGGTTGTATATGGGTCCTGAAACTCCTTAGACCATAAAGCCTAAAATTCTATTGGCTTTATTACATGTAGCGTTAATATGAGCATTAAAAGTCACTTTATTGTCCAGCAGTACACCAAGATCATTAATCGACGATACCTTTTCAATTTGTTCGTTGTTAATTTCACAGTAAGTGTTTATCGCATCATTACGACAAAAGGTCATATGTTTACATTTTTTAATATTCAAGGACATTAAGTTATCAGAACATCACTTAATAAACCGGTTTACATCGTCCTGCAAAAAAACTTGATAATTTTTTTTGGTCTCAGGGGGCCATAATCGACATGCTTTAACGCTATTGGAATAGCTCATAAGAACATAAAACTTTGATCTGGATTCGAACTTGTTTAATGCTGCAAAAGCTTTCAAACCAAAAGGTTGGAGTCTTTCCTGACCACACCTTATAAGCAATATCTCCATTTAATGATTTTGTATGGCATCTGTTCCTTATATAGAATGTTGTATTATTCTGCCCAAAGTTGGTGGGGACAAGCCATTCTGTTGAGGAATGAAAGGTACAACTAATCCACCATTTTATACCACATTTATTTAAAAAATTATCAAAAGCTTTGTTGCAAAATTGTCTGACTGTAAGTACTTAATTTTGCGTCCTGTATAATTCTCCACCATATTCTTATAAGTTTGAAATGCACTCAAGACATTAGATTTTTGCTTCAATATAAATACCTCAGTATAGCGAGAAAAATCGTCCGTAAAAGTAACAAAATATCTAGATTCTGAAAGCATTGGTCCGCAGACGTCACTACGGACGATTTTCAAAACGTTACTTGTATGATTTTTACTGCCTTTTGAAAACGGTTTTACTGTTTGTTTTTCGCTAATACGAATTTCGCAAGGAGACAGTTTTATATTTAAGCCAAGAACAGATCGTTTAAGTCACCAATACTTCTGCGCCAAACAGCTATAGCTTTATTTGCATCTTCTATCATGTTTGCATGCATTTGTGTATATAGTAGAACAAATTTCAATCTCGCTTAGCTTTTAATATTAGTTTGCCATTTCTAAAAACGGTTGCAAAATATTTTCGGAACCCCACTTTACAACCTTTATCCGCTAATTTTGAAACTGATAGAAGATTTGTTTTAGTTTCTTTAGCGTAAATTGTATTTTTTCCAGAGCCACTTATTTCAGTTGTACTATGACTTGCCAAACCAAGTATTTTATTTGATTCTTTAAGATTTTTTAAAGCATTTTTATATGGGCTCAGAACATCCACTATTTAGGCACCATATATCATAATCATTTGATATTTTTAAAAAATTTTCTTCATTGCATATAAGGCCATCATTTACTTTTCCTGCTACATGGTGACTTTCTCTCAATTTATAATTTTCTTGTTTATTGCATATATAACACGTACCTTCCTTATTAAAAGTTTTCTTCTGTTTATTTTCATGATTTTGACGTTCAGTTTTTGTAAAATTTTTGAATTTCTTTTTATTACTTTTCGAGAATAAAACATTGTGCTCCAACTTTTCTTCTTTGGATTTTCGTAAATTATGTTCTTTTAAAATTTTTACTCTGGATAAAAGAGATTTGTGCACAAGAGTGGCCAGATGGATTCTATTTCTGTAAGCATATTCTGGCAGACACTGACGTGTTCAAGAAATTTTGTTGGTTATATCCTACAAAAAGCACTACAACAACAGATGTTATAACAAAGTTAAGAGCCTAAATTATGATCATAGGAACCCCTTTTCAGATTATTTTCGAAAGGGGTGCAGAGTTTACCCCAGAAGAATTTCGCGAATACTGTCAGGTAGAAGGCATTGAACATATACTTATAACAACCGGTTTACCACGGGCAAATGGTCAGGTGGAAAGGTTTAACGTAGTGAATGCGAATGTTTTAATGAAATTAAGTATATGAGAGCCTGCCTAATGATACAAGTATGTCAATAAAGTGCAGCAAGTAATGATTTCGACATATAGCAGAAGAATTGAATTGACGCCGTTTGAGCTGATGATTGGTGTTAATATGCGTACTAGAGAAGATGTCAAAATAAAGGGATTAGTCGACGCTGAAATTGTTGCAAATTACACTGACGGAAGGAATGCAATTACGCAGTATGCTAAGAACAAATTATAAAAATTCAGGCTGATAATAAAAAAAGCTATAATATGAGACGCAAACCAGCTCCTAAGCATAAAAAAGATGATATTCTCACCACCAAATGGACGCAGCTCGGAGGTGGTCTAAAACTGAGACCAAATTATCTCGGGTCATATGCGATAACAAAGGTGAAGTCAAATGACACGTACGAAGAGTTATTCGGGGCAAACACCTAGTAGGATGGCCGAGTTGTGGGATTTAAAAAAACAATAGCGTGTTGTTAATCTCACGCTCTCGGATGATTATCATTCTTTAGACGAAAGACGCTAGAACTTTACTTTTTTTACTTTTCTTTTTATATTTTTTATTTAAATCTTTAAATATAAATTAAAATTTTGCAAAGGTGGATTTGGCTCAACTGGTAAATGTCTGATGATGAGAACTCGATGAGGGCGAGTTCAAAACCGGTCCAGGTTAACCCCTCCAATCACTAAAGTATTAATTTTTCACATTTTCAAATACATCATTACTATTTTCAATAAAATTGTCTATATGAAAAATTCATTTCGAAACACACACATTTAAAAATATTCGTCTCCTTAAGACCCTATAAAATAATTTACAGAAACTCGAAAGTATGCAAAGTTGAGGTCAATGATGAAATGCAATCAATACTTAGAATCGGATTTAATAATCCCTTTTGTTGAAAATTGCAGCGACTCAAAAACACATAAACACAAACACAAAAACCTAAAAGCAAATTTGGTTTAATATATGTGGAATTAAAAAAAAAAATAAACAAGTAAGAAAACTATATTTGGCTTAAACCAAATCTTAAATACCCGCCACCTCCACAACGGTGGGCGTGGCAAATATATATATATACATATTGCGCCCTCTAATATTGTATTTATTAAGCATCAGCTTAAACGTGTACTTTTACGTTGAATATAGTTTTTTGTAAATTGTGGGCGTGTCTATTATCCGACTGCGTTCATTTTTATCACATAAGTCACTGGGATAACTATGTATAAGCGTACCAAATTTCAAGTTCCTAGGTCAACTTTTGTGAGAGATATAAAGATTTTTTATTAATTGTGGGCGTGTCTCTTATCCGAATATGCCCATTTTTGGCGTATCGATGGAACTAATAATTATATATGTACATACTAAATTTTAAGTTTATAGCTCAATTTTTATAGATTTTTGTCGATCGTGGGCGTGGCTATTAACCGATTTTGCCCATTTTAAATAGCGATTTGTGTGAGAAAACTAAAAGTGTCTGTACAAAATTTCAACTTAATATCTCAAAAGTTACGCCCGTGAGAGTGCCAACAACAGACGGATATACGGACATACATGTCTAAATCGACTCAGTTTTTGACGCTGATCAAGAATATATATATTGTAACGAGATTTTCTTAGACTGGGTTGAAGCCGTCGGTTTTCCGGGTGACTCGCACATTTATTTATAATGGGAAACGCTCACTTTGCAATTTTATTTCCGTGATTTATTTCTTCAAGAAATTCTTAATCCTAGCTTAGTTACTAAGTTGGTGCATCGACTATATTTTATCCAGCCCTCCACTCCTCACTGGCCTTCGAGGTACTTGTCACCCTCGACCGTAGCGAACATTGTTGTTTGACAAAGTGTATACTAGTTTATCCAGCTCCTGTCGAGGACTGTCACAATCGACTCTCGGATTGTTTAGCTTGGGGCTAGAATAAAGTCTGATAGGTACTTATCACCATATCAGTGTTGTTTCCTTTGGGTTTGTAACTGGTTCTTTTCCCTTTGTATGTTTGTCGTTCTTGCTTTCACAGCTGCTGGCTAAGAGCTCGATGTTCACGCTTGTACTGCTCACCGTCAAAAGAGAATCGATGTTTATCGATGTTCACACTTTCGTAGCTCACAGTCAACTCTCGATCGGTGTTCACGCTTGTACAGCTCACCGTCCCAAGAGAGAACGAGCGTCTTTGTCGATTAGACAAGAAGGAATTTTGCCACGTCGATATTGGAATCGGTAGTTGTCATATATTGACCCGAGTATGATGACATGGACATTGAGTGGAGTGGCCAGATTAAATAACTTAACAACTAATACAATTCTATCAATACGCGTTTAGAACATGCGAGAAAATTGTATAATATACCTATATGTAAACAAGTATCAACTATTTATGTACTACAATACCAGTAGGATTTGTGTGAGAAGAAAATGAGTGTAGCGATTTTCCTCCGTCACAATACTTTGTATAGTCTCTGACGCCTCCTTCTGGGTGTTGCAAACGAAAATACAAACTTAGTATACCCTCAACACTGAGGTGGAGGGTATAAAAACAATAAAGTGTTGTTAATCTCGCGCCCTCGTTTGATTATCATACTTCAGACGAAATTAGACATGCTAGAGCTTTACTTTTTAGACCCTCCACCTTAAGGAAGAGGGTATATTCATTTTGATCATCGGTTTACATCACATCGAAGGAAGCCTCGGAAACCCCACAAACCATATATATTCTTAATCAGCATGAAAAGAGAAATAGTTTGATACATGTCCGTCCGTGTATCCGTCTGTTGTTGGCACTCTCGCGAGATATCAAATTGAAACTTCGCACACTTATTTTTAGTTGAATTTCGCTGTTCCGTATTGAAATTGGGCAAAATCAGTCAAGAGACACGCCCACAATAAACGAAAATCTCAATATACCTCGAAAAAATGTATCTTTAAAAAATTATATATCGCACAATACTATGCCTACCAAGTTAAAATTTGGTATAAATATAAGTGATACCGTTATCCAAGACTGTGCCAAAAATGGGCGTGATTGAATAACGCAAACGCCCATAATTTAAAAAAACACTATTTGCGTAAGTACATGAAATAGTCATATACATAAATATGGCAATAGGAACTTATTTTTAGAGGTTCATAAAAGGTGGAGGGTATTTAAGCTTCGGTCTTAACCGAACTTCTCTATCTTGTTACTTTTCTTTTTAATATTTGATATTTAAATCTTAATATATAAATTAAATTCTTATTTTAAATGAAATTACCATAAAATTTTTCGATTTGAAAATGTTGCGTTTAGAAGAATTTTCATTGGTAAAAGAAAATTAAAGACTCTGCCGAAAAGAAAATGCGATTGCTTTGCATAAATTTGCATGTTTTTGAGTGCGAAGGTGACCGAAATAACCGAAAACGCCTACGGGAGTTTCAGGGATTTGATTATGATGAAGATGATCCTACATATAAAGCAAAAACCAAATACTTAGAAAACAATTTGACGATGAGAGACTTGGCCGCCATTTGCAATTTATTGAAAGTTAAGTATGCGGTTGATAATTTGGTTTTGTACATATTTAAAAATCTTAAAAGAAATGCCTTATTCAGTGAAAGAGATGACGCAAGCGATTGTAACGAAAGTGATGACGACGTTAGTGTTGCAGATACCATTCAAGACGATAATGACTGCAGAAGTTATAACTCTAAAATAAATCTATAAAAAGCTAAAGACGAAAACCTAAAAGGCGTAAAATATCGAGCGATATCTAGCGCCAACATTAAAAGATTTGCTATGAGTTGAAGATTCAATAAGAGCATTTGATGGTGGCAACACCCTATCTGTTGAGATATGGATGGAGTAATTTGAAGAAAGAGTGTTGATGTGTTGGGATAAATTGAAAAATTTGTTTTTGCAAAAAAATTACTAAAAGGTTTGGCAAAAACATTTGTCGACAGCGAACGTTGAATTACATCGTGGAATCATTTAAAAAGCGCTCTGTTGAATGAATTTAAAAGCAAAATAAATAGCGCTCAGATTCACAGGCAAATACTTGAACGAAAATTAACAAAAAACAAGAGCATTCAAGAATATTTTTTGAATATGAAGAATATCGCACGTCGAGGTAATGTTGCAAATGAGGTGCTTATGCAATACGTAATTGATGGTGTAAAAAATTTAAACGCTGATAAAAGTATTTTGTACAGCGCAAAAATTTTTTCATTTAATTTAAAGAAAAGCTCAAATACTATGATATAATGTGTAGCCATACGAATACAAAATGTAAACAAACAAGTGAACAACCGAAAGAACAAAAGAAAGTAAACGTAAAAAGTTTGTCAAACGAAGATCGTGTTTGTTACAATTGTGGTAAAAAAGGCTATAAATCAGCAGAAAATTGTTTCAGAAAAACTAAAAACCGTTTAAAATGAATACGTGTTTCTTAAAAGAACAAAATGAATTGATGGTTAAAAATGGTAAAATCGGAGAACTTAAATACGATGCATTGTTCGATACGGGTAGCAAATTTAACTTAAGTGAGGACGTGTATAAACAATTAAAAATGCCTATGAACTCTGTCAAAAACGTGTCTATTGGTTTCGGTTATATACAAATAACTATTGAGTTAGACGATGAAAACTTTGATGCAATATTTCTTGTGGTTACAAATATGAGAAGAATTTTGTAAACAAGCCAAAATTATAATAAACAGCGATGGTCTCAATGTAAAAAAAATAGAATTGTGAAAAACAATAATAGTGATGTTGATGTATATGCCATAATAAAAATCGATATTTATTCTGATTATGACAATATTGATATTGATGAGAATGCATCCGAAAGTGCAAAAAAACAAGTGCGTGAAATGATACGGAATTATAAACCAAACAAAATTAAAATTACCGTTAGGCGAAAGAAATGTTATAGATAAGCAGATCGATACATGGGGAAAACGTTTCGGTGTAATCAATGCCAAACCTTTGGCTACAACCTTTTACAACTAAACGCGCTTTATATCTTTCGATATTTCCGTCTCTATCTCGCTTGAGAGCAAAAACCCATTTTGGTCCAATTAGTTTCATGCCTTCAGGTAAGTCAGTTAAATACCAAGTATTATTTTTTTGAAGTGAACATATTTCATTTTTCACGGCTTCTTTCCACTTGTCACAATTTTCACTATTGATAGCTTCATCAACAGTTTGTGGAACTTCGTTATAACATGCGACATATAATTTACTACAAACTTTTCTTGGTCTGCCTGGCTTACCATTCTTTATCATTCGAGGACGTCCAGGACCACGTTGTTCAACATACTCCTCCGGAACATCGGCATCTGATTCATCGTCAGCTGTATCATATACCTCGTCTATTTCATTTATACAATTACCACTGATATCTTCGTTTTCATTTTTACTCATTATATCGATTAGAATACAATCATCAGGCTTATTTTCAGAACTATCTGTACATATATTTTCGAATTTACTTTCGTCAAATATGACATCACGACTCTCAATCACCTTACGTGAACTTTTGTCGTAAAGTCTATATGCCTTGGATACAAGAGAATAACCAACCATTATAAATTCCTTTCCTCGAGGTTCAAATTTGCTTTTATGTTGTTTATTCAAAACTACTGCATATGATCCAAATATTTTTAAATGATATACATTGGGTTTTTTACCGAGCCATAATTCGTACGGTGCTTTATTTTACAACCTAACCATAGGGCAGCGATTTTTTATATATGCTGCTGTATGGATTGCTTCAGCCCATAAATATGTAGGTGCTCTAGCGTGGATTCGCCATTTCCAGCAAAGTGCGGTTGGCTCGCTCTGCCACACCGTTCTGTTGCGGGGATTAAGGAACAGTAAGTTGCCTATTTATATCACAACTGTTGAGATATTTATCGAATTCACTATTGACATATTCTCGACCGTTGTCGCTGCAAAGTGTTACAATCCTTTTATTTGTCATGCGTTCAACTTGCAACTTAAACATTTTAAATTTCTCTAGTACTTCTGATTTTTCTTTCAAAAAATACACAAACATAAATCTCGATTTATCATCAATAAAAGTCAAGAAGTAAACAGAACCACCAATGGATTTCGTTTTTATCGGGCCACAGACATCACTGTGGATCAGCTGCAACACACTCCTAGACTCCGACACGGACTCATGTGAATATGACTTCGTATGTATCTTGCTTAACATGCATGTTCTACAATTTTTACTAGAACCCATCTCACCGTTCAGACCACGAATCATTTGTTTACCTCGCAACTTAGCCAAAGCACTGTCATTTAAATGACCAAACCTTGCATGCCAATTATTATTTATAGTGCACAACTTGTTAACATGCTGTGTAACGTGTTCAAATGTAAACAAATTGTTTCTTTGCACAGCTTTTAGGATAATAGTACCGGATTGTGTGCATAAAGTAGCCATGCCCTTCTTAAATTTTATTGTCAACAATTTTTCCAACTGACAAAAAATTTGCTTGCAAAGCTGGAGAATATAACTCATTGCGCAGTAAAATTTCACAATCATTTAATACAATTTTTACATCACCTTTTCCTATGGCCGTAATATAATGTTCTCCCGCCAAAGAAATTTTCTCCTCGTGCTCTTCAAACGTAATAAACATACCTCTGTCGCAACACATATGTGCAGTTGCGCCGCTGTCTATGTACCAATTTGTTTTTTTTTAATGAATTCGCCGCAGCCAAAACAGTGAACTGATACTGTTTCTTTTGTTTTTTTTCACACTTATTTGAATAGTGCCCAAATTTGCCGCATGTATAACATTTCCCTTTAAAAATTCTTTGTTGGCTATTTCTGCTTCGATCACCATACTTTTTTGTATCTGTAATGTTGTTTTGATTGGACATGAAAACTTGTGCACCGTCGTCATTGTTGATCTGGTCACTACAGCTCTGTTGTCTTTCACCTTCTTCAGTTAACTTAATTTTTAAGGCGCTTAAGCTAGGTAGCTCATCCCTAGATTCCAAAGCCACAACTAGATTTTCAAAAGACTTGGGAAGACTGGCCAATAAAATAATTACAAATAACTCCTCCTGAAGGTCCACACCAATTTCAGATAATTTTTCTACCGTACCAGTAAATTTTGCGATATGTTGTTGTATATTATCGTCTTCAGATATTTTTAAATTAATCAATTTCCTAAACAGTGAAACTTTTCTTACAGGACCTTTCGGACGGTGAACTTCTTGTAATTTTACCCATGACTCCATAGATGTAGCACATTTCTTTATGTGGTTGAGTTGCGCCAGTGAAACACTCAAAACAATTGTTGCTTTAACTTTTTGATCTAATTTAGTCCATTCCAACAACTGAAGCGACTGCATTATTTGCAGTCGCTTCAGGTTTTACATTATCACCGCTTGGCACTGTCCACAGTTCCTGATGAATAAGAACGCTCATTACCTGCAGACTCCACGTGTCGTAATTGGTGTCATCGAGTTTTTCAATATTATACGAAGTCATATTTATTTATTTTTTACATTTCTATATAAAACAAAAACCACGTGGACTCTGGGCCCATAACCTGTTAAAATTGCAGAGCAAGGTTTATTTCTTTCTTAAGTAATGACGCGAACATGAACTTTTACAAAAAGATATGAAAAAAAAAACAAGTCAAAGAATGTACATGTTGTTATGAGGAGCATTGCCATCTTTTAAGGTTTTAATTTTTTTTTTTTTTAAATAAAATTTTTTATTATACCCTGCTTTTTCTATAAATCTTTGTATTTTCAAAAATTTCAAAATAAAACATGTCAGAATTTTTTTTTAATTTTTTGTTTGTTTATGAAATAAAAAAAAAATTATATGGGGGGGTTCTAAAAATTGTCCGATCCTATCCATTTTCAAAAGGGTTTTTCCTTGGGCTAATACATATCTATGTACCAAATTTAATCGAAATATCTCATAAAATAATAGGACCTCATATGAAGAACGGTTCTAAAAATGGTCTAATCCGGTCCATTGTCAATAGCGTTATCCTTTGGGCCATTACGTGTTCTTGTACCAAATTTCATCAAAATATCTCAAAAAATGCGACCTGTAGCTTGCGCACAAATTTACATGGTCAGACGGACAGACGGACAAGGTTAAATCGATTGAGCTTTTGATTCTGACACAAACTTAATACATCCTTTTCTACAGGGTGGTGCAGGGTATAAAAATTGGATCTTAGTAGGGCGTCAACAGAATTATCTGTATATAATAGCACTAATAATATTTGTCTTGAAACTCTTAAGAAAATAGTCAGTGATACCCATAAAGGCTTTCAATTATACCATTGGAATGTACTAAGCTTTAATATTATAATATATATTGTCAAAATTGATTATTTAGGTTTTCTATTGTCATCAACTGATGGCACAAATAATTATAATCTTATTCGTCATGATACGAGTTCTGGCATGAGAGGCGGTGGCATTGCATTTTATGTTAAGCTTGATCTTAAGTATAGGACTGTATTAAAGTCTGCTTGTAATAGTGTAGTTGAATATTTAGGATTGGAAATTAGTGGCCGATATTCAAAATGCTTGATAGTATATAATCCTAACAGAAATAACTGTGGTGATGACGTTCTTAATGCTCTCCATGAGTTTATTATCAATTATGAAAATATTATCTTGAGTGGGGATTTCAAAGTAGATTTGTTATTGAATGACACAGTTGCTAATCGCTTAGGCTGATTAATCTTTGGCTTAATCTTTGTGTCTCCGACACATCACTTGTTTTGCATTATGATCAATTTTCTGTGGGAGGTCTCTCTGATCAAGAGTTGCAATTTGTGGTATTTGATAAACAATTCAATTGTACAACGTCGCTCACGTTAGATCTGATATATTAACTCAACTTACCTACAACAACTTTCGATAGCTTCGTATATTATTTTGCTGATGTTAATGATAAAATGAAATATTTACCTAATATGTTGCTGAAGTTATACAACGATTATGTTCCTGTTAGAACTTTTTTTACTAAATCAAGGAAATCACCCTGGTTTAATAATGAAATCAAAAGTGCTATACGAGTCCGTGACCGTGCTTATAAAGTTTTAAAACTTTTTCCTAATGATGCTAATTGGGAGATTTTTCGTATATGTAGAAATAAAGTACATGTGATTGTTCACTGAGAAGAAGAAAGCCTACTTCAGTAAGAAATTGGACTGTGGTCTTAAAACCAAAGACTTGTGAAATAATGTTAGGGAGATTGGTATAACCAAGGGCCATGCAGTGCTGCTGATGAATTAAATGACTATGAATTAAATGACTATTTTCTTAGATCTAATAGTGATATTGCTACGAATTGTTCTCTTCATGTAGGTCATGACTTAATGTATAGATAATGACACATTTCAATTTGTTGCTTTCACAACATTGGATGTCTATAATGCTGTATTTTCTTTCAAGTCTAATGCAGTTGGTCGTGACAATATTGGTATTAAACTTAATAAAAAACAAGATAGGGAAGTTCGGTTAAGACTGAAGCTTAAATATCCTCCACCTTTTATAATTCTCTAAAAAATAAGTTCCTATTGCCATATTTATGTATATGACTACTTCATGTACTTATAGAAATAGTGTTTTTTTTTTAAATTATAGGCGTTTGCGTTATTCAATCACGCCCATTTTTGGCACAGTGTTGGATAATGGTATCACTTATATATATACCAAATTTCAACTTGGTAGGCATAGTATTGTGCGATATATAATTTTTTAAAGATACATTTTTTCGAGGCATATTGAGATTTTCGTTTATTGTGGGCGTGTCTCTTAACCGATTTTGCCCAATTTCAATACGTAACAGCGAAATTAAACTAAGAATAAGTGTGCCAAGTTTCAATTTGATATCTCAAAATTACGACCGTGAGAGTGCCAACAACAGACGGACACACAGACGGACATGTCTCAAACGATTTATGCTGATTAAGAATGTATATGGTTTCGGAGACCCCCGACGCTTTCTTCGATGTGTTGTAAACGGATGATCAAAATGAATATACCCTCTTTTCTAAGGTGGAGGGTATAATATAATTAATACTTCCTCATATGATATCTTCATTAACACATGCCTTGAATCACATTCTGACGACTTCTACTTTCCCGGATGGGTGAAAATTAGCATTAATTACTCCGGTGGGGAAAAGAACTATACCTACTCTTTGTGAAGATTTTCGACCGATAAGTATACTTCCAGCCTTGGAGCGCCTAATGACTAGTCAAATTATGAAACATTTGTTATCTAAGGATTTATTGTTCATCAATCAATCAGGTTATAAGTCCGGCCATAGTTGTAACACTGCCATGCTTAAAGATATGGAGGACATTCGTCCACCTTATGATAATGGTGATTTAATGATTTTGGTCATGATTGACTTTTCTAAGGCCTTTGACACTGTTTGTCATAATTTAGTGCTTGATAAACAAAACATTATTTTGGATTTGGTAACAATGCTATAAAGTTTTCGAAATCTTATCTTTCAAATAGAAATCAACGTGTAAAGATTGGTGATTCGCTCTCTACCATGGGAAGGATAGGTTCTGGCGTTCCTCAGGGCTAGGACCTGTTCTTTTCAGTATTTTTATACCCTCCACCTCAGTGATGAGGTTATGCTAAGTTTGTTCTTCCGTTTGCAACACCCAGAAGGAGGCGTCAAAAACCCTACAAAGTGTATATATTCTTCATCAGCGTCAAAAATTGAGTCGATATAGACATGTATGACCGTGCGTCCGTGTGTCTGTCTGTTGTTGGCACTCTCGCGGGGGTAAATTTTGAAATATTTAGCTGAAATTTTTTACAGGCATTTTTAGTTTTTGCACGCAGATTAAAAATGGGTAAAATAGGTCAATAGCCACGCCCACAATAGACAAAAATCTATTTATCTGCCACAAAAATTTAGCTATAAACTTGAAATTTGGTATGTACATTTATAAATATTAGCCTTATCGAAATGGGCGTATTCGGATTACATACACGCCCACAATTAATAAAAAATTTTATATCTACCACAAAAGTTGACCTAGGAACTTGAAATTTGATACGCGTATACATAGTTTTCCCATCTACTGAAGTGCCAAATATGGGCGTATTCGGATTACATACACGCCCACAATCAATAGAAATCTTTATATCTGCCACAAAAGATGATCTAGGAACTTGAAATTTGGTACGCATAGTTGTCTCATTGACTGTTATCTGTTATAGTTATCTCATGGATTGGCGTGCCAAAAATTGGCGTGGTCGGATAATATACACGCCCACAATCAATAAAAATCTTTATATCTGCCACAAAAGTTGACCTAGGAATTTAAAATTTGGTACGCGTATACATAATTATCCCATTTACTGACGTGCCAAAAATGGGAGTGATCGGATAATAGATACGCTCATTATTTAAAAAAACCATATTCAACGTAAAATTAGACTTGCATGCTGATACATAAGACATACATTATTAAAAGGCGCAATATATATATATATATATTTTCCATGCCCATCCTTGTGGAGGTGGCAGGTATTTAAGATCTGGCCTAAGCCAAATTTAGTTTTCTTACTTGTTATTAATGATATTGTTAAGTGTAGTAGTTGTAACATTCATTTGTATGCCGATGGTGCACAAATATATTTTTCTAGAGCTATTACTTAGTTAAAGATTTAGGTGAACGAATAAATGAAGATGTTTTTCATCAACGCCATAAAATTGTGGAATGCTTTACCTAGCAACATCAAGTACATAACAAACTTTACCTAATAAGTTTAAAAAAGAAGTTTTTTCGTTGTTTACTAATTTGTAATAATGATAATGAAATGAGATAATGAAGTGTAATTGTAATTAGAGTAATTTAGTAATTAAGTTATTTATTTATATATTCTCCTCTTTACTCTCTTTTTTTTCAAATGCACTGTACGAGTTTTTAATCTTATTAGTGCATTCTTTAAAAATAAATAAATAACGTGGCGTTGCCATATATCGATGATATAATTATACCACCTAAAATCGAAGAGGATGCCTTGCATAATTTGAAAGTGGTCATTAACTTATGCAAAGATTATGGACTTAATATCACTTTGAAGAAGTACCAATTTTTAAAATAAAAAAGTAGATTTTTTTCTGATTTGACCAAAGGTAACAATATTTTTAAAATGAATGCTTAGCTTTATTCCAGATGATGAAAGATGTGTTATTTGTGGTAAAATCAAAATGGCAAACTAAGGCGGAAGGGCCAAATAAAATGGTTAATAGGTATCAAAAAGATCAAAGGAAAGTAAAATGTTATAAATGTGCAAAATTTTGCCACATAAAAGCAAATTGTAGAGAATCTTGTAATTCTATGTCAGAAGCTGTTTTCAAAGTGTTAAGTACCAATGGTTGAAGAGATGGTATATGGATGCTAGACAGTGGAGCATCGTTTCACATGTGAAATAACTCAAAACTATTTGTCAGTCTCCAAAATAAAAACAAAAGTATACTGCTTGCATCTGGTGAAATTATAACTGCCGAAGGTATTGGTACAGTTAAAATAAAATCTGAATTTGTGACTTAACACTGAATAATGTATGGTATGTACCCAATTTACATGAAAATTCTTAAATAACAAGGTTGTGGTCAAACAAGAAAATAATCAAACCATTTTTACTGCTAAAATGTGCCATGATGTTTTTTGTGTTAACCTAAAATATGAAGAGCAGATAAATAATGTATCAGAACAATCAATAAAACAGTAAATATACACGTTTTATGTTCATTATCAGCGAAACATATGGTTCGAGGTTTACAACTTAACACACCAACACATTTTGAATGTATCCCGTACGGAAGTGTGCCCGTCCGGAGAGCGGAAAAAGGGTAGGCTGAAAATCGCCCTTGGCTGCAGGCAGCAGTATGAAATTGATTATAACATTTGCGCCAGTTGTAAGGCATACAACAATTCGTATTCTGTTAGCTTTAGCAGCAAGGTATAAATTATTAGTTCGCTATATAGATATTCCGTCTGCGTATCTAGAATGAGGAAGTTTATATAGTACAACCGCCAATGTTCGAGGATAGCCCACGTCCAGATAAAGTTTGTAAATTAAAGCGTTCACTGTACGGAATCAAACAAGCTGGTCGTGAGTGGAACCGAAAGATCACTGATATATAACTAACGATGAAGTTTCAACAACGTAAAGCTGACAATTGTGTTTTTATTAAGAGAAATGGTAATAATATAAGCATTATAGCTGTTTATGTGGATGATATTATGGTGGCATGCTCAACCACTAATGAAATGATAAGGATCGTGTCTGCACTAAATCAATATGTCGTTGCCGTAGACCGTGGTACAATTTCCTTCTATCTCGGTATTCATCAAACAAAATATACTGAACGATTGTTAAAAGAATGTAATATGTTTAATTTCAAATCGGCGAATACTCCAATTGCTTGTGGAATTATTTTTAAAAAATGTGAGGAAAAAGCATGTACACAAAATGTTAAAGTGAGAGAATACTAATCGCTAGTCGGTGGGCTAATGTATCTAGCCGTTATCAGTAGACCCGATATCGCATATATTGTATCTAAGTTGGCACAATTCATTTCTCATCCTCATCAGGAGCATTTTATTGCAGCTAAATATGTACTTCGACACTTGAAAAAACGATGAAAGGTACTATAACAACTAAATCTAATTGTAAAAGTTTTTTATGCTATACCGACTCTGATTGGGCGTGCGATTTGAATGATCGGAAATCTCAAAGTGGTTTGGTTCTATTCTTGGGCGACGGTCCTGTAGCGTGGGAGTCGAAGAAATAATATATTGTCTCCTTGAGTTCTATGGAAGCAGAATAAGAAGCTTTAAGGCAGGGGGCAAAAGAGGTTGCATTTGTAAGAACGTTACTAAACGAAATGGGTTTTCACAAATATGTTGAGAATGCGACAACTATGTATTGTGACAACCAAAGTGCACAATTTTTGGTAAAAAATCCCAGCGTTCAAAAACGAAGTAAACACATTGATGTGCGTTTCCATCATATACGGGAAAAGTTTACTAAAAGTGAAATAGATGTCAAATATGTACCATCATCCGAGAATTCTGCAGACATTTTAACAAAAGCTCAGGTAAAACAAAATCATGCAAAAGATTGTAAACTGTTGAATTTGAATTGCTTTGTAAGTTAAAGAAATTTAAATTTAATTTTAGGCGGAGATGTTAGGTGGCAAGTCCAATCTAAATAGTTTTAATGAATTGACATCTTTTGCTTACTTACTTATTTTTGTTCTGATATACACACTTTACTATTTTTGGTTTTACACATATTTATTTTTGTTCTTTGTCGCCCAACTAAAGAATTGCCGTTAACTCCCAACGAGGCAGCTGTAGTGGAAATTATTAATTTAGATTGGGCAGTTAACGGTGTTTGGGGCTCCAAGTCAACAAACTTATGACGAAGTACCATGTAGCTCTAAGATAACGTATGTAAACTAAATAAGTACATATATTTATAAATGAAATATTCTTTTATTAGGTTATCGCCATATCAATGTAAAAGAGAGAAAGTTGCGGAAAGTGCTTCCCATAAAAAAAGTAAAAACATAATATAAATACAAATATGCAAAAATGTTAAATAATTATTACAATATTATAGGAAGTCGTCTTATACTGATACTGATTAAAACTATTAAAAGAGCAGGTAGAATTACAAAAAAACATTAGAAACGGACGCATAATTCCAAAAAAATATGCTCGATTTAATGAAAGAGCGAAATATTCAACAAAAAGAATTTAATGATGAAATGCTACGTATAATGCAGGAAAGAAATATTTCTGCGCATCCTTTAAAAAATTATTCATAAGTAATAATTTAATAATACATTATTATTTTAATAATATTAATTACACTTACATTTTTAAAACTTTTTTTCAGTATTTTTACTAATTTTAATATCAAATTTTACTAAAAGGATACCAAATGTTTAATATTTTCATTCGACACAATTTGATGATAGAATTTAATCGTATATTGCTTACACAAATAGAAAAAAAAATCGTCAAAACGAGACGTGTGTCCGTATGTCCGTCTGTTGTTGGCACACTCACGGTCGTAATTTTTGAGATATCAAATTGAAACTTGGCATACGTATTCTTAGTTCAATTTCGCTGTTCCCTATTAAAATTGGGCAAAATCGGTTTAGAGACACTCCCACAATAAACGAAAATCTCAACATTCCTCGAAAATATTGTATCTTTAAAAAATTGTATTTCGCACCATACTATGCCTATCAAATTGAAATTTTGTATATATATAAGTGGTACCGTTATCCAACACTGTGCCAAAAATGGGCGTGATTGAATATCAAAAACGCCTATAATTAAAAAAAAATTATTTGTGTAAGTACATGAAATAGTCATATACATAAATATGGCAATAGGAACTTTTTTTAGAGGATTATAAAAGGTGGATGGTATTTAAGCTTCGGTCTTAACCGAACTTCTCTATCTTGTTTATATTTAGTTTAATTTTAAATGAACAACGTTTACATAAAGTTTAATGCACTTTATATAATATATAGTATAAAATATAACATCGATCGTGATTACAGAAAATTATATTTTTTTTAATTTATCATATATTTTATTTGCATACAAAAGATGATTCAAACAGATTGCACATTTTATTAATAATTAAACTAGACTCTCAATGATGAGGGTATACTAAGTTTGTTCTTCCGTTTGCAACACCCAGAAGGAGGCGTCAGAGACCCCACAAAGTGTATATATTCTTGATCAGCGGTACAAACTGAGTCGATATAGATATGTATGTCCGTGCGTAAGTGTGTCTGTCTGTTGTTGGCACTCTCGCGGGGGTAAATTTTGAGATATTGAGCTGAAATTTTTTACAGCACTTTTAGTTTTTGCACGCAGATGAAAAATGGGTAAAACAGGCCAATAGCCACGCCCACAATAGACAAAAATCTATTTATCTGCCATAAAAATTTAGCTATGAACTTGAAATTTAGTATGTAAATTTATAAATATTAGCTTCATCGATATGCCAAGAATGGGCGTATTCGTATAATAGACAGGCCCACAATCAATAAAATTCTTTATATCTGCCACTTTACTAACGTGCTAAAAATGGGCGGGGTTGAATAACAGACACGCCTTTAAAAATCTTTATATCTGCCACAAAAATTAATCTGCGAACTTGAAATTTGGTACGCGTATACATAATTATCTAATTGACATTTGTGCCAAAAATGGGCGTGGTCGGATAATATACACGCCCACAATTTACAAAAAACCATATTCAGCGTAAAAGTAGACTTGCATGCTAATACTTTAGACATACATCATTAGAGGGCGCAATATATATATATATATATATATATATATATATTTGCCACGCCCACCATTGTGGAGGTAGAGGGTATTTTAGATTTGGCCTAAGCCAAATTTAGTTTACTTACTTGTTTTTTTTTTTTAACTATAATTGGGGTATTGAATCTAAATAAGAAAACAATTTATCTGTATCAGCTCTACTTCTGGATTTTTGGATGAATGAATTTTTGATCAAATTGTTACCGATATAGGTTCTGATTATATAAGCATAAAAAAATCATATTTTTGTTGACTTGTGTACAAAGGCATATACGTAAATAAAAAGAAGTAAAAAGGACCACACCAGACAAGCTAAATGTGCGATACCATTACTCTTTTTCAAAACATCACTATATTACTGCTCCAGATAATAAGGAAAAAATATAAGTTTTACACAGGTTGCCATATCAACGCAAGTTAAACGTTAGAGTTTGTAACTTCTAATTTAATTGACTACGCCCATTTACACAATTTTGTTCTGAACACAATGAAGGAATCTTCATCCTAAGAACATAATAACATCTATAATAAGTTCATTATTAGTGGCCGTTATGTGTTCCAAAATTAAATCTTAATTTCTGCGGCAGTATGTGCCGACAAGGAAAATATAGTCTAGAAAAAAAATATTTTCTGTATTATTTTGTGTATATGTTAATGAAACGATTTTGACCAATCAAATTACACGTTCATATAGAAATTTTCCATAAACAATTTTAGTTCAATATCTCAATTTTTGTCACCGTAGTCAAAAAACCATATAGACAAAGAGTTATGCAGACAGACAAAAGGGCCAAATCGACGCGGCTATTTATATGGGTGTGGCACGCCTTCTTCTAGGTATTATAAACTTTTGCATAAAAGCAATGTAACCCCTATGTTTATGAACAACAACTTAATTATTATGCATACTTATAAACATGCGTATGCATATAAACAATTAATAATTTAATAAAAAAAGGCATAACAAAAAGCAAACAAAATAGGCATGAATATTTTAGGTATTTAAGCAAAAATACAATACAAAGAAAAAACAAGAAACTAAAAACAGGAATAACATTTAAAAGCACCTGTGCAAATGGTTTAGCGGTGCACACAACGCACAGATAACTTTTTAAAATTATGGTGGAAATATTTTTTGTAAGATTGCTTATTGTCATCGTTGGCAAAGTGTTTTTACAGCGGTTTACAATGAAAAATTAGTGTTTACCATACAGCTAAGGGGTAATAATTGGCTGTGTCCGAAAGTGTTTGCATTTGTTTTCGTTTGCGGTTTTCAAAACATTTTTATAAATTTACATAGGTAGGTGGTGCCTGAGGGGAAGGCTGTTGTATAACACCTCCACCGCTACAACCACCAGCAGTATTAGATGTGTGTATCATATGTGTGTGCACAATATTTTGAGTTGAACTCATTAGTGAAGGGCCGGTCTTGGTACAACAATCACCACAACCACTATCCAAAACTGCAGCAGCATTTAAAACTTGTACTTTAGTCGAAGAGGAAGTTGATGATGACGACGAAGATGACGACGATGAATTTGGCAGTATTACAGTGCTACCAATTCCACCTACCTCTGTACAATGTACAACATTACTACCTATGCCTATAGTACTCGTTATTCCATTAGTATTATTTATGCATCCACCAGTTACGCTCAGTCCACCACACAGATTTGGGCTGTGTTCCAGAATTAATATGTCACATCCGTCATAATGGTTGAAGTAAGCATTTTACAAAATTGGAAGATTAAGAAATAAGTCAAAAAATTTCAATATTATAAATTTTGTTTACAATTATTTTTTAATTTGAATAAAATTTATGCTATTGTTATTGTCTAACCATTATTTGCATTAACGCAAAACGCATAAAAATTATATTAAAATAGAAATGAAGAACAGGGTACTATTACAAGCTATTAGAAAGAGAAGATATTAATCGTACACTTGAATATAAACCATGTAAAAAATCATTATTCATATAACGCCTTGGTTAAATTCTACATAAAATAGTTTTAATATCGAGTGTGAATAAAAATGATTTGAGACCTAGGACTAAACATAGACTGAAAATCTACTTATTTGTTTTAGGGTTATTGAACAAGTTTTTAAAAAGTGTAAATAGTAATCGCACAACACTGACTGTAAGTTTATTATTCAAAGGAAAAAATTTTGGGTACTAAGTATTTTAAAATTTTAGGGATGCTGAATCTGAATTTGAAAACAATTATTTTTCATCAGTCCTAATTTTTGTGCTAAGTACATTTGAGAGTGAAGTTTTGGCTAATTTTCAAAGAACCGTAATTTTAAAACTATATAAGAGAGAAAAAATAATATTGAATGTAAAATAATTTTTTTTTCTATAATATAACGTAATAAATTATTTTCATTCATTTTTTCTCCTTTACAATACTATAAATATTATTAACTCGCACTACTTTCCATACAACTTTCATTAACAAAATATTAGGGAAAAATTTTTTTTGGACATATGTTTTTCATATAATTTGATCATAATAATGCTTATAGTTATCTCAATTTTTTAGAATATGAGACTCTAACGTCTTTCAAACTAAATGGCTAATATAGTCTACACCATTTTAAGGTTAAATTGAGAACTTCCAAATTATAATTGAGAACTTGCAAGTTGAAATTGGGAAACTGAAGTTTTAAATTGAGAAAACCAAACTCAAATTGAGAAAACTAAATTGAAATTGAGGAAACCAAGTTCAAATTGAGAAAACCAAGTTCAAATTGATAAAACCAAATTCAAATTGAGAAAACAAAATTCAAATTGAGAAAACAAAATTCAAATTAAGAACTTCCAAATTCAAATTGAGAAAACCAAATTGAAATTGAGAATTACCAAATTGAAATTGAAAAAAACAAATTCAAATTGAGAAAACCAAATGGAAATTGGGAACTTACAAATTGAAATTGAGAACTTCCAAGTTCAAATTGAGAAAACCAAATTGAAATTGGGAACTCCCAAATTCAAATTGAGAAAACCAAATTGAAATTGAGAAAACAAAATTGAAATTGGGAACTTCCAAATTGAAATTAGGAACTTCCAAGTTCAAATTGAGAAAACCAAATTGAAATTGGGAACTCCCAAATTCAAATTAAGAAAACCAAATTGAAATTGAGAAAACAAAATTGAAATTGAGAAAACCAAATTGAAATTGAGAAAACCAAATTGAAATTGAGAAAACCAAGTTCAAATTGGGAACTTCCAAGTTCAAATTGAGAAAACCAAATTGAAATTGAGAAATTTAAGTTTTACCCAAATTGAAATTAAGAAAGTGAAGTTTGAAATTGAGAAAACCAAATTGAAATTGAGAAAATCAAAATTGAAATTGAGAAAACGAAACCAAATTGTAATTGAAAAAAATAAAATTGAAATTGGGAATTCAAAAATTAAAATTTTAAAATTTATCTCAATTGAAATTGGGAAAATCAAAATTGTAATTGAGACAAAAAAATTTGAAATTAGTAAAATCCAAATTTAAATTGGGAAAATAAAAATTGATATTGAGAAAATCAAAATTGAAATTGGGAACTTCCAAATTTAAATTGAGAAAATAAAAATTGAAATTGGTAATTTAACATTTGAGATTGGGAAAATACAAATTGAAATTGAGAGAATGCACTTTAAAATTTAAATTGTAAGTTAAGAAAATTAATATTGAAAATTGGGTTTATTTAAGTTTGAAGCATAAAAATTGGTTTATCTTATTTACTAAAATTTCAATTTGGTTTTCTCAATTTGAACTTGGAAGTTCCCAATTTGAACTTGGTTTTCTCAATTTCAATTTGGTTTTCTCAATTTCAATTTAGTTTTCTCAATTTCAATTTGGTTTTCTTAATTTGAATTTGGGAGTTCCCAATTTCAATTTTGTTTTCTCAATTTCAATTTGGTTTTCTCAATTTGAATTTGGGAGTTCCCAATTTCAATTTGGTTTTCTCAATTTGAACTTGGAAGTTCTCAATTTCAATTTGTAAGTTCCCAATTTCAATTTGGTTTTCTCAATTTGAATTTGTTTTTTTCAATTTCAATTTGGTAGTTTTTAATTTCAATTTGGTTTTCTCAATTTGAATTTGGAAGTTCTCAATTTGAATTTTGTTTTCTCAATTTGAATTTTGTTTTCTCAATTTGAATTTGGTTTTATCAATTTGAACTTGGTTTTCTCAATTTGAACTTGGTTTTCTCAATTTCAATTTAGTTTTCTCAATTTGAGTTTGGTTTTCTCAATTTAAAACTTCAGTTTCCCAATTTCAACTTGCAAGTTCTCAATTATAATTTGGAAGTTTTCAATTTAACCTTAAAATGGTGTAGTTGTTTTATAATATAGCAAAAGAGTCATCTTTTATATCTTAAATTTAAAGTTAAAATTATAAGTTCAAATTAATGTACATATTTTATTAAACTCTAAGGTAACTTTTAAGTTTCCCTAGAGCTAAAATATTGTTGTGCTTATTTAAATGATCTCTTTTAATAGAAATAGGTAAGCGGTCATATAATTAAATATTGGGTTTCACTTAATTGGTTTACATACCTGCAGGGCTTACACCATGCGTTCTGTTGATCCAAACCAAAGCGTGCTCGGCACTTTTTCATGTTGTTTCCTACATTGTTTGAAAGTCCCAAAAAGAAATAAAAACATATACAAAACGTTTAGTAATAAAACAAAAATAATGAATACGGTAAAAACCAAAACACGAGTAAAATTCACACAACACCACAAAATAATACAACAACAAAATTATATATTCGAATTTAATAAATGAGTTGGACGACTCTGATATCTTAAAACCATCCAATATTTGTGTGATTTATAAATTTAGAAGCCCTTAGACTTATACATATATAAATCCATACCTCGGTAAAGGACAAGGTGCATTTGTACCCTAGTACATTATTGATTTTATGTGTTTATATTACGTTAAAAGAATCTATTAGTTATTCATATCCTATATGTTAAATATCGGTATTATTATTTTTTTGTTTATTGAAGGTGAAAAACCTAAAAAAATGAAGATATATTGCCCGGGTAGAATGGTAGTATAAGATAATCACGTGTTCGGGACTAGTTGTGCGATAGCGGTACATTAAGAAATCAAACTTAACGCTAAGTATAAAATAAATTCAAATGTTATGAGTCCTGAATTGTCATTTTATGTTAAGTGTGATATACATATTATTATACATCTAGTAAATAGCAATTTCAGCTTTACTTATGAAAATAATCGGGGATTTAAAAATTTCGATGTCCTGTGTTTTAAGTAGGTCAAAGAGATTACTGTAGTTATTGAAAAAATCAAATTTCTTTCTCAATATTGAAAATTTGCTGCAATTAAAGATTTTGTGCTCTGAACTTTCCGTTATATTAAACGTATCACAGAGGTCTGAGGACGAATGTTGAGATATGAAAGAAGTCTGTGTGACCTGAAAGAAGCCTGTTGATAAGTTTGATGTCGTGTGGTATTAAATCAACTCCACGAAACCACGGTTTGAGGGAAATTTTGTTGTGTAAGGAAAAGAAAAACCGACCTGAATTGAGGGACTTTGTCTATAATCATCAAATCACATTTGTTTGATGTTGGAACGGAGTATATTAATAGTATCAATTGTACTCTATTGGGGTACCAACAGAAATAGCCTGTTTGGCCAAGGGATAAACTCTCTCGTCGAAAGGTCCATCAACATGAGCAGGAACTCATATTATATAAAGCTCAGAGAGACAAGATCTTTCAACTAAGTTATTAATATCAGCAATCAAAAAGTTGTTGGAAAATTCGTTTTTTTAAGGCGAGGCAAATCTTATATCACCTCGTTAGCGAGATGATATAAGATTTGAATAGGTGTGGACGGGCAGAGACCAAGGCAGCGTCTAATATTGGAGTTTAGAAAGGTGGTGATTTTGTTATTGGTATAGGCAGGAGCAGCAGCCGTTTTGCTACAACCATACTCCAGCTTGCCCCTAACAAAGCTTCTGTAAAAGTTAATAGCTACATCAGGCTTGAGGCCACTTTTGATATACGTAAGTTTTTTTAACAAGTTTACTGCGGGAGTGGTCGTTTTTATGGCCTTAAATAATGATTATGAATGGAAAGAGTGTTTTTAATAGTCATACCAAGAAAATGAATGTATTGAACCGTTTCAATGGGAGTCTTCTGCACATTAAAGTTTATTGATTTGTTGGAGCGGCTAGAAGAGATAGTCTTTGAAGAGATTGATCAAAAGGTTAAGATTTGTACAAATAGTTGAGAAGCTATTTATTTAACTGCGAAGGTTATTAACAGCATCATAGAAATTCTTATTGAAAGAGAAGATTATGAAATCGTCAGCATATTGAAAGACGAGAGTGTTAGAATCTTATACTGAATGGAGCCGTGTTGTATACAGATTAAAGAGAATTGGACTGAGAAAACTACTATAGGGAGACCATTGTAGAAAGCTACAGATTAATTTCCAATGCATAAAAACCTTTCGGATAGGAAAAGAGAGATCCAGTCAATTAGATAACTGGAGATACGAAAATTAACTAAAATATCCCTTAGGGTAGAAACATTTACTCAGTCGTATGCATTACCAATGTCGATTGAAGCTGCTACGAATTGAAAGCCATTGGATTTGAGTGGACAAATTTTTAAAAGAATTTCATTTATGCGTGTAGAGCAAGACATGTTCTTCCTGTAAGCATATGTGCGCTTGGGTGAAAGTTTTTTGTAATGAATTATCTCTGTAAGGCGTTCTTTGACCATAAAATTAATAAGTTTGATAAACACAGATATTAGTACAATGGGTCTAAAATTTTTATAATCATAAGCGATATGAGCTTATTTCTTTTAGGTATGAGAACTATTTTGACATATTTCCTTGGAGGTAGATCAAAAGATAGTCTTGTGATGAATCCCTTAGAAACCAGCCTTTAACAAAGCTTAGGACTAGCACAGAGCCGGTTTAAAGCTTAAAATGGGGAATAAAGGAATTTAAAATGTTAAACACTACCTTGCCTCTTGGGGAGTTAACGGAGTCACCCCAGTGGGAGTGACGCGCATTAAAGTCCCCGCATAGAATAACATCTGAGAAAGAGTCTGAAAAATTTATCACTCTATTCAATTCAGTTTCACAAATAGATGTTTGAATACTAGGCTGGAAATAAAGACTAATGATTAGTAGATTGGGACTTAAGTTATGTGTTTTGACAATGAGAATGTCGATTTGATAGTGAAAACAGACCTTAGAAGCTGTAATACTTGTGAAAAACCTATGGCAGTGCCACCATAGCCGTCACGTCTTAACTTATAGAAAACATTATAGTTTAAAACTTTACAGTTTGAATCAGTGTCAGAAACTTTAAATATTTCAGCTAGACAGAACATATCGATTCTTTCATTATTAACAAAGTACTCGAGAGAACTTTTATTGGCTTTGAAACTTTGCACATTTTATTGTAGAACCTTCATCGTTGGGCTCAAGATTTTTGAAAGTATAAGCACTTTAGTTAGTTAGACGAAATTTTTTTTCCAATGTCTTCTATAACTCTCAACGCAGCAGGGTTGTTTTCTTTGGAGCAGATGTTATGTATAATTGACATGAGATTGGTAATAAGTTTCTCAAGTACATATATGTTGAAAATTGGTGTAGGCGGATAAGTGTCAGTTGGGAATATTGTGGCCATATAGCGCTGAACTTTGGAAGATGGTACTTTTTTGGTGCGAGCGATATGAGCAAACGTCCTCAGCATCTTTATTTTTTACTAGTGTGTAATGTATGTCGACTGGGAATGTCAGGATCGTCATGTAATGGTTGGGGTACGCCTTGCATTTGCTTCTGAAAGCAAAAACCGTTAGCAGCGAACTGCAATGTACGGGTAAGACTTACCTAATGAGAGGGGAACAATTGTAAGGATAACAAGACGAAAAATTTAATTTGTTATTTTACGTATTTATTTGTATTCTAACAATTGCGAAAAATGTTCTCTCCACTTAATTCTAATTATTCTAGCTTATATACAAAAATAAACCAATTAATCTTGACCTACAATTATGTTGACATTGCTTTTTAATCTTGATCTGCTTATAGGTAACTTAAGCTTATATGTAATCATCTTACATTACAATTGTTATTGATAAATATAGAACGAATGTATGTGTTAATGAAAGTATTGCTAATTGTATTAATGATGAATGAGTAATACTCCACACCTCTACCCTGAAGAAAAAAAATTATTTGTTTTAAAAAATTTTTTTTGTATTTGTTATAACAACATGTCTAGCTAGCTTAGTAGTAAATAGTAGTAAATTTTTTACACTGTTTTAAGTCGTTATTATGTACTTCTTTTAAAGTATTGTCAATGTCTATTATGGAGTTTACTCCATTTTTGGCTACTATCTTGTAGGGTCCTACGTAAGGCTTTTGGAGTTTTTTCTTGTTTCTGTTTCTTAATAGTACTATCGCTAAGTTTAGTGGATTAGTCTCTTGGCAATTTGAAGAACGCTTCTGGTCTTCTAGGTATTTTTCCAAATATTAGTTTAAATGGTGTATAGTTCGTTACTACGTGCGGTGTTTTATTGTATGCATTTTTTTATTTTAATTCAATTATAAAAGTATATGACATATAAAAAAAATCTAACTATGATCAAACTAAAGATATAATTTTTTTTTATAATATTCACGTTAGTGATACTAAGTTTGTTCTTCCGTTTGCAACACCCAGAAAAAAAAAACCCTACAAAGTATATACACTCTTGGTCGGCATCAAAAACTGAGTCAATTTAGACATGTATGTCCGTGTGTCCATGTGTCTGTCTGTTTTTGGCATTTTCACGGGAGTAAATTTTGGGCTTTTGAGCTAAAACTTTGTAAAGGCACTTTTAGTTTTTGCACACAGATCCTTATTTAAAATGGGCAAAATCGGACAAAAGCAACGCCCACAAATAACAAAAATATATATATCTATCACAAAAAATTAAGCTATGAACTTGAAATTTGGTGTAAATATTTATAAATATTTCGCTAATCGATGTGCGAAAAATGTGTATTGATAACCGACGCGCCCACAATCTACAAAAACCTTTATATCTACTACAAAAAAATATTTATCTGCCACAAAAATTGACTTTTGAACTTGATATTTGGTGCACGTTATTATAGTTATTCCCTTCATTGATATGCCAAAAATGGACGTGGTCGGATTACAGACATACGAATACGAATGGTAAGCGGTACAGCGTACAGAGCGGTGGTGGTTACAGGATACAGGAAAAATTCTTATTTATTCTTATTATTTATATTATTATTATTATCTTAGTTATTCTGACCACAACGGCGGCGCGACCTAGGCGCTTGCAATATAAAAATATTGCAGGATATCTCGGCGCGGGGACAGAGAGACTGCGGCAATGTAGCGACGATGGCGCGGCCTAGGCGCATACAATATATTAATATTGCAGGATATCTAGGCGCGGGGACTGAGAGACAAACGAAGCGACGATGTCGCGACCTAGGCGCATACAATAGAAAAATATTGCAGGATATCTAGGTGCGGGAATCTGACCAATGCTATGCTCGCAGCCAAATAACTCAGAAAAAAAAACAATGGATTCATTCAATTCATTATATTTATTTTATTTTAAAAGAATTCATTTTGCTCACCTTGCTAGCTTGACGGCTCCAGCCACACTGCATAATTTCATAAAATTGCTTCGCCTTTTATAGTGTGGTAGGGCTCACAATCATATTAAATTTAACTAATATTCATATAAGAATCAACGGTATTATGTTTTTCTTAAAATAGCTATAGCAACAATAAAGAAAGAATTCATATATGCTTACTAAGTAATAAAATAAATAACGGGATTTCAATTACGTTTCTAATTTTAAATAAACAAAACAGAGTACGAAATACAACAATAATTTTCAATTGTATCAAAGCATAAAAAATAAGTGGTATGTTTGATTCTGTGTAATATATGTATGTTATAACAGAATGTGTGGCGCAAAACGAAATGTAGTGACTTTGCGCCTTACAACGTTTGTTTTGAAATTGCGCACACTAGGCCTGGCGGGAAACACCTCTGGATTAAAGAACGAACCGAATGCATAAAAGTAATAAAAGAAATTAATTTTTGATTGCAGTATCAATCTTTATTGGATTTAAAATAATTTCCCTGGTAGGTGGAGATAAAGAACTTGAAAATGAACTGGACGCAATCATAGGCGGCAATAAAAATCATTTTCTTTATCCTCGCGTAAAACATGAAGTAGGTATAATAAAAACATTAGTTCTACGCTTAAAATCTAGATCATATGATTACATAGGGTTTGTATGAAAATGGATCGTTGGTAATCCTGACCGTAAGGATTTCATAACCATACAGAATAAAATTAATGACGTTATAAGTAACAACAACCAACAAATTTTAATTAATAATCTCTATAAGCAAATAATCAATTACATATAATATACATATAATATAGAAGTAAGAAGTAATGAAATACGGTAACCGTAAAATGTGCAGTTGCTAAAAATTTTCTTGCGGGAGATTTTTAATAAAATTTAATGTTTCTACTACACAATCTAATTATAAAAATTACGTTTTTGATAATTAAAACTGTCTTTCATATTATAATAACACATTTTTTTAAAAGAGTGCATTACTGATTAATATGAAATCAATTAATAATATAAAGTGCATTACATCGTGTTTTTGTCAGCTGTTTTTTCATTTTTACTTCTACTTAATTGATATTTGGCGCCTGTACTACAATTTTTGGTGGGATACATATCGAACTTTATTATCATGGCAAGTTACGCTGGTTCATGCGCAACTTGTGAAAAGGTACTTAAACGTAATCAACCAAGTATTTGCTGTACTCTACGCCTTGATTATTATCATATTAAATGTGTGAACGTATCTGCAGTTGATCACTCTTTAATGAAACGTAATAAAAATGTGCGCTTTATTTGCACTAGCTGTGAGGACAATTCTAGCTCTGCTACTCTACCTGAACAATTAAACAGAGTTCTTCAGGAAATCAACTTCAATCATAAGTTCCAACAATTTGTGGTTGGCAATAGTGCAAAAGTTTCTGAATCTGAAAATAAAATTTCGGATGTTGAAAATAAAATAGCCAAAATAGATGGAGCCATAATGAAGTAATGAGGAATCGATCAAAGAAGCAGTTAAGAATCTGAAAAAACTTAATAACATTCTTTTCAAGCGCTTAAACAGGTGTGACCTAATAACCCCTGGTCTTCCTTTGGCACTTCACAGTCCAGAAAATACTGTTATCAAAATTGCTGCACACCATAATGTGACTATCTCATCAGCTAATATGCAACAATGTCTATATGTATGTAGAAAGGATATTCTTGGTAAATTTAATTATATTACGGCTAGGGATTTGATTTTGAAACAATACTTTGCTAAACGTGATCTAAAACTCTGTGATGTTATTGCTAATGAAATACAGTCTACGGTTTTCTTGAATGAACATTTAACACTCATGTGTAAAATGCATTATCTATGCTGTAAGCTTCGTTCTAATAAACATATCTCTAAATTTAAAATCATTAATAGCTTAATGGCTCTCATAAAAGTTTTGATTATTTTACTTTTTTAGATTATAACAACAATACTTAAAGTTTCTTTTTTGAACAGTAATTTATTTATAAATCTCCTACGCAAATAAACATAAATAACTCGTGAATGCGAATTATAGTAAGAATTATAATTATGAACTCTAATATATTTTTTTATGTTTTTGTATTATATTTAATATGTTCAATATTACATTATCATTTTAGATATTTATATAATGTTCATTTAACTGCAACCATGTTTTGCTGTATATTTGGTCACTGTGCTAACTTGTCGCCACATTTTAGAGACTCTGACACTCATGGCTTATAATAATAATTTTGGTTTAATGTCCAGCAGAGATCTAAAAATTGCTCATATAAAAGTATAAATCCTTCATATCAGTCATCTAAGATTGAAAAAATATCTAGTATACTTAATGAAAACAATATTCATATATTAACTGTCAGCGAGACCTGGCTTAGGCAACATGTATTCAGCAATGCAGTTTCTATACATAATTTTAATTTTTGTAGGAATGACCGACTGAATTCGCGAGGTGGTGGTGTTGGCTTTTATATTTCTTATCATCTTAAGTATAAAATTATTAAATTTTAATTAATTCCATTATTAAAGGTAATGGAAGAAGGTATTTGCGAGTCTCTTTTTATAGAACTTAATTTTAATAACTATAATTTGCTGATAGGTGTAGTACCTACCAAGAGGTGAAATTTACGCTTTTGAGAGGTATCGTGAAGATATTTTAACAAAATGCAAAAATATAGTAATCGCTAGGGACTTCAATTATGAATGTTGCAACCACATAAATCTATGGCTATGCGATCACTGTGTCGTAGAAATGGCCTTTGTTGTGTTCATAATTTCCTGCCCACTCATGTTAACATTCAATATCAGTCGACATTACTTATTAATTTTTTTCTAATTAGTGATAACGTCAGTTTACTAAATCAATCTCAAATGCTTGTTTCTGGTATCTCACATCACTCTCTAATCTATATTTCTATATCAAGTGCAATTAATCTGTCTCAAAATATTACCTTTTTCAACAACTTTAATAAAGCCAATATTGACGGCATTGTGATGTTTCTTCTGAATACCGATTTTTCTTCTCTATCCTCTTCCAGTTATGTGAACTACCAACTTTACTTTTTGAATCAACTTTTTTACGACCTCATGCAATTTATTCCTGTGTGTCCGTCCGTCACTAGTAGTAGTCATGTTTCAGTTTCTCAACGACTGATGTCTCCTGACATCAAATATGCGTGCTCTCTGAGAGATATTGCATATAAGCACTATCGGCACACCATGAATATGGAAGATTGGCTTATCTTCTGTAAGTTGCGTAATCGTTGTAAGCATTTAATTAGAACAAAAAAGAAAGAATATTATTCTAAACTATTTGAAAATGCCTCCTCTAAAAAAATATGGAATGTGTTGCGTAGTAAAGGTGCAACCACTGAAAAGAAAAATATTCCAGTTACTGTTGATGTAAATGAAATTAATAACTATTTCATTCAAAACCAATTAGCGCAAGACATGCACCGATTTTTTCCTCGTTCTTTGATGGTGAAGATTATTTTTTATTTTATAACATCGATCAACATACCCTCGTTCGTGCAATTGAAAAAGTTACTTCCTGCTCTGTTGGTATGGATGGCATTTCAATCAAACTAATTAAATTACTATTTCCCCATATATTGGTCATCGCCTGTTGCATCTTGTTAATTCTATACTTACTACATCTTGTTTTTCTACAGATTGGAAAGTGGCTAGAATCGTACCGATCCCTATACAAGGTACATCTTTAGATATAAATAATCTTAGACCAATCAGCATTCTTCCATCTTTTTCTAAAGTTGTTGAGAATATTATTAAAGATCAAATTGAAATGTTCTGTTATAATCTAAGATTTCTTAATGATTGCCAATTTGGTTTTAGATGGTTGACAATTTTTTCTATCAATTCACAAAAAACTAAAGCCATGCTATTTTGTTCTCCTAGGAGTGACTTTCCTTCGATTAACTTAAATCTGCATATATGCAAAATGCTATTACTGTTGTAGATTCCATGCGTTGTCTTGGTATTATTCTTGATGACTAACTAAATTTTGGCTATCATGTGGACAACATCTGTTCTAGAATATGCTTTATCTTACGAAAGTTATACAACCTTAATCTGTATCTTCCTAGTCGTGTTAAATACCACATCGCACATACTCTACTTATGTCACGCGTGAACTTCCGGCTCGAGGTAATCTCTGGATGCCAACTATATAATAGTGTCTAAATAAAGTCGACTATTACTAAAATTGCTAGGTTTGTATTTAATGTTCGTGTTCGGAATCACATCTCACCGTATGTTTCGCAACTTTGGAAGGTATGCTTTGATGACTTCCTAAAATTTAAACTGTTAATTTATCTCTTTAAAATTATTAAATTTCGAGGATCAACTATTTTAGTCAGTAGAATTAGCTTTTTACGGTCATCACGAAGTCCTTCTATTTTAATACCTCTCATTATTGCAAGGTCTTTCGAACAGTCATTTCTAGTACGCTCTGCTAGATGCTGGAATAATTTGCCTAACGAACTAAAATCTTTCTCTTTTTCAATAAACGTGTTTAAAAAAAATTTATTGCATACTTTAATTCTTAGATTTCTGGTCTGGACTATTTTTCTTTTTTTCCTTTGTCTCTTGTATCTTTAGTGGTACATGTTGGCAGTTGATATAGTGAATTAGAGTGAATATAGTGACATGGAATTCGGTATGATATAATAAATATAATTTATCAAAGATGTAAATTTTCTTATATTATATTATATAGAATACTTTTTTTAGTATATATATTATGTAAAATGAATTATATGGAATAATTTTTAGATAATTAAATTTGTATAATTGCACATTATTTTTTCTTTTCAACAGTTACTATAACTACTTACAATATAAACAAAAATTTGTTAATCAATCGCTTTGCAGGGACGACTAGGGCCACTAGAGTTGACTCACAAGGGGCTGTACTTTCTCCTCTCATTTTAAGCATGGTTATATATAACCTTCTAATAAAGCTCAACAGTATGGGGCTCAAAACGATAGGCTATGCGGACGACATAGCCATCTCTGTTGTAGGCTGGCATGAACAAGTTCTCACGGAACGAATGTTAATAGCATTAACACAAAAATGGTGCCAGGATAAGGGTCTGAACATCAACTTGGGTTTAAATTTGGATAAAACACTAATATGGAATGCTCACTTTAAAAATATAACTGAAAAGTCGACACGCTTGCTAACGAATTTTAGGAAAAACATGGGGTATGAGTCCTAAGATGACTTACTAGTCTTATACCACAATTATCCTCCCGATGCTAACCTATGCAGCTTTGCCTTGGTATCGAAAGGTTAGGCAAATTACTACGGCAAAAGCGTTGAGCAATGTTCAACGGCTCGCATTACAGGGGCCATGAAAGCACGCCCCACGCATGCACTGAAGAGAAGGCTCTTCCGATACTTAATCAAAAAAGAAGATGGTCAGAGTGCACTTCGACTACCTGGAATAGACAAACTAAAACCGGGTAACCTCAAAAGTCACATGAAGTTACTGTAAAACTTCATAGATGACCCAAAGAAAAAAATTTCGGACTTTTCCCTAGTGGAGATAAAACTAACACATCTCTACTCTATTGAGATTTTCAGTAGAGAAGCTTAAGAGAAGAAATCCATGAAATCCAAACCAGGAGCACTGGAATGGTACACAGATGGTTTCAACTGGAAACTGGGCAAATCGTAGCTGGCATCTATGGCTCCGGTTTTCAAAGAGCAGTCCCTACCATTTTCCAGGCGAAAACATATTCAATTATGACATGTGCGTCGGAAAGTCTGAGAAGACGCTTAAGGAAGACGCATACTGTGTTAGTCAAGCGGCACTTAAAGCTCTAAATAGCTTTATAGTGAAATCCAAACTGACTTCAGAATGTATGTACATAATGAGGTTTTCCTTGTATGAGTACGCGGTCATGTGGAGATCCCAGGCTACTACTTACACAAAATAGGGGTATCTCAAAGCTACATATGCAGACGCGGCTCCTGCGACGCCTGAACACATACTTTGTAACTATACCGCTTCCAGTAGAAGCAGACACATTTAGAAAATATGTGACAGCGCCAGAGAAAATCTAGAGTTCTGAGCTCAGGAAAGTCTTGAGTTACTTTAAAAGCCTATGACTCCTTACTGAAAGCACGGGCTTGCACAATAGACCTGATGGTCGCAGTGCAGATAGCCCACATAAAATAATAATATTCAATCGCTTTTCCTCTTACACGCGCCCCTAGGTTATACCATATGTGTTAAAATTCATCAACAACATTCGAAATCAAACACTAAAAGCTAAATACTTATAAAAATTATTCTTATTCTCGTAAAAAAGCTCATATATAATCTGTTACAATATCGCCATTATCCTAAAATGAAATTTCGTTCGCAAAATATCGCCTTATACAGCTAATTTAATAAGTTTATTATGAAAATAAGTACAATGTACTTAAAACCACGAATATTTTACCAAGTAATTGTACTATTTTAAATTTAAATCCCTTTATTGATGAAAAAGGAGTTTTACAAGTCAATGGACGATTGACTGAATCTACAATGTCATCCTCATTCTGCCAGCTGATCACATTTATGATCTCTTTACTTAACTTATTTACATACTTTTCTAGGTCACGATGAATGTCAGCTTATGTGTCTTATGGTTCAAACAGAATTCTATATCGATAGTTTAAAACGAAGATTGAAAAAGGTTATACACCAATGCAAGATATGTACTATCATGAAAAAAAGAGCACGTCAACAAATAATAGCTTCATTACCTGCACAACTATTTGAACTTACACCACCATTTCAAACAACAGGCCCATTTGAAATTAAAACTTCAACGTTACGCAAAGCACCTTACCAAAAAGGTTATGCATATATATGTTTGTATACGAATAGCGATTGGCCGATAGTTTGCAGGGTCTGAAGGGGTACTTTTTTTTGGTACCGGTTGTACATTGGCAATCTTCCAGCATGATGGGTAAGTGCTTGCATGGTATCACCTACTAAAAAGATTGCGCAATGGTTTTGCAAGTATTGTGGCGCACTTGTTAAAAAGTAGAGGGTGTATGCCATCCGGCCCTGAAATTTTACGAATGTTGAGACTAGCAAGGACCTTTTTTACTGCCCGGGTACGAAATAATAGATTAGGCATCATGTGTGCTACCCTTTCGACTCTAGGAAGTGTGGTAAGAGGGAGTTTGAGACAAACATTTCAGCCAATACATCAGCTTTATCAACCGGGTCAGATATTATTTGGTCGCCTATAAAGAGAGATTGAATTGAGGCCAAAATTTGATTTTTACATCTTTTTACAAACGACCAAAAAGTCTTGCTACCATTTGGGGTGGCAAGAGTCTTAGTACGCAGTCGCTGCTCGTGCAGAGCTTTTACACGACATAATACATGGTTGCATCTGTTTCTAACTTGTCTTCGAAGCAGATTAGGTTGGTCGTTTGGATTCAAACGCCATATTCTAAACGCTTCCTCTCTGCACCTGACAGCATCAGTGCATGTCTGGTTAAACCAACTGTTGTCCTTGGGTTTAACTGAAATTTTTTTGAAGTAATGAAGGACCGCATTCCATGCAAAATTATGTTTTGTATCATTTCCGCAGCGGCATTTACATTATCATCCAAGAAACATAGTTTCTAGTTGCATAGCCTGAAAAATTTATTGAGCTTAGGTGCAAAAGTTTTAACTTCGTACTTATCGGGGTGCGAAGTAAAAAAAAATTATTATTAGTATTAGTTTACTACATTACTAGCTCAAATTGAAGTTGCTCTTAATTCTAGACCAATTTCTCCATTATCAGAAAATCCCAATGATCTAAGAGCTCTTAACCCTGGGCATTTTTTACGAGAAGCTCCAATAATGGCTATCCCTGAGCCAAATACACAAAATTTATCTGTTTTAAATCGATAGGAAAAGGTAAAGTCAATTCATCATAAGTTTGCAAACCAATCAAAAACTGATTATTTATTACATTTGCATAAACGTACTAGGTATAAACAATCACACTCTTACCAAGTAAAGATGGTCACGTAAGAACAGCACAATTACGTACTCAAACTGGCATTATTATTCGCCCTATTGCAGAAATATGCTCTTTATCAAATCATAATTAATATATCAACTTTGCTGTTATCATTACTACCCTCTTTTTAAGATATTAATCAATTGCTATTACAAAACTGGTCTTTTTCCATGTTCACAATTATAAACTTAATTTTCCATATTTTCATAAAAATTTGTTTTCTTACGGCTCGCACCCAAAAGTGCACTTATGTAAAGTTTGTGCTATGTTCCACGCATTGAAGTTTTGTGCAGCCTTTCCAAATATGAACCACCAAACGAGGTTAGAAACAGTCGCCGCCATCGCCACTGCCTTAACTGCTTAGCGCATACTCATCGTACACACGCCTGCACTTCAAACAATCGGTGCTTAATATGTTCTGGGTTTCACAGCGCGCTGCTACATAAAGGTACGCATCCGCGTATAGCAGCACTTACCTTACGTTAATCACGTTCCTCACGTTCCACCTTTTAAAATGACCAGCGAGAGGCATTACAAAATGTAAATAGAGACCCTCAATATCTTTGTAACGCTCGGACAATATCGTAGAACAAACAATAATAGCAATCAAGCCAGGCGATAACGTCGCCGTCCAACATTTAGAAGCTACCGACAACCATCCCGGAGCCGCCTTAGTTCTAATAATAGCGACATATTCTATCGGGATGAAACGTGGGACGTAAGCCCACCACGCAGCATACGTAGTCGCCAAAGTGATCGAAACCGAGCCGTGGTTCGTTCGCTGCGACTATCATTCAAGGTTCAACCAAACCAGCAACACTTCCGTGCGGAACACCATCTTGTTGAAGCTATGTTGGCGGTGGTAAGAGCTTTCCGTCCATAATTCGGCATTTGTGGAGGAAGGGAGAATGTTTACGTTTCAACTAAAGAAATTACCGGACTGTCATCTCGCACGAATGCCCATCGTTAAAATTTTGAAAAAAAAAAACGATTTTCTATTATATATCTATACTAATATTATAAAGAGGAAAGATTTGTATTTTTGTATTTTTATATTTTTGTATTTTTGTATGTAACGAGTAAACTCAAAAACTACTGAACCGATTTCAAAAATATTTTCGCTATTAGAAAGCTACATTATCACTGAGTAACATAGGCTATATTTATTGCCAAAAAATTTTGGGGATCCCTGGACATTCCTACTATTACTAACCCAAGGTGTAAAAAAATTAGTCATAAAATATCTTTCATCGAATACGCTGCGGAAAGTATTGATGTTAAAACAAAAAAATGTTCTACAATATTATAGAACATATCAATATCTACAAAAAACTTTCCGAGACCATATGTCCAACTATTGTAGTTATGTCACTATAACCCCTTTTTGTACCCACCATTGATAGTAATATTGCCATACAAACATTGCATTCACATGTACGCAGACAATTAAGAAATTAAGTATTCACAATAAGTATTTCACAATATTTAAATAGTAGGGAAATCTGACAACGGCATGTGTGAATACCACTCCTGATGCATCACTAGGTTTTGGAGAGGATTTTTGGCCAATAATGGATTTTTGGATCATTTTTTTAATGAATTTGGAATAAAAGAAACATTTATATGGAATTCTAAGAGCATATGTTACGATTCCCATTCCATGCGCACCACCAGGTTCTGGAGAGGATTTTTGGCCAATACTGGATTTGCGGACCATTTTTTAATGAATTTGGAATAGAAGCAACATTTATATGGAATTCGAAGAACATATGCACTACCAGGTTCTGGAGAGGAGCAACATTTATATGGAATTCCCGCTTGCAACATTCGGAAGGAAACGTCGAAGACAACACAAACTTTATATATTCTTGCTCAAGATCAAAAACTGAATCAATTTAAACAATGTCCGTCCGCGTGTCCATGTGTTTGACTGTTCCTGACACTCTCACGGCCGTAATTTTTGAGATATCGAACTGAAATTTGATACACATGTGTTAGGTGTCTGCAGGCAGGTTGTAAGTAAAATCGGGCAATATCGGTTTAAAAAATTTCAGAACCTAGGGAAGGGCATAGGCAACGTTTCATCCCGCGAGATAACCGAATTCCACGCGGGTGAAACCGCGGGCAACAGCTAGTATGGTATATTTTCTCACTTTTTGATTAGCAATTGGTGTGTGAATTTCTCACCTATTTTGGTTACTTTTACTTTATTATAACAATTTAAGTGTGTGAATTATGCATTTTGCTATTTTTACTTCATTATAACAATTCAAATGTATGAAATATATATTTTGTTACTTTTACTTTATTATAACAATTCCAGGGTATGAATTATATATCTACTTTTACTTACTATAACAACTCAAGTGTGTGAATAATCTATTTTGCTATTATTAAATTGAATTGTTACAACGATATCTATTTTTTTCCTTCGAACTACAAACATTTTGGGTTCTACGAATCGCATCCACGTATATTTAAAAATTATTTGTATATACGTGTTTGTGTGATATGATGTTCAAGCAACACATTTGCAAAATAATCAAATTTAATTTATGTGGTTATTGTTTGATTATTCAAACTAGACCATATATATTAGTATCAAGTGTTGTTTTTGATGTACTAGCACATCGCAGGCTGTAGTACTCACACACAGGAATATTTCTCACACATTATTTTTCCAAATAATTACTTAACCCATATTTTACAGGTACCTGAAATAGTTGAGATAAATTTATAATTTTTGGTATTTGTAACCATTTATACTTTTTTATTCATAATATAAAAAAAGAAAAAATCACTCCAAGTCCCAAGTGGTCGTAACGGAGGTGTTGCGTTTTCGCTACGTTGTCTAATAAGCTGCAAATTACTTAACATTAATTTTAGTGTATTTTTATTTATGAAAGTGAGAAAACCATTCTAACGATATATTGCAGTAAACACATTCAAACGTTGTTTGAGAGTGGCAGTAGGCGCATATCCTTCGCTTATTTTGTGGTATTTTTGCTATACAGTGCAAATTTTCGTCAACCCTTGGAATTTTTGGTTCTGGACATTTTCTTACTTGGTTGTCGCTTGCACTTTAAAGAAGCAAAGCCGTTGCCAGTTCCACGTCAAACTGTATTTGGGGAACTGTGCTTTTTACAGATTAACGTGTAGATCTTCCATGCATTTACTGTGGCTGTATTTATAGCATTAGTTCACAAAAGCCACCACCACTTCTTGCTACGTATAGCTACACCATAATTTAATACTGCATTATCGTGAAGATCTACTCCTGCCATATACTGATTATAATCATGTATTGGTAATGGCTGTTCTACAAAAACCTATATATATGTACATACATATATATAAAAGAGTATATCTGAAATTATATAAAAACTAAACTTATTTTTTTTAACCTTCGAATATCTGGATGACTACATCTAATGCGCTGATAAAATTTGAAATTATCGTGACTTCATTATTATCGCGCCAACGAACTACACATATATTGTTATTAGTTTCAATACAACCCGCATGCTTAGCCAAGTTACGACCCGAAGATATCAACTCATTTGCACCTCTTAGGCGGTTTGAACGGCCGGTTCCTGTGGCACGAAACTTTTTTTCATTTAACAAGCAAAACAAATAGTATGACGAAAAGAAGTTATCGAAATATATAGCATGATTTTCTGGATTAGGTACTGACTCTAACAGCTTCAAAGCTACAGGTGCCTCTAAGCCAACATTTTTATCGTACTGAGAATTTGCTCCTGCATATGGTATTGCGTGATGCAGATATCCATAACTAGAACAAAGACACCAATACTTAAACTAATAGGTTTTCCACGAATAAACATTTTACAGCTGTGCCTTCAAATATATGGAATCATTTGTTCATCAATAGATAGATGAGGTTCAAAAATTCCAAATTTTTTATAATTTTTATTGAGAACATCGATCCGTGGTCTCGCTTTAGCAAACCTGTCACTGCTGTCAATTTTATTATTATCGGTTTAATGGAAATTCTTTTTAACCTAATAAAATAAATTCCTCGAAAAAACCTGTTTTGCAATGGGTAAAGTAAGTTCATTCGATCAATAATGTTGTGTCTGGGGAACTGTGAGGTAACCAGGTAATATAAGCATGCCTATAAATCGGTACATAATTTCTTTTGTCACAATAAAAAATTCATTTTTTCGGGAGGCGTATCTACCGTTTTTTTCCGAAAATAAGACATTCTCCGAAAATAATAAATTAAAGAATATAAAATTAATAAATTAAAGAAATTAAAATTAAAGAATATAAAAATACATATATTTTGGTCTATCCCCGAAATTAAGCCCTAGCTCGTATTTGGAACTTAAAAAATAATAAGACAGTGTCTTATTTTCGGGAATAGACGGTATTTGTTTCAACAACAACTATATCCATCACTTCATCATCAAAATACTGCGTGAAAATTTCGAAAGGATTCTTGCCACCTAATAAAACAAAACAAAAAATACAAATTCAATTTCTACAGGCACTATTGCCGGGGCTGCCAAATCTGTTCTTTTCGACTCATACTCCACGTATATTTTGAAATAAATTTCCGCATTGGGCAGATTATCCGTCATGAAATTCTCATCCTTAATATTTTCCTCATCACTTACCATATCAACTTTCTCAGGAGGAATGTATATGAATTTTGTAGTTTTATCTACTACAATATCCTCCTCATCACTGCACTCCTCCTCATAAAAAATGCGTTTAATATCTTCATGTTTTAAAATTTTGCCGCTCGCCATTATTATTAGTAATTTCCACACTTTTTTTTATAAAAAACTGCAAGTTATACGTTTAAGTGATTTGCAGCCAATTAGCCAAAGTTGTGAAAACGCAACACCAGTTTTTAAAATGGAATCGTGGAAAATGAAATGAATATATTTTAAAAGTAGTCATTCCACATTCTATTTTAATGTTTTCCAAATGTGTTTTATACGTTTAATGAAGAATTTCAATTAATACAAAAGAAAAATAAAACGTCTATCTTAGTTTTCTTTTTATTAAGCATCAAAGTTACCATTTTGCAACGCCTTTGATAAAATTAGAAAGATAAGATAAGCTGTTATATCGTTAGGTGGCAACGCCATTGATAAAATTAGAAAGATAAGATTATAAGGTAATTCTTACACATTCTTTTATATTACAAAAAGAACACATAATATGTCTGCCGCGTGAAATTAATGTGGAATAAATATATGAATTTATATATATTAATTTGAAGGAATAAAACAATCGTGTTTGTACTTGGAGACATATTAATGGGTTAAGAATGCGTTTCTTTGAAACCGGTGTGAAGTTGGCCCACAACACTTTAGTCCAAAAAAAATGAGATGTGTGTCTTGGCTAATTTTTATAACCAAATAATATAAAATTAGATAAGGTTTTACTATCAAAATATGATAAATAATAAATAATAAATATTTCAAAATTATTCCGATGTCCCTAAGTTGGGCCTTGATATAACAATCAGTCATGGAAAAAGATCCTCCATATACCGGAAACTTTAAAAATTCACAAAAAATCTTAGGAAATTTTCAATTTCTGAATTTTTCATATATATTTCCTAACACATTTAAGAATATTTTAAATCTATTTCCATGTCATATGACAATCACCGTTGAAAGTAGGACACCAAAGTACTGAATTTTAAAAAATCTTGGATAAATTTTCACACCCTAAATTGTTTGTATGTGCTATTGGACGCGTCCAATGATAATGTAAAATTGTACCCACTTAAGTAAATACTGCAAAAACTTGATGTTATAAACATGTTAATATATAATATATATTATACAATGTTTATATTTAGGTGCTATTTTCATTTTTTTAGGATCCTAAATCTTTCGGCTTTGATTTACATTAATGGATCGTAATATAAGGAGTTCTAGATTTAAAAGTAATGTAATAGTTGTGTGGTGTATTATTTTATTAACACTAAAGTGGTAGGTGCTGTGTCTTTGGAAGTTTTAGGCGAAGGTTCATCCGTTTACAACACATCGAAGGAAGCCTCGGAGATACCACAAACCATATATATTCTTAATCAGCATGAAAAGAAAAATTGTTTGATACATGTCCGTCCGTGTGTCCGTGTGTCCGTCTGTTGTTGGCACTCTAACGTCGTAATTTTTATGATGTCAAATTTAAACTTGGCACACTTATTCTTAGTTTAATTTCGCTGTTCTGTATTGAAATTGGGCAAAATAGGTTAAGAGACACGCCAAAAATAAACGAAAATCTCATCATACCTCGAAAAAATTGTATCTTTAAAAAATCATATATCGCACAATACTATGCCTTTCAAGTTGAAATTTGGTATATATATAAGTGGTTACGTTATCCAACACTGTGCCAAAAATGGGCGTGATTGAGTAACGGAAACGCCTATAATAAAAAAAAAACACTATTTGCGTAGGTACATGAAATAGTCTTATACTTAAATATGGCAATAGGAACTTATTTTTTAGAGGATTATAGAAGGTGGAGGGTATTTAAGCTTCGGTCTTAACCGAACTTATCCGTCTTGTTTTTTTTTTACTTTCAACCAAGTTAATGCTGTATTGCCATGGTATAACCACACATATGCTTTTACAAAACGAATGTTGAAATTAAAGCGATTGCAGCTAATTGTGCTGATTGAACGATTATATTTGTTATCCTTGTTAGGCACTTATATATAAAAAGCGAAGCCATATAAAAGGCGTCGTCGGTAGGGTATTTTAATTTTTTTGCACAATACATATATATTTAGCAGAAAAACAATAAAATTTAGCAAGAGTGATGCGGATGTTAAGGAAATATTTTAAAAGCAGATATTATATTTTGTTTACCAGAATTTGCTTTGATAGTGTAAATAACGATGAAATAAGTAAAATAATTTAATATTTTAATATAGTACTTTTGTTATCTTATTTTAATCAAAACAGATTCTAATCATTAAAATTTTATTTATTTAATATTTTTAGAAACGAAAACGTTTACAATTCATTAATTCTATAATGATATGACTATAAATATTTGTAATACATAATAATGTAAAATACTTATATATATTGATAGAAAAAGACAGAAAGGGAAATACGATAAAATTGAAATCAACAGCAAGTTTGCTTTTGTGTTTATGTTATACAGTATGATGAAAAAAGATGGATACTCTCGAGTAACATCATAAGTTGAAATTTTTCGATATAAGTCCAAACAGAAAAGTTGTTGGGTTAAAAAAGAGGGACCTTGATTTAATCTAACCCGACAACTTTTGTATTTGAATTTTTTTCGAAAAATTTTATATTATGGCCTTACTCGAGAGTGTATGTCTTTTTTCCTCACCCTGCATATGCGTAAATGGATGAAAAATTTATAAAATTTCTAACCTCCTTCCATATTGTTGTTATCTAATTTTCTCTTGCGCTTCTTTCCTCGTGACGCATTGGTACGAGAGCTCCAATCTGGATACATTTGCATGTGCAATTGGCGTTCCCGCCGGGCTAATTCATAGTATTTAGCTTGTTCTTCGCGCCCCAAAGCGTGCCACTTTTTAGTAAAAGTGAAATGCCATTTTTGGTTTACGTTTCGTATTCGTTACATTGTATGATTGATGTAGTAGGTAATGCACAAAAAATACAAAACAAACGAAAAACTAATATATCACACACATATATTTGTAAATAGAAATATGATATATAAATTTGGATATTCTGCCTTGATGCAAATGATGCATATGAAAAATTTTTCTATATCTTAGTAATAAACGAGTAAACAAATTTTTCATCTAATTCCTCAAATACTTACTTACATTTGAAAAACTTGTTTTTAACAAACAAAAACGAGAGTAATACTGTTGGTGTCGAGCGGCTTGACTTATTGAATTAATCTATAAGTATTACAGTTCTAGAGTAGGTTACCTGTAGCGATCCCTCTATAAAATAATATCTATTTTTATGTTATGTTTCACTTAATCAAATTAACAATTTTCACAAACTCTTCGAGTGCTTACCGTCAAACATTGTAAGTTTTTGTCTACTTTGCATTTTTGGTCATTTCTTTGTTTCACAGGTTTGTGTATTTGATGTTCAAATATGATAATGCACTAATTTCTTAATTTACGTATGGTCTACGTAATTTAAGTAAGTAAAGATTGGTCCCTATAAAAACACTGCTTTTTATTATAACATTTCTTACGTTCAATACATTAATATAAATTAAATCTTAAAACTTAAATATCAAAAAATTTACTTAGATTTTAAATTCTCCTGCATATATTCATACGTATTTATATTTATAGTTATGCTTTTAAACATGTTTATATACGCATTAATTTGATCATAGTTAAGTACATATAAATGTTGGAAAGGGAAAACAAACATATAATGTAGTACTTTTCCTACACCAAATTCTTCTTAATTATGATATACATAACTTGAATATTATACATATCCAACCAAGTAACTTTTTGTTTCATTAATTCTGTTTTGTCAATTATGAAAAAAATTTATTTTTCATAAAAGAATCTAAGTTTTTTATTCTAAATGTTCGAACGATTTTTATAAATTTGTAAAATATATATTTAAAAATAAATAAAATAAATACTGGAATCGTTTATTAGTGTTATTATTATATATATACATAAATACCCGAATAGGTCGTTAATGTGCCTGCAATTGGCGATCTTGCCAGGAGTCCAGGAGCACAAACTAAAGGATTGTAAATGAGGTATTCAGAGATTTGGACTTCGTGTTTGTATACATTGATGATGTCTTAGTCGCTAGTGAGTCCGAATCTGAACATTTAAAACACCTAAAAATTATATTTAAGCGACTGAATGAGTATGGTTTGAACATCAAACCTACGAAGTGTACTTTCGGAGTACCTTCCATAGATTTTCTTGCACATAATATTTCAAAAGATGGCATACAACCTTCTCAGGACAAGGTGTCTACCATAAAAGACTTATATTCACAATTTAGCAGAGCTGACATGCCCGATACACACTATGACAAACAAAGCTTTAGTTTGGGATGACCACTTCCTCAAATCGTTTGAGCTTATAAAAGATACTATTTAATTTTATAAACATAATCGTGGACGCTTCGAACGTAGCAGTTGGCAGCGTACTGAAGCAATCCTCAGACGCTTCGACGGAGCCGTTAGCCTTATTTTTAAAAAAGCTTTGTACGTTTGATCGTAAACTTCTAGCAAAATACTTAAGTATTAAACATTTTAAATATATATTCGAAGGACGACAGGTCACAACTTTGTTGTTTAGACACTCTCTCTCGCCCTTTCAAATCTGACACAGTTACTTGCACAGAATTGAATTTGAAACGACTACATACAGAACAACAAAATGACGACAAAATAAATAAATTATTAAGTGATCCGAGCAACAATTTAAAATTGCACAAAATTCCTATTTTTAATTTAGAAATTGCCTGTAAAATATCCGGGGCGTGTCCATATGTACCCCCGAACCTGAGAAAGACAATTCGAGAAACATCACAACATATGTCATCCAAGCACATAAGCTACAAGACGACTCATTGGCACTAGATATTTTTGGTCCGGTATGAGTAGAGAACTCAATACCTGGTCCAGTCAATGAATACAATGTCATAAGTCCAATTTCAATCGTCATACTAAATCATCCGTATTTCCAATTTCTATACCCATGAGCAGATTTAAACGCATCCATATTGATTTGGTTGGTCCCTTACCACCATACACTTATTACTTATTATTATATAATTATTATTATTACTTATTACCAATTATAGATAGGTTTTCGAGATGGTCCGAAGTATATAATTTGAGGGATATTAACACAAACACTGTCGCCTTAGATTATTTATCCTGAAACAATTGAAAGATGCAAAATTAAAAAAACAATTTTTATATTGGGAAGAATTCAAAAAAGAGTCCGATCTCATCCATTTTCAATAAGGATCCTCTTTGAGCCAATACATGTTCTTGTACTAAATTACATCAAGGTATTTAAAAAAATTCGACCTGTAGCTTGCGCACAAATTTAGATGGACAGACGGACATGGTTAAATCGATTCAGATTTTGATTCTGAATCGATCGGTATAACTGACGGTGGGTGTGACATGTGCCGTTTAGAAGTTACAAACATCCGCACAAACTTAATATATCCTTTTCCACAGGGTGGTGCAGGGTATAACCAGCCATGGTTAAGAAAACTGTCACTAAAACGAACACTATTAAACCCAAAAAAAGAGTAATTTTTAATTTATTAATATTGAATATTTTGGAGGGAGAGTAATGTAGAGTTATAAGTCGGTACTAACCGACTTGTATTCTTATGTCTCTAATGAAGTAAATTTTTGTTTCAACAATTCTGTTTTGTTAATTATGAAAATAATGCATTTTTCATAAAAGAATCTAAGTTTTCTTTTCTAAATGTTAAAATGCATGGAGATCCCATGATTTTCTCCACTCGACTTTATACTAGTTAACTCCACAAATTAACGTTACTCATAACGGTAATTGTTAACTGCAAGGGTTGACTACCACGTTACTACTTAACGTCAGAATTTAGCGCTACTCGTCACACTACTAGCTACAATATTTATTAAGGAAGAAAATTTTAATGTTTATTCAATGGTATGGATGACCATACCATTGAATAAACATTAAAAGTAATCATCTTTACTAGAGTAAAAGATTTAGTGCTACAACAAAAAAAAAAAAGTAACAATGTTACTATTCACTAATCACTAACTACAAAAAAAGGTATGGACCGATATATATAGGTTATTAAGAGAAAATGAAGCCAGCTAATAATACTAGCGTGAAGTTAGCCTAAAAAAATTGCCCACCGTTTGATTGTCTCTGATATCTAACTTCACAAATTGTGGGCTATCTTCACACTTTTCCGAGCTAACTTCACAGGACAAAAAAAGGACATATAATTAAAAATTTGGCCAAAAAAAATATTAGAATTACAAAAAACATAATTTTGCGATTCTGTACTGGACAATGAAACAGTAAGCTGTTTTCGTGCCTCCCAACTGATTGCACCTCCGCCCAATATAAAGGCGAAACCTGCGTAGGATCTTCGGTCAGTTAGGTTTCCACCCCAATCAGTGTCCACCGCCGTATAGCTCATCATTATTGCTGTTGTACAGGATACCATAGTCAATAGTACCTTTCAGATATCTCAGTACTCTTTTAGCAGCTAACCAATGCTCTTTGTTATAATTTGAATTAAATTGACTAAGATAATTTATTGAGTAAGCCAAATCTGGACGGATGTGTACAGCTAAGTACATTAAGGCACCTATTAATTTTTGGTATGGATATTTTTTCATTTCGTTTTCATTTACAACATGAGTTCTAATTAATTTATTATTTGCAATTAATGACGTTTGTGAAGGTTTGCAGTCCTCCATGTTAAATTTCTTTAAGACCTCTGTGGCATTTGGCTTTGATGTAGAAATATTTGAGTTTTATCATTGCTTTCATGAATTCAACGCCAAGGCATACTTTTGCAGCACCAAGATCTTTCATCTTAAAAAATCTTCTCAGAAATAGTTTAATGTCGTTAAGCCATGTTAAGTTATTTGTGGCGATTAACAAATCGTCCACGTAAACAGTAAGTAACATCAAATTTTGATCTTGTCTTCTAACGAATAAACAGACATCTTGTTGTGAAGCTTGCAATTTAAAATCTTTTTAAGTTTTGCTGACAATGCAGATACCATGCGTATTAATGCGGACCTTACCACTGGAGAACATATTTTAAAATAATCCTTCCCTGCACGCTGGGAGCAGCCTTTCGCTACGAGGCGAACTTTTTTTACTTCCATCTGCCTTGGTATGGAACACAAATTTACTACCAATAATTTTTCTGTTTTGAGGACGTTCATCTATATCCCAAGTTTTATTTATTATTTGTGCAATATATTCATCTTCAACTGCTGTAAGCCAGGATTTATTTTTGGACAGAGCTTCTTCTAATGTCAATGGATCACCTAACAAAGCCATGTTTCTCAAATTCATCTTCATCTTCATCAGTGACTTCATTTCGTGTTTGATATATTTTTATCGGTCGAACGCGAGATCCTGTTCTTAAAATATGTGGGCGACCTCCACCACGTGTTGTGTTTGCAATATCATTTTTTTCAAAAAATTCATCGTTCTCATACAGATTTTCATTTGTTCTTGTCTCATTTTTATTTGCACCGTTTTCGTTGTTTATAGTTTCATTACTATTTTGATTGTTGTTGTTGTTTACAAGATCGAGATAAATTTTTTTATTATCATTATTGTTGTTGATCAAACGTTCATCTACAAAAGTTTGGTATTTATTATACCCTCCACCTTAGGGAAGAGGATATATTCATTTTAATCATCCGTTTACAACACATCGAAGGAAGCCTCGGAGACCCCACAAACCATATATATTCTTAATCAGCATGAAAAGAAAAATCGTTTGATACATGTCCGTCCGTGTGTCCGTCTGTTGTTGGCACTCTCACGGTCGTAATTTTTGAGATATCAAATTGAAACTTTACATACGTATTCTTAGTTCAATTTCGCTGTTTCGTATTGAAATTAGCAAAATCGGTAAAGAGACACACCCACAATAAACGAAAATCTCATCATACCTTGAAAAAATTGTATCTCTAAAAAATTATGTATCGCACAATACTATGCCTATCAAGTTGAAATTTGGTACAAATATAAGTGGTACCGTTATCCAAGACTGTGCCAAAATGGGCGTGATTGAATAACGCAAACGCCTATAATTAAAAAAAAACACTAGTCATACACATAAATATGGCAATAGAAACTTATTTTTTAGAGGATTATAAAAGGTGGAGGGTATTTAAGCTTCGGTCTTAACCGAACTTCTCTATCTTTGTTTTTAAAATACATTTCATCAAGGATTTTTACATCACGACTTATTATAACATGCCGTTTTTTTGGTAGCCACAAACGATAGGCTTTCGCTTCGTTTGAGTAACCTACTAATACACATTCTTCAGATTTCGAGTCGAATTTTCCTCTTGAGCTATCTTTTATTAAAGCATAAACTTTGATTTCAAACGGCTATATGTGCTTTATTTTCTTACCTGTCCATACATTGAAGGTGTATTATCATTTAACGAAATTGGGGAGCATCGATTTCTTATATAACACGCTGTATTCACAGTTTCAGCCCAAAATGTAGGTGGACCTCCCGCATGTTTTAACATGCACCTAGACATTTCGACTAATGTTCTGTTTTTACGTTCCGAAATGACGTTTTGTTGTGTTGTGTACGGCGCGCTTAAACGCCGTTGAATACCACACTCATCAAGAAAATTATCAAATTCACCGTTAATGTACTCACGGCCATTTTCGGATTGAAGAAATTTAATTTTTTGACCGGTGAATGTTCCCGCAGCATTTTTTAACTTTCTAAACACAGTCAATATCTCAGACTTCTGTTTGATTATGAAAATTTCGGACCAGCGAGAATAATCGTCAGTAAAAGTAACGAAGTATCTCCCACCAGAATGTGATGTAGCTCTCATAGGACTATACACATCGCCACTCCTTTTAAACGGTGGACTTGTTTGCTTTTTACTTATACAAATTTGACAGGGTGACAAACTGTCAGATGTACCGTGAACCAAATTGTTGCTATGCATAATTTTTAAGCACGTTCATGTAAGTGACCAAGTCTAAGATGCCAAACGTCTAAAGAATTATATTTAAGTTCTGCTGTATTTGCATAATGTGTAGTTTCATGTAGGTAGTAGAGATTATTAATTCTTTTCGCTACATATGTATATAATGTTGCCTTTTTCCGTAATTGTTGCATAGTTTTTCTTGAAGTTAATTTCGTATCCTTTGTCAAAAATTTTTGACACCGAGAGTAAGTTTGCTCACAAATCTTCTACATAATAAACTTCTTTAATATTTACATGCTCTTTTTTACCTTTTTAGCAAATATTAATATTTGTGGTACCGATACCAGTTATTTTGGAAATATAATTGTTTGCCATTTTAAAATTTCTATCTATACTCTTAAAATTTGTGAATTTTGTTTTGCCTGAGCATATATGTGCAGTGCAGCCACTATCTAAACACCAATTGTTTGTGTCATTCGTTGAAAACAGAGATGTTTCTACATAGTTATACAGCGCTTTATCTGACATGGATGTTTTGTTTTTCATTTCTGCAATTGCGGGCGAAATGGCCTAGTTTGCCACACTTGAAACATTTTACCAATTTCTTATCTTTATGGTTTGTTTTGTGCATTTTATTCGAATCGTTTTGTTTAGCTTTTTTATGATTAATGTTCTTCACATAGAGGGCGTTCTGATAAGTTCTTTCTTCATTTGTTTTTCTGGCTTGTTGTTCCTCAAGTATTTTTACACGTTAAAAAGATGACGTTGGTATCTCCCTCTACCTCTTGTTTCCAATGCGCATCTAAATGTTTCGTAACTTTCAGGTAGGCTGTTCAGTAATAAACTTGCTAGCAGATCATATTCAATTTCAACATTAATTTCTTTTAGCTTTGAAACAAATGCATCAAAAAATTCGTTTTGATGTTTCCTTACGCTGTCTCCCTCCTTCATTCGGGCTAATGCCACACGCTTCAGCAAGGTGGCTTTTCGAGCCGGACCTTTAGATTAAAAAGTATCGCGTTATTTTACTAACATACCATTTAATGTCGTACATTCTGCTGAAACAGAAAGCATTATATCAGCACACGCCTTTTGGTCGTTTTCGTTCCATTTAAGTTTAACATCTGCATTTCCACCTTCAGGAGAGTTTTCCTCACCATTTACATAGCGCTAAAGATCGTTTTTAATTAGTATGGCCTTCATCTGAAGCTTCCATGTTTCGTAATTCTCCAACGACAGTGGCCCAATTCTTACTGTAGCGCCGGCCATTTTGTTTAATCAATAGACCACTTGAAACTTTTAATCACTTTTATTTTATTTTTACGCGCAGACTTATGAATTGTCTGGGCCCATAACCTGTTGTGATTTGTATTATACCCGATGTTAGTTTTAGTAATAACAAGTAAGAAAACTAAATTTGGCTTGGGCCAAATCTTAAATACCCTCCACCTCCACAACGGTGGGCGTGAAAAATATAGATATATTGCGACCTCTAATAGTGTACGTATTACGTATCAGCAAGTGTAAGTGTACTTATACGTTGAATATGGTTTTTTGTAAATTTTATTCGTTATTCGAACATGTCCATTATAAGCACATCAGTGGATAAGATAACTATGTAATCGCGTATCAAATTTCAAGTTCCTAGATCAACTTTTGTGGCAGATATAAAGATTTTTATCGATTGTGGGCGTGTCTGTATAACGAATGCGCCCATTTTTATCACATCGATGAAGCTTATACATACCAAATTTAAAGTTTATAGCCCAATTTTTGTAGCAGAAAAATTGTTTTTTGTCAATTGTGGGCGTGGCTCTTGACCAATTTTGCCCATTTTTAATTGCGATCTGCGTACAAAAACTATAAGTATCTGTTCAAAATTTTAGATCAATATCTCAAAATTTACGTCCGTGAGAGTGCGAACAACACACGGACACAGGGACATACGGTCACACAGACATACATATCTAAATCGACTCAGTTTTTGGCGCTGATCAAAAATATATATACTTTGTAGGGTCTCTGACGCCTTCTTCTGGGTGTTGTAAACGGAAGAACAATTTTAGTATAACCTCATCACTAATGTGGAGGGTATAAAAATTCTGTTAAAATTGTACTTTGTTATATATAACAAGATAGAGAAGTTCGGTTAAGACCGAAGCTTAAATACCCTCCACCTTCTATAATCCTCTAAAAAATAAGTTCCTATTGCCATATTTATGTATATGACTATTTCATGTACTTACGCAAATAGTGTTTTTTTAAATTATGGGCGTTTGCGTTATTCAATCACGCCCATTTTTGGCACAGTGTTGGTTAACGTAACCACTTATATATATACCAAATTTTAACTTGGTAGGCATAGTATTGTGCGATATATAATTTTTTAAAGATAAAATTTTTTCGAGGTATGGTAAGGTTTTTGTTTATTGTGGGCGTGTCCCTTAACCAATTTTGCCCAATTTCAAAACGGAACAGCGAAATTAAACTAAGAATAAGTGTGCCAAGTTTCAATTTGATATCTCAAAATTACGACCGTGAGAGTGCCAACAACAGACGGACATACGAACGGACATGTCTCAAACTACATCTCTTTTCATGCTGATTAAGAATGTATATGGTTTGTGGGGTCTCCGAGCCTTCCTTTGATGTGTTGTAAACGGATGATCAAAATGAATAAACCCTCTTCCCTAAGGTGGAGGGTACAAAAACTAAGTAGGCTTTGAAATATAAATGAAATGTAAAAACTTTTTTATTGTATTTAGACGTAGTTTGAACTAAATAAACTTAACATTGGTTATGGGCCTTCCACGAGCTCATTTGTAATTGTTTGCAATTCTGGATGCAATTTTTGATTAATTGTAATTTTTGTAACGTGTGTATAAAAAAAAAATATGTCAAATTTTTATCAAATTGAAAGGCTTGACGATAAAAATTATGATGCATGGCATATTCATATGAAGAGCGTACTCGTTCAGAATGGTCAATGGAAATATGCTAGCGGCCAAAAGAAGCTTGATCCAAATTTTTCTGCAGAACAAAAGGCGGAATGGATAGTTGAGGATAAAAAGGCTTTGGCGAGCATATTGTTGAATATTAAGATTACGTAAAGAAGTGCACTACGTCTACTGAAGCGTGGACAAAATTATCAGAAGTACACAAACCAAGTGGTTCTATTCACAAAGTTGGTTTATATAAATGGTTAATGGCTCTGAAAATGAAAGAAAATGATAACGTATCTGGTTACACCAACGAATTTTGTGATGTTGTTGAAAAACTTGCAGATATCGGCATTGAATTGTATGATGAACTCTTAGTGATTATTTTACTCTCAAGTCTTCCTACCGAATTTGAGAATTTCGTGGTTGCTATGGAAACACGCGATAGTCTACCTACATTTGCAGCATTGAATTTGAAGCTATTGAAGGAAGGTGAACGACGACGAGATTATCAAAATGACATTAGTGCAACCGAAATAAAAGAATCACTACGTGCATATGCTAATTCAGCAGGTCATAAAGCTGGACATGACAAAAATAAAATGCCGAAAGCAAACAACAAAAAGATAACTGGTAAATGTTTCTCGTGTGGGCAAAAAGGACATAATGCCAATAATTGTCTAAGGAAGTATTCTAAGGAAGAAAACCATAAGACATTTACAATGCTAGCAGCAACAGAAGTATTGTCTAAATCTTCATAGTATTTTGACAGTGGAGCAACCTGTCATGTGTGCAATAACCGTTCCATGTTCATAAAGTTTGAAGATTTTAATGAAAAAATTTCACTTGCCGGTAACGAAACTATTACAGCAACAGGGAGAGGCGATGTTTTGTTGAAAGGTGAAAGTGACGTGATATTTAAAAATGTCTTGTATTCACTAGAACTTCATGGCAATTTCATTTCAATGAGTAAAGCGGTTGAAAACGGTTTATCTGCACGAATAGAGTTGTTTGACCTCTGGGTTTATATTGTTATATTATTCTTTCAGCTATTCGGTTTATCTGCACATTTTTACGCAAAAAGTGCATTCATTAAAGAAGGAAAGGGTACTATTTTACTTAAAGCTGATATGATAACATGCGTTGACGACGATTCGGGCATCTGAACGTTCATGATCTTCTGGAGATGTCAAAAAAGTAAATGGACTCAAATTTAAAAAATCCCCTAAAGAAACCTCATGTGATACCTGTGCTTTGAGAAAAATACACACAGCAATTTTTTCGAAAATCCTTGTCATATAGGACAAATGATATTTTGGAGTTAATCCACTTTGATGTTTGTGGACCAATCAACATTGAATCCGAAGGAGGCTCTAGCTACTTTGTACTTTATCGATGATAAGTTGAACGACAAAGTGGTAGAAAAAATGCTTGAGAAGTGACAATGGGCGGGAATATATAAATCACAATTTCGATTCCTTTTTACAAGAATGTGGAATAGTAAGGCGATTGACAGTCCCCCAGTCACCTCAACAAAATGGCATTGCCGAGAGGGCGAATTGCACATTGGTGGAGATAGTTTGCTGTATGTTAATATATTCTCGTCTTAATCAATCACTTTAGGCAGAAGCAGTAGCAAATGCAGCTTACTTTACTTATAAGTTTATAGGGTAAAACTCCTTACGAATTATGACACGGAAGAAAACCTTAAGTTGTTCACTTTAGAATATTTGGATCTTCTCTAATTGCCTTGAACAAAATGAATAAAAGAAAATTTGAATCAAACAGTATTTCCTTGTGGATTATTCTCTGACTTTAAAAGCATATCGAATTTTTTAATCCTGAATCTCCTAAAATTGTTGAAAGGCAAGATGTTATATTTGATGAAAATAAACTGTGGAAAAAACTTAGTAAAAATGAAAATAGGGATGTATTAAAAGATTATTTGGTTGTGAAAAGGCAACAAATCATCCTGATGTAAATAATACAACAAGGTTAAGTGATAATGAAAACATCTCAAATAACATACCACGTCAAGATGAATCTAATCAGGAGGGGGAGATTAATAGTATTTATGATGGTAATCTTGAACTGACAAGTAATTTCAGGAGGGGACAAGTTGATTTAGAAAATGATAATGAACCATGTGATAAATCAAATATTCAATCTTTGTGTAGAGGTTCAGGAAGACCTAAAATTATACATACTTGTAATCCAGGTAGGCCGAAAAAGCAGTACAATGTCTTGAATGACCTTTATGTTCCAAAAACGGTTAAAGAAGCTCTGTCAAGTTCGAGCTCAGATGATTGGAGAGATGCAATGAAAATTGAATTCTTATCTTTACTGAAAAATAAAGCATGGTTAATTTACCAAAGGGACATAAAGCTATAGGGTGCAAATAGGTTTTTGCGTTGAAACGGAATAATATTGGCGAAATTGAGAGATATAAAGCTAGACTCGTCGTGGGCTGCAATCAGCAAATTGGTGTTGATTACCAAGACATGTTCTCTCCTGTAGCAAGATATTCTACGATACGAAGTTTAATGGGTATTGCGGTTCATCATAAAATGCATATGCATCAGGTGGATGTAACAAGTGCATATTTGAATGAAGATCTTCATGAAGAGAATTATATGAAACAACCAGAAATGTTTAAAGATGAAAAAAATCCGAATAAAGTTTTACGTTTGCAAAAATCTTTATATGTTCTAAAGCAGTCAGGCCGCGAATGGAACTCAAAACTTGATTCGCATCTTAAAACTCTCATTCAAATTCAAAAATTGTGCAACTGAGCCTGGCTTATATAAAAAGAAACAAGAAGGTGTTATAATATTAATTGTTGTATATGTTTATGACATGATTATTGCATGTAAAAGCAAAAAACTTTTAGAGCAAACAAAAATTCAGATTTAGACGGAATTTGATTTGGGGGACAAGGGTCCGTTATCTGTTTTCCTTGGAATGGAAATCGAACGAGAAGGAGATTTGGGTCCTATATCTATTGGACACCCCAGATATATAACAAACTTACTACAACAATATGGCATGAGTAATTGTGTAATAGCTGAAACTCTTCTCGAAGAGTAAATGCCACAAAGTACCAGTCTATTATAGGAGCTATAATGAATCTGGCAATAACAAGACGGCCGGATATTTTACATTCGGTTGCCAAACTGGCTCAAATAGTGATCCCCACTTTGACCATATGCTAGCTGTTAAATATCTTCTAAGGTACTTGGCAGGTACTATTAATTTAAAATTGTTCTATGGTGTAGGTGATAGCAAACTCAAGGGATATGCAGACGCATATAGGGGTGGCAACACAATTGATCGAAAATCTTTTAAGGTATTTCTATATTATTTTGGCGACTGTTTTCTTTCCTTCTGTATGTGGAAAACAATTTTATTTTTGACTAATAATTTTGACTTTGAATTCAATATTATTAAACATTAGGCTATTTGGGTTTATTTTTACAATAATTGCTTCGTAATTATTGGCCTTTACCTCGATGTGAACAGTGAAATATAATGTGAGATATAATGAGCCCGCAGGAATGCTGTTATTAAGAATTTCTATCTATCGCTTTTGTGATCATTCCAAAAAAGAATGCCATAAGCAATCCATAACATCGTCTGGTTCAAAAAGATCTGTGCTTGTAGTCATGCTAATTGTTTTTGTATTTGACTACATTGTGCTTTTTTTGTTACAATTCTCATATGAATTCTATTAGGATAAGCATAAATGTGGTCGAGTATTTAAGTTTTAGCATACACTGGTTGCTGACGATAATGGGGTAGCGCCCATCGAAATGCTAGCATCTAATCTGCTGTGCATGATTTTTGATGAATTTTTTTTATGTTGTGCATTACCATTGATCAACCTTGAGTTGATAAATATTGGTCTTACCCTCATTTTCAATAGTAAAATTGAAAAATACTTTAAATTTTCGATTTGAGGTGATGTGGTGGTGTAATCAAGGCCTATAAATCTCTATAGAATTAAGAGTACAATTTTAGAATATATTATTGTACATTCAAAAAATAAAAAAGAGCCATATTCGTCGTATGTCAAAACTACAATACCCGTCGTCAATAATATTTTTCAAATGGAACACCACTATATTACTGCTCAACGTAATAAGGAACTAATATTTCAATTTAAAAAAAATGCGCTATTTTGGGCGTGGAAATATTAAAAGGCTCTGAAAAATCTTAACAAAAATATGTCCAAAAGTACATAAGTACTTCTTAGACAAAGTTTTGCACAGGTTTATAAATCTCATTTTTATCTCGCAAGTAAAATGTATTATCTACATTAACCGATTAGGTCCATTTTTGTTCCGGATATAAAGGAGAAAAGGTCACACATCGCCACATAAACTAAATAAATCCTTACAACATACTAACATCCACAATAACTTCACTCTAGGTAAGCGTGGTTAATTTAACTTTCCAAATATATAATTTGTAAATATTTCAGTAAAATTGAATTTTTATGTCTCTTGGTTTGTCTGTAATGTAAAAGGAAATATCTCAAAAACTATATATTTGTATTATTGTAAGAAGATCCATAGAACGATTTAACCCATTTTCAATATAAAGGTACCTATACCTAAAGAAATGATTTGTATCAATTTCCAGGTCTACAAGTCTTATGGTTCAAGAGTAATACAAAATTAACTTTCAAGTAGAATTTAAAGCACTTAGAAAAGGCATTTGTCAATCCAAAGACAAATTTAAATCTACCAAATTTAAGAACATTCAGCTTAGTAGTTAAGATCAAATGCGATATTTAAAAAAAGATAGACCCTTCAGTCCATCCGTGTATCTTAATTTATACGTCATTTTGTTGCAAAACTGAGATATTGTGCTAAAATTTGGTAGGCAAAATCTTTGAGGTTTTGTACGGTTTCTTATTTCAAATGTGCAAATTCTGACCAAGGTCACGCACATAATAGGGTTTAAACCCTTTTACCGGTAACTTTCATCATTCTTTCAGTACCTTATTTAAAACGGTACCCTATTTAAAATGGCTCACAACTTTAAAACGTTTAACATGCTGAACTGGGCTATATATTTCGATTCCGGTGTAGTAAATTCAAATATTCAAAAAAAGTGAAACTAGCACTTTATTTGTTCATTCTAATAGAAATTTGGAAGATGTACTAAAAAGAAGAAACTATTATTAGAATAATCTTACATGGCTCACAGGGATTAATATGAACAATACATATATTTACATGCATGTTTGCTTTTGGCCAAATTTGCATATTTATTAACCAAATGTCCTGAAATTTGCAAATCTTTTCATATTAGTATAGTTTATGTTTGAAATTATCATTGGATTGACCACGCCTCTTTTGAGATTCATTATTTATACTAGAATACTTTTGAACCATAAGACCTGTAGACCTCAAATTTAATACAAATAATTTCTGTACGTTTTGGTCCCTTGGTATTGAAAATGATTTAAATCGGGTTATGGACCTTTCTATTATTTTACAAAATAGTTCTTTATGGTTTTTTCCTTTATTACAAACAAACCATATGAGATACAAAAATAAAATTTTGCCAGAATAATAGTGAATTATTAATTATTTATATATTTCGAACAGTAAAATTAACTATGCTCACCGTTAGGTGCTTAGGCTTTTTATGGATGTTAGTATATTTTAAGAGTTCATTTAGAATATTTGGCGAAGATGACTCTATGAAGTTTTGAAATTTACAATGATCTTTCCGCCTTTTTTGCAGAACATGTGAAAATGAGTGTGATCTCTTAACGTTTTACATTTGTTCAAAGATATTTTAGATATTTTTTTTTAACTATTTGATAGAGGTTAATGATGATGAGTATCCTAGATTTGACTTATATCCAATATAGCTTCGTTTTACTTGTTCATATTCATCACGCTATTATTCTTCTTCTTTTTAATATACCTTCCAGGTGATCCAATTTCTATTATTCATGTATTATTAGAATGTATTGAATGAATGCTAATTTTGCTTTTCTTTGACATTGGATTTTACTATACTGAAATCGAAATATTTAGCCTAGCTCAGCATGTTAAACTTTTAAAAGTTTTGGGTAAGTTCATGGATCGATTTTGCTCATTCTTAGAACCGTGCTTTTTATTTGGCTGATAAATATGTATACTCCCCAAAAATTTGGGACTGTAAAAGGTGCAAGGTTTAGGACGCCATAATGTGCGTGTCCTTGGCCCAATTTTCTCCAATTGCAATAGATAACCGTAGAAAACCTCACAGGTTGCGTAAACGAAGTTTCAGGGCGATATCTCAATTTTTACGACCGTGGGAATTCCAACAAAAAAGTTGTCAAACTCACCCGGATATATAAACGGATAGAAAGTTTAATTCGGCTTTTTTTTTATTTATCCTGATTAAGAATAATGTACTTTTGGATGTGTGAACAAAATCATTATACACATATATATGTTAAATATGGTGATGGGTATGAAAATTTCGATAAAAGAAAAACTTAAAAAATGCGGTTAAGATGGTAAAAAATTAGGTAAATACTTTTGAATTATATATCTGTAAGTATAAATTTTGTCTAAAATTATTTTAAATTAGTAAGAAATACGTACGTTTTAGATGAAGTAATCATATATGTTTTTTGTTAATGTGTTGTTCTCGTGTGCATTAGTATATAACATTTGATTCCATAAGAATTTATTATTATGTGTTAGTACTATTTTCCATTTTTAAGGGGTTATGAAAATATAAACAATAAATTGTTTTTGTGCAATACCTCCCGAATCCGTTGGCGATCTATCTTTTTTACGCTTTTTCTTTTTCGATACATAGCCATAATTATCTCGAGCAGACCACCCAGGATATAATTCCATGTGTAATTGACGTTCGCGCCTCGCTAACTCGTAGTATTTTGCTTGCTGTTCACGACTAAGTGAATGCCACTATATATATAATAGTACAAAAAAAAACAAAAACAAAGAAACATAGGCTATGTTGTTGTGATTGAATTTGTACATTTTTGAGTATAAAAATTAATTATCGGAAAAAATTATAAAATGAGCAAAATATATATTTACATTACATATTTTTACAATATATTAATAAACAAAACTGTAATTTTTTGCATATTTGCATGGGATTTTTCATGCCATTCAATTGATTAACAAATATTTGTTATAAATAATAGAATCCATCTCAATCTAAAGGTTTTTATACACCATTGCTTATATTGGATCGCTTTCAAATGTGATTTTAAATAAATTTTCTGCAAAGTATTCCAAAAAAAATAATAATAAAAAAGTTACATTTGGCTTGGGCCAAATCTTAGATATACTTTACCAACTTAAAATAAAATTTGAACGGGAACGATACTTATAAATTGTGGACTTGGTATTATTGGAACTTCTAAACGAAACGGTTAACTATTATTTTACTCCTTTTTAATTAAAATAATTGATGCGCTAATTTTTGAATTAAATATTTATAAAACACTGAATTTGAGATGAAAATTTAAATAAAAAAACACCACATTTGACATGAAAAATAATGATATGTAAATGAAAACAAGTGATAATGTTACTTACCACTTACTTAATTTATATTGAACTACTTATGTTTAGTTGTTTCAGATAGATTATGGTATATTATGTTATGGCATTATATGTCATTCGCCTAATTATTTGCGAAGTGCAGCATAATCTCTCTCCTAAATCGATTGGCGTTCATCAAAGTGTGTAGACTGTATGGTAAACGGATGGCATAGATGAAGAATTGAGGTTCAGACGTTAGGAAAATGTATCGTAACGGTTTAATGTTACGGTTCCGATTTGATTTTGAAGATTTAAGTGTGTTAAACAGATAACTAGGTTCTTGAGAATTTATGATCTTTTGCAATAAACACAATGTGCGTGATTTCAATAGATTATCCAGAGTTAATGTTAACAGGGACCTGGTATAACTAGAGACTCGATCATGTCGATTCAGCCCAAGCGCTATGTAATTACCTGCTTTATTAAGTTTTTGCTAGGATATGAAATCACAATTGGCAAATAATTCAGATCCTAGAGCAGTATTGGAATTAAACAGGACTGCTAAAAGTATTCTTATGTTTAATAGTGTAAACCACTATAAGTTCCAAAGAGATCTTAACGTTCGATTAAATGTCACTCCTAGATTTTTTATTAAGTCTACTATTTCAACGTTTGTCCCCATTGATCCTAACGTCAGCTAAATCAACCCGCTTATGGAACGCATTTGGTTTTGAATGGGTTTAAGGATAGATAATTGGTGATGGCCCAGTTAGCAATGCTAGCTAGATCTTCATTGAGTTTGGTAACAATATTATAAATATTGTTGAGCGGTCCGCTTATGCAAAGTCGAACTTATTATGATGTCATTGAAGATTAAGATGATGGTTTTTGAGATATAATGCAGAATTATTCTTATGTGAGAACGTTAAGCGGTAACATCGTTGTGCGTTCTGCGAACTTAATCATTTATTAAAATTGTAATTTGTGACTTATATATATCCGTATATACACAAAACATAAGAACTAAATTAATAAATCTAGTAACAAACAGTTTTTTTCACAAAGGTGTAAAAATTAACAATACAATCCTAAAGTGCAGAATCTAACTAAAATTTTGCAATTTAATAAAACTGTAAAACCATACGTTCAATTATTGCTTGTAAACAATGGAGAGTGGTGCAGATCCATTCCAGCGCTCTTCGAAAATGCAAAGGTCACCACTATAACATTCAGCAACAAACCTTGCGCTTAAAAATATAAATAAAGTTGTTAGTGTAAGTGATTCCAGCCTAAATGCGTCTCAATCCATTGGCCCTCTGGTCCCAAAAAATGCAGCGGCTCAGAACGAAAAATCATACACTGAAAAATCATTCCACAAAATAGACAATAAAAAACCTACAATTCAAACAGGCATTGACCGTTACTTAAACATTAAGAGAAAATCAAGCCCATCCAAGGGTAACTCCTCTAAGATGTCAAAGTTGCACATGAACGATGACGTACCAAATTCCTCAAATAGGTTCCTAATATTAGCTGATAAAGATCATAATGCTAAGGTAGAGATATCACCAGTGAAGGAGCACAAGCCCCGAGAAAAATTAACAACAATTTTATAAATTCATTGGCCCAATTAGTCGGAAAAGGCCAATTTCACGTGGTTAACATAACCAGGGGAACGATTTCGGAAGCGAAAGTACAATTTTACACTGAAAAAAATTATAGAATTAGAATAAAACAAGATAGAAAAGTTCGGTTAAGACCGAAGCTTAAATACCCTCCACTTTTTGTAATTTTCTAAAAAATAAGCTGCTATTGCCATATTTATGTATTTCATGTACTTACGCAAGAGGTGTTTTTTTTAAATTATAGGCGTTTACGTTATTTAATCACGCCCATTTTCGGCATAGAGTTGAACAACGATATATATTTATACCAAATTTCAACTTGATAGGCATAGTATTGTGCGATACATAATTTTTTAGAGATACAATTTTTTCAAGGTATGATGAGATTTTCGTTTATTGTGGGTGTGTATCTTTAACGATTTTGCCCAATTTCAATACGGAACAGCGAAATTGAACTAAGAATACGTATGCAAAGTTTCAATTTGATATCTCAAAAATTACGACCGTGAGAGTGCCAACAACAGACGGACACACGGACACACGCACACACGGACGGACATGTCTCAAACGATTTCTCTTTTCATGCTGATTAAGAATATATATGGTTTGTGGGGTCTCCGACGCTTCCTTCGATGTGTTGTAAACGGATGATCAAAGTGAATATACCCTCTTCCCTAAGGTGGAGGGTATAATTATTCGACGATACCATGAGGAAATATTACACGTATCAACTGAAAAGTGCCAAAGGCCTAATTGTGGTCATTAAAGGAATTGAAAGTGATGTTTCACCCAACGAAATAGAAGAAGCGTTATCGGCAGAAGGATTTGAGGTGAAATCCATGCACAACATCCTAAACGGATAAAAAGCACCCCAACCATTATTTCGTGTAGAAATTTCCTTTGAAGCAAATAGACTCAAAAAAGGGGAAATCCATCCCATATATAATTTACGCTACTTACTCCATCGTAGGATTGTTGTAGAAGAATCATACCTCTGCGTTTGTATGTACCCACCCCAGTGCCTAAACTGCCAAGAGTATGGCCATACAAAAAGCTATTGTAAACGTGTGCGTAATTTGCGGAGATTTACACCGTAGTTCAACCTGTATGACCAAGGCTCAACAAGGAGGCAAAAAGTGTAGTAATTGTGGAGGTGACCACACCGCAAATTATCGTGGATGTCCTGTCTATAAACATATTAAGCAAGCTAACGTATCCAAGCGCGCAACTAATGCATACAATGCAAACACGGATCCACAATGTGGAAACTGTGGTGGCGATCACTCGGCAAATTATCGTCCTATCTCCCAAAACCTGAAACGTCAAATTAACACCAACTTCTAGAAAACAACATGATGATCAGATGATATCCGCTCCTGCTACACAACGCTTGGCACCAAAAAACACCAATATCAATGTAAAGGCTAATTGTTCATACGCGGACATCTTACGTTCAAGCCGTAATAATCGAACTGAGCCGCAGCCAACCACATCAACATGGCACCAACCGGCCGCTTCGAACCTGGAGAATACAATTGCTATGTTGGTACAACAGATGCAGACGTTTATAAGCACAATGCAGTCGATGATGCAGGAAATGGTTAGAAACCAAACAGCATTGATCCAGGTGTTAATGAACAAGCTATGAACAATATAAGCTTATGGTCTCGTATTAGCGGCATACTCTTTGGTGCTTTTCTCTTTTCTCTATATGTGGAAAAATTTATTTTTGTTTTTTAATCATATATAAATATACACTCTTTCGTGCCGATCGGCATAATCATGCTGGTGGTGTTGCCGTTTAAAAAGCCACATACATTGCTCATTGGTATGCAAGTCTAGTCCAGCACTTCTATTGAATATATTTTTATTAGCATAAGTAGGGGACATAACAAACTTTTGGTGGGTTGCGTATACCGACCATACCGTAGTACTGATTTTTCTGAGCTTTTAATGACAATAGGGGATGTTACTATCGGCTATCCCGACGTGATCATTAGCGAAGATTTCAACAACAATCTTCTGTTAGAGAACAGCTTTATTGATGAAATGAATACGCTTGGTCTTTTTTCCGTTAATACATCTAACCCGACTCATTACACTGCTCATACATCTACCGTCCTTGACCTATTTCTAGTCAACAACATAAATAAGGGCCTCCTTTATGATCAGCTAAACGCTTCAAATTTTTCTAATCATGACTTGATTTTCATGACGTATAATTTTCAACTCCAAAATGCTCACATAAACCATGCCTATAGAGATTTTAAAGGTGTGGTTATTAACGAACTAGAATGTGCAGCGAACCAAGTTAACTGGAGTGAGGTTATGTGTTTACCGGACAGTGAATCAAAAATACTTTGGTTCAATAACAATGTCCGGTCACTGTATGATGCATATGTCCCTCTAAAAATTGTCAGTGCGGATTCGCATAATTGTCCCTGGTTTAACAACTACATTCAGCGATTGATGCTAGGCAGAGACGAGGCCTATAGCGCATGGAAGTGTACGCGTGCACCTGAACACAATGAATTATATAAGCACCTACGCAGAAAGGTTTTCTATGCTATTAGGCGTGCGAAAATAGCGTATTACGGATCAAGATGTGCTTCTGCTGATAGCACCGCGCAGAAATGGTCCATGATTAGGGAGATCGGTATCAACAGAAACACTGTCCCAACTCCAGTTAACCTCGATGTCTTACAGTATTTAGGAATGGAAACTGTCTTTGGCTTTAGTTCACTTAAATTTAACACTGTGAGTGATGCTGAAGTGCTCGAGTGCATACTAGACACTAAGTCGAATGCTATTGGTCTGGATGACGTTGATCCTAGATTTATCAAATTAATTCTCCCGATTGTATTACGTAGCATTACTTTGATTTTTAATGATATAATCATGCGTTCGACCTTTCCGAACTGTTTGAAATTAGCAAAAGTCATAACTATCCCGAAAAGCAATGGTGATCTCAGACCAATAGCGATCCTTCTGTGTGTTTAAAAAAATCATCAAAAAACAAATATGTGATTTTGTCCGTATCAACTCACTAATGGTTGATTCTCAGCCTGTTTTTCGGAAAAACAGATCGTGCACTACCACATTAATTGATGTGGCTGAAAGCATTAGGGGCAAATTGGACAATAACTACATGTCATTCCTTGTGTTACTCGACTATACCAAAGCTTTTGATTCAGTTGACCATGTCTTATTAACCATTAAGCTAAGGAAGTTGTTTAACTTTGATTCCACATCCGCTCAGTTAGTGGAAACATATATCACTAACAGGTATCAACGTGTATTTGCTAACAACATTTTCTCCGACCTACTCCCGATTAGGCGAAGGGTTCCTGAGGGGTCCGTTCCGGGTCCACTGCTTTTTTCATTGTATGTTAATCGCCTGCCTAGCTGTCTCAGGTGGTGCCAAGTACACATGTACGCGGATGATGTACAGATCTGGACAAGTGGACCCCCAGATCACATTATCAATACGGCCACCAAAATTAACGATGATCTGGCTAATATTGCGAATTGGGCCTCTTCCTCTTAGGGCAGACCTAAGGAACGTTAGAATCCGCATATTGGGGACGGACATAAAGATAGTCGATACTACAAAAAACCTCGGAGTGACATTTAGTAGAACGCTCACCTGGGAGAACCATATTAACAAAAACGTGGGACAGGTAAACGGAATGCTAAGATCACTCTTACAGTGGTTCACACCTTTAAACATTAGAAAACTTTTGGCTAAAGCCTACCTATGTTCTAAACTCCTCTATGGATGTGAGCTATTTGCAAATTGTGGCTCTATTTCTAAACAGAAATTACAAAAGGCTAACAACTCCATTATCCGGTACGTTTTTGGGTTGAGGAGGTATGACCGCGTTTCGAGGTATACCGTATCCCTGTTATCGGTAAACCTGGAGGATCTGCTCAAATGCAGATCACTTTGTTTATTGCATAAAATCGTTAACCAGCAGGACCCAGGTTACCTCCTTAATAAACTCGAATTTTCAATGTCTAACCGTAACCACAACATTAAACCCATCCGACATATTTCCCTAATGTCTGAACGTAACTTTTTCGTTTTTGCAATCCGTTGGTGGAATTCTCTCCCCGTCCGTTTACAGACAGCACGAAATGCAAATCGCTTTAAGAGAGATTATGCTGCAACTTGCCCAAAGTTATGCAAGTGACCTTCAGTTGTTGTAATTAGTTATTAAGTCAATTTGTTAATTGTTAAGTTTTGATCGATTGGTGCATAATTGTCACCTAATATAAGCTTCGAGCTGAAGAGGTGGGAGGCACTACTTTTAATTGTTTTTATTTACTTTCATATATAATAATAATAATAAATAATAATAATAATAAATAATAATAAGAATAATAATATAAACTTGGGGTCAATATTGTCAAGTCCTATGGCGTTAAATTTAAAAGAGAGTATACTCTCAGGCACCTTGTAAGGAAGAAAAGTGCCACGCAATTAACTCTTTCACTACGCGTAATTTTGCCTTCTTAGGGCCGCCGGCATAGATATGAGAAAAAAGCGAGTAGTGAAACGAAGTGTCGTGCCAAGCGGCCGACGTGGAAAGTAAAGCAGTTTGAAATCTAGAGTTGAGGAGTGCTAGTAAGTGATTACAGGCTGGTTGGTTGATAGAGTGTCATATCTAGTCTATGAAATAAATGTGCTTTAAATTCTTTTTTTGTCCTTATTAAATCTAAAACATAATCGTAAATTTGAAACTGCAATGATTAAAATAAATTTAAAATTTACTCAGAAGATATAACCAAATATTGAAAACTGAAATTAATAAATAAGTTTTTGGTGTATTTTGGTGTATATGTATAAATATATGTTAAGAATTTTTTCTTCTGACTATATTTGAAAGCTATAATAAAAAATGTTGAAAATTGTGAAAAATTAATACTTGGCGACTGGAAGGGTTGAATCTGGACCGGTTTCGAACTCGCCCTCATCGAGTTCTCATCAGCAGATCTTTACCAGTTGAGCCAAATACACCTTTGCAAATTCATGCGCAAATGGTTTATATCAATAATTCACATTTCAATATTACAACCCTACACCATTGTTTTTTACACTTTTTTTATATAAGTGTAGATTAAGCTACGTTTTGTTCTATGTAGTGAAAGGATGGGTGACCTTATCAAATCTAACTACTTGACAAACTTATATGGTTTGTAAACACAGTAGCCATAGCTTATGTTTGAATACTGTCAACCTATTATGTTGCTGTTAATTTTTTCCTACATGCCTGATCATGCTTGATATGTTAATAAGTTTTCGGTGTATATATATATATATGTTAAGAATTTTTTCTTCTGACTATATTTGAAAGGTGTAATGAAATTAATAAAATTTATACAATACATTTACCGCACATACAAAACATATATGCTAGTAATAACACTAAAGAAATATATTTCCTGTTAATGGAGCTTTATATACAAAGAAATAAATATATATTGTAAAGTTCGGTGTTAACTGTTGTGGTGAAAAGTGACAAAATTCCTTTGTGCTGTTAAGAAATTAAAAAAAATATTATTTATTTGCTTTTTTACTTAGTTATTTTGTTCAAAAGTTGCACATCTAAGTACTACCAACTCTTTACTGTGCTCTATTGTGTTACTTATCTGTAAAGATAGTGTTTTATTAGCAGTGACTAGCTTTTTATTAAACACACCTACGAGACACCTCTCACTGGGTTGTGGGAATCTATCCCCTTTTCCCGCACCGGTACGGATAGGTATATGCTCTGGACATCTTTTGGAATAAGTACAAACACCTACTTTGTCAAACTCGCTTTACAATCATATAAAATACACAATAAAAAAATTAACTCAAGTTCGTCTTTTCATATATACACACACTCAAACACATATATTTCTTCTAAAAACGTATAAAAACAAATTAATATTTACAAACATACGGACATTGCTATAAACATTTATCCATTATACAGTAATATTCTTTCTTCTCACTATCTTGTGCTTTATTTCACTTCACTAAATATATTCATCTCCCTCGGCAAAGTAGAAGAAGAATTTTAAAAATCATATTAAAGGTGCTAACAGATTCATTGCATGCATTGCAAGCATTGTGCATGCTGAGCGTGCGTACATATTATATTTTTTCTTAGAGTAACTCTTGGCATAGGATGGGTATAGGGCGCACACCACCCCGTGGAGCAGGGGATAAACAAGCGCCTGACTCGCCAAATCCATCGACGGGAACGATTAAACCCAAGGAAAAAGAGCCGTTTAAAAAAAGTGAGCTCACAGCGCGTTCTCCTTTAAAGTTAGGAGTCGACTGTGCACAGGCAAGGCCACAGTCCTCTCCTCCGTGCCTTAGCGAGGCACGTGAAGAACGCAATACAACTAGTAGTGACCCCTTCGTGCTCTTGGGTCAAAAAATTAAGGACCTGGTGGAAATGATGGGTGGAGGCAGACGATCAATTCACCTACCAATGAGGGACTTAGTGGACTCTCTTGTCTTGTTACATGACAAAGCGTCCAAGCAACACAAGTCTAGAAAAACTGGGAGTGATTCCTTTACCCAAACCTCACCCCTGTTAAATAAAACCAGAGGACAAAAAAGAGGCAGGACCGAGAATTCCGTTCCTGAACCGCAGCTAAACAAAAAAAGTAAACAGAACTGTGTTGACCCATCCAAACAAAAACAAGTGGAAAAAAAGGCGAAGATTCATGGGTTAAAGTGGTCGGTAAACTAAACAAAAAGCCGCCAAAATCCAGCAAAGCAAGGCCAGACGCTATAATAATTGAGACAAAGGGCCAACTAAAGTATGCCGAGATTCTACGGAAAGTCAAGTCGGATCCAAAGTTGACAGACGTAGGTCAAAATGTCACTAAAATTAGGAGGACCCAGAAAGGTGATTTGCTGCTCCAGCTGAAAGACAATGGAGACAATTCACAAAAAATTAAGGATATTATAAGCAGCTCGCTGGGAGAACAGGAGAGCGTCAAAAGTCTCACAGAAAAACATGTGGTCGAGATAAAAAACCTAGATGAAATAACGACATCCAACGATATAATCGAGGCGTTAAATCCGCATTGTGGAAATCAGGCACAAAATGTTTGCGAAATATTACACATTCGCAAGGCGTATGGTAGCACACAGACTCCTTCCCTTAGAACCCCTGCAGATATGGCGAAAAAATTGCTGGAAATGGGAAAAATACGGATTAGGTGGGTAATCTGCCGCATTAGGGCTCAAAAGACATTGAAAAAATGCTTTAAATGTCTAGAGTTCGGACACACTGCCAGATTCTGCAAAAGCAGCAGCGACCGATCGAAATTATGTCGCCGTTGTGGCAATGAAGGACACATTGCAAAAAATTGTGATAAGAAACCCCTATGCATGTTATGCAAGGACAACTCCAACGTCGATGCCAAACATGTTGCGGGGAGTGGACGGTGTCCCGTTTTCAAGAAAGCGCTTTCAACTTGGAAATGCGATTAATACAAGTTAACCTTAACCATTGTGAAGCGGCTCAGGATCTGTTGACGCAAACAATAAGGGAGTTAGGAGCGGATGCAGTTTTAGTTAGTGAGCCTTATAGAAGGCCTATGTCTGCGGGCTGGTTTACAGACGCGAACAACTCAGCAGCTATTTGGATAACTGGTAATACGCCAGTGCAATACTCGAGTGTCATTGCAGATGGCGTCGTCTGGGTTAAAGTGGCTAATACCTCTCTTTATAGTTGTTACTTTCCTCCTAGGCTGACCATCGATGAGTTTTCTTCTAACATAGGTCTGTTAGTAAATCACGCGAGTGGGAGAAGCCAGGTAATTATCGCTGGTGACTTTAATGCCTGGGCGTTTGAGTGGGGATCTGCTAGAACAAATGAACGGGGAAGAGTCCTCATTGAGTCATTTGCCCAACTGGATCTAACCTTACTTAATGTCGGTAATCATGCTACCTTTGAAAGAAACGGACGTAGTTCTATTATAGATATTTCCTATGCAAGTAGTGGTTTAGTTCCTCTAATACATTGGCAACTATCCGACACATTTACATTTAGTGACCATAAAGCAATAATTATTGAAATGGTCGAACGATATGGGGCAACAATACATCCGCCTGGTAAATGGACAGCATGAAAGTTGAATACACTTGACGTTGAGGCATTCAAGGTTTGGCTAACTGACGTCGATACTAATGGTAATGCTGAAGAAATGGCGGTGCAGCTTATTCGCCATCTGACGGCGGCGTGTGATGCGTCTATGTGTAGGAAACGCAGCACTAATAGACACAAGCCAGTCTACTGGTGGAATAATGAAATTTCCTGTTTGAGGGCGGAGTGCATTTGTATGAGAAGGTTGTACACCCGTACAAGGGGGCTGGAGGTCAATGGACTGCACAGGCGAAACCTTACCAGGAGCAAAAAGCTGCTGAAAGATGCTATTCGCAAAAGTAAGCGCGAGTGTTTCAATAAGCTACTGGAGGAATTAAATCAGAATCCTTGGGGTACAGGCTACAAATTGGCCTTTAAAAGGCTAAGATGTCACTTGGAGCCCCCGCCGTCTGATCCGGTGATCCTACGAAATATTGTCGAAACTCTATTTCCAGAGAGAAACATGAGGATTGACGTACAAGCATACAACCCAGCTGGTATTGGCTTTGACGTGATCACAGAAAACGAAATTCTGTCTTCGGTTGACTCCCTTGGAACAGCGAAGGCGCCTGGACCTGATGGGATTCCTAATAGAGCTCTAAAAATAGCCGTTCAAGCTATACCACATGTTTTTGCAAAGGTCTTCAACAACTGTTTTGAAGCTGGTGTCTTTCCTTCCATCTGGAAAGTACAAAAACTTGTTCTTCTTCCCAAGAAGAGCAACCCGGGTGCAAACCCTTCAGCGTATAGGCCTATCAGCTTGATAGACTCAACGGGGAAGCTTTTAGAGAAGATTATTAAATCTAGGTTGGAATCTGAGATTGAGAACCGTGGTGGTATCTCTGAAAATCAATTTGGCTTCAAGAAGCGCAGATCTACAACAGATGCAATAGAGTGTGTAGTCCAGACCGCAGCCAATGCGATTGAAGGTCGTAGATGGAGGCACGGCAAAAAAGAATACTGCCTCGTCGTTACCCTTGACGTTAAGAATGCATTCAATATGGCAAAATGGGACACAATACGTGAGGTCCTGCGGAGTCTTAATATATCCCCCTATTTGCTTGCTCTGGTGGATAGCTACTTAAGTCACAGATTATTAACCTTTGATACAGATGCGGGTAGAAGGTCGTATCAGATAACTGGTGGCGTCCCACAAGGATCTGTATTAGGACCACTGCTCTGGAATGTTATGTATGACGGCATAATGCAGCTTGGTACCCCTGGGAATGTCAAGATCATCGGTTTTGCAGATGATGTGGCCCTTGTAGTGGTAGGCAAACACATCAGCGATATAGAAAATGCAGCTAACGAGTCCATTAGTCTAGTACAACAGTGGCTCGAGTCTGCTGGCTTAAGCCTAGCCGACCATAAGACAGAGGCAGTGTTAATCTCTAGCCGGAAAAGAGCAGAAACGGCTACGATACGAGTAGGTGACTTCAGAATCGAGTCCGTCAGATACGTACGTTATCTCGGGGTGATGATCGATGACAGACTATCCTTTAAGCATCATTTGGAATACATGCAAAAAAAGGCGGGTAACGCTATCACGACACTGGCAAGGATTATGCCTAATACCAAAGGCCCTAAACAACTTAGGAGAAAAGTTCTCATGGAAGTCGTAAAGAGCATAATATTATATGCGGCAAGTATATGGGCTGATGCTATGAAGTTTAAATCCTATCGAAGACTAATTGAACCAGTTTACAGACTGGGATGCCTAAGAGTATGTTCCGCCTTCCGTACAGTCTCGGATGAGGCGGCATGTGTTATCGCAGGAATGGTGCCTATTGCTCTGTTGATAAACGAAAAAAGGCTGATTCAGCACTATCCCCGCCCGAGACGTAGATCCACTTATGCCTCAGTTAGGCAGGTATCTATGCTGGAATGGCAGAACAAGTGGAATACGTCAGCTAAAGGACAATGGACGTATAAGTTGATACCGCGGCTCGAGCCTTGGGTCAATAGAAAACATGGGGAGGTAAATTTCTACCTAATACAGTTATTGAGTGGCCATGGGTGCTTCAAGGCATACCTGCATCGATTCAGGCATGCTGAGGACCCCTACTGTCCAGTATGTGATGTGATGGAGGACGCGGAGCATGTGTTCTTCGTGTGTCCAAGATTTGCCGGACAGCGTTTGGAGGTTGAGCGGGTGGTAGGTAACAATTTGTCACCATATAATATTATTAGTTTTATGCTACAATGCCCCCAGATGTGGGACATCATCAATAAATTTGCTAACAACGTAGTCAGCTGCCTCAGGACCTTAGAAAGGGAAAGGAATCACGCAGAGGCCCCGTAATATATGGCTAATAGGGTAGGGCTGTGCCCTTTCCTCCCTGTGAAGAAATACTGTAAGGTGGTACCATAGGGAGGATAAGTCCGCGGAGTGGGGTTTTTTAGTGGGTAGGTCGCCAGGGCGAGTCCCGCATAACCACATGTACCAACGTGGTATGAGCGAAGACTCCCACATAACCCCGTGCTGCACGGGGTACCCATAAAGGGTTTTTCCCCCTCCGTCATCAAAAAAAAAAAAAAAAAATATTGTAATGTAAGTGTGTTGCCGTAATGAAAGTGTGGAATATCGGTGTTAATGTAGTGGACTTAGTGTATGATCTGTAACATTATATGTCGCGCAACGCGCAACGTAAAAATCCAGCTGGAAAGCTTGGTATTTTAATGTTACAAAAAGTGAAACTCACGATATATGTTTTTAGTCTGAGTTTATTTAGTAAAATTCATCTTCTTATATACTTAAATTATTACAATAGATTTACAATAAATTACAATAGTAAGCACAAACTTAAACTAGGTTATTTTAATTGCTAGTGTTATGTGTGGAAATGCAACTGAAATTTGTGAACAATTTAATTATGAAGACTTTACACAGGACACAACTAAGTACGAATATGTACTTACTTCTCTACCACAAGAAACAATTAAGACTGTTCTTGATTTTATCCGAGATCCTCCAGCAACAGATAAATATTCAATATATTAAAAATATTCTCATTGAAGGACACTCCCTGAGTGAGAATTATCGATTAGTTAATGTTTTGCCCGAACCAGATATGGGAGATCGCAAACCATCCGAGTTTTATCAACATCTCTTAATCCTTTCTCATCATTTTAGTCCTGATGTGCTTAAACGTCTATGGTTTAAAAAATTACCTAAGAGTTTAACCGTTGCTCTTACTGGCTCAAACATTACAAATATAAATGAGTTAGTGAAATTAGCTGATAATATTTGGGAAGTGAGTAATCCGCCAGAAGTGCATGCTATCAGTTCTTAGTCCAATGATACAAATAATTTGGCAATTCAGTCATTACTTAAGACTTAAACGTTAATTTGTAAAAATATCAACAAATTAACGCAGTGTGAAGTCACAGATAGACCAGCGCAAATCTAGAACTTTTTCTCGATTTAGATCATGCTCACGTAGCAGATTTAATTCACAAAATAATCGTCTTTGTTGGTATCACCACAGATACCAAAACAAAGCTTAAAAATCTATTCAGCCCTGCAATTTCAAAAATTCGTCAACAAACTAAATAAACCCATTGTTGCGGCGACTAACAATGAAAGTTTTGAATATTTATCACGTCACCTATTCATTTTTTATAAAGATAACGGTCTAAAATTTTTGATTGACAGTGGTGCAGAAATATCCGTTTTACCTGCTTCCAAATTTCCGCACCAAAAACGTTCGTCCGACATAACATTAACTGCTGCTAACGGCTCATCTATACCAACGTACGGCAATAAACTATTAAATGTTAATTTGAATCTTCGCCGTGAATTTCCTTTTATTTTTCTAATTGCCGACATTTCAAGTCCGATTATTGGTGCTGACTTCCTTAGCAAAAATGGACTACTAATCGACGTAAAACGCAAGCGATTAGTAGATCCTTTAACCAATTTATCCGCTGATGCCAATATGGCTTATTGTAAAATAGAGTTACCCAAATTATTCCTCATAGAAAATAAATATTTCGAACTATTAAAGAAATATCCAAGTTAGACCTCTGAACCAGATTACACCAAACCGGTCAAACACAATACTGTACACAGATTAGCAACTAAAGGAGTCCTTCCGTTCTCAAAACCCAGACGACTAGATCCTATCAAATATAAAGTCGCCAAGACAGAATTCGATTTTTTAGTCAAATCAGGTATATGTGGCCTCCAATTCTTCCATTCTTCTGTGGCTTCATCTCTTCATTTAGTAGCCAAAAAAGGACCCTTATAATTGGCTTCCTTGTGGTAATTTTAGACGCTTAAATTTTGTCACTATTCCTGATCGCTATCCATTGCCTCACATTCATGATTTTAGTATAAATCTACAAAACAAATCTATATTTTCCAAATTAGATTTAGTAAAAGCTTACCTCCATATCCCTATGACTGAAGCCGACTTATACAAAGCCATTACAACTCCATTTGGCATGTTCGAATTTGTTAGAATGCCATTTGGGTTAAGGAATTCGACACAAACCTTTCAAAGGTTTGTGAATGAAGTATTTAGTGGTTTAGATTTTACTTTTGTATACATTGACGACGTCTTAATTGCAAGACTTGAAGAATATGGTTTAAATATTAAACCATATAAATATGCTTTCGGAATATTTAGATGGTTAATCTATCAATGATAGATTTACTAGATGGCCCGAAAATTATCCATTTTTTCAATAATTATATCTCTCGCTTCGATGTTCCATTAGAGGTAACTAGCGATCAGGGAACACAGTTTATGTCAGAATTATTTTCTGAGTTGTCTAGGTTTCTTGGTTGTCATAGGATTGTCACTTCCCCATATCATCCGTAATCAAACGGGATGATTGAACGTTTCCATAGACAACTTAAGGTCTCTCTCATGGCTAAAAATAATCCAAACAAATGGTTTAATGAGTTACCGATTGTGCTCCTTGGTTTGAGATCAACTCATAAAGAAGATATTTCGGCCACTCCTGCTGAAATGGTTTACGTACAGAATTTACCTTTACCTGCTGAGCTCTTAATTCAAGGATCTAGTGCCAGTTGCTCAGAGGTTTTGGATAATCTCAACGAACATTTTAAAAATGTCCGATCGTCCATCAGTCATCATAATAATCCTAATACTGGGATATTTTCCGAAGCAATTGAAAGATTGAAAGTTCGTCTTTGTTCGTTGGTAAATAAAAGAAATCTTCAACAACTTTTCGACGGTCCATTTCAAGTCGTCGGAAAAGAGCCCAAATTTTTCAAAATCCTGATTAATGGCACAATTAAAACAAATTTCTATTATTCCATTATTTAAACACCTATAAACAATTTTTATTATTCCATTATTTAAACACCTATCACTAACACAAACATCACCACTAAAACTAACAGGAAACCTGTAACATTTAATTTATTAAGCTTAAAATCTCACGGAGGGGGAGTGATGTAGGGTATCTACATGTTATTTTGATTAAATTTGAATGAATATAAACAAGTTAGAGAAGTTCGGTTAAGACCGAAGCTTAAATGCCCTCCACCCTTTTTAATCATCTAAAAAATAAGTTCCTATTGCCATATTTATGTATAAGACTATTTCATGTACTTACGCAAAAAGTGTTTTTTTTAATTATAGGCGTTTGCGTTATTCAATAACGCCCATTTTTGGCACAGTCTTGGATAACGGTACGATTTATATATATACCAAATTTCAACTTGATAGGCATAGTATTGTGCGATATATAATTTTTTAAAGATAAAATTTTTTCAAGGTATGATAAGATTTTCGTTTATTGTGGGCGTGTCTCTTTGCCGATTTTGCCCAATTTCAATACGGAACAGCGAAATTGAACTAAGAATACGTATGCAAAGTTTCAATTTGATATCTCAAAAATTGCGACCGTGAGAGTGCCAACAACAGACGGACACACGGACACGGACGAACATGTCTCAAACGATTTCTCTTTTCATGCTGATTAAGAATATATATGGTTTGTGGGGTCTCCGACGCTTCCTTCGATGTGTTGTAAACGGATGATCAAAATGAATATACCCTCTTCCCTAAGGTGGAGGGTATAAAAATAAGAATTTAGTGTCAAATTGTAAAAAATAATTTTTTCTTCTTGAAAATAAAATTTTAATTAAATATATTAAAAATATTAAATATATAAACAATTAATATAGAACATAACTTTGTAACGAGATGTTTTCTATCGCCGGGGTTGAAGCCGTCGGTTTATAGGGTGACTCGCACAGACATTTATAAATAAGGCAATGCTCTTATATGCTTACTTCGATTCAATTTATCTCTTCAATGTATATATATATCCTTACTTTTATCTTAAACATTACATCAATGTTTAATATAACCATTCAGCACTCCACTCGTCATTAACCTTCGAGGTATTTTGTCATTATCGAACGTAGCAATTACACGTAGACTTGGCAGGGAAAAAAGAATTCATAACAGTTGTAATAACATGTTTTCTTTATTTGGCAATGTCGTATTTAGTCTATAGTCTATAGCATTACATGTCGCGCAACGCGCAACGTTTGAATCCAGCAGCGAATGCTTGGTATTTCAATGCTTTAGTCAGTGTCAATGAGACCACCTCGTTATGAGTTTTTAGTCTGCTTTATTAAATCAAAATTGCTTTCTTATATAGTAAAATTACTACAATAAATTTTACTAAATTACTTAAACTTATTCTTATTGTTTACTTGACATAAATTATATTTTTGCATATACATGCAAAAGGTTATTCTTGACATAAATTCTACTTTTGCATATACATGCAAAAGGTTATACTTGACATAAATTCTATTAACTTAAAAATTAAAATAACAATAATGTGACCTGCATTTACGCTTCACTACAGTAAGCAAAAAAAATTGAATGTATGTTAAACTGAGTTATAATAATTGAGTGCATGTGTTCACTTAATTGTGAACACACTACACAGTATTCATTCACCATCCAGTTTATTTGTCGAGGATTGTCACCATCGAGCGTAGGAAACACCAACATGTGTAGCACAGTTCAGATAATAATAGCATAAGGATATCATTTAATTCTTTTATCAAAGCTTGTCACCATCGAATCCTTTTGGAGGTTTTTTTATATTAACTCGCGGCTAGTATAGAATCTGATAAGTACTTTTAACCATATCAGTGTTATTGTCCTTGACCGGGAGATTTCCGAATACTTGTCACCAAGAAATCTAAGAGTAGTTAAACCTTTGGTTTTCTCAGCTGATAGAAAATCCTTTTGCACGTTGTTGTTAAGGTCTTCTTCCTTTGACGTTCACAGTCACATGCTAAGAGATCGATATTTGATCTTCACGCTTTCAGAGCCCGCAGTCAAAAGAGACCGAGATTTTTCGTAGCTAAAGCAAGAAGGCATTTCCACGTAGATATTGGAATCGGTAGTTGTCGTATATTGACCCAAATGTGATGACGTGGACAAAGAGTGGAGTGGCCAGATCAATTAACTTTATAATAAATATAAATAATTCTAATATTTTTTTTTTACATTAAATTTGTAGCATGCGATATAATTATAATATAAGTAATAGGTATAGCTTTTGTATATACACATATGTATAACTTATATGTAAACATCTTTATCTAAATAAAAGTATACAAGCGAAATGTATCCATGATTATACATCTTGCAACTAGGTTGCTAAATTTAGCATCATTGTTTATATAAGGCGACCAAGGTTTGTGTGGGAGGAAAATGAGTACATGATTTTCCTCCGTCACACTACCTCCTCCCCTTGAAAACGAACATGGAAACAATGATGATTAGTTTACAATATTCAGGATATTCAGGTAATCACGTAACTTTTAAAACTATTGTCGTAGTTGCGATGGTGGTAGTCGATAATAGTTTTAGTTTCATTTATATAAGACCATCACTCTCATCATCGTGTTATTATTCATTGTGAATGACAGAATTTATCATATGGCGTTTATTTTAGTAAACAAAGACAGAGAGTTGTATCGTGAGCACCTGCACAAAGACAATTAGAATATAAATTTTCTCATTTATACATTATTTTTGTTTAAAAAAATATTTTATGGTGAAATATTTGGTAATTTACCGAGAAGCCAAGTTTTACTTTGTGGTCCACACCACTGATTTTCTAAAAAAATTTGTGTAAATCTAAATAGAAAATAGTAAAATATATAGATATTATAGAAATGTAGATCGAAAGTAATATATTTTTAATTACATGTTAAAAAAATATATCTATGCATTTTTCCTAGAAATTTCGATTCTTATTTAATTTCTTCACAATTTAGTAATGTATTACTTACCCCTTTTAATTTTATCTTTCCCTTTTTTTTTTTTAATTTATTTTATTATAAAACGATAGCTATTTTGCAATCGCCCAATAACGGTAGTTTGCGCGATGCTACATGACGGTTTATAAGGTTACGAAAATACAAAAGTACGATAATAGTTAGACGATGATGCTTTCTATCGCTTACGAAAATGAAAATTGAAAAATAACTATTGTCGTACCATCACTATCGCTTACGTGATTACCCTCCAGTATAATTCATTTAATTTACACTTATCATTCTACAGTAAATCAACTTAACTATTTATATGTTTCATTTCATTTCAGTACATTTTTAAATTCCTCGTACATTTAGTACTTCCAAACAACTTACCTTAATTTAATATATTTTCTTTCTATGCAATTCAATTTAACTTGTAAAGAATCTGAAGGGTGCTGGGGTGGACCCAGGGCCAGCCATAGTTCAATGCAAAGAAATTTATTTCTTTTCCAAAATAAACAAGATAGAAAAGTTCGGTTAAGACCAAAGCTCCACCTTTTATGAACCTCTAAAAATAAGTTCCTATTACCATATTTATGTATATGACTATTTCATGTACCTACGCAAATAGTGTTTTTTTTATTATAGGCGTTTGCGTTATTCAATCAGGCCCATTTTTGGCATAGAGTTGAACAACGATACCACTTATATTTATACCAAATTTCAACTTGATAGGCATAGTATTGTGCGATATATAATTTTTTAAGGTACAATTTTTTCGTGGTATGTTGAGATTTTCATTTATTGTGGGCGTGTTTCTTAACCGATGCTGCCCAATTTCAATACAATACAGCGAAATTAAACTAAGAATAAGTGTGCCAAGTTTAAATTTGATATCTCAAAAATTACGACCGTGAGAGTGCCAACAACAGACGGACACACGGACGGACAAGTCTCAAACGATTTCTCTTTTCATGCTGATTAAGAATATACTCGTATATGGTTTATGGGGTCTCTGAGGCTTCCTTCGATGTATTGTAAACAGATGATCAAAGTGAATATACCCTCTTCCCTAAGGTAGGGTATAAAAATAAAACTTTTTATTTTTCAAAGAAAAAAATTTTTGATATTACAAGTGTTGGATAAAATATAGAACAAACGCGGTATTTGTAAAAATCAAACTTTAATTTAATTTAATTTCATTAAGGCATACGACTTAACACATGAAGGCAGGACTAATAATATGGCGATTAACCAAAAACCTTGAAGATGTGTCAATATATAACTTCCGCAAAAACAATAGAGTAGATAAACAATTTATATTATCGATATTTTAAAAACAAGTAAAAGAAGTAAGAAAACTAAATTTGACTAAGGCCAAATCTTAAATATCCTTCACCTCCACAACGGTGGGCGCGGCAAATATAGATATATTACGCCCTTTGGTAATGTATGTATTGTAAAGAATCTGAAGGACCCAGGGCCAGCCAGAGTTCAATGCAAAGAAATTTATTCCCTTTTCAAAATAAAATCTTTTATTTAAGTTTTTTTTTTGCAATAATTTATTGATAATGATTAATTATTAATTAATTAATTACTGTACATAACAAAGAAAGGTTTTGTGCTTTGCTTAGGCCTTGTGTAATATAATGAATCAACTATGTTTGTCTTGTATTGTTCGGGTCTTGACTAAGCGTAATGATGTGCGAGTTGTGTCTTTGCTAAGTTCAAATGTAAATGGTGCAGACGATTCTCTTGCGTATATATTAGCTAAGGTTAGTTTGCAAGAGCTCAGCCTGTGTTAAAACCTTGTTTATGATTGAGGGGTTAGTCGACTCGTATGCTACTTAAATTGTTTGTAAAGGCCCTAATTGTTAGAGAATTATTCTCTCTTGCCTGTGCTCGCCTAATATGATTATAGCTGTGTTCGAGAGGAATGTGCACTCTCGTGCCTGTGTTTGCCTTAATACAAAATCCTAACTATGTTCGGGAGGAATATTCACTCTCGTACCTGTGTTTGCCTAATACAATATTTTTAGCTATGTTCGAGAGGAATATACACTCTCGTGCCTGTGCTTGTTTCATAAAATATTCTTAGCTGTGTTAGAGAGGAATTTCACTCTCGTGCCTATGGTGGTGGAATGTTTTATTTCATTGTAATTGTTGTTGGAAAATTTATTTATTTATTTAATGTTTTTGTTGGTAGATTTGTTCAAGAAAGGATTTTGTGTTAAATTTCATGATAATAAAATTACTCTTTTTTTTTTTTAGTCACACATTTTTTCCTTTTATTTTTGACACTGTATTTTTTTTTATATCGTTATTGTTGTTGTGTTTCATATGGCTAATTTTTCCCACTGTTTAAAATAAATATATATAAACATTTGTTTATTATTTTATATTTTAAGTCAATGTTTAACACTTTATTTAATTTTTTTTTTTTTTTGTTCCAAATATTTTCTCCGTTTTATATTCTCTCTAGCTCACTCATTAAAAAAAAAAAAAAACTTTAGTCACTCGCGCGTTATAACGTTCATGCTTGTTTCTCGTTCATAACTCACTATGTAATTACGTCATGCAATTATGTAAAGTCAATATCAAGTGTATTGCGGTAAACTTCCAAAGTTTTTTTTTTTTTAGTTATTTGGCTGACCGTTATGAACATCAATATTGAACGTATGTATCACAATTTTAAGCAAGATTAAATTTTTGTGATTTGCGCTACTTTGGCCTTGAATTATTCTATAACTCAAATCACTGTTTTGTTATTTGATTGTTATTGCTACAATGTTTTATTGTACAACACGTTTACATATGAGCTTAAGAACATTTATATGTTGATTTTCAGGTATGATCCTTACGTATGTTTATACTTACTTGCCAAATTCCTTGACACGACGATTGCGCTGGTGTTCAATAATTTATTTCTGGAAGATTTTTTAAGGATATCCATGGCGCGAGCGTCTCGGGCGCCAATGTAACGAGATATTTTCTATCGCCGGGGTTGAAGCCGTCGGTTTATAGGGTGACTCGCACATACATTTATAAATAAGGCAATGCTCTTATATGCTTACTTCGATTCAATTTATCTCTTCAATGTATATATGTATCCTTACTTTTATCTTAAACATTACATCAATGTTTAATATAACCATCTAGCACTCCACTCGTCATTAACCTTCGAGGTATTTTGTCACCATCGAACGTAGCAATTACACGTAGACTTGGCAGGGAAAAAAGAATTCATAACAGTATTCATTCACCATTCAGTTTATTTGTCGAAGATTGTCACCATCGAGCGTAGGAAATATCTTTTACCTCCTAGTTTTCTAACATCGGACCACATACATCACTATATATTATTTCTAATAGTTTGTTTATTACAGTTTTTGATTTCGGAAAGGGATTTTGGCTTTGCTTGCCTTGGATACATACTTCGCAACTAGGTAAATACCCTTCTATGTTACTTTTAATACCACGTACCTTTTCTTTCTTGATCATAATTTTAAAATCTATTTCGTTGAGATGTCCGATTCTTTCATGCCACTCTTTTATTGAGTTTTCTGCTGCTAAATTTCCTTTTTTAAATAGTTCTCTTACGTAGCAGAGGTCACCTCTTTAAAAGTCTCTTATAAGTTCTTCTCCTATCCTAACATCTTTTATTATAACGTCATATATTTTAAATATTACTGTTTTACGATGTTGTGTCAACTTTGGTACTGAAATAAGATTCGATTTCAAATCTGGAGCGTACAAAGTGTTTAGCAAAGTAAGTTTAAGGTTTTGATGTTAAAATGTTTTAAGATTATTTGCTAAGTTCAACGTACTTAAATCACTGGATTCAAGTTCCCGAAACTTTTCTTTTTGGAAACACATGTCGGAGGTTAGTCCCGAATCAAGACACCGTTTACCTTGTTGAATATTCAATTGCATGGCTATTTCTGTTTTGCCTACACTTTCTCTATATTTTGTTTGTTTATCATTGTTGTTAGACCTACATTCGGCAGCTTTGTGTCCTATTTTTCCACACTTGTGGGATTGAATTTTTCATGGCTCTTTGAATTTAAACTTGTTCTTCATTTTACTTTTGAATGTATATAGTGCATCTTGATTGCTACTTTCGTTGATATTTCTTTTGCGGGATTCAAATTCATCTTTTAACTTTATCTTGAGCATTTCTAGGTTCGAAAGCTTATCTTAAGTCTCTATGGCGATCCTGAACGATTCTTATTCTTCAGGAATGCAGTAAAGTAGTATAATAAGTTAAAGCTCATTTATAATTTCTAATTGCATTTCGTTGAGCTTATCGACAATATCAAAGAACTGCTTTATATGATCCCTCATGTCCTCTCCAGGTTGCATTTTTAGGAGTATTTACGATTTTAATAACAGTGGCCCTTAGATTAATAAATTTCCTAAAGTTTATTCCATAAATCACACAATTTCATTTGCTCCGTAAAAAGTTGTTTGTTTGTAAAGTTTTAATCAATATAAATTATAAGCTGTATAACAATCAAAACAAGAAAGTACCAATGTGGTGGTGGATTGAAATTCCGATTGGATAATACTTGTTTTGCACAATTATACACAACAATTATATTATATATATAAGTATATATAAGCGTATAAACATAATTGCTTTATTAAAGCGCGAGTGAAGAAAGAATACTCAATGAGTTAAATAAGAAAGTAGGGGAATTGGCAAATAAGGTGAAGATAATTAAAGAAGATATGGAAAAGGTTAATCAAAGCGTTATTGAAATAGAATCTCTTATACCTAATATTACAATGTTGAACAATGAAGTTAATACGCTTAAAATGAGATTATTAAAACAAGAAAATTTGGGTGTATTTAATGATTTATGAATCACAGAAATACCGTATATACAGGATGAAAACCTAAAGGAGATTTGATGGAAAATATTTGAAGTTATTAATATTAATGTACCACAATTTAAGTCTATTTTTCGCTTAAGCGACAGAACTCCTGAAGGTCCCATAATCGTTAAATTTTCAGCTGCTTATGATCGTAACTATTTCCTGCGCAACGTCAATAATTTTAGGCGTAATAAAAGATCTTTCTTTAAACTAAATCTAATAGGCTTTGATACTGACAATAATTTTTATATTGATGAGAACTTGACACCGTATAATTATAGTATCTTCAAAGCGGCGTATAAAATAAAGAAAATGGGTAAAATAAAGCATGTTTTTCCAATTAGAGGTATTGTACATATTACTTTGAATGGTGAAATGAATTTATGCCCATCGAACAGCTAAATACTTTTTTTCAATAGCATTGATATGTACTGATATAAAAATTTTTTTTATAAATTATTATTTATTTACATAATATATATTTATGCAACTCATTTGTGTATGCCTCTGCGCCAATGTTGGCATTGTGGAGGCTTCTGGCAACATTATATACAACATTTCATACCAATATCAATTAATATATATGTTTAAATTAATAAAGTAAATGAAAATAAATAAAAACAGGTAAGAAAACTAAATTTGGCTTACACCAAATATTAAATACCTTCCACGTCCGCAACGGTATATATATATATATTGCGCCCTCTAATGGTGTATGTCTTACGTATTAGCATGCAAGCCTACTTTTGAATATAGTTTTTTTTGTAAATTGTGGGCGTGTCTGTTATCCGACATGCCCATTTTTATTACATCGATAGATGGGCTAACCTTTAATAAGTGCACACTATTTCAAGTTCACAGGTCAACTGTTGTTGCAGATATATAGATTTTTATCGATAATGGGCGTATATGTTATTCGACCACGCCCATTTTTGGCACATCAGCGGTTGGGATAACTATATATACGCATACTGAATTTAAACTTTCTAGGTCAACTTTTGTGGCAGATATAATTATTTTTTATGATTGTGGGTGTGTCTGTAAGCCGAATACGTCCACTTTTGGCACATCAATGAAGCTAATATTTATAGATGTACATACTAAATTTCAAATTTATAGCTCAATTTTTGTTGCAGATAAACAGTTTTTAGTCGATTGTGGGCGTGGCTCTAAACCGATTTTGTCCATTTTAAATAAAGATCTTCCTGCAAAATCTAAAAGTGCTGTTCAAAATTTCAGCTCAATATCTTACAAGTTACGCTCGTGAGAATGCCAACAACAGACAGTCACACGGACATACATGTCTAAATCGACTCAGTTTTTGACGCTGATTAAGAATATATATACTTTGTAGGATCTCTGATGCCTCCTTCTGAGTGTTGCAAACAGAAGAAAAAACTAAGTGTGCCCTCATCACTGAGGTGGAGGGTATAATAAGAAGTATATCAATAATATCAAAAAAGTGCTAACATAAACGACTTTCAACAAGGTAGAGAAGTTCGGTTAAGACCGAAGCTTAAATGCCCTCCACCCTTTTTAATCATCTAAAAAATAAGTTCCTATTGCCATATTTATGTATAAGACTATTTCATGTACTTACGCAAAAAGTGTTTTTTTTAATTATAGGCGTTTGCGTTATTCAATAACGCCCATTTTTGGCACAGTCTTGGATAACGGTACCATTTATATATATACCAAATTTCAACTTGATAGGCATAGTATTGTGCGATATATAATTTTTTAAAGATACAATTTTTTCGAGGTATGATGAGATTTTCGTTTATTGTCTCTTAACCGATTTTGCCCAATACGGAACAGGGAAATTAAACTAAGAATAAGTTTGCCAAGTTTCAATTTGATATCTCAAAAATTACGTCCGTGAGAGTGCCAACAACAGACGGACACACGAACGGACATGTATCAAACGATTTTTCTTTTCATGCTGATTAAGAATATATATGGTTTGTGGGGTCTCCGACGCTTCTTTCGATGTGTTGTAAACGGATGATCAAAATGAATATACCCTCTTCCCTAAGGTGGAGAGTATAAAAACTGATATGCTTTCACTATTTTTAACATCTTTGGGTCCCATATAAGATATACATTGTTTAGTACACTCGAATTTACATCTGACCGATAGCAAATCTGTAGCTTTTGTCGTGTTATTCTATTATAAACAAAGGTGATATTATGTGGTCTTAGGTGGTTCGATGCAGATCCATAAATAGTAGACAAGTATGACAAATGGCTTCAAATAAAACTGTTATACGAGGTGTGTTCAAAAGGTAACGAGAATTTTTAAATTTCGCGGGTTTGGAGAGAGAGTTTGGAGAGAGAGTTTTTTTTATTATGTTGGTACACATGCCCCTGAAGTACGATAAAATTTTCAGCAATATTCATTGTTTACTTTTTAAGTGGCAGCCGCTAACGTGAGACGTGATTTTCGAGCTCGGCGATTTTCGTTGAATGCCTCCACTGGGACGATTGAGCCTTAGTTTCGACATCATATCCGTAAACCCATGTTTCGACACCTTTAGTAGTTCTGCATCGTTATTAACTTCATTTACCGACTCCTGAGCAACTTCCATTCGCCGCTGTTTTTGTTCGAAATTCAACAATTTTGGAACGAATTTTGCTGCCACACGTTTCATATCCAAAACATCCGAAAAAATTTGATGGCATGAGCCAACTGATATGCCAACATCATCAGCGACTTCTCTTATTGTGATTCGGCGATCGTTCATAACCATTTCTTTCACTTTTTTCACGTTTTCATCAGTTGTTGATGTGCTTGGGCGTCCGGGTCGTTCGTCATCTTCATCGTTTTCGCGGCCATCTTGGAAACGCTTATACCACTCGTAAATCCTTACTTTACTCATAGCAGACTCACCATATGCCTTTGTTAACATTTTACAAACTTCACTACACTTTATTTCATTTTTTACGCAAAATTTAATGCAGGTTCTTTGATCCATTTTTTTTCACTAATGAAAATCGCCGAGCTCGAAAAACACGTCTCACGTTAGCGGCTGCCACTTAAAAAGTAAACAATGAATATTGCTGAAAATTGTATCGTACTTCAGGAGCATGTGTACCAACATAATAAAAAAAACTCTCTCTCCAAACCTGCGAAATTTAAAAATTCTCGTTACTTTTTGAACACACCTCGTAAATGATCAATTTGACTTCAGTATTAAATTTTATTTTGAATTTAAACAAAACACCAAAAGCCCCCTTTAAATTTTATTGTAAATGTATTCCTAAATATTTTACAGAATCAGACTCCTGAACTGCATAACCATTTATTATAACAGAAAAAACACTCTCAATTCCACGGTTTTGAGGTCTAAAGCGAACTATTTTAGTTTTAGATGTATTAACAACTAGTTTATTTAATCTAGCGAATTCAAATAACTTGTGAGAATCCTGCTCAATATGGCATCTTAGTGCGTAGGTGACGTTATATCCATACAGGATACAAATGCCATCAGAAAATAATACAAGATGTCCGCAAAAATTAAAGTTCTTTACGTCATTAATAAACATTTTAAATAATAAAGGGCCTAATATACTACCTTGCGGTACACCATGATAGATAAATGTTTAGATAAAATACTACTCCTAATTACACCTATTTGAACAAATTGTTTACGATTATTAAGATAGTCGCGTAACAAATTAATGCTATCAGCCGTGATGCCAAAATTAGCAAACTTCATACCCAAAATATCGTGATCAACTAAATCGAAAGCCTTTGACAGGTCGTAGAAAACAGCAGCAACCCCTTTGAAACCAATATTAATTCCTTCACAAATATAATCAATCGTATATACTACAGCATCCTGAGTACCACAATGCTTTTTAAATCCATATTGCATTTCATATAATAAAGTATTAATTTCTAAGTATTCAGATAATTGTGAAAACATAATTTGTTCAATTACTTTGTCAATAACAGATAAAACTGATACCGGCTGATAATGTTCAACTGAAAGAGGAGAATTTATTTTAATATTGGCATAACTTTGTGAATTTTAAATAAATTAGGGAAAACACATTGCGTGATCATGGAATTATACATTTTCATAATTATATCCGCAATTCTATTTTTCCTTACTAACAGCATTTCTACAGATATATTATCATAGCCTACACTTTTCTTTTTATTCAAGCCACTTAATAAAGACTCTATTCATTGATTCATTTAGCTAAATGTAAAAGTACAGTTATGATTATATGTATAAAAAGTATGAATATAATCATTGACAAGGGTTGGTATACCATCACGTAAACTATTTATTATTTCAATAAAGTACTTGTTGAACATTTCTACCTTGACAGAATCATCAGTTATAACATTACCATCAATATTACATACGTCCTTTATAACATTTTGATTTCTACCTAATTCCTTGTTTATAAACTTCTAGATTTTCTTTGGATCATTTTTGAACTGATTAAATTTATCTGCATAATAATTATTCATTAAGTGCCTATTACTTTGTTTAATAATTCTACTAATACACTTAAGACAATCAGACAAATATGAATTGCTTTTGTTTTTACGACGGATTCAAAGTATTTTATATTTAAAATTTAATAGAGGGCTTGGATGATCTGTCATCCACGGAGTAAGTTCATCACGTGTATTGACAAGCACCGATTTAGTTGACATATTATTCGCGGAAGCATTTCTAAGCGCTGATAAAAGGTAATTACAAATAGCAGATGGATCATTCTCATCATAACTTAAATCAAAATATCTGTCCAAACTATTACCAAATTTATTATATTCAATATACTATTTAGAAATTATCATTATACATGTTATTAGTAGGAACCATAACATTAATTAAATACCGGTGTGAAGTTGGCCCACAATACTTTACCCCAAAAAGGTGTGTGTCTTGGCTAATTTTTTTATTTACCAACTAATATAAAATTATAGGAGTTTTTACTATCAAAATACGATAAATAATAAATATTAAAAAATTATTTCCAAGTCCCTATGTAGGGGCCTTCATATGACAATGAGCGCTGGAAAGACATTCCCCATACAGCGGAAACTTAAAAAATTCATAAAAAATCTTTGAGAAATTTTCACCTCCTGAATTTTTCATATATGTTTCCTAACACATTTAAGAATATTTCAAAATTATTCCCATGCCCCTAAGTAGGGGCCTTCATATGACAATCAGCTCTGAAAGGACATCTCCCATATGCCGGAAACTTTAAAAAAAAACTTCATAAAAAATCTTTGGAAAATTTTCATTTCCTAAATTTTTTATATATGTTTCCTAATATATTTAAGAATATTTTAAAATTATTCCCATGCCCTTAAGTAGGGGCAATGACAATCAGCGTTGGAAAGACATCCCCTATAGTGTATATTTAAAAATTCATAAAAAATCTTTGAGAAATTTTCACCTCCTGAATATGTTTCCCAATACATCTAAGAATATTTAAAAATAATTTTCAAGTTATAGGTGCCTTCATATGACAATCATCCTTGAAAAGACACCCCTATATACATGACTAATTTCATATTTAAATTTTTGAAATTTTGATATTAATCATAAGAACGTCAGTAATCATAAATGCTCACAAGCATAGTTGTAATTTTTTTTGTGAGTCGTTATGAGGTTTTTCGGATTCTCGGACGCCTTATGACTTTTGAACTACTCAGAAGGGCCTCAGTAGTAGTGATGTACTACGGAGCAGATCATAAGCAATAATAATTGACAAAAATCCCACAAATTACAAAAGAAATTTTTTAAACCAATAGAAAAATGAATTATGAAGATCGTTCGGTGTTCTTAAATCAAGATTTAGGTGTTTACTGAGGCATCGAGAACCTCACTATAGCCATAAAAAAGTAGGTGTCATAATATACGCTTGTGTTATTCTGTACAACATATTACAAAAAAAAAAAAAAGCAGGTGAGGAAGAGGTGTTAGATGATAAAATTGTCCCCAGCGATGTGATCATAGACAGCCTTGGCTGACTTTTACAGAGAAGGCAGGCGTATCCGGAAAAATTATACAAACTCATTGTAAATGTAAATTTTTTGAAACAATCAATGAATTGTTGTTTTTATTAATAATAATTAATAATAATGTACAAACAAAATTTAAAAAAAAACTCGGCTTGGCCAACAATTTAGCGCTTTTTTATTAATTTTATAATCGTTCTTGATCTTAATTGATGCTTCCAATGAGATAATGTCTGAAACGGGATAAAATTATTAACTTGCATTTTTATTATTTACGTTTTATTGTGAATCACTATTCCACTTAGTTGGACTCCTACATGGTCCACTTAAACTATTAAGCCCATTTGCCAATTCTTCCCACAATGAATTTATAAATGTGGGATCTCTTGGTGTATTTTTATTTTCTAACATCTCAGGATGTTCGGGATAAATTTGACATATTATTAATTAATTATACTAGTCAAGGAATTTATTCCACGTAATAAGTTTCGTCGTCCGATCAACCTTGAAATTCCGTCAAATTCAAAAAACTAAATAATGCTCTTACTCTATTATATCAAAACGTCCGTGGTCTTAATTCTAAATTACCCAACATTTTTTTGAAATCAATAAATTGCGATTACCATGTAGTAGTGTTCACCGAAACCTGGCTTAAGCCATGGGTCAATAATACCGAAATCTTCAGTTCTGATTTTCAAGTTTTCCGGTGTGATAGATTGCTTAGGATTGGTGGTGGTGTACTTATTGCTGTCAATAAAATGCTTACTACCATCTTAATTGATCCTATCGATTCTTCTAACATTGAATTCCTATGCGTTCAAATAAAAACCCGCATGTCCTCCCTGTTTATCACGTGCTCTTATATCCCACCTAACAGTGATATTTCAATCTACATGGAACACCTTATATGTATAAGAGATGTACTAAACCGATTAAAGCCGGCCGATAAGCTACTCGTACTTGGTGATTTTAATCTGGCTAGTGTCACATGGTCCCTCAATGCTGAAATTATTATCCATTATTCATCCCTCCAATATTTAATGATCTATTTGACTCCATATTTGATCTTGGTCTTCTTCAACTCAATCATATTCATAATTCGAATAATAGGCTCTTAGATTTGGTCTTTTATATGGATACTAATTTACGTATTATACGATCTCATCCGTTCTCTTTACCGGAGGACACTCACCATCCCTCATTATTGCTTTTTATTCAGGAATTTTTTCATTGTGATTTGCCCATACATAAGGATCTCCATTCGTTGCGTTTATTTAGTAAAACGGATTATGCTAAACTTAGAAGCTTCGTATCTCACAAAGACTGGAACCTCAACTATCATGATATTGATGGCTCCTTGCACACCATTTACAATTATCTGTATTCAGCCATATCGTTATCCGTTCCACTAAAGACTCCTACATCTAATACTATTTGTCCGATATGGTTCAACCGACATCTACGAAACCTAAGAAACAAAAAGAGTAGACTATACAAACGTTACAAACGAAGTGGTCTACTCAAGGACTATATTAGTTACTCAAACTGCAACCGAGAATTTAATGCTCTAAAAAATAATTGTTATGCTAATTATCTTCATAGCATGAGACGTAAGCTCCTTCTTGATCCCAAATCATTTTACAGTTTTGTTAACTCGAAACGTAAAGTTACGGGATTTCCCTCGATCATGTATTATGATGACTCGGAAACATCGGATATATTAGAGATATCTAACCTTTTCGCTGACCATTTTGCAAAATCATATTCTACATCTAATATTAGAAATATTGACTACCCTTTTCCAATTGGTTCGTTTGACATCTTTCCAGCGGTGTCCTTCTCAGAAAATGAAGTCTTTACAGCCCTGTCCAGTCTTAAATTATGTCATAGTCCAGGTCCTGATGGTGTCCCTCCAGCTATTCTCCGCTGCTGTGCGGATTTATTGTGTGGTCCAATAACCAAAATTTTCAACAGCTGTTTAAAAAGAGGTTACTTTCCTTCACTCTGGAAAAATAGCTTCATTATTCCTATCTATAAAAATGGTCCTAGAAACTCCATAGTGAACTACAGAGGTATCGCCAAACTAAGTGCGCTGCCTAAATTATTTGAATATCTGATTACTCAAAGACTAACGCCATCAATAAGGTCAGTTATCTCTCATTGTCAACACGGCTTTTGCCGTGGTAAGTCAACATCAACGAACTTATTAGAGTTTAGTAATTACATTTTCAATGCGTTTTCTCTTCATAAACAAACTGATGTCATCTATACAGACTTCTCTAAAGCATTTGATAGTGTTCACCATGATCTATTACTATTTAAACTGCAACGTATTGGTTTTCCGGAAAACTTAATCTCCCTAATTCGTGGCTACTTGTCCGGTCGTACTCAACAAGTGTTATTTAAATCCACTTATTCCCGCCTAATCTCCGTTCCATCTGGGGTTCCCCAAGGTAGCCACTTGGGGCCTTTACTTTTTATTATCTTCCTAAATGACCTTCCATCGTGTATCCAACATTCTCAAATCTTAATGTTTGCAGATGACGTTAAACTCTTCCTCTCGTTAAGCTCTTTGGACGATGCTAGTTTACTACAATCGGACCTTACAAACTTGGTATCATGGTGTGACTTAAATGGTATGCGTTTGAACTTTAATAAGTGCAAAAAGATGTCGTTTGGATGGATAAACTATCAATATTCATCCTATTCTGTTAATAATCATGTTCTTGAAAATGTGTCTTGTTATAATGACTTGGGTGTCGCTTTTGATCCTAAACTCAGGTTTAACGAACATATCATATCATCTGTCAATAAAGCTAGATCCTTGTTGGGATTCATTAAACGCTGGTCCAGAGACTTTAACGACCCCTAAGTTTCCAAACGTCTGTTTACGTCCCTGGTTAGGCCCACACTAGAATATGCAGTTGTGGTCTGGATATAGACTCTACGTTGACCTAATTGAATCGGTTCAACGTAATTTCTTATGCTTTGCATTACGCGGTCTAGGTTGGGATCCTTCGCTTCCCTTGCCCTCTTATGAAAATGGCCTCAATATAATTAGTCTTCCGACACTAGAGAGGAGAAGAGAAATGTTGGGGGTTTCCTTCATTGCGAGAATTCTGACAGGTGAAGTGTCCTCCCCTCCTCTTCTGAGCCTAGTCACTCTTAATATACCAATCAGGGTCTCTAGGCATTTTGAGCCATTAAGGCTACCTCAATGCCGCACCAACTACGAGCTGTTCAGTTCTTTTAGAGTCCTATGTCGATTGTTCAACGAATATTCTAATTCGTTTGATGTTGCGGTTGATACGATCTTTGCCATTAAAAGAATTATATTAAATCGTTAGTTGCCAAACTACTCTCCCTCCGCATTTATATACAACTTTTATACTTAACCCTGTTTATAAATTAATTATTTTGTTATAAATTTTACTATTAATTTGAAATATATTACTAAATATTAGATAATCTAAGAATATACTTCTAAATTAGACATAGGTCCCTGAGTTGCTGCGGATGTTGTTGTTGTTGTTGTGGTGCTCCTGCTTAGCTTTAAGATTTTAGCTTTAAGATTTTATTGTAAGTTTTTTATTTTTTTATTTTTACATATGTGAACCTCAATTAGCTGTTTATGTTAGCTATGTTCTAATTAAATGAAATAAATGAAATGAAATGAAATATTTCTCCGTAAGTTACAGGTATTAAAACACACTACTTATCATTTAAAAGTTTGAACCCTTCTTCATTAATATACAAGATGTCAGAAAGGATGGATAGCTGGAACCCACCTGAATCATGGAAGAGAATAACTCGCATCATGATGATTCGTGCCGGCCATCAAAATAAGGATATTATGACTGCTGCCCAATGCTTCCTGAATACAGTAAAAACAATCAGGCATGAACTAGAGACTTGCAATGGTGACCATGAGGATGTAGCAATAAGGAAGATGAGAGGAGACAATCTGATTGCGTTCGCACAGCAGAATTCCTTGCAAATCTGCAGGAACGGGCCTCAGGTTAGCTTCAGATGGCTAAGTGGAGTTGCTTAACTGCCCTGGTAGGCCGTATGTATGGCAGCAGGATTCGGTCCCTTGCCACACTTCTGGGAAAAGTCAAAAATGGTTGTCTGGAAATTTCTACGACTTCATCAGTCCAAATGTTTGGCCTCCAAGCTCCCCGGACCTTAACCCCATGGCTTATTTTGTATGGGGCGCAGTTGAAAAAGACACCAATCGCACTTCCAGTAATACAAAAGCCCAGTTAATGCATAAAATTAAAACAGTTTTTGCGGCTCTTCCTAGGGAGACTGTAGCAACAGCCTGTTTGAGGTTCCGAAGCAGGATTGAAGCTGTGATCGATGCTAATGGTGGTTATTTTGAGTGAATTTTGTTGATAGTATTGTAATTAACTCTGCCTGTAATGTTTTTAGTCAATTCATTAAATTTAATAGATACAAAGAAGATTTTCTTTTTCCTTACGAAACTGTCAAATTTATCCCGAACACCCTGTATAATGCTTTAACTGTTCTTGGGACATCCTTTGGTATTTTGCTTTTTGATCTAAAAAAATTTATGTTAATTAATGATTTTTTAAAATATTCATTATTACTTACCTTCCATTTTTAAATTTTTTGTTTTTAAATCATTTTAAAATTTTTTATATTTTATTTGTTTATATTTCATATTTTTACTAAATGTCAAAATAACATAAATATACTCACCATTCTGAGGTTTTGTGTGGTAAATTTTTTGTGATGTTTCTTGTTAAAGTTCAAATCAGAATACGAAAAAGAATTCTGACAAAAAACAAATTAATTTTAATTTATGATTACTGAGGCTCAGTAACCAGAATAAGGGTATAAGAGCATGTAATAAACAAGGAGGACGTATGGACACATACAAGTTCAATGTTTAATGGGTCGACAGGCTTGATTAAGATGGCGGAAAGCATTTTATTAACAGCAGTAAGCACGCCACCACCAATTCTAAGCAGTCCATCACAACTGAGAACTTGAAAGTTGGAACAGAAAATTGACTATTCGTACTGAATAGTCCCTAGCAAGTTGGAAAAAAACTGTTATAATTATAATTCCTTAATCAGAAGAAGATAACACCTTTACCTTATAAGGAAATATTTAGAATCAGCACAATTTATTGATGTAGCTCAAGAATTCCATAATGGCACAAAGGATTTTTACTATGCAATAATGCATTATTTAATATTAATCCTAACGGACATATTCCTTTGTAATATGCGTTACATCTACTAATAGAAAAAACGGAAAGTAACATTTTATTATTAAACTATAAAGTTGGAACTAGTCAACGTGATATGCATTGTCATATGACTTTTTTATATAGCGAGATTTTAAGATTTTGTTATGTGTTATGAATTCAAATATTAGAAAGATTCAATAAATTATTTTATAAGAATATTTCAAATAAATGTCCTTTGGTACGGAAGGGATCCTTATAAAGTGAATGCTTGCCAAATACAAAGAGAAAAATTAAAAAGTGAGTGGAACTACAACCAATTTATTAACGTGGGGCAAGTTTTTTTTATTTAAAAATAAACTAATTAAAACAAACAAATTAGACACTGAAAAAATTTGGAATTTCCTTTTGTAATTTGAACTCTGACTCTAATTGAAATTGGCAATTGACCTCTAGACACTTATTACGGTAACAATTGAATTGAACGCCGTACTTCTAACTCCGTTCAAATTATATTGTAAAGCAAAACTTTGGCAAAAAGCTGTTGTAATTTATGAGGAAATTGTGAAATCTTTCAAGCAAACACTAGAAAACAGAGATAGAGAAGTTCGGTTAAGACCGAAGCTTAAATACCCTCCACCTTTTATAATTCTCTAAAAAATAAGTTCCTATTGCCATATTCATGTATATGACTATTTCATGTACTCACGAAAAGAGTGTTTTTTTTTTAATTATAGGCCTTTGCGTAATTAAATCACGCCAATTTTTGGCACAGTGTTGGATAACGGTACCACTTATATATATACCAATTTTCAACTTGATAGGCTTAGTATTGTGCGATATATAATTTTTTAAAGATACAATTTTTTCGAGGTATGTTGAGATTTTCGTTTATTGTGGGCGTGTCTCTTAACCGATTTTGCCCAGTTTCAATACAGCGGAACAGCGAAATTAAACTAAGAATAAGTGTGCCAAGTTTCAATTTGATATTTCAAAAATTACGACCGTGAGAGTGCCAACAACAGACGGACACACGGACGGACATGTATCAAACGATTTTTCTTTTCATGCTGATTAAGAATATATATGGTTTGTGGGGTCTCCGAGGCTTCCTTCGATGTGTTGTAAACGGTCGATCAAAATGAATATACCCTCTTCCTTAAGGTGGAGGTGGAGGTCGGCAAAAGAGACACGCCCACAATAAACGAAAATCTCATCATACCTCGAAAAAATTGTATCTTAAAAAAATTATATATCGCACAATACTATGCCCATCAAGTTGAAATTTGGTATATATATAAAGGGTACCGTTATCCAACACTGTGCCAAAAATGGGCGTGATTGAATAACGCAAACAACTATAATTTAAAAAAAACACTATTTGCGTAAGTACATGAAATACATAAATATGGCAATAAGAGCTTATTTTTTAGAGAATTACAAAAGGTGGAGGGTATTTAAGCTTCGGTCTTAACCAAACTTTTCTATCTTGTTTTTCACTAAATTAACAATATATGTTAATTTTGGACGAAGCAATAAAAATACTCTTTTCTTAATTTAGGGAATTCTTTTTCAATAACTTTTATATGTGAAACTCTATATATACAAAAAAAAAATATGTGAAATTTACATATGTTAATGCAGGCTATATTTCGAGGATGGTATTTTATCTAAAAACATATCCATATCCACAGAAATATGAATAATATTATAAAAACGCACGCCTATTTTTACAAGTTTGTTCCAGACACAAGGAATAATTTTTACATCTATAAAGAACCATCTATGTGAAATATTTTAAACCTTTTGGTTTTTCTGTAATAAATGAAAACCTTAAAAACTATAATGTATGTTTATAAGTATAAAAAAGGCCAGCACCTGATTTTATAGTTCTTATAATTCAAAAGTATTACTCTTGAATTGAAATGAATATAAATTGCAAGCAGAATTTAAGTGCCTCGGAAGAGGCGTAGAAAATCCAAAACAATTTTTAATACGTAGAGGACTCATATGAATAATTCTACCATATTTTACAACATTTAACTTAGTAGTTAAGTAGTGTTATGAAATTTTTAAATAAATATTCTAATTTGTACAAAAGTAAACAAGCGCGTATACGTGTGCGTTGCTCCTATTATTTAAGAGTTGTAAAATTATTCTATTAAAATAAATGACAGAGCACGATCATTTAATACCCTACACCACTAACTTTAAAAAAAAAATTTGTACTATAATTTGTTTAGTTGTATCAGTAAACACCTACTGAAAAATCTTTATATTAAAGGAGGTTCTAAAAATTATTCAATCCGAACAACAATTAGAACATTTTTATACCCTTCACCAAAGGTTATATTAACCCCTTGCCTTACGATTAAATCTGGAAGAATAGTACGCGTGCAGACAATTAAATTTAGCGCAATTCTATGAGTTATGAATTATCACAAAACAAAACTTAAGTATTTTTGTTTTTATTTAATCTATTTATATAAAAGTAAAAACTATTTCATTTGTAATACAACAGGTTTATTAAGTAATGATAATATTAAATAAAAATTGAAAAATAAAGACTTTAAGTAATAATGAAATTAAGATGAAACAAAGAAAATTCTTGATATACACAGAAAAAATCTAACAAAATATTTAAATTCATTAATAAAATAATAAAATATTGCTTCTCTTTTATGGAAATTAACTGCAACTAATAATCCTGAACAATAATAATATTTTTATTTTTACAAGTTTAAAGAAATTCATATGATTTTAAACATTAAAATATACTGCGGGCGACGCCCGTCAAATTCGAATTAAGTACAGAAAATCTTGACGGGCGAGGCCCGTCATTTCCACTCAAGGGGTTAAGTTTGTGCGGATATTCCTAACTCCTAAATGGCAAATGCAAAACCCACCTTCAGTTATACCGATTGATTCGATATAACCATTTCCGTCTATCGACCTGTCTGTCCACGTAATTTTGTGCGCAACCTACAGCCCAAAGAAGAACCCTACTAAAAATGAACCGGTTTGACCAATTTTAAAAGCCCTCTCCAGACACAGACATGCCCACAATCAACAAAAATATATATTCCTGCCACATCATGACGCATGATCTTGATATTCGGTATGCATATTTATATTTATCCCTACCATCGATGTGCCAAAAATGGGCATGGTCGGATAACAAAAACGCTCACAATTTACAAAAAACCATATTCACCATAAAAATAGACTTTTAAACTGATATGTAATGCATATCATATACCTGCCATATAGGCGCAATCATATAACTGCCGCGCCCACCGTTTAGAATATGAAAGGCATTTGGCTTAAGGCACATTTAAAATATCATAAAACCTCGACTATCAATCATCCTTTGAATGCACTTTGAATTATGAGCCTGAGCAACTCACTTTTATAAAATAAAGCTTTTCAAGCAGATGTTGTCAATAAAGTGGCAGAGTATCTGAATATAAATTTCCTCAATAATATATGTGTTTATTGTACGACATTAGATTAATGATAATGAAAAAAGAATTTAAAGTGTTGCAGAATATTAAAATATCAGGCTTAAGCAACTATAGCATCTTATTTTAATAAAATGGGTGACATAAGAAATAATAAAAGCAAAGTGATACCTTCTCGGTATAACACTAAGTAAAAACTTACCCGTCTTCCTAAAATTTGATTTATGGCCGCTGATTCTTTTAACGTACACTCAGCTACTACTTTTGCACGCATTTCCTTCATGTATAACATAAAAGCATTTAGTGGCTTTTTAATATGTGGCTTCTTTTTTTCAGAAGAACTATCTTTACAATTATCATTTCCATTAATGTTAGCTGAATTTTTACTTTCCAAGTTCCTTGAAAAAATGAATAAATATTACAATTTATTAAAATTTTTATTTGTGTAAAAATTCAAAATGACAAACTTTGCCAAAATTAAACAAGTGAATATGTTAGATTCAAGATTCAATATGTTAGGTCAAGCCCGATTTTAATACTCGATACCACTTAGTTCCACAAATTACGTTATAATTAGTTTATTTGTGTCAATAAGGGCAAGGCATTTTTATATAAACCATTTCGTAAAATATCGTTAAATCAAAATAGTTTTTAAAAATATTTGCACGCTGGGTGCCACGAGGAAAAGCTTCAAGAGAATGTTAATTACTCAGATAGTACAAAGCGTAATTACAACACATATCAACTTAAAAATGCCAATGCCCTAGTTTTTATAACAAAATATTCCACCTATGTAGAAAACCTAAAAAAACTCTAAAGCAGAGTTTTTATAATTACTGCTGCCATGGTCTTTAATACCTAAGGGTCTAAACATGAATTGATGTTGTGGAATAATGTGAAATAATTATTAAGAAGAAGAATTCTTTCAAGCTACTTAGGCAATACTGGCAATAGGTTTATAGATCTATACGCGTCCAACATTTTTTCGTTTAGGATCATTACAATAACAATTTTTTTCCAGTTTATGGGGTAGTTTCTAGTAACGATTCGAGCCACTTTTTGATACCTTGAACTGAAGTAAGGCGTGTTCCGGAATGTGCATTCTGTATCAGAAAGTGCCAAGTCGGAACTATATGGCGGATGTGGTGGAACTTCCCATCCGCTTTTTTTTTAAATAGATTTTAACAGGTTGTGCAATGTGTGCAACTTTTAAAATGTTAAAACCATTCAAAACATTGTGTTTTTTCGAAAGAGGATGTTCGACATACAATTTTACGAGAAAATGATGACTTTCGGCTGCAGTTTTATCTGCAGGGATTCCGTTAATGGCATCCAATAGATTACAACGTATTGCTCTCACAGAGTTTTCGCAAAAAGGGTTGCTAAATTTTGATACTATTAAAGCTTATACAGCAAATAACGAATTGTTAAAACGATTTTTATATTATGTTAGGAATGAGTGGCCTAGTAAATGTACTGATGAAGAATTTGAGCCATATTTCCTTAAAATCAGAAATTATCCGAAGAATTAGGTTGTCGCTATCGCGTAGTGATTTTAAAACAGTTACAAGCGGATGTCATAGCTTTTTTGCTTTGAATTTGTTGGTAGCCTACTCAAGGTGAAGATCTTGAAGCGGTCACAAATCACTGTGAACCTTGTCTAATGACACGCGCTAGTCCACCGAAACAACAACTAATAACATACCCAAGATCCGATGAAGTTTGGTCACGTGTACATATAGATTTTTTTGGTCCTATGTTTATTCGTTGGTTCTTTAATAGATAGTACAAGTAAACAGATAGAGTGTTTGGATATGGGATTTAACACAACCTGTCAAGCAACTCTAGCTCATCTACGAGAAACCTTTGCGCGATTTGGACTTCCAAAATATTTAGTGTCCTATAATGTTACAGTTTTCACTTCCAAAGATTTTAAAATAATGGCATTATTCATGTTACCACCCCTGTTGGTAATCCGCCTAAGGCTGAAAATGCAGTCAAAATAGTTAAAAATGCACTTAAGCGAAATTTATATAGAGTTTTAAAACAAGATTTCAATAATGTTTTATGTCGGTTTTTATTAGACCATCAAAGGTCTTCTCATGTTAGTACTGGTGTTTCGCCAGCCTATATTATGTTTAATAAAAGACATTTGCGAAATAGATAAAATATAATTAATCCATATAAACATGTTCAAATAAAAATAACACAAGCAATTAAAAGATATGTAAGCAAACAACAACATAAACAAAGAAAGAAAGATTAAGCGTTGTTAACGATCAAGTAGATGCACAAAGTAATGTAAAAATTAATGAAAATCAATTAATTTACGAGAGGGCATTTTAGCATTCAAATTAGCTGTTTCTGTCTTATGATCCTTAGGAGTAATGTATTCAGAATGCAGCGTATAGTAAATCAATGTAATACTCTTCAAGATTCACCCGATAATAGTCATTTAAAGGAGTTCGATAAATGTAAAATGCATTACATGAAAATTCATTCATGGGATTGTTTAGTTCATGATTTGTCAGCCTCATAAGGGAGGTTGCACCGCTGTCAATGCAATAAGTGTACTAATTTAATACATTACATACGACGAAAAGTTATAATTAGGTTTATATTATGTATTTAATTTACACTTTGCAGCATAATGATCTTGATGGCCACATTTAAAACATTTGCCTTTGTTATTTTGCTTTTGTTGTTTATTCCGACCTCCATAAGAGCATCGTCTTCAGTTTATTGATTTACCATGTCTTGAAAGGAGAAGATTAGTACTGGGTGTCTGCTTTCTGCACAAACTTATTAATGGTTATATTGCATCGCCATTTTTATTGAATCAAATTAATTTCTATGTCCCTTCTAGGATGTCCAGATACTTTGTTCCGTTGCACCTAACCCAATGCAGGAACAACTATGAACTTTTTTTCCCACTTAGAGTTTTATGTAATAATTATAATGATCATTATCATTTATTTTCCCTATCGGATTCACCTGAGTATGTTAAACGTCAGTTGTTTCAACAACGTTAGACTTTGCTAATTGTATCAGATTGCCAAACTATGCTACATCAAAAATTTTTTTCTTTTTTTGTTTTTCCTCTCGCTGTTGTTGTTGTTGTTTTTTTTCTCTTTTATTTTAAGTAATACAAATAATTATAACAATGTAATCATTACAATTTTATTTTATTTACATTTCTATTTGTATCCTCTTTAAGTTTTCCTTTTTTCTTGTACCATACTTTAAGTTTTTGTGTAATTTCAGTACATATTAATTTTAGATTTATTTAATACTTTTCATTTGTGCTCAAAGTTTTTGCGCAATTGTCAATACATTTTAAATTTAAGTATTTACTTATTTGTATACACGTTCGGCTTAAATTAGCTGTAAATAAATATGAAATAAATATGAAATATTCATAGATGATAAGTTATTTTGCGTTTCCATACCCACCACAGAATTTTCGTAGCGCCTTGGTAAACTTGATAGGAGTATAATTACTAAAAGTTCCTCATTGATAAGTACATTGATTTCTACTCATTTTTCTATAGAATTAAAAAATACATCATCGGACATCTTTATTTGCAACGATTGTTTGAATAGCGAAACTTTCCCGATGGAAAAAAATTTTTTCTTTTCTTATTCCAAGCTTCTAACGAAGTTTGACAATTTTTTATAATATTGATCCTCGATGATTTCGGACATAAAATTATTGAGGCTAAGGCCTTTTCATCCTTAATTGCCCACATTGAGCACCATTTGTATTTTCTGCAACGTTGGGTTTTAGTAAAGCTCCAGAAACCACTGGCCACAGTTGAGAATAAACCAAAACATTCCGTATCTGGAAGTTTCAAGAGTCATAATTATTCATGGTAAATTTTTCAATTTGAAACTTTGATCCCATATATTTTATATTTTAAATTGGTTAAACTAATTTATAAGATACCATTGCGATAGTTATTGCCAAATCATGGGGCATTAGTTATGGGCCTTCCCGTTGGGAATGTAAGGTTTTATATCACACTAGCTGTTGTTCGCGGCTTCACCTGCGTGGAATTCGGTTATCTCGCGAGATAAAACGTTGCCTATGCCCAAAATCCTCTCCAGAATCTAGTGATGCATCTGGAGTGGTATCCACACATGCCGTTGTCAGATTTCAGATTTCCCTACTATTTAAATATTGTGCAATACTTATTGTGAATACTTAATTTCTTAATTGGCAATATTACTATCAATGGTGGGTATAAAAAGGGGTTATAGTAACATAAGTACAATAGTTGGACATATGGTCTCGCGCAGTTTTTTGTAGATATTGATATGTTCTATAATATTGTAGAACATTTTTTTGTTTTAACATCAATACTTTCCGCAGCGTATTCGATGAAAGATATTTTATAACTAATTTTTTTACACCTTGGGTTAGTAATAGTAGGAATGTCCAGGGATCCCCAACATTTTTTAACAATAAATATAGCCTATGTTACTCAGTGATAATGTAGCTTTTTAATAGCGAAAATATTTTTAAAATCGGTCCAGTAGTTTTTGAGTTTACTCGTTACATACAAAAATACAAAAATATAAAAATACAAAAATACAAAAATACAAATCTTTCCTCTTTATAATATTAGTATAGATATAGATATAACCCAGATAACATTTTTACAATAAACTAAAATAAGCTACAAAGTCCTTTCGCAAATCAACCTGCACTAAAAATAAATTATAATTTAGTTTTCAACCGTTAAGGACATAACACTTGCCGTTCGCGCTTTTCACTACCCATTCAGGTTGCATCGAGTTAGATTTTTTGGCGCAAATCGTTCAGTTATGATCTGACTTGCCATTCACTTCTTTAAAATATGCTTTAGCAACATTTGAAGGTTAAAATCAAGTTCTCGCACGTCAGCTTCAGTTTATATATTAGCTTCCTATTAGGCTCAGGTGCGGGAGGGCTGTGAGGGCCTTCACTGGATACATTCTTCATACATCTTTCCCAGAGGGCTTATGATATTTATACACGCGTTCGGGTGTCAGCAATAGTATAGCAAGCAGGGTCCCAAATTCATACCCTTATGAGTTCAATTCACCTCCACAGCCTCCACATTTGGTTCGCCTGCAGTAGCCCAAACGCAGAAAGGGTTGTTACCTTTAACGGTTTTGACACTTTTACAACTCCATTTTTTCTAACAGTGAAATTGTACGTATTTATTGCGAGTGAAAGAATAATAGTATATATAAAGAACAAAACGGAATGATAGCAAAGTAAAATACACTTCATGATGTTGTCATATGGCGCTACTTATTATAAACTTCATATAATTCATAATTTCAAGTAATACATAAGCTTTATAATAAATAAATTAAATATCCGTTACATTTTCTCTTAATTTATATTTCTATAAAACAAAGTCCATGACTTTTCACGCAGTTGATATGTTTTGGCTTGGATAATCCTTTAGTTTAGTTAGTACATCAGCCAGCATGTCTTGCGATTTCATATATATATATGAATATCTTACCTTTCAACGGCTTCGCGAACAAAATGGTGGCGAATATCGATATGTTTAGTTCTATTGTGAAGTATAGGATTTCTGCACAGTTTGTCAGCTCTTTGGTTATCGTAATAGATTTTTATGGTAATACTCTCGTTAAGTATTTCCTCCATAAAGCGTTTTGAAAATTTTTTAGTTGCGTCCGACAAACTCAATTATTCGGCTTCGATGCTGGAAACGACTACCGTTTCTTGCTTGAGATTCTTGAGATTCCCAACTTACGATACCGTTCGCGTATGTAAAAGCAAAACCTGTGTAGGTTTTTCTTTCGTCGACATTACTTCCCCAATCGGCATCGGCAAAACCTTCTATGGGTTTGTTGCTTGCCGTGTACTTTATACCTAAATTTTGGGTTCCTTTGAGGTAACGGAGGACATATATAGCCGCCATCCAATGTTCCTTTCTGTAGCATGAATTATTAAAATACCAACTGCATAAGCTATGTCCGGTCTAGTTGACACGGCTAAATACATCAAAAGACCTACAAAACTTTGATTTGGCAACTTTGTAGCTTCCTACTTTTTTTGCTTCCTACTTTCCTTAGTGCCAGTATTAAATGGAGTACTTGCCGGCTTACAATTCGTCATGTTAAACTTTTCTAATAACTGTTGAACGTATTGTTGTTGAGGCAACTTTATAGTACTTGTTTTCATGTTATGAGAAAACTCGATACCTAAACAATATTTTATGCAGCCAAGATCCTTCATTTCGAACGTTTTGGAAAGATCATTTTTAATTTAATTCAACGTGAATTCGTATGCATATTTCCCATGATGATAATTTTGTTTTTGTATCTGTAGTTATACCTCGTACTTTATTAGTTAGTATAATATCTTTTAAATCCCTTTCATTTATATGGCCAAGCATTCCGTGCCAATCATTTAATGATTTTTCTTTCGAACCGAGTATATTTACTTCTTCTTCTTTTTCACTTACATAGTATAAATCACCTTTACGTTCTTTTACCACTGCTTCGTTCTTTTTAAATAGTACTTCTACTCCGTTCTTAGAATTTCGATACTGAAATAAGGTTCGTTCTTAGGTCAGAAACTAATAAAGTTTCTTTTAAATTTACGTTACAGCCATTATTTGTGGTTAGTCTAACTAAGCCACTACCGCTTATACTAATAGAATTCTCATTTGCTAATATTAATGAGTTAGATTTGGCATCGTGTACGTTAACGAATTTATTTTCCTTACCGCACATATGCGACGACGCACCTGAGTCCAAACAAATCTTCTTTAACATTGCATGACACCTCTGCAAATTTAAACCTTGATTTTTCGGTATGGCTTTGATACTGATACTTTAATTTTTCGGTATGGCTATTGTTGGTGTAATTTTCTCTATTCTTGTTGTTGTTGTAGCATTTTCGTGTGTACAATGCGCCTTCACAATAGTCTTTAAAATTTCTGAGAATTTTTGTACGTCGCCATTTTTTATTTTCATTAATTTGAGTGACTTAAGCCATGCTGGCTTACCTAGCAGGGCCTTTCGACTGGTATACTTCGTGCAGTTTTTTTTCACACATCGCTAGAGGTTTTACAATTTTTTACGAGTTATAAATCTGATGGGCACATGGCCAGAATTATATCTGATTTTGCCTTTGCATCGCCAACTTCCCATTTATCTGCGTCTGTTTCAGGTTTAACACATTTGCCCGACACGTACTTCCACGAATCATTTTTATTAAGCAGGGCTTTTACTTGAATTTTCCAAATATCAAAATTATTTTTGTAAAGTGGTTCAATTTTTAACACAGCTAAACTAATTTTTCTAGCAAACTTTTATTTAGTTAATTTTGTAAATTCTTACTTTTATGGCGCATTGGAAGCGTGGTGCGACTCATAACCTGTACGTGTTTATTGCGAGTGAAGTAATAGTATATATAAAGAACAAAAAGTAATGATAGCAAAGTAAAATAAAGTTCATGGTGTTGCCATATTTGTACAGAAGTATGTGAAATACTTAACAGAAATTTTGGTTGCTGCTGACGTCAATGAATGAATATATGAAGGTCAATCGACACAAACAATTCCTGAGAGACGCGATTATTGTTATTATTTCGATTAAATCCAACAAATGTTAGTTTAATCAGACATGTCGTAAAGATGAAGCATTTAAAATTTCGCGTTTAAGTCCAAACGATTCTCAGTAGAAACATATGAAACCACATACTCCTTTGCGAAAAAACTCTGCACGAGCAATACTTACGTACTAAAATTCTTGCAACGCTCAAAGGCAGAAAGAATTTTTGGTCGTTTGTAAGGGAGTTAGAAACCAATATATTGAATCGATTCTAAATTTATTATTCACTAGCTGTTGCCCGCGGTTTCACCCGCGTGGAATTCGGTTATCTCACGGGATGAAACGTTGCCTATGCTCTTCCCTAGGTTCTGAAATTTTTTAAACCGATATTGCCCGATTTTACTTACAACCTGCCTGCAGACACCTAACACATGTGTATCAAATTTCAGCTCGATATCTCAAAAATTACGGCCGTGAGAGTGTCAGGAACAGTCAAACACATGGACACGCGGACGGACTGATTCAGTTTTTGATCTTGAGCAAGAATATATAAAGTTTGTGTTGTCTTCGACGCTTCCTTCCGAATGTTGCAAGCGGGAATTCCATATAAATGTTGCTCCTCTCCAGAACCTGGTGGTGCATATGTTCTTCGAATTCCATATAAATGTTGCTTCTATTCCAAATTCATTAAAAAATGGTCCGCAAATCCAGTATTGGCCAAAAATCCTCTCCAGAACCTGGTGGTGCATATGTTCTTCGAATTCCATATAAATGATGCTTCTATTCCAAATTCATTAAAAAATGGTCCGCAAATCTAGTATTGGCCAAAAATCCTCTCCAGAACCTGGTGGTGCGCATGGAATGGGAATCGTAACATATGCTCTTAGAATTCCATATAAATGTTTCTTTTATTCCAAATTCATTAAAAAAATGGTCCGAAAATCCAGTATTGGCCAAAAATCCTCTCCAGAACCTGGTGGTGCATATGTTCTTCGAATTCCATATAAACGTTGCTTCTATTCCAAATTTATTAAAAAATGGTCCGCAAATCTAGTATTGGCCAAAAATCCTCTCCAGAACCTGGTGGTGCATCTGGAATGGGAATCGTAACATATGCTCTTAGAATTCTATATAAATGCTTCTTTTATTCGAAATTCATTAAAAAAATGGTCCGAAAATCCAGTATTGGCCAAAAATCCTCTCCAGAATGTGGTGGTGCATATGCTCTTAGAATTCCATATAAATGTTGCTTCTATTCCAAATTCATTAAAAAATGGTCCGAAAATCCAGTATTGGCCAAAAATCCTCTTCAGAACCTGGTGGTGCATATGTTCTTCGAATTCCATATAAATGTTGCTTCTATTCTAAATTCATTAAAAAATGGTCCGCAAATCCAGTATTGACCAAAAATCCTCTCCAGAACGTGGTGGTGCGTCTGGAATGGGAATCGTAACATATGCTCTTAGAATTCCATATAAATGCTTCTTTTATTCGAAATTCATTAAAAAAATGGTCCGAAAATCCAGTATTGGCCAAAAATCCTCTCCAGAATGTGGTGGTGCATTTGGAGTGGGACCCATAATATATGTTTTCAGAGTTCCATATAAATGTTTCTTTTATTCCAAATTCATTAAAAAAATGATCCAAAAATCCATTATTGGCCAAAAATCCTCTCCAAAACCTAGTGATGCATCAGGAGTGGTATTCACACATGCCGTTGTCAGATTTCCCTACTATTTAAATATTGTGAAATACTTATTGTGAATACTTAATTTCTTAATTGTCTGGGTACATGTGAATGCAATGTTTGTATGGCAATATTACTATCAATGGTGGGTACAAAAAGGGGTTATAGTGACATAACTACAATAGTTGGACATATGGTCTCGGAAAGTTTTTTGTAGATATTGATATGTTCTATAATATTGTAGAACATTTTTTTGTTTTAACATCAATACTTTCCGCAGCGTATTCGATGAAAGATATTTTATGACTAATTTTTTTACACCTTGGGTTAGTAATAGTAGGAATGTCCAGGGATCCCCAAAATTTTTTGGCAATAAATATAGCCTATGTTACTCAGTGATAATGTAGCTTTCTAATAGCGAAAATATTTTTGAAATCGGTTCAGTAGTTTTTGAGTTTACTCGTTACATACAAAAATACAAAAATACAAAAATATAAAAATACAAAAATACAAATCTTTCCTCTTTATAATATTAGTATAGATAAAACAAATGTGTTGTCTGTAGTTTATAAAACAAATGTGTTGTCTGAAAATTCTTCTTTACCACATAGCGATCAACCAATATCAGCGATCGAAAAAGTACCTTACACGATTCTTTCTCTATTCTTCCATACGATTCTGTAAGTGAAATGTAGTTTCATCTCATAGGGGTAGTGATGGGAGCCTTATTTCCTTTGGTGGAGCTGGTGTAACGGAATCAGCTGCTCTTAATGTTCTTCAATGAAAATAAAAAATGACGTCTGTAGAACTTAATATGTATTTGAAGTATCAAAAGAAGTAGTCAAAAGCTTTGGATTTTTCAAGCTGTGTAAGAAATACTTCACTCCAGTTTCCACATCTTCTCTTAAGGTTTTTGATCGCTTACAGCGAAAAGCTCATTTGCTAATGGGTGAGGAAAGAGTGTCTAAATCTACCGATATTCTTGAGGATCGACATAATGGGGGCTGGGTTGTACTTATGTATAGGTATTTTCATGGTAAACAGATGCCTCCGCTCAAATGTTTTAGCAGTACTGCTCGGCATTCTCCACGATCTAAAATTGCTTGTTTACCGCATCTCACATTAAAAATAGGCAAATCGGTCAAGTGTCATGCCCACATTCGACAAAAATCTATTTTTTTGCCACAAAAATTAATCTATAAAGTTGAAATTTTAAATTTGGTATGTATATCTACGAAATGCTGATCTGTGTATGCATTTTCTACGTATGTGATGTACTTGTTACAGTCATATGCGTGCGGAATGTATACTCACTTCTATAGCAGTCACATATATACTTTATCTTATAAATGTATGTGACTGTAATATTTTAGGCTTATATTGTACTGTAATATATATATTTTTTTCTTTTTTGGTATTTTACTTATTTTTTTTGTAACATCTAATTATTGTAATTTCCTTTTTACTTCTAATTAATAATTAATATTAATTTTTATTAAATTGTAATTTTTATTTAAGTTAACTTACAATATTATTAATTATTTTTGGTTTAAGTTCCATTAGTTATTCCAGTAAATTTCAGTGGCTGTTGTTGCAGTGGGTGTTGTTGTTGTTGTGGAAGCTGGTTCCGGTTATTTTAAGTTTACTTTACTGATTATTATATAGTTTTAAGCATTATATTTTTTTATTGTTATTACTTGATCTTCTTTACTTTGGCTGATTTTCAATGTAGCCAACTACTTTAATAATACAAATACAAAAATACAAATATTTTCTTTATGGAAACGCCAAAAATGGGCGTGGTTGAATAACAGACACGCCCATAATTGACAAAAGAATAATTATTTTACACAAAAATGGGACATGAACTTAAAAATTTGGATTTTATATCTATATATGTTCCGTCCACCAATAATCGGATAGCAGACACGCCCATCATTTACAATAATATATTTATCTACCACATAAATTAAATTTGAAATTTGGTATTCATTGTTATCCCCATCTACTGATGTGCTAAAAATGGGCTTGGTCGAATAAAGGACAATTTACAAAAAACCATACTCAGCGTATAACTTCACCTTAAGCCGATACGTAATGCATACAATATTGGAAGGCGCAATAAATATATATATATATATTTGCCCCGCCCACCATTGTGAATGTAAAGGGTATTTAAAAATTTGGCCTAAGCCAAATTTAGTTTTCCTTCTCGTTTTTATATAATAATATGGTGTTCTTATTTTATTTATTTAAATGAGTACTTCATGGCGTCGTCTTCTTTTCTCTCTAGAGCAGATAGTTTTTTTTTTAGCGATGACAGCCATGTCAGGGTTTCCCCTGGAAGCAAAAATATTTATTCCCACATCTCGGCCATTCTGCGATTAATCATTATCGGATTCGACATCAATACCATCTGGCCATGGTTTCATATATTCTGCACAAGTACTAGTATGTTTTGGACCATCGCATTCTCCGCATTTGACAACATCAAATGTGTTGTTTAGTTTTGTCTTAATTACCTGATATGGACCTAGATATTTTGGTGTGAGTTTCAGGCCTGCTTCTAGCTGGGTTCTTTTAATAGCGACAAGGTCGTAAACTTTATAGTTTCTAGATGGCTTACGCCGTAAGTCGTATCTTTTCTTATTTTTAGCTTGACTTTTAAGTATTTGTTGTTTGGCTGCTTTTCTTATATCGCTTTTTTGTTCGTTAAAAGTAGCTAATAATTCTCGTTCTACCAGATGCTTAAGGTGAATATTATCTTTTGTTCTCATTTTAGCACCAACAAGCATTTTAAACGGAGTTGCTTCCATGGTATGTTTAGTTAATTACCTGTTGTACTATTCCGACAAATTTGTACCATTTAGAGGAATCATCTCTGCTTAACTTGGATAAAACTGCGATAATTACACTGTTAAGTCTTTCAATTTGCCCGTTTGCGCGAGGTAGACCCGTTGTAATAAAGATATGGTCTCTCTTCGTCGCAATAAGTTTTAAATTCTTCACTTGTAAAAGCAGAACCTCGATCTGAAATGATTTGTACCGGATTACCAAAATTGATGTTTTGCGATTGCAATCGAGATATGGCATCTTTAGCTGAAGTTGTTTTGGTTGGGTACAGCCAGCAAAATTTTGTAAAAGAGTCAATTACTGCGAAAATATGATTGTACATCTTGCTTGTAGTTTTAAGAGGACCAAGGTAGTCAATGTGATATGTGTGCAACGGCATAGAATCTTTGTATAGTGGATGTAATTCTCCTTCTTGCTTACCTCGTTTTGTATTTGAGATAATGCATGGAATGCAATTAAAAATTAGCTTTTGTGTCTTGTCTTCTAGTTTTGGAATGATATATTCCTTATCAATTAATTCTTTCGTTTTTTTAACTGAGAATGTGCCTTCATTATAATAACATTATGCATACCTTTCGGAATTACCAATAATTCATAATCGTTTGAGCTTATACAAAATATCTCCTTTCAAGAAATAATCATTATACGTAGGTTTGTCTTTTAAAATTTCTTTAATATTAACAAAATCTTCATCTTGGTTTTGCAAATGTTTAATATTTAAAATAATGGTGCATAATCATAATAGGATGTAGACTTAAAGCATGACGCATTTGAGCTGCAGGACGATGCTCAACAGTATACTCGTACTCTTGCAAAAACAATATCCATCGGGCGACTCTCGTACACAAATCTTTTTCTCAAGTGTTTTCGTGAAAGCATTACACTCAGTTATCAGTTTAAATCGCAAACCGATCAAATATACTTTAAACTTCTTTAAAGCTTCAATGACTGCTAACACCTCTAGCTCATAACTTGAATAACTTGCGTTCTTGTTCAGTAGTTTTTTGCCCAAATAGTACACCTGATGTAACATGTTATCACTTGGAAGTTTCTGCAACAGTACTGCGCCATAGCCATCAATGGAAGCATCAGTATGTACTTCTATTTCATAGTTCTAATTGAATATACTTAACACTGGACCTTTGCATAGAGCATTTTTTAAAGTATTAAATTGTTCATATCCAAAGGTAAATAAAGCATTTTGTTTTTTGAGATCAGTAAGGGGTTTAGCAATAATTGAGAAATTCGGAATGAACTTCCTGAAGTAACCCACAAGGCCAAGGAATCTCTCCAATTGCTTAACATTTTGCGGTAATGGATAATTAATCAAAGCAGCTACCTTTTCACTTGACGGTGATACGCACCCATTCTCAATAATGCGAAATACCATCATTCTATTTTTAACCGTCAGATGTCTTACGTTTGCTTTTTTGAATTTAATTGGGCACTTCTTAGAAATATGGCCAAAATTGTTGCAGCTGAAGCATTTAATTCCTTTTTGTTTATTTTTACAATTTCTGGATGTGTGTCCTTTATCCCCACAATTATAGCATAGGATAGTTTTTTCATTTCTACTTGTTTTATTATTGTTATATATTGTTTTTGTATCGACTTTGTGTCTAGAAGATTTTTCTTGCATTGTTTTATAATACTTTAGTTTTTCTTTAAAATCTTTTAAATTAGCAGCACCATATAGTATGGTTTTATTTATTATAACATCCCTTATTCCGTCAATAACATATTGTATTAAGGCGCTACTTTCAATATTTCCACGGGATGCCATTTCTTTTATTTTAAAATAATATTCATGAACACTTTCATCATTGTTTATTTTTCGTTCAGCTAACATTTAATGTAATTGGGCACTGTTGGCCGTATTTCTGTATTCATTTACCAACGTCTGCTTCAATTTAATCCATGTTTTAATACCTCTTTCACTTGCTATAATTCAGCTAAGCCTTTAAGAGATTTTTTTGCAAAAATAAACTTTTGAAATTCATCCCAATACATTATAGCCGCAGTTTCTTCAAATTCTTGAACCCAAACATATGTTGGTAAAGTACCTTTTCCATCAAAAGGTTTAATTGAATTTTCAATATCTCGAAAATTAATTGCAAAATTTTGGTACATATAATTGTAACATATTTCGTTGTTCTAGCGCAAGTTCTTTGTTGTGATGATTTTCCTTACTACGACTTTCCTTAATGCCTTCACATTTGCGGTTTTTTGTTACATCGCTTTTGGTTCCTATAAAATGACCTCCGTCGTTAGCACCTTTCAGTTGATATTGCTGTTTTCACGTCTCATTGTTAATGTCAATATCATCGTTTACGTCTAAATCATCACCAGCTAGGCTACGCATGCTTATTACTGTATGATCATCGTCTTCATCGTCTTTTTCTTCGTCGCTTTCATTATCATCGTCTTCGTTATTTACCTCGTTTGAACATAGTAACCTTCCTTTGCACGTTTCTGAATACATGCAAGAACAAATTATCTGCGTCGTAGTTCAAATTTAACACGTTGCATATTGACACTAAATGACCAGTACTCAAATTTTCTTTGACATATTCAACTTTCATCATAAACTTTTCGTCATTTTCATCAAAGTCAAAGCCAGCAAATTCTCTCAACCGTTTTCTATTCTGCCGGTCACCTTCATTTTCAAACACCAATTTGTGTAATGCTACAATTATAGCACGTTTAGCTGTTACGTATAGGAACAATATTACCCAGAACATTTTCCTTTCTATTTATCTTTTAATACTCTTTATTCTGGTTGAGCCCCCCTAATTTATGGTGTTTTTATTTTATTTATTAAATAAAAACAATTAAATATAATTTAAAGAAAATTTAGAAAATGAAAAATGAGTACTTAATGGCGTCGTCTTCTTTTCTCTCTAGAGCAGATAGTTTTTTTTTAGCGATGACAGCCATGTCAGGGTTTCCCCTGGAAGCAAAAATATTTATTCCCACAATAATGCGAAAAACTTTTATTATGGAGTATATGATACATACAATTAATGCACTAATACTTTTGAAACACGTAACATAAAAATATATTTATGCACCACCCTGTGGTAAAGGGTAGGTTAATATTTGTGCGGATATTTGTGCGGATATTTGTAACCCTTAAACCGCAAATACCACACCGACCTTAAATTACACCGATCGATGCAGAATCAATATCTGAATCGATATAACCATGCCCTTCTGTCTGTCTGTCCATGCACATATGTGCGCAAGCTATAAAAATAAAATAAAAAAATTCTGACATATGTGTCATTTGAAAATTTTTGAAAATACGAGTAGGTATAGACAAATTAAATTTTTCCTTTTTCAAAGAAAAAAATTAAAAGTAGTACAAAAAACAAATAAAACTTTTTATTTATCAAAAAAAAAAAATGAAATTGAACATATCAAGTGATGTAGGGTATTTGATGGTCGGGATTGACCTACTACTTATTAGTTTCCTTTCTTGTTTTTGGCTTAAATAAAAAATTATTGCTAATATAAGATTTTAAAGAAACTTATTTTACAATTAGTGACTCTTAATTGAAACATAAATAAAAAAATTTTAACCGCCCGGTTTTCGTTACTTCAGGAGAGGATAAAAAGAAAAAAGTAGGAATTTTTACAAAAAATAACTATTATTATTATTATTATTATTATTATTATTATTATTATTATTATTATTATTATTACAATTCAGATATGGCTCATGAGCAGCCAATAATATAATTACAAATTCATTTATAAAATCGTAAACTTAAATTTAAGAATGTACAATAACGTGCAAGATACAATTCAAAATATAAAAAAGTTAATTAATGCAACTAAACTTATACATATGTACAAAAGTAAAGCTTAGAAATGCGAATGCTTTAAAATAAATATACTAAAAAATAAATAATAAATCAATAAAATCAATATTTATTATATTGAGCAAGTAATAAAGATAGAACTAAAATTAAGTAAAAAATTTAAAGCTGCAAGCATCAGCATCAGCAACAACAACAACAACAACCGCAACAGCAAACCGCCACAACAGCTTAAGAGAATATATACATAAAAAACAAATACAAACAATATATATGTAAATATTATATTATAATATAATAATAAAAAAAAAAAAAATTTTATATATATATATATATACATATATATATATGCTTTAACATAAAAACATAATGCATACATATATAGTTACAGCCTGGCAACCATTAAATCATGTTAAAAAATTTTTTCTTGAACGAATTTACAGAATCCGAAAAACAAATATTAGGATAAAATTCACATAGGCATCTGCAGGCTACAAGGAATGGACTAAACTGTTCATAGTTTGACCGACATAGAGGAAGATGTATTGGAATGTAATGTCTAGTAAAACGTGCAGGTACATTGAATTGTACTCTATTTAATAAATAAGATGAATCAACATCACCCTTAATTAACTTAAAGATGAAGCACATACCTAAAAATTTCCTTCTTTTTTCAAGCGATGAAAGATTAATTAATTTCAAACGGTTTTCATATGGGGGGAGAGGTATAGATACATCCCATCCCAAGCCACGCAATGCAAATAGAAGGAATTGTTTTTGTACAGACTCAATAGAATTAATATGACAGGAATAACTAGGAGACCATACAATTGACGCGTACTCAAGCGTCGGTCTAACTAACGCCATAAACAAGTTTTTAGTTATATAGGGATCATCAAATTCTTTCGACCACATCTTGATGAAGCCCAAGGTACTTTTAGCCTTATTAATAATAGAATTAATATGTAAATTAAATGTCAATTTAGGGTCAAGCAAAACACCTAGATCGACAAAAGAAGTTACGTTTTCAAGGCAATGGTTACTAATGAAATAAAAATAAAGACAAAATGACATTTTTTTGCATTTAGCAATGTTTAATGACATTAAGTTTGTATCACACCAACGTACTAATGAATGCAAATCATCAGTAAGAGTTTGAACGTCCAGTTCATCATGAATGGGATAAAACAATTTAACATCATCCGCAAACAGCAGTATATTACAATAACGGATGACATTAGGCAAGTCATTAATGAATAACACAAAAAATAAAGGACCAAGGTGACTGCCTTGTGGAACTCCGGAAGTAACGGATATAGCTGACGAATAAGTATGATTGAATAATACGCGCTGGGTACGGCCAGATAAATACGATGCAAACCATTTAACAAGACATTCAGGAAAACCAATCCTTGACAATTTCATAATCAAAAGGTCATGATTGACTTTATCAAAAGCTTTACTGAAGTCTGTAAATATAACATCAGTTTGGCAAGAATTAGAAAAGGAGTCAAATAAATGTCCCGAAAACTCTAATAAATTAGTGACGGTTGACCTACCACTGCAGAATCCATGCTGGTAAGGTGAAAGTACTGAACCAACTGAACGAATTAATACTTTTGATATCAGAGATTCAAATAGCTTAGGTATAACACTTAATTTGGCAATGCCTCTATAATTCTCAATGTTCTGTCTACTGCCACTCTTATGTAACGGTATTATAAAACTGGTTTTCCAAGCTTGAGGAAAGGTATAAGATAAAAGAGATAAATTAAAAAGTCTCGACAATGGTCTACATAATACGGTAGCACACTTTAATAGAATGCAAGAAGGAACTCCATCAGGTCCTGGTTTAACAGAATATTTCAATTTTTTCAGCCCAACAAACACATCTTCTTCAGAAAGAACAATCCTGGAAAAAATATTGTAAGAATCAATATAGTAGGGATACTCAAAACTATATGGGATTGATTAGAATACGTTGATTGAAAATATGTCGCAAACAAATTAGCAATTTTGGTAGAATCAGAAGATTCACTATTTTTAAAACGCATTATATTTGGAAGAGTATCGACTTTACGTTTTGATTGTACAAATTTAAAAAATGACTTTGGGTTACTTCTGAAACTTAAACGCATTTTGCATAGATAACTGTTATAAGATCTATTGTTTAGTTGAATGAATTTGTTCTTAGCACATGAGTAACGATAAAAATCAAATATGGAACCAGTTTTTGTGTACTTTTTAAACAGTCTGTTTCTCTCATTACGTAGTTTTTTCAATTCACTAGAGTACCAAACAGGGCAGTTATTACAAACATTAGTATAAGTAAATGGAACAAAATTATTAACAGCTTCATTTAACGTATTGTAGAATTCCGAGATCGAAGAGTTTAAGTCATTAAAGCACATAATACTAAATTTACTACGTAACCACTCGTTCATTAGAATATAATCAGTCTTTGAATAAAAGAAATGCTTAATTTTCACAGCACTGCTGTTCTTTAAATTAATATTAACATCAACAGATATTCGAATTGTTGGGTGATAAGCATCTTCAGGCAAGACAAATGGATCAGACCGAATTACTAAAATATCAGATACATTTGCAAAAACTAAATCAAGTAATTTATTTTGAAAGTTATGATTACCATTTAATTGAAAAAGGCAAAGATTACTAATACCTTTAAAAAATTCATCCCAGATTGAAGTGTTATAAGTTGGAATTAAGCGACATAAGTTTTCATCCATTAACCACATAACTTGCGGAAGGTTAAAATCACCAACAGCAATTTGTAGGTCATTAGGCCTAAGCATATTAGATATTATTGTAAGTTGTCTCAAGTGCTTCAAATATATAGATAAGTCGGAGGAAGGAGGAATATAAGAACAGGAAAGGTAAATACTCTTCATACCAACCATAACATGAACACACAAAAATTCAATATCGACAGATTCAATAAATGATACCAAATTGGATGAAAACATTTTATGAATGGCCAACAGTACACCCCCACCTCTCATATTCTGTCTATCATGCCTATAAACAACATAATCCGCACAAAAAATTTCAGAATTGTGTATATCAGGTTTTAACCATGTTTCAGTGAAGGCAAAAATATGGAAATCAGCACCAGTGCTATCGGTAAATAATTTATGAAGTTTAGTATTAAGACCTCTAACATTTTGATAGAGGATCAACAGTGAAAAGCTATCAATACTTAGTTTTTTGGAGTATCAGACACGGTAGACGGAATAACCGCGACATTTTGAGTACGCGTATTCCTACGGGAGGTGAACTCCTTAATAAATGCACCATTAGGCCAGAACTCTTTTGACATTAGCATATCAAAGTATGCCTGTGGAGCGGTTATTTTAAATGACCCAATATCCCTTGGCTGTGAAAAGTTAAATTTTGAAATATTAAGGGCATTCATAGATAGATTAGGAATTTTAGAACATATAAAATTCTTAATATCATCAATAGGGGTATCGGCAGCAATACGGCTGAGAAAGACAGATTTACGAGGAGGAATAACACGAAGTTGGATAGGGTCCACTGTACGCAACAAACTATTATTACCTCCATTAACAGCATTTCTACTAACACCATTACCACCATCAGTAACATCATTATTGTTATTAATTACATGATTATTAATACCAGATGACGGGGCCTGTTCACAATCAATAACTTTAACCGCAGAAGCAACACCAATTTGATTAACATTTATGTAAGCATTCCTATTATTCAAAGCAGAATTATCAGTATTACAATTATCCACAATAGAGTTTACCTGTTGTACGATTGTATTACCAATATCCTGAGTATTTACCTCCAAGGGAGGACGGGTAACGACCACAGTCGGAATAACAACTGAGTCACTTACATCATCACGAACAGAATTTAAGGATGAAGCAGAAGGTACTTTAGAAACTGGATTTGACAAATTTGTAGACAATAAATCAATAAGCTGCGCAGAATGAGTTGAATCCTGTAATGAGAGATCAATGTATTTACATTGTACAAAGAGATCATGATACAAATTAAATTTGGCTGTTAATTTGGCTAGATCCTTACATAACTCATTAAAACCCATCTGAGTTTGGGTAAAGAGTTTATAGAAATCAATGTCTTTTTGACGGCAGTCAGGGCAAGACCAGCGTAAACCTCTCGCACGGTTTACAATATGATCGTATTGACGGCCTGTAAATCCTGCGCACTTTGGGTGCGCACTAGTATCACATAACCAACAATACAAAAGCTGCTCCGGAGAGGAATTGTCACTTTTTTCTTTGGGTTTGCACTTAGGATAACAGCACGTGAACATACTTACAAAAGCAAAGAAATCCAGAGGCAAAAAGGCAAAAGAAAAAAAAAAGAATACGCAATGTCACTGTAATACAACAACAACCATGCAAAAAGAATCGAAGAAAAATTTTAATAATTATTAAACGTTGTATTTCCACTGAATAAATAAATCAATAATAAAAGTTACACGTTAGCAAACGTTATTATTTATAGAATAAAAAATTTTTTCAACCAAAATAATAATAAACAAAAATTTATATAGTAAAGATTCACAAAAATATAAATTTAGCGCTTACTCACACGAGGTTGCCAGACTGTAATATATATTATATTATTATAATATTTGTTTTTTAAAAACGAGCACAAGGTCAGTTTGATTTTATTTATTCTTTTTACGTCACCGTTTCGTTGCTTTTTGGCAACTTCCTTAGGGCTTTCTGTTTTTACAAAACAACAATGTATATTTAATATTATGTGATATTATAATTTGGAAACCAAATACTTACTAGTTTTTGAAGAAATTATCTGTATAAAGTACATTAGAAATGAAGTTTAAAATCACTAAACTTTAGTCCGTTTTTAACAAAAAACAAAGGAACACAAGGAACTAAATAAACTGACTCTATTGGTACAAAACAATCTGTCTTTCTATGAAAATATACATGACTTATATACTTAACAGTACCCTAATTATATGACTAGAACAGAAAAAAACATAATGTATAAATAAATAAAAATAATCAAGTAATGTTACCGGTTGCTTCCGGTAGGTTCATTAATAACCACTTAACGTATCCACGGACACAGATTATCAACACTGCCAAAAGCCTTATAAACAGAGCAGATACTATAACAGATATCGAATATAAAGAAGTCCTTTCGAAAGTTAAAAGTATTCTTATTAAGAAAAGCTTCCCCAATGACTTTATAGACACCCTTATAGACATGATACATACGGAAAACAGAAAGTTGAGTGGTGACCACTATGTTACAGTACCCTACATACCCGGATCGACGAACAACTTAATAAATAAAAAAAGTGATAATAGAGAAAAAATACATAATGACATACAAATCACATATACCAATTGCCAATATATTTAGTAAACTTAAAACAAAAACCCCGAAGGAACAACAAAGCATACATAATTTACCAAATTAAATGTTTCGGTAAAGAGAATGAAGAGTAGGGTAAAGTGTATATTGGCACTACTAAGAGATCAATTACAACAAGAATCAGTGAATACGCAAAAGACCTCAAAAAGAGTGTGGACTCTCACAACATACAACCCGAACATACAGCAGGCTTAAATACTAAATACTAAGCAGAGAAATTTTGGTTTCCAAATTGTAATGTCACATATTATTAAACATATAATACATTGTTGTCTTGTAAAAACAGAAAGCTCTGAGGAAGTTGCTAATAAGCAACGAAACATCGGCGTATAAATAAAGAATAAATAAAATCAAACTAACCTTGTGCTCGTTTTTAAAAAACAAATTAATTAAAAAAGGTCATTATCAATACAACATAACCGTAATATATTAGAAGGAAAAAGCGTCTATTTTTAATCAAATCATAAATTTTTAATCATATTATGAAATCTTCCCAAAAAACATATTTTTACTACAAATCGATTTATTTCATAAAATTAAACTTTACGGTCCATATATACTTTTAAAGTATTGAATTTCTGCGTTGATCTATGTCATAAAATTAACTTTTACGGTACAATAAATATAAGCCGTTTATTTTAAAAGTGATGCAAGTTCACAGTTTTTTTATTTTCAGGTAGGTCCTTTTTGGTTTGTTGCTCTGTGAGTGTATCGTTTCACCGATGTTGTCCATTTTCAATCCTAAACTGCATATATATTATTATTGCCAAGTTTAAAGTCGACATTCCGCTTATTGTAACCAGAAGGATGTTTAGCTTATAGTTTTAGTGATATAGGATATAGGCTTAATGGACTAAGACCAAGAATATATATAACTAGCTGTTGCCCGCGGTTTCACCCGCGTGGAATTCGGTTATCTCGCGGGATGAAACGTTGCCTATGCCCTTCCCTAGGTTCTGAAATTTTTTAAACCGATATTGCCCGATTTTACTTACAACCTGCCTGCAGACACCTAACACATGTGTATCAAATTTCAGCTCGATATCTCAAAAATTACGGCCGTGAGAGTGTCAGGAACAGTCAAACACATGGACACGCGGACGGACTGATTCAGTTTTTGATCTTGAGCAAGAATATATAAAGTTTGTGTTGTCTTCGACGCTTCCTTCCGAATGTTGCAAGCGGGAATTCCATATAAATGTTGCTCCTCTCCAGAACCTGGTGGTGCATATGTTCTTCGAATTCCATATAAATGTTGCTTCTATTCCAAATTCATTAAAAAATGGTCCGCAAATCCAGTATTGGCCAAAAATCCTCTCCAGAACCTGGTGGTGCATATGTTCTTCGAATTCCATATAAATGTTGCTTCTATTCCAAATTCATTAAAAAATGGTCCGCAAATCTAGTATTGGCCAAAAATCCTCTCCAGAACCTGGTGGTGCGCATGGAATGGGAATCGTAACATATGCTCTTAGAATTCCATATAAATGTTTCTTTTATTCCAAATTCATTAAAAAAATGGTCCGAAAATCCAGTATTGGCCAAAAATCCTCTCCAGAACCTGGTGGTGCATATGTTCTTCGAATTCCATATAAACGTTGCTTCTATTCCAAATTTATTAAAAAATGGTCCGCAAATCTAGTATTGGCCAAAAATCCTCTCCAGAACCTGGTGGTGCATCTGGAATGGGAATCGTAACATATGCTCTTAGAATTCTATATAAATGCTTCTTTTATTCGAAATTCATTAAAAAAGTGGTCCGAAAATCCAGTATTGGCCAAAAATCCTCTCCAGAATGTGGTGGTGCATATGCTCTTAGAATTCCATATAAATGTTGCTTCTATTCCAAATTCATTAAAAAATGGTCCGAAAATCCAGTATTGGCCAAAAATCCTCTTCAGAACCTGGTGGTGCATATGTTCTTAGAATTCCATATAAATGCTTCTTTTATTCGAAATTCATTAAAAAAATGGTCCGAAAATCCAGTATTGGCCAAAAATCCTCTCCAGAATGTGGTGGTGCATTTGGAGTGGGACCCATAACATATGTTTTCAGAGTTCCATATAAATGTTTCTTTTATTCCAAATTCATTAAAAAAATGATCCAAAAATCCATTATTGGCCAAAAATCCTCTCCAAAACCTAGTGATGCATCAGGAGTGGTATTCACACATGCCGTTGTCAGATTTCCCTACTATTTAAATATTGTGAAATACTTATTGTGAATACTTAATTTCTTAATTGTCTGGGTACATGTGAATGCAATGTTTGTATGGCAATATTACTATCAGTGGTGGGTACAAAAAGGGGTTATAGTGACATAACTACAATAGTTGGACATATGGTCTCGGAAAGTTTTTTGTAGATATTGATATGTTCTATAATATTGTAGAACATTTTTTTGTTTTAACATCAATACTTTCCGCAGCGTATTCGATGAAAGATATTTTATGACTAATTTTTTTACACCTTGGGTTAGTAATAGTAGGAATATCCAGGGATCCCCAAAATTTTTTGGCAATAAATATAGCCTATGTTACTCAGTGATAATGTAGCTTTCTAATAGCGAAAATATTTTTGAAATCGGTTCAGTAGTTTTTGAGTTTACTCGTTACATACAAAAATACAAAAATACAAAAATATAAAAATACAAAAATACAAATCTTTCCTCTTTATAATATTAGTATAGATATGTTGGTGTGTGAGACTCCCTTATGGGTGCTGCTTATATTTTAATAAAGTTAATATACGCCCAACCTTAAGGTGGTGGATAAAAAACCCACTAATAAATATTATACATAAACAAGAATTTTTCATCTAAATTATTTAAGACAAACTATTATTTTAAAAATTTTTACATTTTTTTTAGTTTACTGTTTATACTGAGATCGAATGGTCCTTCAAAGTAGGTACAGCTAGTTAAATGAGAAATACTTCCTTCTGATGTACGTGCATTAACATTACTATTGCCGTTATTTTGATGCGTTGCTGCGTTTATCACTGCAACGGCAGTTACGCCATTAAATTGTTCTTTAAATATTAAATCATTGGGGGTCCGATTCTGTAGGGCGGCTACGGATATAATGTTAGATTCTGTTGTATTATTCACGTGTGAGGCATAAGAAATGTTTCCATGGTAAATTAATCTTTCCTCTTTTTGATTTTTTATGTGTTTTGTTTGTAATGTAGAAGCTGCAGTCGATGTTGTTTTGTTGTTGATTGTTTTTTTTATTCCATCTGTATTGGTCCCTAAATTCCGTTCTTTGTTTTGTGCGCTTTTAATATGTTCTTGCATTGTATAACTCGAAAAACCGTCTAATGTATTTAAGTACAAACCACAGTTTCTGTTATTGTTCAAAGACACTGCCGTAGTCCTATTACTTAAAGCCGTTAAAAATGAATTAGTTCCAACTTCTGACATAAGTTTACTGAGATTTTGAACGCCTGATTTAGATGAGGAGCTCGTAGGTGTCGCTACTTTTGAGTTATAACAAAGTTGATTGTCTTGAAGTCTATCAACAGGATTTAGCGCCACTTTTATATTCTGATTTGTATGGTTTATAATATTATTATCAAAACTGGTACATTCCAGCAAAATATCGCTCGTTTCTAAAGCGCCCTTATTTATTTGCAATCCCAAATTTTTTGGGTGCCAGAAGCATACAGGTGACATCCTTTGCTTTTCTACATTTGCTTCATTTTCAGGTAATGTTTCGTAAGTTTGCAATTCTTCTTTGTTTTTTTTTCTTTTTCCCTCTTTAAAAATTGTATTTGTATCATTTTCAAAGGGAAAAATTTCAAAACTAGCAATTAGAGCATTTCTTAGACAGTTTTCTGTGAATTTCTGAAGATTTGTTACATTGGTCTGACACCCTTTTAACTTTTCTTCTTCTTTTAAACTTCTTAAATAAATATGTTGTGCACACTCGCATTGTTTAATAAGTAGTTCCAAATGATCCATTAATAATTTTACACAAGCTTGTTTCTGCGTGGGATTTTTAATTAACTTACAAAACAATGTGGAAGTGTCTAATAATAATTCCTCTATTTCTTGATTATAAGCCAAATATTTTTTCAAATAATTTTTGGATTCAAGTAAAGCTTTAAGTTCAGCCTGCCAAATATTTAAAGGATTTGTTAAAGCAATACTTGGGTAATCACATGACTCGTGCAATTTAGCACTTGTAATTGTAGGTAAAATTGAATAAAGAATTTGCGATTCTAGCGAGTCATTCAAAAACGGTTGAGTTAACAAATCTGTTGATCCTGATCTTTCATTATTTTGCTTCATAATAAATGCTTTAGGCAAAACGTTGAGTTTTTGCACCTTCTTTAAACTTTGACAATGTCTATTTATTTTTTCTTGTGTATAAGGACCGAACGTTTTGTTAACATTACTGGAGGCTGCCACTACATACGTAGCTAAATTGCGTGTAAAATTTGAAGAACTAAAAGGCATCGCTGTAATCATAGTTTGTAAATTATCATAGACTTTTTTGTCCTTTCGTCCTGGTCCATTTTCAGTACCTATTTTATTAAAAGAAAGAATATCATTTTCACTTAAATTCTTTATTGGAACTATTTTCTCTGATGTGGAACAGGGTGATAAGGACGTAGACGGTATTGACATGGGTGATAATCTAGATAAAACTGGAGAATACATCGATATCGGTGCAGATGTCTGTATCGCACAAGCATAATAGCCTGAAGTATTTGGCGTACTCTTGGCTGATAAATGGTTTGTTGCACTGGTCGTGGGTTGGCATTGACCGCTTCTGTTTTGTTTTATCTCATTTTTACAACTAATAGAGGTGTTGTTGTTTTTGTTGTAAAAAAGACATAGTGGAGGCAAAAAATCAGATTGGGTAGACGGCGGAGTCATAAGTATTAATGTTGATAACAAGGGTGGCGCTTTTAGTTAATAATAGTGTCCGTTTTTTGGACGTATCCTGTTTAAATATTTTTGAAACTTTTCACTCAGTACCGCACCTTTAACATTGAAATTTATGTAATAGTTAATATTTTTTTCTACTGCACTTTCTATTTACCTATTATTGTATATTATATATAACATTAATATTTTATTAATGTTTATGGTTGTTACACACAAAACCGTTATATTTTTTCTGTATTAATTGTTTTTTCTTTTATGTTCTTGTTATTAAACTGTTTGATTCTCACTCAGTAGTTTAGAGGTTTATATTTTTCTTGTACGGATTTTGTTTCGTTAACTATACGAGATATTAGAGTGTACTATTTTACATGGTAGATTACATTACACATGTCATCATAATAAATATACAGCATGAAGAAAAAAGGTGGAAGCTCTCTAGTTACGTCATAAGATAAAGTTTTTCGAACAAAAAAAAATTTACATAAAAAAATTTTTGGTTTAAAGAGGAATACTTGCCGGCGATTTTGATCTTCTTTCCTTCTTCTAACTTTTCAATATATATATTTTTTTTGTTGAAAAATTTCATTTTATGACGTTACAAGAGTTGCATCTTATGTACTGACCCTGTATGTTTTGAAAATAAATTTATTGTATATAAATACTACACATATAAATGACATACGTAGCACAAAAAAACACTAATAAATAATGAGACCATTTAGTTTCTTTTATTAAAATTGTCCTAAAGTTAAGAAGAAAAATAGCTACTTGAGGGCACTTATTTTTATGTAATTACACATAATTTGTATACAATTCTACATATAAATAGATATATTATGTATTGGCACTTTCCTCTCTGCTTCTCTTAGGTTACAAAAAAAAAAGTTTTTTAAGTATATACAGTAAAAACATGTAAGAAAACTAAAATTTCCATAGGACAAATCTTAAATACTCTCCACCACCACAACGGTTGGCGCGGCAAATTTATATATATTGCGCACTCTAATGCATGTCTTACGCATTAGCTTGCAATTCTAGTTTTACGTTGAATATGGTTTTTGTAAATTGTGGGCGTGTCTGTTATCGGGTCATGCCCATTTTAATTACATCAATAGATGGGCTAACCTTTAATAAGTGCACACTATTTCAAGTTCACAGGTCAACTGTTGTGGCAGATATATAGATTTTTGTAGATAGTGGGCGTATCTGTTATTCGACCACGCCCATTTTCTGCACATCAGTGGATGGGATAACTATGTATACGCATACTGAATTTAAAGTTTCTAAGTCAACTTTTGTGGCAGATATAAAAAATTTTTATGATTGTGGGCGTGTCTGTAAGCCGAATACGTCCATTTTTGGCACATCGATAAAGCTAATATTAATAGATGTACATACTAAATTTCAAATTTACAGCTGAATTTGCAAAAACTAAAAGTGCCTGTACAAAATATCAGCTCAATATCTCAAAATTTACCCCCATGAGAGTGCCAACAACAAACAGAAACACGTAAGCACGTACGTTTTTGACGTTGATCAAGAATATATACACTTTGTGGGGTCTCTGACGCCTCCTTCTGAGTGTTGCAAACGGAAGAACAAACTTAGTATACCTTCATCACTAAGGTGGAGGGTATAAAAAAATAATCTTATTGTCAAATTCATTAGTTTAACTTTAACGTTAAAAGATCTTAATAAGGTTTTCATTGTATTATTTTCAATTTATTAATCAACACTCTATGGTATAAATGTATCGAAAACATAATATATAACATTAGTAAAGTAAACAGATGGTTTAATATGAATAAACTAAATGTAAATAAGAAGAAAACCAAAATTATGGTAATAAATATGGGTTCGGTCTTAACCGAACTTCTCAACTTGATATACCCTCCACCTTAGGGAAGAGGATATATACATTTTGATCATCCGTTTACAACACATCGAAGGAAGCCGGAGACCCCGCAAACCATATATATTCTTAATCAGCATAAAAAGAGAAATCGTTTGAGATATGTCCATCCGTGTGTCCGTCTGTTACATTTAAAAACCCACACACAATACCTACACTACAAAACACACTCAACACCTTACAACAGATCAGAAATTATACACCCCATAAACATAAAATTAAAAGAAGATGCAGTCGTCTTAAACAAAGAGCTTCAGAAAGGAGTATTTATAGCAAATTGTATAATTCCACGTAATGGCATAAAACATATAAAAATTTTAAACACAGCAACACAAACTATAAATCTTAAAAATATTAATGTACAATCTGAGCCTCTTCAAAATTACCATATACTTAATGCGAGGCCATAAAACAAGGCTACTAAAGAACGATTAAACAAACTACTAAACACCATAAATATAAATCAAGAGGACAAAATTGCTAAGAACTCATTAATAGAGATATTCAAAGATTTTCAAGATATATTTCACTTAGACGGAGAAAAACTCACGACAAATAACTTCTATACACAAAAACTTCAGACAAAAGATGACACTCCAGTATACATAAAAAATTATCGACTACCACAAACACAAACTGAAGAAATTAATAAACAAGTGCAGAAATTAATTGACGATGACATAGTAGAACCTTCAGTGAGCCCGTATAACTCACCCTTACTAATAGTACCTAAAAAGACAACTGACAACACACACAAATAGCGTCTTGTAGTAGATTTTCGAAAATTAAATGACAAATTAGTAAACGACAAATTTCCACTTACCAGACTAGAAGACGTTCTTGACAAATTGGGAAGAGCTAAATACTTTTCTACTCTAGATATGACGAGTTCATTTCGCCAAATCAATTTAGAAAAAAACTCCAGACCTCTAACAGCCTTTTCAACGAACAAAGGACATTACCAATTCAAACGACTACCTTTTGGTCTCAAAATTTCATCAAACACCTTTCAAAGGATGCTCATAATAGCTTTAAGCGGACTAGTCTCTAACGCATTTCTCTATGTAGACGACATCATCGTGTTTGGCTGCACACTTAAACATCGCAACGACAATCTAATAAAAGTTTTTACAAGATTACAAAAATATAACTTGAAACTCAATGCCAGCAAATGCAATTTTTTGAGACCTGAAGTTATATACCTTGGACATCTAATAACCAAAAACGGTATACAAACTGACCCATCAAAATTCAATATAATAAAAAATTATCCCATACCCAAAAACGCAGACGAAGTGAGACGATTCGTAGCACTGTGCAATTATTACAGAAGATTTATAAAAGATTTCGCACAAATTGCAAAATGCCTAAACTCATTATTAAAAAAGCATCAACCCTTTATATGGTCAAACGAATGTCAAAAGGCATTTGAAACTTTAAAGGAAAAATTAATGCACCCTACCATCGTGCAATACCCAGACTTTGACAAACCATTTATTTTAACAATAGATACCTCATATTATGCCTTAGGAGCCGTTTTATCGCAAGGAGAAATTGGACACGACTTACCAATTTCATATGCAAGTGCCACACTCTCATAGCACGATATAAATAAACCCATAATAGAAAAATAACTACTTGCTATATATATGTATAAAATTCTTCAGACCATATCTCTACGGACGCAAATTCATGGTCGTTACAGACCACCGACCATTAGTATCACTATTTACTCACAACAATCCTTCATCCAAAATGAGGCGCATAAGAATGGAACTATGCGATTTTGCAATAATATACAAAAAAGGATCGGAAAATTCAAACGCTGATGCTTTATCACGAATAGATACTGACATGCTAAAAGAAATGATACCTAAGAAGATAAACGTAATAACTAAAGGGCAAAAATTAAAAATGATGAGCAATGAAAGAAATTTAAGTAGCGATAAAAGTAAAAATAATAAAAATAATGAAGTCCGGCCAACTTCATATTTGGGATTGTACTTCAATGTCTGAAGTAAATAGTTTAAAAAAATTAAAAATTGAAATTACTAAGGGCAAAACAAAGAAGAAAATTGATATAATTATAGGAGAAAAAGATATAACATTACGATGCAGTGAAAATCCACCGAACCTAGATTCGATTGTGGATAAACTGACATCAAGATTGATTAAAGAGAATATAATTGCTATAGCGTTAAATAAAGATGATGATACATTTAAAATCATAGATGAAAATGATTTTAAAAGAAAAGTTAATGAAAAATTAAATAAGATAAATAATGATGCCCAAAAATTGATTATTATATTGTATAAAGACCCTCAAACGATTAATGATAAATTAATACAATTTAAACTAATAAATGAATATCATAATAGTCCACACGGCGGACATTTAGGAGTTAGAAAAACGCTCCTAAAACTTAAACAAAGGTATCTATGGACAAATATGAATAAAATGATTAAGAATTTCGAGAATAATTGTATATATAAACAATAAAACATGTAAAAGAACCTCAAATTATAACAAGCACACCCACTACAAGCTTTGAAGTAGTAGAAATTGACACAGTAGGACCATTAAGAATAGCCAATGGATTTAGGTATATACTAACCATGCAATGTGAAGTAACAAAATATATAATAGCATGTCCGATACAGAGTAAAGATGCTAAAACAATAGCGAAAACGATTGTTGAACAAGGATTACTAAAATATGGTCATTTCAAGATACTAAAATCAGACAGAGGAACTGAATTTACAAATGAATTACTGAGAAACGTATGTGAACTATTCAAAGTTCAACAAATATTTTCAACCCCTTACCATCATCAAACTTTAGGCTCTGTTGAAAGAAATCATCGTGTCATCAATGAATATATGTTGTCACTTGCAGAAAATGACAATTGGGATAAATGGACACCATATTACTGTTTTTCATATAACACCACCCCACACATAACAACTGGGTACACACCCTATGAATTAGTATTTGGAAAAATAGCCTATATGTCAAATGATAACATTAATATAAATGAAACAAATAAAAATTTAGAGGATTACTATAATGAATTGAAAGTCAAAATAAAATTTTCTACACAGAAAGCAAAAGAATTCTTAGAAAACGAAATAATTAAAAGAACACTAAACAATGACGTTAAAGAAAGCAAACCTTTAAACTTGAAAGTAGGAGACTACGTATTAGTAAAGATCATGACTAGACGAAAAAATGACAAACCATATATTGGTCCATACCAAATAATCGCTAGAAATGGTGTAAATTCCACCATCAAAATAAAACATACGTTAAAAAAGTTTCACAATAATATACTAAAACCATATAAAATTAGTAGATTAGTTAATATTGAATCCTATTTTTAATACTTTTTAAATACATTAAACATAAACTATTTTTAATATAAACAAAAAAATTTTTTTTTCTGTTTAAACAAAAAAAATTTTTTTTTTCTGTAGGATAAGTGTGTAGTGCGCATATAAAATAATGCACACCCGTACCAATCTAATTGACATGATTTAATTTCATATATATAATTATTCTTTATTGATTACTGACCTTAACTTAAATAAAAATTGTAGCACGCTATTCTCATTTTTCTTCTGACCTTAACTTTAATAAAGATTGTAACACAAACGCACTCACTCTTAACAAATCAAAAAAAAACTATGTCAATAACTTTCTTCTCCTTTTTCAATACAATTATTATTATTATTATTCGTTAATGTAAGGTAGCGTTGAAAATTAGTATATAAGTAATGAAATTGAAAAAATAAATATTCAGACTTAAACTTAACATCGTTGTTTTAACACCTCTTGGAAAAACTTACAAGTCTATAATTGTAAGATACCCAGCGAATTATCGCGGGATCCTTAAGTTGCGCGTTGTGCGACGTGCTACATTTATAGATGATAAGTACTATAATAATAATATAAAAAAAATTAAAACAGATATCATACTACTACTATTACATTCAGCAAACATCTAAAATATCATTTGGTTCCTTTTATATATTGCGAACAGTGAAATTTTAATCTTTTGTTAAATACAGAGCACAATTCAATAACAATAAATACGTAAATATAAATTTGATGACTAATCTGTGCACTTGTTTTTTTTTGTTTGTGTACATTTTTTGCTGCGTTTTCTATTGATTGAATTTCTCACTATAAATATTGTTGTTGTGTACAAGATATTTGTGAGAAAATAATAAAATAATAGCATTGCCAGCAGAGTTTTTTATTTACCTTATATTGGGAAGTCACCGCACTTCATATAAGTACGTACGGTTGGCGCCTCGGGTAAATAAAAATGGGATTAGGTCGTACACCACCTCGTTCTATTGAAAGAGTGCGTAATGTAGGAAACTCTGCTACAAATATAAATGCTAATGAAGAAAAAGACGATGAAAATACAGATAATAAAACGACGCTTTTCATGTTGGGAGAGAAAATTAAACTGCTGATGGAAATGCTCAAGGATGGCAAACGTAGAACGATACATCAACCTATGAGAGTATTAAAGCTTTTTATGAGCTAACAGCAATCGATCTGCATGACGAGAATGCAAAATAAGTCATCAGGAGCAATAAGCATTCACAGACTTCACCTTGGCTGAAACAAAAAAAGGAATGTAAGAGAAAATGTGATATTGAAGCCAATATAACACCCACTGTTAAACGTAGACAACAAACCATTAGCTAAGTGCTTAACAAGGTCATAGACGTTAAAAACGGTACACCAAGTGCAATTTAACAGATAAATAAGAAGGATAAAAATGATGAAGGCAAAACGTAAGGCGGACCAAACGTTAAAAGTGTTGTGCAAAAACCAGAAGCTATCATTGTAGAAAATAACCGGCAACCTGTCCTACAGCGATATATTGAAAAAAGTCAAAGAAAGTGCGGATCTTAAAATTTTGGGCGAAAATGTTAATCAGATACGTAAAACGAAAAATGGTGAGATACTTTTTCATCTCAGATGCTTTAAATGCTTAGGGTTTGGACATATAGCAAAGGAATGAAAAAATAAAAGCGACAGAAGCACTTGTCGTCTTAACTGAAGCGAAAGTGGCTTGCAAGGGTATGTACCAATAAAAGTAAGTGTGTAATTTGTAATGATAAGGATCTAGACTCAAGGCACAGCACCTCCAGCAGGACCTGATCGGCCTATTTAGTAGTATTAAAATGCGGCGCTTGAATTACAATGAGAGTATTGCAATTAAATCTAAACCATTGCGAGGCAGCACAGGATTTACTCAAAAAGACAGTAATTGAGCAAAATATGGATATAACACTCCTGTCAGAGCCACACAATGGATCCACGATAAAAGTCACAAATCAGTAATATGGGCATTGTGTCCCATTCAAGAACATATAAAAACGTTTAATAAGTATTATACTGCAGCTAAAATAAAATGCATATACTTCTTCAATTGTTTCCCCCCAAACTTAGATTTGTCACAGTTTGAGGCTGGAATTGACGCATTATGTAACGACGCATTTAGAATACATTGAAATCAAAGAAGCTGTCAATAAATTTGCGAATAATAAGGCACCCGGTCCGGATGGTATACCTATGGAAGCCGTTAAAATAGCAGCCTTGCACAATACACAGCTTTTCTGGCAGGTATATAATAATTGTATAAAAAGTGGTATATTTCCTAAAATATGAAAGAGGCAAACACTAGTTTTGCTGCCTAAGCCGAAGGTGATCCCAGCTCATATCGCCCACTCTTTATGCTAGACACTTTAGGTAAAATCTTAGATAAGATCATATACGTCAGAATCGAACACCATGTTATGCAGACGAATGCTTTATCAGAAAACAATATGTGTTACAGAAAGGTCGATCCACTATTGATGCAATAATTCACGTGAAAGATATTTCTGAAAAAGCGATCGAAGATCAACGTTGGAAAAATGGGAATAAAAAATATTGTACTTTGGTAACTTTAGATATTAAAAATGCATTTAATTGTGCTAGTTGGCCCCATATAATTGACGCCATGATTAAAAAAGAAGTCCCTGCATATCTTATACGCATTATAAAGGACTATTTTTCGTGCCGTACACTAATGTATAAAATGGATGAAGGCACTCGAGTGTAAAATATTACAGCAGGAGTCCCACAAGGCTCGATACTAGGCCCGTTACTATGGAACATAGTTTATAATGAGGTACTTAAATTGCCAGTACTACCAGGTGTTTCCATAATAGGATATGCAGATGACATCATTGTCACTATTGTTGCGAAAGTTCTAACAGATGTCCAAAATATGTGTACAAACACTGCTGCCAAAATCAAGCAGTGCCTTACAGAGCACAAACTAGAAACTACTAGAAACCACCATATAACAATCATCTTTGGACGTTGTAAAGAATCTGAAGGGTACTGGGGTAGACCCAGGGCCAGCCAGAGTTCAATGCAAAGAAAATTTGTTCCTTTTTTTCGAAAATTGTAAAAAAAGATGTTTTTTTTCTATGCAAGTTTCTTTCGCAATGATTTATTGATAATGAACATTTATCATGTACTGTACATAAACAAAAGAAGGTTTAGTATTTTGCTTTCCGACTGTGTGTGATTAAATGAGTTATCTATGTTTATTTAAATGAGTTAATTATGTCTATCATATGTCTTAGCTAAGTGTAACGATGCGCGAGTTGTGTCTTAGTTAAGTTCAAATGCAAGTAGTATAGACGATTCTCTTGCCTATGTGTTAGCTAAGGTTAGTTTAGCAAGAGCTCAGCCTATGTTAAAATCTTGTTTTGAGATTTGAGGGGTTAAGTTGACTTATATGTCACCTAAATTATTTGTTAAGGACTTAATTTGTTCTAACTTGCCTAATGAAATATTTCTTAGTTCTTTTCGAGAGGAATTTACACTCTCGTACCTATGCTTTGCCTAAAGAAATATACCCAGCTATGTTTGAGAGGATTTTACACTCTTGTACCTATGTTTAGCCTTAAGAAATATTCCTAGCTTGTTTGAGAGGAATTTACACTCTCGTACCTATGCTTTGCCTAAAGAAATATTCCTAGCTTGTTTGAGAGGAATTTACACTCTCGTACCTATGCTTTGCCTATTGATATATACCTAGCTGTGTTTGAGAGGAATTTACACTCTCGTGCCTATGCTTTGCCTATTGAAATATATCTAGCTGTGTTTGAGAGGAATTTACACTCTCGTGCCTATGCTTTGTCTATTGAAATATACCTAGCTTGTGTTTGAGAGGAATTTACACTCTCGTGCCTATGCTTTGCCTATTGAAATATACCTAGCTGTGTTTGAGAGGAATTTTCACTCTCGTGCCTATGCTTTCCTATTGAAATATACCTTAGCTGTGTTTGCCTAGTGAAATATACCTAGCTGTGTTTGAGAGGAATTTTCACTCTCATACCTATGCTTTGCCTAAAGAAATGTTCCTAGCTTTGTTTGAGAGGAATTGTCACTCTCGTGCCTATTTTCCCTACGCTTGAACTGACTACCTACCTGTCAGCCCTAAGACTAGCTACTTTCCTACGCGGTGATCGGTTTTTTATAGGCCAGCGGCTGAGCTTTTGCTTGTTATTTACAAGAGCTGTGTTGCAAGTTCACACTAATTACAGCTGATCTTAACTATTGGTGTGTAGAGTTGCCTATGACAGAGTTACTTAATAAAAAGGTAAACAATCATCGAGCAATCGTATATGTGTGCGATAACAAAACTAAACATATGTGTAACAATGATTATAAAGGATTCAAATGATAATAATTCAAAAATTCAAAAACTAGGCATAATAATTCAATCTAATAATTCAAAATAAAGTATAATAATTCGAAATTAAGTATAATAATTCAAGGAGTTCAAAACGTACAATAATTCATGAAAAATGTTCATAAAATAAAAAGAAAAATATATTTTCTATTAGCGATGAGACGTGTGATGGAAATTTTATTTTTGTGAAAAATTTCCTCATCACAACGTAGACCACCAAGGTACTAAATTTTAATAAACCTTTAAAAAAATTTCACACCCTAAATTGTTTATATGTGTTATTGGACTCGCCCAATGATGGACTAAAATTGTACCCACGTTTTGCATTTGAATACTGTATTTGTACAAAATTGCGTTTATTTCTGCAATCATTAAATTTTATGTAATGTTTAGGATTAAATATTATACATAATTATATGAAAAGTGTAAGGCGCATGATCGATAGATTCTGTTTACCCTTAATGTATATTCTGTTTATCCCTTTAAATTTTTCAAAAGAGTATTCATTCGTTGATTTTGGTCAAATAAAAATATTGAAAGTAAGAGCCACAGCTGCTCTAAATAATTTAAAACTATGTGTGTTTTTTGAAATAAATATATCATACGGACTTATATCGAAATTAGTGATGTATTTGAAGATGGGAAAATTAATACTTAGCGACTGGAGGGGTTGAACCTAGACCGGAACCTGAAAAAAACTCAAAAAACCATCTCATCAATTTTTGAATTAGACCATCGCTACCAATATTTAGAATCGATCAACGCTACCCAGTGACAAGAGCATGACACTTCGAAATAACAAAACGTCACAAAATTATCCAAATGAAAGTCGTAAAATTGTAACTCATTTATTTGTACAAAACGTTTATGTGATATCTGTTCAAAGGCAGACCATAATTAAAAAAGAAAACAAAAGTAACGTTGTTTACCAACTACAATGTCTAGGCAACCAAAACAGTGATTGCGGAAAAATATATATTGGCACAACTAAAAGATCATTACATACAAGACTTAAAGAACACAGCAACGATATAGACAAAGGGAAGAAAAACACAGCTTTAGCTCAACATGTAACTGATAACAACCATAACATAAATTTTAATAAAGTCAAAATTCTACACACAGAAAAAAGAGAGAGAAAAAGGCTCATGTTAGAAAGCTTACAGATTCAGAAAAACAAAAAATATACTGTCAATTTTCAAGAAGATGTGGACAAAACGCACAAAATATATGCGTTAGCTGTTAATTGAATTGATTGATTGATCCTAACAGAGTACAACGACTTCTAACACCATCTCCTCTGCCTGACATTTAACATCATATTTCTTTTCTCTTTTTTCTTTTTCCTTTTTCTTCTTCCTTTTTTACAAATTGTTAATACAAATAGCAACCCTAACTACGCTATGTAAATTATATAATTTTTATTCTTTTTGCAAATTGTTAATACAAACATCGATCCTAATATGCTCTGTAAATTGTAAAATTATTATCACTTAATCTCTATCGAACATCTACCAGAGGTTGGTAACAAATAATTATAAAATAAATTTGTATTGTTGTATTATTGCAATATTAGTTACAATAAAGACAACCCCCTGAAGATGTCCGAATACCCCGGACGAAACGTTGGGGACAAATTAATAAAAAACGATTGTCTACATGGCCAAAAGCTTATTAAAAAGTAAATATTGGCAGACCATAATGTTTCTCGTTGTTGCCGTTTTAAGTAATGAGCATTTCTCAACGCTTTTATATTGCTAAACGCCTATGTCTAAATTGTTTGTCTAAAGGTCATTTTCTAACCAATTTCCCGTCAACATACAAATGTCGAACATGTTCTGCTTCTCACCACACTTTGCTTCATCGCACTCAATCATCATCGAAGCCGTCGTCGCCGGAACCAGACCAAGAAACTGTACAACAACAACCATTTTCGACCCATACACGCGTGGGAAATTCACCGGCGGATAAGGTTTTTTTAGCCACCTCCACTGTCTTAGTTCGAGACATCAATGAAAATTATCAGTTGGGACCAGCACTACTTGATTCTTGTTCGCAATTAAACTTCATAACCGAAGACATTAAACAACGACTTTGCTTATCACATTCACGAAATGATGTAGAATCTTTCAAACATTGGCAACACTTTTACAAGAATTAAGTATAGATGTAATGCAAACGTTAAATCGAGGTTTTCGTAGTTCGAGGTGGCACTACAATTTTGTATCGTTTCTCATATATCGTATCAGCTCGATTCTACGCTAGTCATTTCATCCTGGCCGTTACCACCCAATACTCAGGTTGCTGATGAAGACTTTTTCAAATCGAATCGTATTGATTTGCTAATTGGTACTGACACGTTTTTTGATTGCCTGTCTATAGGTAGAATTCAGATCGGTGATAATTTACCAAAGTTGCAAAAAAACATTGTTCGGATGGGTAATAGCTGGTACCTATAAGTGGCACGCCTCTCCTTTGACGTATGCGGTTTTAAATTGATTTGTTATGCTTTGGATTTCTTCTGAAGCTTTTAATTGTGTTAATGTTTGGTTAAATTCGTTTTTGTAGTGTTCTATATCTCTTAGTTTTTCTTCTATGGCTTCCTTTTTGTATGGCCTACCAGTTGTTTTCTTAATATTAGTTTCTATTCTGGTCAGAGCCTTTACTAAATCTATCAATTTGTCCATACAATTTTTTTTTGTTATTTATTTATTTATTTTCTTGTTTAAACTACTTCTAGTGTTTTGCCTATTTCTATAGTTCTATTTTCTCTAATCTTATTTTTTACTTAAGTTTTTTAGTGTTTGTTGATCCTATATATAATGTATACAATTATAAAAAAGAATATGAATATAGTAAGCGTTTCTAAAGTTATGTTGATTGCTCCTATAGTGCTATTTTTAGAGTTATCTATATTTATGCTCGAATTTTTTTCCTCTTTGGAATTTGTTTTACCCATTTTATTTATATATTATTCAATTTATAGTTTTGAGCTCTTTTCTCTTTTTTTCTTGTTTTTTGTATTCTTGTTTTAATTCAGCTAACTCTTGTTGTAATAGTTTTTTATTTGCAGTATCTGCTATGTTTATTATATTGTGGAGCTGTTTTATCTTTTGTAAGTGTTTAATTTTTCGTCCTCACCTAGGACGTTTCTTAGGTTGTTGTTGTTTTTGTTCTTGGTGTTTTTGCTGTTTTTTGTATGCGTTTTGCCGGTCTCTATATTCTTCTATGGTTATAGGCCTTGGTCCTGGGATGGGAGTGGGCTTGTAAGTTGGAGGCGTATGTTCTATGCCCTTAATATGTCGTGGTTCATATTTTTCCATTGTTGAGTAAAGCTATTGTTGGTTGAACATGAACAGGTTGGCAGGGTCGCCATGTTATAGTAATTTTATATGTTATTATGTTTCTTAATAGTATAATTTAAGATTTCAATACTTACTAACCTCCAGCTGCTAAGAGAGCAGCGTCTTTTCGGCTATATGCCTGGTAAGGGAAGATGTAGTAAAATGAAGAAAAAGACTTGGTTTGCCTTGTGTGAATATAAAAGTCTTTCTGTTTTATTATTCCAGAATTTACATTATTTATACTTATCAAAATTCTTACTCTAGCACAATTAATAACCTTGTGTTACTTAAGTAGGTTATTAGGTGACATTGTGTTTACTTAACTTACCTAATGTTATTAAATCTATGCTAAGGTAAAATTTATTAAATGCAAGTATGCATTTTTATAGTTGTGTAATATTGAATCAGCTTATTGCTAAAAATGTTGGTGTAGGTAATGTTTATGACTAATCTAAATGTGTGAGTACACTACAATATCCGAAGTGCTGGATATATTTGAAAATAATTTATGTGCTAAATGGATAACTTTGAGAATGTCCAAACAAGAAAAAAGTGAAGCAAAATTATATTTTTATGAAAAATCTGGAATTCCTGGCATGGTAATGTGTATAGATGGAACACACGTTCGAATAATTAAGCCACGTAAAGAACATGCTCATCTTTATTACAACAGGAAAGGGTTCTAATGTTATGACAGTGATTATAAAATACTCATTTTAAAAATACTTAAATAATTAAATATGTGCATTTTATTTAGATATGTGATCACAGACAGCAAATTCGCTACGTTAAAACGAATTACGCTGGATCAAACCATGATGCATTTATTTGGAACAGCAGCGATGCTTCAATTTTTTTTCAAACAAGTTATGAAAGTGGAGATACAAACACCAGAGTATTAGGTATGTAAAAATAATCCTTCATTGAGGTTCGCTAATGAAAATTGTTTTAATTTTTTCAATTATTAAGGAGATTCTGGATATCCGCTTTTATCATGGCTTTTAACTCCATATAGAGCTGTACAAGTAAATACTCCTGAAAGCCGTTTCAACGTAGCTCACAGTTATGCTCGTAATGTTGTAGAACGCACCATAGGGGTATGGAAAACTTGGTGTAGATGTTTATTATCAGCTCGTCAACTACACTACTCACCGTTGGACTAGTTTCTGCTTCATTTTCTATGACATTCAAATCAATTTGAGTGTCATGAAATGTTCTTTTACGGGGTTAAACAAGAAAAATCTTACGAATTTCCATCTATGCCTTCAACACAAGTTTTCAGGCAAGTAATTTCGGCTACCGCCTCCTCCAAACTGGTCAATGGCTTTTGAACAAATGGGCCGCCACTTGTTGCCTGCTGTTCTCTTTTATTATGCCCCAGCTTCTTTTTGACGCAGCTTTTGAAATCTGTCCACACCTATTAATTGATTGGTAAAAAGCTTTGTTATTAATTTCATTATACCTTGCACCACCCTGTGGAAAATAATATATCAAGTGGTGTACTGTATTTAATGGCCGGGCTTGACCGACTATAATATTTTCACTTGTTTTTATTTGTACCTTTTTCCACTCTGGAACGCCTTTATTTGGAGGTCTCATCGAATTTAATTCCTCTTTTAGGTCTCGCCAAAATTTAGTTATATTTTCGGGGCTCCTCGTGGAATTATTTTTCTCCTTCATTTTTGCAACTAGTAACCCAAACTGTTGAGGGTTAGTAGTCCGTTTTCTAAGAAAAAAATATATATTTGTTTGCTTTGCTTTATTTTTTGCAATAAAATTGTACTTACCCTTTTTCTGAATCCATATTTTTTTTGAAAATCTGCAAAAAATATTCAATCCGTTGTTGTTTATTGCGGATGAAAAATGAAATACTTTGCATGCAATTCGATTCGTTGTAAACAGTTATAATACGAAATATTTGTTTAAACGAATCAACTGCTTTAACGATCCGCATTCTGTATTATCGATTGTAGAATGGTATTCTATTATGTTTGTTATGATACCAAATTTAACGAATCGAGTAAAAATTCGATCCAAACGAATGTCATGATAAGGGCGAATAACAATAGTAAATTCCAATTTCAAATAAAAACGAATTTATAAGTCATAAAAATTGTATCAGACGTTCGAAAAATATTTAAAAACAAATATGGCATCATTTAGAATAATGTCACGTAATGGCATTTGTTGGCGTTCAATTTTAAATTATATTTTCTAAGGCATGAGAAAACTTTTAACAAAATATTATTTTGATGTTGCAAGCTGCAACCAAATATAATTACGTCATCCACATATAACATAAAAATGCTTTTACGTATAGTCCAGATAGTGCTATTGCTATTTTTAAACCGAAGGGTAGTCTTTGAATTGGAAATGTCCTTTGTTATTAATACTGTGAAATACTATTAATGCTTTTATATTTTTTAATGAATCATTTAAGCAATCAATTCTTTTTTTCACAGAAGTAAAAAAAATTAATAACACAAGATTGTGTAAATGCGGAATCAAATAATTTACATTTTAATAAATTGTAACAAAACTGAAACATTACAGTTATTTTGTAATTTACTTGAGAGTACACTGACCTCTCTATTACAACGGTTTCTCACTCAACAATCTACTTTGCATACATTATACTCGACAAGTATTGCCACTTTGGTGGCTCAAAGAGTGGTGTTTTCGTCTATAATCGCATGTTCAAATCCCCGTGTTGTGAAAAGTTTTTTTTTTACTAAGATAGCCATGGAGAGCGATGCGGACCCCTTCAAAAAGCCAGCCAAGGTTCTCAGATCTCCCCCTGAGAAAACTGAAAAGAAAACTACGGCCAAATTTAACAATGAGAATAGTAATATGGAAGGAGGGGCCAGCAATCCCGAACTGAGTGCTTCCTCGTCCAATAAACTCAATGATGCAACAACAACGAATAAGTGTTTGAGCTCTGGCAAAAGGAAAACCTACCAGCCAAACCATTCAAACAGGCATCGATAGGTACATCAAACCCTATTGGTAACGAAGAATGGATTTGCACCACTTGCTGACAACAACGATAAAAGGGATGACGAAGAAGCTGTAGCAGAAAAACAATATCGGCTTCCTCCTGTATATCTTCGGGAAGCTTTAACGAACACTCTCATTACCTCGCTCGCCCAGTTAGTTGGAAATAATCAATTCTATGTAGCTGGCATTCAGAGAGGGGCGATAGCCGAAGTAAAAGTGCGAAAATAACTACAAAATTGGTATTCAATACTTTGAAAACTCCAAGAAGAACTACTACACTCATCAACTAAAGAGCGAAAAAGGTCTGGTTGTTGTCATAAGGGGAATTGAAAGCTCAGTGTCAACTGATGATATAAATAAAAAGGCTTTGAAACTGTGGTTAAGTCAGTATTCAACATACACAATCGTGAAAAGATCCCACAACCACTGTTCAGAGTAGAGCTTGAATACGACAACAAAAAAAGTTCACAACACCCGGTTTACAATTTACGATAAATTCTTCACCGCAAGATCACAATCGATCGATCAAACTTACCACAATGTTACAACTGCCAGGAATATGGTCATACGAGGTCCTATTGTCGACTACCATCAGTGTGCGCCATATGTAGTGGACTACACAAATCTTCAGAATGCCATGTAAGCAACGTTCCCAACTCAAAAAAATGTTGTAACTGTGGAGGAAATCACTCGGCCAGCTATGTCGGATACCCTATCCATCAAAAACTGAAGCAAAAAGCAATTAAATCAGTACCAACTCCTAGACAACGTGATCTGTCAGTTACTCTCGTCACACAACCATTGGCACAAAGAAATGTTACTACTTCCACTAACGTAAATTCAAACTTCTCATATGCGGACATTCTACGTTCAAGTCACAACAATCGAGCAGATCCTCAGCCAACCACACCATATCAACATGCCAACTCGAACTTGGAGAAGATAATTGCCACATTGGTACAATATATACAGACATTTATGGCAACAATGCAGTCGAAGCTCAGATATCAGTCTACTTTGCTCCAGGTGATAATGAACAAGCTATGAACATTAATATCACATGGTCTCATATTAGCGGCACAACTTCTTGTGAAGTTTTATTGATTTGTAAAATTTTTTTGATATCTAGTTATTATTACATATTTTTAATATTCATAATATCTCTCTTATTATTAATTGCCACATTGCTCTTTGCTCGGTTTGTCTTACAACTAGAGACGCTACACACACCATGATAAGAGTATAGGAATCCATGTCTGTCATTTAAATGCTCAACGAGACTGACGAACTTCGACACATCTTTGACAATTCTGCTATTCACGTAATATGCGTGAACTTAACTCTCTTTTTAACTTAAATGGATATAGCCTTTTTGAGCTGATCCACACATTCATGTAGGCGGAGTTACTGTCTACATAAAAAGCCACATACACTGTTCATTAGTATGCAAGTCTAACCCGGAGAGTCCTATTGAATACCTCTTTGTTAGTACAGTAGTAAACATAACAAACTATTGATGGGTTGCGTACACAGACTTTACCGAAATACCGACACATCAAACCCGACTCATTGCATTGTTTCTAGTCAACAACGTTAATAAGGTCCTTTTTTATGATCAGCTAAACGCTCCAAATTTCTCCAATCATGACCTAATTTTCATGACGTATAATTTTCAACTCCAAAACGCGCACATAAACCACACGTATGGGGATTTCAAAAGTATTGACTTTAACGAACTTAAATGTGCAGCGAACCAAGTAGACTGGACTGAGGTTATGTTTATATGTTTGCCAATTGTGATTCCATTTCTAAACGGAAACTACACAAGGCTAATAACTCTCTATTATCAGCTACGTTTTTGGGTTGAAGAGGTATGATCGCGTTTCAAGTTTCACTGCATCTCTGCTATATGTAACTTTGGACGTGCTTAAATGTAGAACACTTTGTCTACTTCAAGAAATTGTCACCAAGCAGGAGCCAAACTACTTGTTTAACATAATCGAATTCTCAACGTCTTACCGCAACCAGAATATTAAACCTATGCGACACATATCCCTAATGTCTGAACGTCACTTCTTTATTTTTGCAATCCGATAGCGGAATTGCTTCCCCGTCCGCCTACAGACTACACAGAATACTACTCGCTTTAAAAGAGATATTATGTTGCACTTCGCTCAAGGTTATGCGAACGATAATTAGTATTTAATTTGTTAAAATGGTGTACGGTTTGTGATGATGTTGAAAGTGTGAATGATTGATATAAAAAACCATTTGCGCATAAATTTGCAAGAGTGGTTTTGGCTGAACTGGTAAAGCGCCTACTGATGAGAACTCGATGAGGGCGAGTTTGAAACCGGTCTAGGTTCAACCCCTCCAGTCGCCAGATATTAATTTTTCACATTTTTCAAATATATATCATCACTATCATCAATATTAAGTCCATATGAAATACTCATTTTAAAAACTTTTTAATCTTGTTTACATTGCCATTGTCTATAAGAAACTTACAATCAACTATTAACGATTGTTTAGTTATTCTTCAGTCATATAACGTTTCAATAGAAAATTGGGATTTAATGCTGGTTTCTTTATGTACATCTAAATTTTTAGAAGAATTATTGCGTCAGTGGTAACAATCCTTAGAGAACCAGAAACAAATACGCAAGTGATCACAATTAAATGATTTTTTAACCAAACGTATTGAAGTTGTGAAATGGTTGGCCTTGCTCTATAAAACTATATATTTTCAGAATTCTTTTTAAAAGGTTAATAAATCGGAGACTCAAGTCTATTAAATGCTTATTATGCAATCAAAATCATGTTTTAAGAAAATATAAAAAACTTAAAAATTTATCAGTTCCTGACAGAGAGATATTTGTTTTACAATACAATGACTGCTCTAACTGTCCGTAAAGGAGTCATTTTTCAAATCACTGAAATGATGCAATGCATGACGGTAGCTGCGAATGCTGACGAGTCGTTATGCGAACAAGAGCGAGTCGTTATGCCAACAAGAGTGAAATTGAGGACGAAAACGACACCGACTGTCGTTCTGCCGAGAAATACGCTGAAGAAAAGAAAAATAGAGCGACTACTTAAAAGAGGATCAGGAAAGCCGAAAGCCTAAAAAACAATACAATATTAGGGTATTGTAGTAGGTATTGTATTATTGCGTTCTAATAAAATTGATATCGCAACATTTGACGAGGGAATGTTTGGTGGTTGCAATTAGTATTAATACTCGTATATATTATGTCATGTTGTGCTATTTTTAAGTTATGTTATCATTTTGGTATGAATGTTTAATGAACAAGAGGAAGAAGAGTTTTTTTTAGCGGACAGAAAGATTAGAATATGGCGTATTGATATACAGAAGTTGGGTTAATAACGAAAATAATAAAAAATAAGAAAAGTTATTAAAATTCAGTCGTGGGGTTAAACTTTTAAACAAAGTTTAAATTTTTTATAAGTTTGAGGTAAATTTTTTTATATTTTTCTTGTAAAAATGAATGCCGATGTGAATGCACAAGAATATTCTGCCGTACAGTTGAAAAGATGGTTACAAGAGTTGGTATTACCATCAGGTGGTATAATTATGAAATTAATAAAAATGAATAATGCCATGAAAGCGAAGTAAGTGATGCACTAAGCTTGTACAGATGTGAAATAGAATTACTCAAGAGGGAAAAACGTTTACTTGAAACGAAACGAAAGAAAACGAGCTACTGTCACGTTCATTAGAGCAAACACCACCGGTATGTGTAGAATTAAATAATAATAATACTCCGTTAAATGTAATAAAAGAGTTTTTACCTGATTTCGATGGCAAAGGAAATTTAAATTCGCGAGCTGCACAGTTTCAAAATATTGCCACCGTTTATGATTTAACTGGAGATAAATTATAAGCACTCTTGACTATCAAATTAAAAGGAAAAGCTCAAAATTGGTTATTTTTAAAATCATCGTATATGAACGAAGATATCAACAATTTGTTAAATAAAATAAAAGCAATACTTTATACAACTGAGGGTAAGCTTGTGTTGCGTCAAAAATTTCACTCGCGAAAATGGATTTCTAATGAAAGTTTGATCGACCTCTTTTTATAGTATATAATAAAAACTTTTTCCTTTTCAAGCTCTAGGTCCTTTTTCTTTATTTATGTTGTTAAATTATTCATATAAAAACCAATATTTCGACTACTGTGTTGTAGTCATCATCAGGGTGATTCGGCTAAAATATGTAAATATGGTTTACAACATAGTTAATATTCATGTGATGTATAATCTAATTACCATCTGTACTATACTATTTATACACATATTCAATATTTAATAACACATTAAATTTTGGTAGAAAATTAATTAAATTACATTGCTTACTAAACTGGAGTTAATGGAAAGAATAAATGAAAAGTATAGGTGAAAAGTATATTACGTATATTAGCTTTTAGTTAACGGTTTATTATTCAATGTCTGCTTAGAGCATCGTTTTGTAAATGTGAGCGCAACCATCTGTGTCTGTTTTGTAATTCATTCTATTCTTCTCCGGTTCTCTCAGTATGTGTAACATTTCTAATGTTAATCGTTTTTGGTAGTTACTCTCTTTGTGAATGATCCTAATGACCTCTTGTTTTGCAGTGATCCGCTAGGGCTGTTTTAGGCGTATTGTTCTTATCTCTGCATTTAATGTCAGACTTGTGCCCAGATATTCGTGTCCTTAGTTTATTCTGCGTTGTGCCGATGTACGTCATGTCGCATCTTTCTTCTCCTTTGCCACTGCATCCGATTTTGTATACGATCTTAGATTGGTCATTTTTATGTATTTTACTTTTGGTGTTGGAGAATATTCTTTTCGTGTTGTTGTTGGGTTTGTATGCGATCTGTATATCATTGTTTTTTGTTTTGTTGTTCAGATATATTCTCTCCGTTAGATTTGGAATGTAAGGTACCCCTTTATAAATCTTATTGTTACTTTCTTTGGGCGTTGTTCTATCATTGTTGCTGTGTTTGTTAACTTCCTTTATCAATCTGTTGACGTAGTTATCTGGGAATTCATTCATCTTGAGTGTTGTTTTGATTTTGTATATATTTTTTGAATGGTATTTGTGGTCGCTTATCTGTAGGACTCTCCTAATAAAGTTTATGGCTGTATTCCTTATTATACCTTTGTGCGTACTAGCGTGGTAGTTAAGTAGTCTGCCTGAGTCTGTCGGTTTCTGGTACCAATCGACGTTGATGTTGTTATTCTCTCTTATTAGTAGACAATCCAGGTATGGTAATTTTTTATTATCCTCTTCCTCCTTTGTAAATTTGATGAACTTGTGGAACTTATTCATTTCGTTGAATAGTGATGTGATTACATCATTAGTTCCAATGATTAGTAAATCATCCACGTACTTTATTACGATGTCAGGTTTTTGTTCCAGATTGTTCAAGGCTGTATCAAGCAATTTTTCCATAAGAATATCAGCTATAATAGGTGAGGCTGGTGATCCCATGGGGAGGCCTTTTAACTGTTTGTAAAAATGTTCTTCATATTTAAAGTAGTTACAATCTTTTATACAGAAATTCAAGATTCTAAAGAATAGATCTTTAGGTATATTAGTATGTTGTTCAAGATATTCCCATTTTTGTTTTATAATATCTACTGTGTATTCTATCGGTATATTAGAAAATAAGGATACTACGTCGAAGGATGCCATCCTTTGGTTTATATTTATAGGGCAATTCCTTAGTTTTTCTTTGACATCTAGAGCGTTTTTAACATTATATTTTGAGTTAGCAGTGAGTTGTTTCAGGGTAGTCATTGCTTAAAAGATTCGTTTTTACCCTTATATACAAAATTTATATGTAATAATTTGCAATGAACTATTGTATAACCTAATAGTTCTTGATTTAACTTAAAGTTACAATTATACGACCACCTTATCAAGCAACTTTAACTTACATAATTTAATATTATATTACAATTAATCGTAAGCTTTGTTTGGTACACTACATGTGTAATAAGCACGAACAGAAGAACTTAAAGCTCTTAACTATGAATTGCAAAAGCTCAGCATAGAAAAGTCAAAGTTCCACCACACTATAAAATGAAGTATTTTTTCCCCTATATAAAGTATTTTTTTCCCTAAATTACAAATTGGGTTTTTTCTTTTTTGTAAATGGCCATTATTGCTGTCTTACCGTCCTAGCCATCTCGCAAGTATTAACTTGGGCTCGCTTTAGTGACGCAACGCCACCATGTTCGCTGCCGCCCCACGTCTTAGTTTTCCCACAAGTATTAACTTGTGAGCGCTCTAGTTACGCAACGTTCGCTGTCGCATATCGTCCTAGCCATCCCGCAAGATGTTCCTTGGGTCGCAACGTTCGCCGCCGCCGCATCGTCATAGCCTTACCGAAATTTTTTTCTTGTATGCGCTCTAGTGACCCAACATTCGCCGTCGCCGCACCGTCCTAGCCATCCCCCAAGATCTTCCTTGTGCGCGCTCTAGTGATGCAACATTCACCGCTTACCATAGCCGCTCTTGCACCGCTCATGACAGCCACTCTCGCACTGCACCCTTTATTCTCGTGTCACTCGCCGTTTCTATTTTATACCACGGTACCATATCGCTCACAGTCAACGTATCCACCGCATTATTCTAATCTTTTCAGAACACCTTTGTGTGCCCCCGCCAATGCAATCGCAATAAGCACGTTGTCGGATTATTAAATGTGAATCTAAAGACACCGAGACTTGTAACACCCAATTTCAACTTGATAGGCATAGTATTGTGCGATATATAATTTTTTAAAGATAAAATTTTTTCGAGGTTTGATGAGATTTTCGTTTATTGTGGGCGTGTCTCTTTACCGATTTTGCCCAATTTCAATACGGAACAGCGAAATTGAACTAAGAATACATATGCAAAGTTTCAATTTGATATCTCAAAAATTACGACCGTGAGAGTGCCAACAACAGACGGACACACGAACACACGGACGGACATGTCTCAAACGATTTCTCTTTTCATGCTGATTAAGAATATATATGGTTTGTGGGGTCTCCGACGCTTCCTTCGATGTGTTGTAAACGGATGATCAAAATGAATATACCCTCTTCCCTAAGGTGGAGGGTATAAAAAGAAGAAGGATTGTATTATTGTGTTGTTGTGAAGAAGTCACGTTGTTTGTTTTCCTTCTTTGGACACAACAAATCTGGCGACGATGATATGATTTGTGGGCATTCCTCCAACAACAATAATTGATTGAATTATTAGGGAAGAATGTGAAAACGTCAGATTAGTTGTCATCACCTGATGTATATATTTGTATATTTACCTGATGAAGGTCTCACATATATAAATAATTGCTAATTTTTAACATAATATGACTTCCTTTATAATAAAACATTATATGGGGACATCAAAAAATGGTTCGACCTGGTCCAAATTTGGATTTTATCGAAATATATTAAAAACGATGGTCAATACCTAGCGCACATATATACGTGGAAATTCGCTAGTAGCGTTCTCTGCAAACTAAGTAATCGGAAGAGGACGCAGAACATATTGTGTCGTGAAACGTTGACGTTTTATATAGATCAGCAGTATATTAGTGGTCTGGAGGTCTTGGTTGGTAACAACCAAGCGCTTTGGGAAAAACCACAATTCTATTAGACTTTTTGGATAGGTGTTGCCACAGTTAGTAATAGGTCGATCCAACGGCATTGCTTCCGTGATCATATACTGCACGGTAGTACCATGACACGCGGGTCAGAGTCCGGCTCGTCCTGCTCTCAATGCTTTTTACCTACAGCAAAAGAAAGACACCGGACTGACAGACGAACAAATCGATTCAGTTCCTGATTTCTTGCTGATCGGTATAATTAAAGGTGTGTGTGGCACTTGCCTTTTAAAATTTAAAACCATCCGCGAAAACTTAATATACCCCCTTACCACATTTGTACCCTAACCCACGTACAAATATGTGATAATAACATTTGATAATTAGGCACATATATTTCTGGGAGCGCGCCTTATTCAAATATACAAAACTATTACAAACCAAAGATAGAATAACGAATAGAAGTAAAAATCATGAATATCGACTTTGTTTTTGTGCGGAGTTTATAATAGCAACTTAAAAAAAGAAAAAATATATTTAAATTTTTTAAAATTATATTGATCAAAGATAAACTTCAAATTTGGCAAACCCGTTTCTGGTACCCGAATTTACAATATAATTGATTCTAAAAATATTCAGTATACCAGAAGATATTTCTCCTGTAATAATGCTAAAAAGTGGCGATCTTACCTTATTTTTTGCACATCAATCCAATTAAAGCAGAAGCATATTTGGCATCAAAATAAAATTGTTAAAAAATAATGTTCAATGATTATCATTTAATATAAACTTAAGTGAATTATTTCAAATAAACTTCAGCAGCACTGCAATTTTTTTTTGCCTTCTTAAATAGTGGGTAAAACAACGTGGTATATGTAGATTTAGTCCTTTTTTTTTAAATTAGCAACAACCGTTTCTATTCGGAACTTGTGAGCATATTTAAAATGTGGTTAATATATCAAAACATTTTATGTATATAATTTGTATTTATGACATTATATGTATCGATTAGTACTTTAGCGAGTGATTCGCTTTTAACTAATATTAGATTCTATTGGTTAATAAAATAAAACTATGCGCTAACCTTGAGAAGCGGTGGTTCGTTGAGATAGATTCTTGGCTAATATAGTCCTTTTTATTATTCGTTGTTATTAAAGCGGAATGCGAATTTAGTGCATGATGCGATGATGTATGTACTGATGGAAGAAGGCTTGGTGAAAATCGAAATGGAAAGTCGCTAAAAAATTATAACAGTATTCGTTTATATAATTCAAAATGAGTTAATTTCATTATTATAACAAATTGTAAAAACGTTTCAAGTACCTGGACAACGTTGTGTTTATAGGTAGCGAATTTGGGTATGGTGGTCCTCGATAAGTAGTAGAAGATGTTGAGTACACAGAAGGCGTGTGCCTATAAATAAAATAATTATATTATCTCTTAATGCCGAGTCACCCAGTTACTTATAAATTTACTGTACTTAAAAAAAACTTAATTTATTTTTATCTTCTTCACCTCAGTGATGAGTATATTCCAATTGTATATTCTGTTTGCAGTATTGAAAAACACGCCCACAATTAACAAATATATATCTATATGCTATGAAAATTTATCTATCAAATATAAATATCAAATAGATATATAATACATATATTAATAGTAATAGTACATTTCTATGCTGAATATGGCCATGATCGGGTTATAGACTTTCCCACAATTTACAAAAAATACTACTTGGCGTAAATTCTGACTAGCAAGTTGATACACACACCATTAGAGGGCACAATACTTGTACCGGACAATAACAAGTGAAATCGTATTACAACCATGCTCAAACTTTACAAAAACAAAAATTATTAAAAAATGTTAAATATCATATAAAAAGTTAGTTATAAAACTTAGGTGTGGTCAAAAGAGTGGTAAATTACTTACGCTATATACATGTATGTATATGGTTATTATACTTGTATTATATACATACATATATAAATTATAGAATCGTATATATACATATGTACATTAAAAAAAAAAAACTTGTTTATAGTATATATAATATACATATGGTTACTTTAAAACGTCGTTATAATATATCATGTTTGAATTATTTAAAAGAGACTCAAGAACTATCCATACGTACGTTAATAAGTTAATACATATACATACGCCGGCCAAATACACATTAACACTGATAATAGACTCGTTATAGCAATACACACGTTACCTTACAAATTACGCTAAATAATAATATAAAATATAAAAAATAAAATAATATAGATATTATATATTTCCGAAACTTCATTAAAGAAAGCAATATGTGCTGTACATATTTTTATTGAAACTTTCCAGAAAGTTTTCTTATTAATGATTTATATATATGTAGGAATAAAATGACTCTAGTCGGACGAAAGCAGATAAGTTGTAAGCAGAGGACTAGAAGCAAAAATATACTTTATTGACCTATTATATGGATTTTTTTTCTGAGTGCTGAAAGCGATGGTTGCAATGTTTAGGGCGCCATTGCCTATGCATTTTTGGTCTGATTTTACCCAATTCCAATAGGAAATCTTCAGAGATTATATATGCCACATTTCATCGTGATATCTTAATTTTTGTGGCTAACAAAAATATGTAGAAATTCATATGGATACACAGACGGAGGGATGGTTTAAATCGACTTTCCTATTGATGCTGAAAGATATATATATATAGGTATGTGGCTTGCCTATTTGTGGTACTTACAAACGTTTGAACACAAACAATATAAGTTGATGATGATCTGTATATAAAAAAAGTAATTAATTTGATGATATATTGATCAGTGTTGCCCAACACATGTGGCATTTATTACAGAGGTGCTCACTTCGTTTGAAGCAATTTTATATAAATATTTGACTTGCTATACCTCTTTAGCGTTTTATCCTCTTATTGTTTGCTCCAACTCATACTTATTATACATTATCATGGATAACGATATCCAACTTTCAAGGCTCAAAATATGGATATTTTTGCCGTCCATTATGCTTACATTTATCACACTATTGAAAATTTGAAAGGTAAAATCAAATTTCTATTTATAGAACATTTGAAAAGCCACACTTGGTTAGTAGGAGGTATTACCACTAAAGACGAAATATTTAAATAAAGCGTGACATCATATTCTACTCTCCCCTAAATGCTTACCATGATGCCACCTGTGACATTTCCGGACTAATCATCGGATAGGGATATTGACTGCTAGAAAAAGTATATATGGCTGGTCTGGATAAACCTGAAAAGATATAAAATGTCAATCTTTTATATAAAAGTAAATACTATTACGAAACACTGATAAATTTAAAGAAAACATAGCTTATTTATTGAAAAATTCAAATTATAAATTATAACAAACAAGTAAAAATCTATCTTTGACATAAGCTAAATCGTTTACATACGTAGGCGAAGCTACTCTTATTCTTTTAGGTTTGTAAATTAGAGGCCTTGCGTTTACCCAAATCCGCTCATTTTCAACACATCGGATACAATTTATATTAAAATACTAGAGGTGGGCTTTGTAGTTCATTTAAATGAACAGTTTCGTGAATAATAATTAAATAATCGTTATAATTGTTAACAGTTTCGTTTTATTTCAGAGAACTATTTCGTTCACTTAGTTCAATAGTTCACGCAATTGAAGAACTATGTTGTTATACCCTCCACCTTAGTAATAAGGGTATATTAAGTTTAGTCTTTCCTTTGCAAAACCCAGAAGGAAACGTCAGAGACCCTACAAAGTATATACATTCTTGATCAGCCTCAAAAACTGAGTCGATTTAGACATGCATATCCGTATATACGTCTTTTGATGGCATTCTCACGGGCGTAAATTTTGAGATATTGAATTAAAATTTCACAAAAACTTACCTCTAACTTGAAATTTGGTATGCACATTTATCCCATCCACTTATGTGTGATGGGCGTTGTAAGGTAACAGACACGCGTACAATTTACATAAAACTATATACTATTATATATATATTTGCCACGCCCACCGTTATGAATATGGTTTAAGCCAAATATAGTTTTCTTATTTGTTAATTTTAGTTCGCGAACTATATTGTTATTATTAGTTCGCGAAGTATACTGTTCTTAGTTTCTGGATTATACTATTAACTAATTAAAAAAAAATTATTTTATTTTAACACTAACACAGCCGGCGCAGTCCAGCCCGTAAAAAAAGTACAAAAATAAAAATGTAAAACCAAATAATTTTCACTTATGGTTAATAGTTTTGGCAAAAGTTTTGTTGTATCCTACAACACGTATAATAGAGAATTTCATTATAGTGGGCTTTCTGTTACGACCTTTTTGAAAGCTGAGTCGAAAATTTATATGAAGATTTTACTTTTCTTTTGCGTAACTGCCTTGTATAGAAGTGGTGTGTATTCGGTATTCAGTTTTTGTTAAATATAGCTATTTTGCTGCATAATAGTTGATTATCTACAGTTTATGATCTACGTAAAAGCAAGTCTTATATTTTATAATACTGTTTAATAATACTGGTTGACAAAAATAATATCACCCCAAGACAAAAAAGATTAAAAGGGTCGCTCGGCTTGATCAAATAGATAAATGGTTGGATAACAGAAAATACCCAAAAAGTGACTGAAATACTCTAATACAGCATTACAGCTGTTGTGCAATTTTATTATGTCAATAATAAAAATGTTATCACTGGAAAATACAATAAAAGTGTTTGTATTTTGGATTTTAAATATACGTTGTATACGTTGTATGTATATTATTTTTACTTCTAAGAATTGCATTTGCCTTTTTCTAATTGAGCATGTTTTCTTTATTGAGAGCTACTAAATCTTATGAATCTAGATAATATTGATATTCTTATGTATGTTACGTAAGCCGATTACAAATTGTATTTTGACAATTTTGAGTGTACCAGCCCATTAACATTATATACATATGCAATTGTTTCATTATTATGAGGCTTAACATATACAAACTAACGCCGTTTAACTGATGAATTTTAATGCCTGTCATTAATGGCAACAGCATTTTTATTTTGTCTTTTTAGCTTCACCGTTACTTGTATGAGCAGTTGTACTCTTAAGCAATTGAAATTGAGATGTTATTATGGGCTAACTATTAACGCTATTTCAGAAAAAAGAAACAGCAAGTACAAAGTATATTGTAGATGTTTTTAGAAAAAGCACCACCACCACTAAGCGGTATTGCCGTTATAATATCTTAAAATGAACTCACCCTAAAACTTATGTCGAACATTTGTAGTAAAAACAATAAGTTGTTGAACAATTTTGAATTTTATTGTTTAAAACTCAAGGGTGAACTAAGAGTTTTTTAAGTCTCCTTCTCAACCACAGCAGCATGTGGTTAATAGTTTTTTCAACAGTATTTCATTATATTATATTATATTATATTATGAAAAGAACCGCTAATTGCACTCACTGTTTTGGCTATAAATCTAGAAATATAGCATAACGAAATGACACGTTTATACTGAGTTTATCTTTAAATCACGTACAAGAATACTTATTGGTGGTAGTAAAAAACCATTTCTATAACCGAAAATAAAACTTTGCAAACCCAAGTTTTCAAAATGATTAGTTAGGTTTTCAACTTTAGAAAGCTAAAAATCGATGCAATTAGTAGATTATTCAAAGGAGAGATACTAGGTAATATATGTTTAAACTTGGTAGGGATAAAAAATGAAATCCGATGGTAATAATCCTTAAATGATTTTTAAAAACGGATCGAGATAGTAAAAAATCACGTACAATATGTGGTATTATGTGTTACTTACAACCATTCTTAAGTTCTTAAGTAATTGATAAAAATTAGCACCTAGTTTTGATTGCAGTAATAGTCAACTTTTACGATTCTATACATAAAGTAACTACGTAAACCATATATTTTTAGTTTACTTAATAAATAATATTATTTCGCGTCTGCTAATTCATCATTAAGGTACCCTTCCACACCAAGCCATCTACATTCATAATCTTAATTTAGGTAACACCACAATGTGTCTTTAAAATTTTATTCATTCATTGCTGTCTTGCGTACTAGTTCAAATTATATATATATAAATAAATTATTTAAATCAATATGAAAATTAATCAACTTAAGTGGCTTTTGAGAATATTACAATACTTTATAACTAAAATAAATTTTCATTCAGATTTAAGATGTTACCAAACACATCATTATACACTTACAAAGTAGAGTATCACTTCTGCAAACAAGGAAAAAATACAAATTTATTTGAATAAATATCCTTACAATGTAATGGATTTTTTAGTATAGCAATTATAAAATTATTTTCTTAAATAGAGAATTTTTATCCAATCACATTGAAAAAGTTTCAAATTTTCAATCATATAATTTGCATATATATATCGTGAACAGAGTCGCCCATTTGAGCTAATATTCTATTGATTTATTCAGTTTATTCATATAATAATATGTGAATCTCATCGCATTAGCTTAACGCTTATGTCGCGGTGAGTTTAAAATGGAGATGTTATATAAGTTAAAAATTATCAAGGCAAAAAACTATATTATATAACAATGTAACGAAAAAAAATATATATATATATATATAAAATAATACTAAAAATATAACATAGTAATATCTAAATATAAAAAATAAAATAAAAAGTAAAATAAAAAAAAGTAAGTAAAAGAAAAAGAAAAAAAAAAAAGATTTTTGTTTTAAATTTTGGCTTAATATTATCATAAATCAGAAAGAATATTGAATAGTTCGTTCTTAAATTTCCTGAATTGAAATTTGACGTTCATAAACGTACGATAAGGAAATGGAATAATTTGTTTATGCTTTTGTGACCGTGAAAATTCAATTTTTTCAAATAAATATTTCGGTTCACCAAGAATAATAATTTTGTTTAGCAAAAGAAGAGTTTAAATAAACTATCTAAGGTCATTGCATATAATTTGTTCTTGTATGCAGTTAAACTGTTGCGTCGTTTTAACTTAAATACATATCTAATGATGGAGTTATACACTTTATTAAGCTTACAAGAAGATACACTTTTCCAGTACAGGAGTTGATATGATTGAACCGATTTCATACATTTGCACAATTTCATTTTATACGTGAAAAGGTGCTTTATATATAAGGTTAAACAAATTTGTTAATTGGGTACGTCCAATTCGGGGGCGTATTTTAAACAAAAGCACATTCAAAAGTACAAAAGATTTGGAAAAAGATTTTAAAATTTCACTGGTATGCATAATTGCAGTTTTTATTCATGTAAGCGCGTACTTTAAAGTTTGTTCAGATATAAAGAATGAATAGTCATCCTAAATTTCAGATCTTTATCTTCAATATAAACTTTTAAAACACATTAATACATATAATAAGTCCAGTATAGGCGTGCTTAATATAACTTTCCCAAATATAAAGCATCTTCGTTAAAAATTTTTAACCCTCAAACATAAACGCAAATATACATATAGTACGCAGTGCTTCAATAAAAAAATCAAAATGTAAATGGCTATATATTCCTTATTTTTATACCTTGCACCACCTTGTAAAAAAGGGTATATTAAGTTCGTGCTGATGTTTGTAACTCCTAAACGGCAAATGACACACCCACCTTCAATTATACCGATCGATTCAGAATCAAAATCTGATTCGATTTAACCATGTCCGTTTGTCCGTCTGTCCTCCTGTCTGTCCATGTAAATTTGTACGCAATCTACAGGTCGCATTATTTGATATATTTTGATGAAATTTAGTACATGTATTGGGCCAAAAGGAAACCCTATTGAAAATGGACCGAATTGGACCATTTTTAGAACCCCTCCCCTTATAAGAGGAAAAATTTCAATGAAATTTGGAACAAGGAAAAGTATTTGCCCACAAATAAACCCTATTGAAAATGGACCGAATTGGACCACTTTTAGAACCCCTCTCCATATAAATTTTTTTTTATTTCATTAAACAAACAAAAAATTAAAAAAATTGTCTGACATGTCTCATTTTGAAATTTTAAAATTGCAAGTAAATTTTTTATTATAACCTGCTTTTTCAAAGAAAAAAATTAAATTGAATAATATATCAAGAGGTGTTCGGAATTTAATGGTCAGGCTTGACCGGCTATAATATTTTCACTTGTTATTGAATATATTTTTTATTTTTAAGACAACAAATTGTTTTTAGGGAGTGTTCTACACAAACAGGAGCAGCATATTTGTTTTGAAGACCTGTTTTTGTTATAGGCACACATATAACACCTCTTTCTTTAACCAAAAGGCTGAGGGGGCTTTAAGTTAAAGTTCTTGTGGGAGTAAATTTACTAATAGCTTCAACCAATGGGCGTAGTCAAACTAGTTTCCAAATTCCTTAAAAACAATAGCCGTTTATTATATTGGTTTCTTTCGTACCAACGTAAAAATTTTTTTTCATAAACAACATAAAACGCGATATGTCAATTAGGTTATGAAAAAGAACAACCGGCCATCTGTTTTATTATCTTTTTACCGAAAAATCTAAAAAGCATCCTATGCGTCGAGTGCCTCTTTCATTGCATTGAATTATAAAATTATTTCTAGTTTTCTTTCATTATTATTGTCCAGTGTTCCTGTATGATACATTGTAGATATAAGCAAAACTGCTTTCTTTTTTCCGCGCATAACTAATAAGCGTAGTTTTTGTCTTAAGTCCAAACATACTTAAATGAACTGGTCTACTTTTATTTGGAAGAATTTCGTTAGGTATACATGTTTTGTTCTTTTTCAAAGTACCAACGTAGGATAAGCCCTTACTCAACAACTGCTTTGAAAGATTATAAGACGTGAAGAAATTTACAAATGTTATTTTTCTATTACTCTTAGCATAGAAATCAGATAAATTCAGAACAGTATTTTCTCCTAGATTTTTTTTTATTCCATACTTATCTGGCTTGGAAGGAATATATTGCTTAAACGACACTGTTCCTCTATATGGAAAAAGTTGCCCATCAATCGTTAAGTTGATGGCAAATACAAATGTTTTACGTAAATTAACTATAGTCATATTCCAGAGAAAAAAACTTGTTACTCAAACGTCTTTGCGACCTAGTTTTTTAACATCGAAAAGTATATAACTTATCAATTTTACAAACTTACCAAGGACATAGTTGTCTTAAACAATGAATAACCATGTATTGAATCTCAGTATTCTGAAAGGTTGAATATGCGTTTTTTTTTCATGCCAGCATAAATTAAGAGTAGGCTTTTATTTCTACAGAATCTATACGCTTCCATTTTTGATCTTTCCTTGTTATTGCGTATTGATTTGTATTTACAACAATTATTTCAATGACTTTTTATCAAAAAACAAGTGAAAATATTAAAGTCGGTCAAGCCCGACCATCAAATATCCTACATCACCTAATATATTATTCAATTACATTTTTTTCTTTGATAAATGAAAAATTTTATTTTTCTATACTTTATTTATTTTACTATACTTGTTCTTTCAAAAATTTCAAAATGATACTTTTACGCGCCACATTTATTTATTATTTTCCTATTTTTCAATGATTGCTCACAATGTTTACATATGTGTGACCCTACAGATTTTATTGCAGTGTAGAAAGTTATTACGTCGATGTATACGCACAAGCGCACACGCGCCTATGTAGCGATGCACGCTTGCTTATACTCTGTTGTCAATGAGAAATTTCCTATGCTAATGCTTACACGCGCACACGCACACACACCTGTGTGGCGATGTTCTCTTGCTTATACTCTGTTTGTCTGTGAGATGTTTTCTATGCTGATACTTGCACACGCACACACGCTTGAGTGGCGATGCTCTGCTTTTTTTACCCTTTTTTAAAGAGAAGTTCTCTATTCTAATGCTCACGCACACGCTCACACTTTAATGTGGCGATGCTCTCTTTATTTTGTGCCGAGTAAAGTCGTTACCCACTCGTTTTCCTCTCCCCCATATAAATATTATATTAATAGCATGATATATATATATATTAGTAGAAGTACAGCATTTTGTTATTGGTTTAAGTCTAAGTGGTAACTCCACTCACCGCCACGTCATCAAGCATATTGGAATATTTCCGATGTTCTAATATGCTTGACCAAACCGAGGCTTTGTCGCGAGTGATCGACAAAGGATCGATTTTTTTTTCGATTGCCAACCCTCAACGAGTGAACATCGAGTTCTAGAGTATAATATTGCATAGTATCACATCTTGTAGTATTGCGTAGCAGTGTATCGTTCACTATTGCATTTTTAAGTTATACGCAGGGAGTAATCCTGGCTGCTCGTGAAATCCCAGTCATAATATCCAGGGCGTAAGACCTGGCGTAGTTTTGTGAGTAAAGAAATCCTAGTCTTAATACCCAGGGTGTAAGGCCTGGTGTAGTTGTATGCGCGTAGTTACCAACTTATACCTAAAGCGTTAATAAATCTTAGTCTCTACGTGAGCTAATATATTCTGTTAAACAAAATCTATAATAATCTCGTTACATTGGCGCCCGGGCAGGGACGCTCGTCCTGTTCAGAAGAAACATATATATATATATCCAAAGTAGCAGCGACGCTTGTCCTGTTCAAAAGACCCAAGGTCATAGGTAGCATTAAAACATATACATATATACTGTACCTAACTGTTACAAAATGCACTCAAAATCGGGTGATCAAGGAAAACGGTAATTAATAAACTTATGATCTAGAAAAAACTCCGTTATACTTTTTCTATTTGATCATCTGAAATAAAAGTTTAACAAAGCGAAAAGTGATACATAACAAGATCTGGAAGTTACAGTACTTTTCCAAGATATCAAAACTAAGCTTATGGAACTCTGAAAACATATTTAATGGGTCCCACTCCAGACGCACCACCAGGTTCTGGAGAGGATTTTTTGCCAAAACAGGATTTTTGGATCATTTCTTTAATGAATTTGGAATAAAAGAAACATTTATATGGAACTCTGAAAACATACGTTATGGGTCCTACTCCAGACACACCACCAGGTTCTGAAGAGGATTTTTGGCCAATACTGGATTTTTGGATCATTTTTTAATAAATTTGGAATAAAAGCAACATTTATATGGAATTCTAAAAACTTATGTTATAGATCCCACTCCAGATGCATCACCAGGAAATTTGGTACACATGTGTTAGGTGTCTGCAGGTAGGTTGTAAGTAAAGTCGAGCAATATCGGTTTCAAAAATTTCAGAACCTAGGGAAGGGCATAGGCAACGTTTCATCCCGCGAGATAACCGAATTCCACGCGGGCAACAGCTAGTTTATTCGCATCCGCACTGTCGATTGCTGCCGCCAACAACAACAGGGAAATGCCAGAGGGCTCCAACTCAATAAGGGGCCTGAAAAGTCATCAAAGTCACCCAAAGAACCCTCTAGGAGTAATCTCAAGGCTCAGAAAACAAACGAAATTCAGAAAAAAACAAAGAAGGTACCGAGCCGAGGATTCAACGAATCAACGAGGTAAAGTCCACCCTAACATATCGAAAGACAGCCCAGACGCGAACCCAACCAAAGAATATTTTTTAAGAAAAGATTTCTTGGAAATGGAGCTGGCCAAATTTCAAAATGTAACCGGCCTTACCCATATTGACGAACATCGTATCAAGATGATCGACGATTGTCTCTTTAAGATTCGTTACCAGTCGCGGAACCCGGCAATGCAGGAAATCATAGATGAGGAGGTAGATAAATTACTCCAGAAAGGCTGCATTGAGCCCTCCAATAGCCCATATAGCTTTCCGATAACGTTGGTACACAAGAAAGAAGGCAAATGGAGGCTGCGTATGAATTACCGTCAGCTCAACAAAAGAACAGAACCCGACGCATATCCATTGCCGCGCATTACACATATCCTTGATCGTTTAAAGGAAGCCAAGTACATCAGTAGCCTTGATTTTGAGAATGAATATTGGCAAATTCCCGTGGCAGAGGGTAGTCGCAAATACACGGCTTTTACGGTGGCCGGACGTGGTTTGTTTCAATGGAAAGTGATGCCATTTGGGCTTCACTCAGCGCCAGCCACGTTTCAGCGAGTGCTAGACACGGTGATAGGTCCTGATCTGGAAAATTTTGCCTTTGCCTATTTAGACGACATCGTATTTATCGGTAAAACCCTGCACGAGCATATGGAAAATCATAGCGAAGTTCTACGATGACTGCGGATGGCCAATCTTAAAATAAACGCCGCCAAATGTGAATTCTTTAAAAATAAAGTACGATACTTAGGTCACAGACAAAATTAGCTCGATTATAGACATGAGACCTCCACAAAATGTCAAAGAGCTACGTAGATTTTTGGGTACTACATCGTGGTACCACCGATTCGTACCAGATTTTGTAAATATTTCCCAGCCCTTAACTACTCTGTTAAAAAAGGGCAAGCATTGGTCATGGTCAGAGGCTCAACAATCAGCGTTCGAAACATTGAAACGAAAACTTACATAAGCTCCGGTTTTGACTTGTCCTGATTTTAAACGTACTTTTGTGCTGCAAACTGAAGCCAGTGAAGTAGGCCTTGGTGTGGTGCTTACCCAAGAGATCGATAGAAATGAGCGGGTGATTGCATACGCAAGCCGCCACTTGAACCAGACTGAAAAGGAGTGTTTGGCGATTGTAAGAAGCATAAGAAAAATGCGCCCATACTTGAAGGTTACAAATTTATTCTGTTAACCGACCATCTTTCGCTTAAGTGGCTGAATGCACTGGACAATCCTTATGGTCGCCTAGCTAGGTGAGCGCTAGAACTCCAGCAATACAACTTTACCATCGAATATCGAAAAGAAAGCCAATACGTAGTCGCTGACGCTCTTTCACGCTAACCCATAGCAGATTTCCAAGTAGCCACAATAGCGCAGCACACACCCAACCTTATATCAGAGGAAGAAATACCATGCTCATGGATTCGTAAGCGACTCGAAGAGATAAAATTACAACCAGAAAAATACCCTGATTATGCCTGGATAAAGGGTCAACTGTACCGGCACTTCACAACCCAATCTCACGAAGACGACGAGGATTAGTGGAAATTATGTGTACCCAAGCATCTAAAATCCCGTGTAATGAGAAAAAACCACGATCAACCAGCTAACGTTCCTCAGGTCTGACCTCCTGTAAAAAACTATGCACTAAGTTTTTACTGGATTCAAGGTCAGACCATTGGAAGAGGCCCAGTTTGCAATATTAGTCAGATCATCATCATGGATTTTAGTGGCCGTATTTATAATGTGATCTGGGGGTCCACTGGTCCAGATCTGAACATCATCCGCGTACATATGTACTTGGCACCATCTGAGACAGTTGGGCAGGTCATTTATATACAACGAAAAGAGCAGTGGACCTGAAGAACCCCTCGCCTAATCGGGAGTAGGTCGGAGAAAATGTTGTTAGCAAATACACGTTGATACCTGTTAGTGATATATGTTTCCACTAACTGAGCGGATGTGGAATCAAAGTTAAACAACTTCCTTAGCTTAATGGTTAATAAGACATGGTCAACTGAATCAAAAGCTTTGGTATGGTCGAGTAACACAAGGAATGACATGTTCTTATTGTCCAATTTGCCCCTAATGCTTTCAGCCACATCAATTAAAGTGGTAGTGCACGATCTGTTTTTCCGAAAAACAGGCTGAGAATCAACCATTAGTGAGTTGATACGGACAAAATCACATATTTGTTTTTTGATGATTTTTTCAAACACTTTAGAGAGAAGCAGAAGGATCGCTATTGGTCTGAGATCACCATTGCTTTTCGGGATAGGTATGACTTTTGCTAATTTCCAACAGTTCGGAAAGGTCGAACGCATGATTATATCATTAAAAATCGAAGTAATGCAACGTAACACCATTGGGAGAATCAATTTGATAAATCTAGGATCAACGTCATCCAGACCAATAGCATTCGACTTCGTGTCTAGTATGCACTCTAGCACTTCAGCATCACTCACGCTATTAAACTTATCTCCCTAATCATGGACCATTTCCGCGCAGTGCTAGCAGCAGAGGCAAACCTTGATATATAATACGCTATTTTCGCACGCCTAATAGCATAGGAAACCTTTCTGCGTAGGTGCTTAAATAATTCATTGTGCTCAGGTGCACGCGTACGCTTCCATGCGCTATAGGCCTCGTCCCTGGCTAACATCAATCGCTGAATGTAGTTGTTAAACCAGGGACATTTAAACGAATCCGCACTGGCAATTTTTTGACGGACGTAGACATCATACAGTGACCGGACATTGTTATTGAACCAAAGTATTTTTGCCTCACTGTCCGGTAAAAACATAACATCACTCCAGTTAACTTGGTTCGCTGCACATTCTAGTTCGTTAATAACCACACCCTTTAAATCCCTATAGGCATGGTTAATGTGAGCATTATGAAGTTGAAAATTATACGTCATGAAGATCAGGTCATGATAAGAGAAATTTGAAGCGTTTAGCTGATCGTAAAGGAGGACCTTATTTATGTTGTTTACTAAGAATAGGTCAATGACATTAGATGTATGAGCGGTGTAATGAGTCGGGTTTGACGTATTAACGGAGAGAAGACCAAGCGTATGTATCTCATCTATAAAGCTGTTTTCTAAGTGGCAGTAGATATTAAGAGAGATATTATGATTAACTCTATATAAATACGAAAAAAATACAAAAAAATTTTCCATATAAAAAGGGAAACACCAAAAGGTTTGCCGCTAATACAAGACCGTAAGTTTATATTGTTCATGGCTTGTTTATTAACACCTGGATCAGGGCTGTTTTGTTTTTAACCATTTCTTGCATCATGGACTGCTTGGTGCTCATGAACGTCTGAAGGGGTCTGCATCACTTTTCATGGCAACCCGATTTAGGCACCGAGGTTTGAACCTGCTACAGCAAAGTTAGTAGACAAAGACACCACACACTGAGCCACCGAGGTGGCAATGTTAATTGAGTTTAAGCGTATACAAGAGTTATGGGAGAGAGATATATTAGAGAGAAACCATTTAACGTAAATTGTTGAGAGAAACGTTATAAATATATGTATTGTATATATAGACGGAAGAGATGCGCCAATACACTCTCTAAGTGTATAACAAAAATAACTCTTTAATTTCGCAGTTTTTATTAAAATCTAAGAATTTATACACTTTATCATTGTCTTATTAGTTTTTTTTTTCACTTTTTGATAAAAAAGTATTGTATGTAAGAAAAAATTTATTTCTTACGTTTTTATGTTTTGTGTAAATTAGTATATTTAACAAACACGGATTATTATTTTTATAAAATATTAGCGCACAATGATGATCTCTTAACGGAGGACAAAACTGAACTTCTCTACTTTACCAACATTTATTTGTGCTTTTGTGAAAAGAAAGTATATCTTCTTAACTTCTGCAACTACTTGTCATCAGAACACACCTACGAGGCATCTTTCTTTAGGTTGTGTAATTACCCATTTTTTGTCCCGAAAGGGATAAATGCCTGCTCAGGAGGTTCTTTGGGAAAAGTATTTCTCATTCTTTTTTCTAAAATTTTTCTTTAAATAGCTATATATACATAAAACAACTTCTTTTCTTTTCTCTTATATCTTTTACATACATACATACATATACATACACACATTTATTCCTGGCATGCAAGTTGTTTTCGTTGCGAGCGGACGTGTTTTTTAATTCGTTCATCGTATTTTAAAAAAATAAATAATTCTTTGTGATACTAAAGATAAATAACATCTATAATATCATTTTGTTGCTTTTATACATTGCGAACAGTTAAAAAGTTTTGGGATTTTTGTTAAATACTGAGCACAAACAGATAACAATAAATACATATATATAAATTTGTTGACTAATCTGTGCCTAAAAACACCGGTGCACTTATTTTTGTTTGTGTAAATTTTTGCTGCGTTTTTCTATTTATTTAATTTCTCACTATAAATATTGAGAGATATAGACGAAGTAACCAATAAGTCGGATATAGTGGAAGCCGTCAATAACCAAGTTGAAAATATTAAAATTGAAGAAGGTGCAATTAAAGCATTAAAAAGTTCATATGCCGGTAAACACAGCTGTGCTCAGTGTACCATCCAGAATCGGAGCACTACTTCTGCAAAGGGGCAAAATTAAAATAGGTTGGGTAGTATGTAGAGTTCGCCCTAATGATACGCCTACCAGATGCTTTAAATGCTTAGAGTTTGGGCATATAGCGAAGGAATGCAAAAATAAGAGCGACAGGAGCACATGCTGTCTTAACTGTGGCGAAAGTGGACATCTTGCAACGGAATGGGGAAGCAGGTATACAAATAAGAGGGGCGAAATTATAGTGAGGGCCTTCAATAACCTAAACGTGGTACTATTAAACGATGGAGTAAAAAATACGTTTGAAAAAAATGGATATGGATCTATCATCGTACGTTAGTTCCTCATTAGTGCGGAAATGTCAATGGGAGGTCAGCGATATCTATACAAATATTGACCATTTGGCCATAATTACAACAATAGCGATAAAGCAGCAACAAAATGCGCTTAATAGGTCCTGTGAAATAGGCTGGAAAATCAAAACAATGGATCGTGATATTTTCAACATTATGGTCAGTGAAAATCTAAAGCTCACACCTAATGCAGAAGAGCAAGCTAATAGGCTAGTTAAGTATATGACTGCAGCTTGTGATGCATCCATGATAAGAAAAACGAATTACACAGACCGTAAACCCGTTTACTGGTGGAATTCGGAAATTGCCAATCCTAGGCAACAATGTTTGTCAGCAAAAAGAAAGTCCCAAAGGTATAGCCACATGGCACAATACGAAGTGTACAGAAAAAGATATGCCGAGGCACGTAAATCTTTTAAAAAGGTAATAAAGGCTAGTAAGAGTAAATGCTTTAAAGAACTATGTGATATTGCTGACTCTAACGTATGGGTGGTGCATATAAAGTAGTGATGGCTAAAATTAAATTTATAAGCGGAACATACCAACTGATACGATATTTATGCAAAAGATAATTGAAACACTCTTTTCCAGACAAGCGACTGTAGATATAAAAACACCCCTAACTACACAAGTGTTAAAAGGTTTAGAATACGTTGAAATCAAAGACGCCGTCAATAAATTTGCGAATAATAAAGCACCCTGTCCGAATGGTATACCTATGGAAGCCGTTAAAATAGCAGCCCTGCACAATACACATCTTTTCTGGCAAGTATATAATAATTGTATAAAAAGTTGTATATTTCCTAAAATATGGAAGAGGCAAAAACTGGTTTTGCTGCCTACGCCAAATAAGCCCGAAGGTGACCCTAGCTCCTATCGCCCACTCTGTATGCTAGATACTTTAGGTAAAGTTTTAGAAAAGATCTTATACTCCAGAATCGAACACCATATTATGCAGACGAATGCTCTATCAGATAACCAATACGGGTTTCGAAAAGATCGATCGACTATTGATGCAATAATTCACGTGAAAGATATTGCTGAAAAAGCGATCGAAGATCAACGTTGGAAAAATGGGAATAAAAAATATTGTACTTTGGTAACTTTAGATATTAAAAAAGCGTTTAATTGTGCTAGTTGGCCCCACATGATCAAAAAAGAAGTCCCTGCATACCTTATACGGATTATAAAGGACCGTTCACTAATGTATAAAATGGATGAAGGCACTCGAGTGTACAATATCACAGCAGGAGTCCCACAAGGCTCGATACTGGGCTTGTTACTAAGGAACATAGTTTATGATGAGGTACTTAAATTGCCAGTACCACCAGGTGTTTCCATAATAGGGTATGCAGATGACATCATTGTCACAATTGTTGCGAAAGTTCTAACAGATGTCCAAAGTATGTATACAAACACTGCTGCCAAAATCAAGCAGTGCCTTACAGAGCACAAACTACAGTTAGCACCACAAAAAACTGAGGCGGTATTAATTACTAGCAGGAGGTGATTGAGCTAAATATTGATGGACACCAGCTCATAACAGGGGAAAAATTTAAATACCTGGGAGTATATATCGATGCGAGATTACACTTTCAGCAGCATATAACAGCAGTGTGTAATAAAGCAGACAAAACATACTCGGCACTTGCACGTATGGTGGCAAATATTGGTGGCCCTAGGCAACCAAGACGACTTTTACTAGCCAAGGTGATAACATCTATAACGATGTATGCTGCACCGGTATGGAGTAATGCTCTAGAAAAGTATCCCAGTTATTGCAAGCACTTAAATAAGGTGTACCGAGTAACTGCACTTAAAATCTGCTGTGGTTTCAAAACCATATCCTTGGATGCGGCGCTGATTTTATCGGGCATTTTCCCGCCAGATATCTTGGCTCGACAATAAGCTAATATATACTCTACACAAAAACAACTTAATAGAAGGCTTGCTAAGAAAAAAAACAAAGTATAATTTAACAAAATTATCGTAAATGGCAAAATAGGTGGCAAGAGTATCAACAAGGGCGTTGGACACATAAAATTGTCCCTGATATTGATTCCTGGGCGAATAGGCCGCACGGGCATTTAGACTATTATCTAACGCAGATCATAAGCGGTCACGGCTGTTTTCGTGATTATCTGCACCGTTTTGGACACGATAATGAGCCGTGGTGTCCAGTATGCCCCCAAGAACAAGAAACAGCAGAACATGTTTTGCTAAAGGTTCGAAATAGAACGATCCAAAATAAGAGAGGCGACTATAGAGCCACTTAGCGGTAACGAAATTGCAAGAGGCATAATAAATGATAGCGGCGTATGGAGATGTATCAAAGGTGTAGCTGCCAATATTATGAAACATCTAAGAACATTGGAGCGGCATAGACATAGACAAACAATGACCGACATGTAACGTACGATGTGAGCTTAGGCTCAGACGGTTCTCCTGACGTAATACTTAACGGTGGTTCCAGGAGATCTACCGTCGGACGTTGAAGGGGTTTTAGTGGGTGAGGGTCCCACACTGACTAGGCTTTCAACGCTTTCCCCTTCGTTAAAAAAAAAAACACATTTATTCCTATACTTTTTTTTTTTTTAACGTATTAAATTGATATGGCCGATTGACTAAGACTCATATAGCTAGAGTAAGTCGCACTGACAAAGACGCCAACAGCCTTCACTGCCAGGATCACATCAGATTTAGATAAAACATAAGCACAAAATCGTGCAAAAGAGATAGTTCCGTTATTTTATATAAAATGAGTGCGCGCAGTCCCCAGACATAGGTCCGTCAAGTTTAGAAGTCAAGCGCGCACTGTATTCCTATACTATTTATAATTTCACCTCTTTGCTTTAAATATATTTGTCTCCTTTTGTGAAGTAGAAGAAGAATTGTACCTTTGTTTAAAGGTGTTAGCACACTCGCTGCATGCTTGTGCATGCCGTGTTTATTTCTCTATTATTATTTTAGTATTATTAGTTTTTATTATTACATTACCTATTATTATTGTTATTATTAAAATTATTCTTTATAATTACTTTATAATAGATACTTTTTTAATACTAGATACTATTATAATAGATATTATATTAAATATATATATAATTATATTATTGTTGTATTTTATTAAAGTATTATATTTACATTATTTATATATTATTAAATATTTTATTAGTGTTATATTAAACTATTGTAATTATATCTTAAATTATATATTAAATTTTTATCTATATTATACTATATCTATTTATTTATTATTATTATACTTATATATTATATTTTATTTAGTACATTATATTAAATATTATAGTATATTAGCGACCCATTTATTTACATTTATTTACATTTTATGGTTATTGGTGATGGAGAAATTGGAAGCTGTACCAAAATGGCGGGCATCCGTAAAGTACATACGCAAACTGACTAATGAAGCGGAAGGTGCAAAATTAGCTGTAAAAACCGGTTCCATGTCAGTTTCGCCGCGAGACATGCATGTTTGTAGTACTAATATTGACTTCAGTGCGCTAGTTGTTGAATCTAACAAAGTAAGATCTCTAGGCCTTTTGGTAAAGAGGCTAGTAGAATTCTGCAGGAATAAGCACAATGTACATCAAGAAATTAAAGCCATAGGACGGGAAATGCATTTACTATGAATAGAAGTCCTAAACCAGTTCGAGGAAGGCCAAGCCAATAAAACGGAGAAGGAAACGCAAACTTCTCCCAAGATGCAGAGTAAGGGTAGTAACCCTAGCACCACAACACAAAGAAGTGGTGAACATATTGAGAATATCGTTAAGCCAAAAATAAAGGCACCCCAAAAAAAAAAGGAAAGATAACGTAGCTATGTCCGAGGGTAACGTACCAAAGAAGAAAAAAGAAGTTTTTAAAGGCAACAATAATATACCAACAAATATTGTTACGGAACAAGCAGCTAGTACCGCTATAAATCTGACACAAAACCTTGTGGACAGGAGTAGTGCACAAAGTAACGCTACTATGGGGTGGACTGAAGTCCAAGCAAGAAAAAAGAAAGGGAAATCTCTACGCCCTGATGCCTTAATTGTTGAAAGCTGTGGAAGAACCTCCTATGCTGAAATACTCAAAAAAGTTAAGACCGACGCCTTATTGAACGGTTTGGCTGAGCATATACGTAAAACAGCCAAAGGAAACCTAATGTTCGAGTTTAAAAAGCCCGGAATGGAGAAAACTGCTGAATTCAAAAGCACAGTTGAGCAAGAAACTCTGCTGCAGTAAGAGTTGTCTCTCTGGAAATTCTAATTGAAATTAAAGATATCGATGAGATAACGACAGAAAACAGAGTTTTAGTTGTAGGTGATTTTAATGCTTGGGCAGTTAGATGGGGGTCTCGCAGAACTAATGAAAGAGGACAGATTATCCTCGAATCATTTTCGCAACTTGACCTAGTCTTACTGAGTAGAGGTAATGAAAATACATTTGATAGAAATGGTCGTGGATCGGTAATAGACATCGTGTTTGCCAGTCCTAGTATTGCCAGAACAGCCAGTTGGAAATTATCGGATGCTTTCACATTTAGTGATCATAATTCTATAATAATCGATATTGATTCGCCAATGACCTACAATAGACCAATTAGTAGCTGGCCTGCATGGAGAATTACTGACTTGAATGCAGAAGTCTTAAAAATAATGCTTAGTGACGTAGTTGTCAGTGGAAATGCAGAAGAGATGGCCGAGAAATTGATCACAGCAATCAAAAATGCTTGCTATGCATCAATGCAAAGAAAACAAAGGTCAAACGCAATCCTGTTTACTGGTGGAACAGTGAAAAAGCACAGTTGCGATCAAGAGCAAGAAGAGATTATTCAAGAAGTCGAAAACAACCTGAAAATAAGTACTATAGACGTGTACTCAAAAACAAAAAAAGATGCCTGAAGTTAGCAATCAGGAAAAGTAAGCGTGAAAGCTTCAACAAATTATTAGATGAATTGAAATACAACTCATGGGGTACCGCCTATAAGCTTGTACTCAAAAAGCTTAAGTGTTTTAATGATATACCACTTTCCGACCCGCTAGTGTTAGAAACAATAGTAGCTAACCTATTCCCCCAGCAGCAATCTGTTGGCAGGAGCGATACCAGTAGACCCAAGGAGGCAACCGTAATTGACGATACTAACGAAGAGGAAGTTAAACTCCTAGTTAAGTCAATAAGTGGAAATAACAAAGCGCCAGGTCCCGATGGAATACCTGCATTAATTCTTAAGTTGGCTGTCGAAACAAGACCTGATATTTTTGAGAAAGGTTGCAAAATGTGTTTAAGACAAGGCGTATTCTCAAGTTTTTGGAAAATCCAAAGACTGTCCTTCTTCCCAAAAAAGGCCAGTCGGGGACAAGTCTCTCGGCATATCGACCCTTATATATGATTGACGTGGTACTCCTGGAAAAAATCATTAAAGTGCGTCTAGAAACCGCCATCAAGTTGGTAGACGGTATTTCCAACCATAATCAATAACCAATTTTGTTTCAGAAAAGGCAAATCAACTACCGGGGCAATTGACAAGGTACTTAGTATTGCAGCTAACGCGATTGAAGGTGCAAGATGAAAGAATGGGAGAAAGAAATACTGCCTCATTATAACGCTGAATGTGAAAAATGCATTTAACACAGCCAGGTGGACTACCATAATACAAACCCTAGAGAGACTCAACCTTCCCCGATATTTAATATCATTGATTCAGAGCTATTTCAGCCACAGATTACTGATATATGATACTACGGAGGGTAGGAAATTCTATAATATAACGGAAGGTGTCCCCCAAAGATCTATCTTGGGGCCACTACTTTGGAACATAATGTATGATGGAATATATAGGATAAACGTTCCACATAGTACCCACATAATACCCACATAGCCTAGTACCCACATAATACCCACATAGCCTAATCGTCCGCATAGCCTATTGGCTATGCGGACGATATTGCTGTCGCTGTGGTAGGTAAGCATATAGATGAGATCGAAGGAGAAGCCAATTGTGCTATAAGATCTGTGCAAGCGTGGCTCTCATCTGCAGGTCTGCATTTAGCTGACCATAAAACAGAGGCTGTTCTAATAACCAGCAGGAAACGCTTAGAAAAAGCCGTTGTAACAGTGAGAGATTTTCAGATTGAAACGGTTCCTTTTCTTAAATACTTAGGTATTATTATAGACGTTCCGTTGTCCTTCAAAGTCCATTTAGAGCATATTAGGAATAAAGCCAGTACTGCCTGCGCGGCCTTATCTCGTATCATGCCATATACGCAGGAACCGAAGTATCGCCAACGGCGTGTATTGATGGAGGTGGTAAAAAGCACGCTGTTGTATGGTGCTTCTAGTTGGTCGGAAGCTATGAAACGTAAATCTTATCGGAGAATAATAGAACCAATCTACAGCACTGCGTGTATGTTGTGCTTTTCGCACTGTTTCAGATGAAGCTGCCCTCGTTATAGCAGGGATGACCCCTATAGATCTTCTTATTAAAGAAGAATCTATAATAGACCACTGTGAACGTGGACACCGTGTCAATGCTCGTAGCACGGCTAGAGATATTAGTATGCTTGAATGGCAAAACAGATGGTTTACTTCAAATAAGGGTCAAGGACCTACAGGAAACAGGAAACACGGAGAGATAAATTTTTATCTCACGCAGTTGTTAAGCGGTCATGGTTGCTAAAAAGGGTACCTACATCGATTTGGACATGAACTTAATCTTTTTTGTGACAACTGTGGCAACAGTTGGGTAGAAAGTGCTGAACACGTATTTTTTATATGCCCTCGTTTCCTTAATGAACGCAGAGAAGCTGAACGTAGAGCGGGCACCACAATTACCATATCGAATATGATTAATACCATGTTTGAGTTTTCAACAAAGTGGGACACAATTAATAATTATGCGGCAAAGGTCCTCTGCAAGCTGAGAGCACCTGAAAGGGAGCGTAGGACGATGGAGAGGGGAAGAAATGACCCCAATGATGGCATGAAAATTCGGTAGAGTTTTTACCTGTCAATGTGTTTTTATAAAAGTTGTACTTTAAGTCGTTATTTCTACTTTGTAGGGTCGTTTTCTATATATTAGTTTATAGATTATAGGGTCGACTCCTTAAGAATAGGTAACTGTGGTTTTATGCTGAAACGCGTTTTGCGAAAACCTCCTTCTATAGGATTGTTTGGCTAGGTCGTTTAGTGCCAGGTCGTATCAACGGCATTTCCCCCTGTGATGGAATACCTCACGGTGGTACCGCAGGGTTTATGGGAATTGACGCAAAGGTGGTTTTAGTGGATTAGAATCCCGCACGTCCGGCTTTTAATGCTTTCCACCTAACGCAAAAAAAAAAAAACCTCCACCGTACGATGGAGATAATTTTTTCACCCTTCGCCACCGAGTTGGGGTCCACAGAGCAGCGAAGAATTCTTTGTTCCTCCACCGTTCGGATGTACTAGCCTTGTAGCATTCGAAGCTAAAAATTCCGAGGAAGTGGTCCTTGGGAACCATCTGAATCTGGATTATACCCGGAAAATCACCGTGACTTACTCCAGGAAGTCATCGCCGTATCATAAAGCCCAGGAGAGTAATCACGTAAGCGATAGTGATGGTACGACAATAGTTATTTTAAAATTTTCATTTTCGTAAGCGATAGAAAGCATTATTGACAAACTATTATCGTACTTTTGTATTTTCGTAACCTTATAAACCGTCATGTAGCATCGCGCAAACAACCGTTATTGGGCGATTGCAAAATTGCTATCGTTTTATAATAAAATAAATTAAAAGAAAAATAAGGAAAAAATAAAATTAAAAGAGGTAAGTAATACATTACTAAATTGTGAAGAAATTAAATAAGAATCGAAATTTCTAGGAAAAATGCATAGATATATTTTTTTAACATGTAATTAAAAATTTATTACTTTCGATCTACATATCTATAATATGTATTATTTTACTATTTTCTATTTAGATTTACAGAAAATTTTTTAGAAAGTCAGTGGTGTGGACCGCAAAGTAATACTTGGCTTCTCGATAAATTACAAAATATTTCAACATAAAATATTTTTTCTAAACAAAAATGTACTCGTATAAATGAGAAAATTTATATTCTAATTATCTTTGTGCAGGTGCTCACGATACAACTCTCTGTCTTTGTTTACTAAAATAAACGCCATATAATAAATTCTGTCATTCACAATGAATAATAACACGATGATGAGAGTGATGGTCTTATATGAATGAAACTAAAACTATTATCGACTACCATCATCGCAACTACGACAATAATTTCATAAGTTTTTACGTGATTACCCTCCAGGTAATGCATCACGGAAACGGCACCGGTGCCGGAGGACGTAATGTCTCCGTCCATACAGTTAAAGGGCGGTCAGGAGAACGCAATGTCTCCTACCCCACTGTCTGAGGACTTATCACAGGACGAAATGTCTCTATCCACGTCTTTAGAGGTCTTTCCAGGGGACGAAATGTCTCTTACTAAATGCCTAGTAATGACAGCGGAGATTCCCGGTCATGCTCATGCTTCGGACCAAACACCGGAACTAACATCACAGTTTCCGGTTTTCCCGATGTCACCTCTGCGGGGTCGAACCAACGAAATAATTAGGCTATTGGATCAAATTTTGAGGACCGACTCAGAGACACCGGAACAATTTTACGAGGCTGCGAAACATTCAGCAGGCACTACCCATGATGTTGGCAAGAGACGCGGAGGGCGTTTAATTTCTCCCCGCCGTCATGCTGCAGTGTCTGCTATACCATCGACATCGCGCGCAGCCTACCGTTCACCAACCCGTCGTCACACTATAATGTCCGCAAAGCCATCGACATTTTGCGCGGCGTACCGTTCTCCCACCCGTGATCAACGCAGCAAACGCAACAAAGTAGCTCAGGTGCGTCGCCCTACCCAGACTTCACAGAGTGATCGTCGTTCCGTTCCGACATCCAAGAACACAGGGCGTGACCGTCACACAAATGGCCAACCACAGCGGCGGGCATCACATTCCCGTCCTAGTGAGTGCAGAAGTCGTCCCTTACCTCAACCGTATCGCCGTAACCCAATTTTGCCTCTACGCCACCCTACGGACCAGAAAAGTCCTAGCAGCGCTATACATCCGACCGTAGCCCCGTCTCACTGGCACGTAGCCGGTATCCCGACCTTGCTACTGCGATATTTGGTACCGCAAGTCAAAAATCTTTGAGAAGAGGTGCCATCCGGCCGACGATACAAACACCGTTTTGAACTCCGGTAGGGAAGATTCCGTATAACCTTTGCGAGGGACGGAAGAGTAACCATCTACGAGGCGTAGACTCCCGGCGTTGTATGTTATAAGACCACACATGAAGTGATATACATTTTTTTTATTTTCAACATCTTAAATGTTATATATTGTTTTACTACTCTCTATGAATATATGTAAGATATGATATAGTGTTTAAGTATTATGACTTATTTCTTTTTTCTCTTTGAAGTAGTATAGCTTGTTTTTTTTTCTTTCTTCTTTCTTTCACAAACATGAATTGATATAATTAGACTCTAAGCAATTTGTTTTCTTAATTAAATAATCAGCATGGAAGAGGATTCCCTTTTTTTTTTTCCTTAAGGAAAGGGGATAGTGTGACGAGTAAAGTCGTTACCCACTCGTTTTCCTCTCTCCCTAGGTTACATAAATATTATATTAATAGCATGATATATATATATTAGTAGAAGTACAGCATTTTGTTATTGGTTTAAGTCTAAGTGGTAACTCCACTCATCAAGCATATTGGAATATTTCCGATGTTCTAATATGCTTGACCAAACCGAGGCTTTGTCGCGAGTGATCGACAAAGGATCGATTTTTTTTCGATTGCCAACCCTCAACGAGTGAACATCGAGTTCTAGAGTATAGTATTGCATAGAATCACATCGTATAGTATAAGTCTAAGTCGTGTTTATATGTAAGTAGAAGAACGAGCGTCTTTATTATAAATGAATGGGCGAGACGGCTTAAACCCGGCATAGTGGAGTATTCTCGTTACAATTTACTTATATTTTCCCCTGCTTAACTATGTACATGCGCGCACACACGCTTATAGCGTGATGCTTAGCTTTGTTCCCTTATGTATTTATTCCCCGTTCAACTAATATGTACACAATTGCTAACTGCGTCACTTCGAAGGTCAATAACATATTTTTAACTAACGGAACTGTTATTCGTCCCGTTGCTAAATAGCGTCTTACAATACGACACTTCGAAGGTCACCCTTTTGTATGTTGTAAGTCTAAGTACAGTCTTCTTTCTACGTTCCAAATTAATATATAAAAAAACAAAAACCAACTTACTGCGATTTCTAGAACACTATGTTTATGTCAATCTTTATATCTCTTGCTACTCTGTCCCTTTGGTCACTCTTGTCACTGATGTCCCTACTCGGGCGCCAAATTTTTCTAATGCAAAATTCTGGACGTGCCAGGGTGATGCCGTCGGCACCAGGGTTCAGCTCTTTTTTTGCAGATTTTCTTTTCTTTATGTTAATACAATGATGGTTTTATTTTCAGTAACATTAGTGTAAGTACGCAGATATTTAGATAAGTATTTATTGATAGGTTTGTAGTCAGATATATAAATAAATTTTTATATTATATATAAGTTCACTTAAGAGATAAATTCACTTTAGTTTACTTGATCAAAATAACTCAGATGATTTGTTTCTTGACTTATAACTTAATAAATTTACTTTAGCTTAGCTTAGAAAAAAGGAAAAGAAAAAAATATTTCAACTGAATTTCTGGATAACTCGACTTAGATAAATTTTTCTTTTGACTGCCAATATTTACACTGCATGCCGCGAACTCTTGACACCGAATCAATGATCAACCGACTACGAATGCTCGCCTTAGAAACCTCTCTCCTCAACTTCAACATTCAAGAGCCCTTCGGCTGCTCACTTGAACGCTCGTTTCACTGCACAATACCTCTCGTTGGTGTTGGCGGCCCTGAGTTGCCAAAGTTGCCAAAACATTGATGGTGAAAGAGCTAACAGCTGTTACAAACTGACTTAACATATCCGAAAATAATCTCTTACATTTCATTTGGTGAGTCTATTTGGGGTAAAAATTCCTACTCTTGTAGTTTATATTCAAACGTGTGAATTTGGATGCGAACGGACCATTTTTTGAATCCAGCAACATATAACGTGAATTTTTATTACAGTTACAGTACAGTGCCAAGTTTTAAATCGATATCTCGATTTTTGCAACCTACAGACAAGATATAAGAACATAAAAATTACACTGATCATGTACAAAAATATTTTTTATTCCCTCCACCTTAGTGAAGAGAGTATACTAAGTTTGTTCATCCATTTGCAACATCCAGAAGGAGGCTTCAATGACTCTACAAAGTCATCAGCATCAAAAACTAAACACGTATGTTTGTGTGTCTGTGTTGTTGGCATTCTCAAAATCATAAATTTTGAGATATTAACCTAAAATTTTATACAGGTACTTATAGTTTTTGCAGGCAGATCGCTATTTAAAATGGGTAAATTAAGTTAGGAGTCACGTCTACAATCAACACAAATTTATATATCCGTGAAAAAAATTTGGCCATGAAATTAAAATTTGGTACATATAATTAAAAATATACTATCCAGGTGATGTTATGTAAAATCATTTGCAAATCAAATAGTGACTATCCATTTGAAAATATAATTCTTGGATTCACCTATAAAAATTGGAAGAACTAGCTCTTTGATACCATGATATTGTTATCATTGGTGATTTTAATTGCAACTCCTTAACTAATGCATTTATTTCCAATAAAATGCTCGGAATTGGAATTTGTCAGTAACGACTGGAGGGGTTGAACCTGGACCGGTTTCGGGTATCTACTTAAATCTACTTAAACTACAATGTTTCTTGTTGTTGCCGTTATAATAAGGCGCATAAGGTTCTTTTAGCCACCGCCACTGTCTTAGTTCGAGACATCAATGGAAATTGGAAAATGGAAATTATCAGTTGGGACGAGCACTACTTGATTCTTGTTCGCAATTAAACTTTATAACCAAAGACATTAAACAACGACTTTGCTTAACACATTCACGAAGATGTAGAATCTTTCAAGCATTGGCAACACTTTTACAAGAATTAAGTATAGATGTAATACAAACGTCAAGTCGAGGTTTTCGTAGTTCGAGGTGGCACTACCATTTTGTATCGTTTCTCATATATCGTATCAGCTCGATTCTACGCTAGACATTTCATCCTGGCCGTTACCACCCAATACTCAGTTTGCTGATGAAGACTCTTTCAAATCGAATCGTATTGATTTGCTAATTGGTACTGACACGTTTTTTGATTGCCTAAAAGTAAATCACGAGTAATGGTGTGCATGTCTCTTTACGTATAGTGTAGAACAACTTGACATCATCAGCAAACATTAGTACATATATTACTTTTATGAATAACGTCTAGAAGGTCATTTCTAAAAAGGACAAAAAATAACGGACCTAAGTGACTCCCTTACGGAACACTGGAAGGAACAGACTTCAGACGAAAGAGGGACGATTTATATAAAACTCTCCGTAAGGGGGTCTCCGAGGCTTCCTTCGATGTGTTGTAAACGGATGATCAAAATGAATATACCCTCTTCTCTAAGGTGGAGGGTATAAAAAAACTATTTACCTAAGTACAATGAAATAGTCATATACATATATATGGCAATAGGAACTTATTTTTTACAGGATTAAAAAAGGTGGAGGGTATTTAAGCTTCGGTCTTAAGCAAACTTCTCTATCTTGCTTATTTTCTTATTTTACTTTTGTTTCTTTTAAGTTATATATTTAGATTTTATTATGTTATATTTTTACATATTTATATTGTATATATATTATTGTTACATTGTTATATAATTTAGTTTTTTGCCTTGATAATTATTAATTTATATAACATCTTCATTTTAAACTCACCGCGACATAAGCGTTAAACTGATGCGATGAGATTTACATTAATATGTATAAACTGAATAAACTGAAACTATATTATATTATATATTTGGTACGCATATTTATAATTATTCTATTCATCGATATGCCAAAAATAGGCGTTATCGGATAATAGACACGCCCAGCTTAAGGAAACGTAACAAATTAGCATCTGCGATTTGCATCCGAAATGATCTATTTCTAATTACTGGCGATGAAAAGTCGATAGTGGATAAACCAGCCCGTCAAAAGCAGATATTCACCGGTATAAGGTTATGCTGTCAGTCTGGTGGGATTACTAAGAATATCTGCACTATGAACTTTTACTGAACAACCAAATTTAAAAATCTATAATTAGTTGCCAACCTAATACACACACCATTAGAGGCTATAATCACATACCCCTTCAATTGAAATTGCAAATTCTGGCTACATAATACTTTTTTATAAACGTTATTTTAGGGAGAGTATAATAAATGGTCTGATCGATTCAGAAACACTTTTTAAAAATTCATTTGTTAAAGATATGGAAAATATAAGATTAGGGCTCAGAAAAAAACTTCTATATGTGCACGTTCCCTGCACAATTTTACTACTATAGGGGAAATTTAATGAAAACCACTTTTAACTCCATGAAGGAATTTAAGATAATTTTCGACACCAGATTAGCACAAACTTCTACTTCTAAAATGCAATTACACAGCCCTAATGTTAAAATGTAACTGATATTATGATAAAAAGGCTTAAACCATATCTTATTTCAACAATTTAACAGTGAACAGGGGAAGATTATACATATAATAACAGGTACTCACTCATTTTAGGATCCAGTTGTAATGGCGTAATACCACAATGAGCTGGAGGTGGAGTAGTCAAGTGATCACTATTATGACAAAAAAATGGTGGCAACCCAATTTTATTGACCTTGAAAGTAAAAAAATATAAGTTATTATTTATAATAGTACTGCTTTTGAAAAACAATAAAAATAATAAGTGAAAAGTTATATAAGCCAAATTTCGGATATCCGACACATTTTTTGCAGCTTGTGGGCATGTCTATTGCATGTGTTGCATTTTAGGCGAACCAAATGGTTTTTTTTATACCCTGCACCACTTGTGGCAAAGGATGTAATAAGTTTGTGTGGATTTTAGTAGCTCCTAAACAGCAAATGCCATACCCAGGTTCAGTTAAACCGATCGATTCAGAATCAATATCTGAATCCATTTAACCATGTCCGTATGTCCATATAAATTTGGGTGCAAATTATTTATTTCAATTAATTTTGGTACAATAATATGTATTGGACCAAAGGTGAACTCTTTTGAAAATGGACCAGATTGTACAATGTTTAGAACCGTTATGGGGTTTTATTGTTTTCGAAATATTTTAATGAAATTTAATATAAAAACATTTATTGGACCTTTTGAAAATGGAGTGGTTCGTACCATTTCTAAAACTCCTTTAAGGTCTTTTTATAATGGAAGTCTTTATGCGGAAAAAACTCACAATTCTTAATATTTTTTCACAAAATTTGGTAAAGAATAGTTAATTAGGTTAACAATTGGCTGTGCCCAATTTGGACCCGATTCGAAACATCCGCACAAACTTGATATACCCTTTTCCACAGGGTGTTTCAGGGTATAAAAATAAAAAAATTAATTGTGACATTTTAATTATTTTCATGTTTTTATACGAAGGAGGCGTCAGAGCCCTAACAAAGAATATCTTTGTTCCGTCTGTTCTTGGTATTCTCATAGTCGTAAATATTGAAAGATTGAGCTGAAATGTTGTACAGACACTTTTGGTTTCTGCACGCAGATTGCTATTTAATAAGGCCAAAATCGAACAAAATCTGAGAACAACGACGAAAATCTATTTATCTATGACAAAAATTGAGCTCTTAGGTTAAATAAACATACGTATAATAATTCCATAAGCATATTTATAATTATCCCCTCCTTTGATGTGAAAAAAATGGCCGTTTTTTGATAACAGACGTCCACAATCAACAAAAATCTAAAAACCTGCGTTAAGAAAGTAAAATTTTCTCAATAAAATGTAATATTATCGGCAATACTGAACCACCCTGTGGTAAAGGGTATATTAAGTTTGTGCGGATGTTTGTAACTCTTGAACGGCAAATGCCACTTTCAATTATACCGATCGATTCAGAATTAAAATCTGAATCGATTTAACCATGTCCGACTGTCCATGTAAATTTGTGCGCAACCTACAGGTCGCATTTTTAGAGATATTTCGATGAAATTTTGGACAAGGGCCGGATTGGACTATTTCTAGAACCCCTCCATATATGAGGTCCAATTAATTTTTAATATATTTCGATGAAGTTTGGTGTAAAAACATGAATTGGACCTATTCACAATTGACTGGATCGGACCATTTTTAGAACAAATTCCTATATAATTTTATTTTTTATATCATAAACAAAAAATAAAAAAATATTCCGACATATGTATCATTTTGCAATATTTGAAAATACAAGTAGGTATAGAAAAAGCAGGGTATAATAAAATTTTTTATTTTTCAAAGAAAAAAATTAGAAGTAGTATAAAAAGTAAAACTCATTTATCAAAGACTAGCTGCTGTTCGCGGCTTCACCTGCGTGAAATTCGGTTATCTCGCGAGATAAAACATTGCCTATGCCCAAAATCCTCTCCAGAATCTAGTGATGCATCTGGAGTGGTATCCACACATGCCGTTGTCAGATTTCAGATTTCCCTACTATTTAAATATTGTGAAATACTTATTGTGAATACTTAATTTCTTAATTGGCAATATTACTACCAATGGTGGGTATAAAAAGGGGTTATAGTGACATAAGTACAATAGTTGGACATATGGTCTCGCGAAGTTTTTTGTAGATATTGATATGTTCTATAATATTGTAGAACTTTTTTTGTTTTAACATCAATACTTTCCGCAGCGTATTCGATAAAAGATATTTTATGACTAATTTTTTTACACCTTGGGTTAGTAATAGTAGGAATGTCCAGGGATCCCCAACAATTTTTGGCAATAAATATAGCCTATGTTACTCAGTGATAATGTAGCTTTCTAATAGCGAAAATATTTTTGAAATCGGTCAAGTAGTTTTTGAGTTTACTCGTTACATACAAAAATACAAAAATATAAAAATACAAAAATACAAAAATACAAAAATACAAATCTTTCCTCTTTATAATATTAGTATAGATATAGAAAAAGACTAAATTGAATAATATATCAAATAGTGTATTTGAATGTCGGGCTTGATCGACTATAATATTTTCAATTGTTTTATTTTCTTTATAATATATTGCACAATAGACCCAATGATCGCTGTGCAAATAGCCCATATAATTATAATAATGTGATAATAACATACCTTCTGTATGTTCCCTTTACAAAGTTTTTTAATGTCCGCTTAAAAAAAGGATATTTTCCCTTTTATTGGAAAATCTCTTTTATTTTACCATTACATAAGAATGGGCCTAGGAATTGTATTGAAAATTATAGGGGTATTGCTAAGCTTAGTGCGTTACTTAAGTTATTTGAACTCCTTATTACTAGAAGACTCACGCCGGCAATAAGATCGATTTTATCTCCTTGCCAACATGGCTTCTATAAAGGCAAGCCTACATCCACCAATCTTCTTCAGCTAACAGATGATATTTTACCGGGCTTTTAATGAGCACAAACAGACCGACGTTGTCTATACGGACTTCTCGAAAGCATTTGATAGAGTAAATCATAATTATTAATTTTATTTTATTTAATAGGGTTTCCTGAAAATATGTAGTTATCTCACTGGTCGTACTGAAAGAGTATGTTTTAAATCCTGTTAGTTTCCTGTTTCTTCGGGTGTCACCTTGGTCCTCTCTTATTCTTATTATTTGTAAATGATCTTCCTGAATGTATTAAATTCTCTCGAGTCCTTATGTTTTCTGATGATGTTAAAATTTATTCTTCGTTGGATTCCTTGTGTAAAGCTTGTTTTTTACAATCCGAATTGCGCAGTCTATCGTCCTGGTGTTATTCTAAGGGAATGTCCCTAAATTTGAAAAAATGCAAAAAGGTTTCGTTTACATGGATCAACTTTGTACTTACGTCGTATACTCTTTAAAACTACATTCGAGAAAATGTTTCTAATTTTAATGACTTGGGTGTTATTTTAGATTCAAAAAAATTTTTTACTGTTTGCCCTCCGCTTAGTTTGGAATCCTGATTTGGCCTTACCACCGTATAAGGATATATTATTGCTCATTGGGTTACCAACTCTCGAGAAAATATGCGTTACCTTAGTATTATTGCATTGCAAATACCTCTACCTCAAGATCACCGTGTTGTAATTTTTTCACGCAATTCTACACCGAACGAAGCGGCAGGAAAAAGATTAGATGATGGCATACCCAATTGATTTAGAACTTCGTTCGTGATATCTATTATATTTAATTATCATTATTTAAATAACCTTTAATTATTATCGATACTTCGTTGTAGATGCGATTCGACAGAAAATATTTTCAGCCATTTGCGATTTATATTTCTCCTTTAATTCTATTGGAAACGAAAGAGAGTTTGATTTGGATGTGACATGTTGCACGCGTCAATAATGCAAACATCCCAGTGCCGATCGTTTTCCATTAATTCCGAGGCCTGTGATAGTTTCTTTGAATATGCAAGATGTTCTCCGACTCGCTCTATTCGAGTGCATCGTTTAGATTATTTTCTCTTTAAATGTGTAGACACTTCCGAATGCAGTAGCGTTTTCGCAAATACGTCATTTTAACATAACGTGAAATTCCCGCTAACGTTATAGACTACTACAACACCGAACGATCTCATTTATTTGTTGTTAGAAAATGTTTTGATTCAGACTATTGTGATGCCGCGATTGCTAGTTTGTTTGACATTTGTAGTGATATTATACTCCACTACAATATGTTAAGTTAAAAGTAAAATTTGAGTATCAAAATAAAAATAAATTTTTTAAACAAATAAAATTTTTGACAAAAAAAAAATTCAAAATATTTAAACGTTATTCTTTACATCTACTAAAATAAAAATTTACAAATAAAAATCATAATTTATCAAAAATAATAATAATTTAGAATTTTTCTTTAATAGGTGTAACCTAAATCACATGGCTTTAAAACTTAAAAAATATAAGAAATTGTCGTGTTGAAGTTCTTCAGGTTGTTCGTCAGCCCAAATACGGCAATTCTGCTTATTGACTTATCCATTGAGCCAAAAATGCGTCTCATCACTGAACAAAATTTCGCGATAAAACAACGGATTTCCATTGAGCTGATTCAGTAGCCCGGCTTTAAATCTTGAACGAATTGAAGTTTGTATGCTTTAAAACCAAGATCTTTACGTAAAATAAGCCAAATTTTTGCGTACGACGAATTAAAGTATTGAGAACGACGCTGAATCTATTCGTCACGGTTTTCAGTCACACTCTCAGGTGTAGCCGCTATATTTTCTTTACTACTGGATGTGGTCTAATCGGTCGAGTGTCATCCAATAATGTACGCTGGATTTCGAATATGCTGTTGGTATTGGCTATAGTGGTTTCGGTAGGTCGACGATGCACATCATTATTTTGTTCTAAGAGTACGAAGAACATTTCTCATAGAACGCTGATTTTTTTTAAAATAATACTGAATAAAAATGATATTACAGTTTGACAGGAGTCACGCGTGATCTGTAAAAAAAAGCCTATTGAAAATCAAACCTTATAATGAATCGCCATTTAGAAACTTCCATAGTTATTTAATTGATAATGATGATGTTCTTGAGAATGTATTGCCCTCTATTGATTTCGGAGTTATATTCGATACCAAAACTCGGCTCAATTTATATAATATATAAATATTCAGCCAATTATAAATAAAGCCAAAGCTAATGTAAGATTTACAAAAAGGTATTCGAAAGAATTCGACAAATCTTTGTTCTAAATGTCATGGGATTTTAATATCAATGATGTTGAAGGTTCTCTGACCTCTATTTATAGTAATCCTGATGATAAACAGGGATATTATCTCCCATCTTGTGTTCTCCGCAATTTTGTCGATGTATTTTGTACTCTGTTGATGCATATTTTTAATAAATGTGTGAAAAAAAGATACTTTCCCTTATCTTGGAAATCAAACTACATCATTCCTTTATTTAAAAGTGGTACAAAAGATGATATAAACAACTATAGGGGTATTACAAAACTCAGTGTTTTATCTAAACTTCTTGAATTACTAATGTCGAAAAAACTCTCACCTGCTATAAGATCAGTAATATCGCCATGTCAACATGTCTTCTCTAAAGGTAGATCAACCTCTACAATCTATTAGAGTTTACATGTGACATATCTGACGCTTTTACCCTTTACAAGCATGTTGACATAATATATAGAGATTCTTTTAAAGCATTCGATAGAATTAATCATAAGCTGTTATTTTGAAGCTTAGTAGGTTTGATTTTACGAAAAATTTCTGGTCGCACTCAAAAACTGTTACTCAATTCCACCTTTCCTCGAAAGATTTTCGGTATTCCTCAGGGTCGAGAGATTGTCGTAATATGTAGATATTTTTCTAAAGCATTCGAGGATTAATCATAAGCTGTTAATTTAAAAGCTTAGTCGGTTTGGCTTTCCGGAAAATTTATTGTCCTGGTTTTCAAATTGCCTTTCCTGGTCGCAAAAAGTGTTATTCAATTTCACCTTTTCTCAGTCCCTTATTATTTATTCTATTTGACAACGATCTTCCCTCTTGTGTTAAATATTTCAAAATTCTAATGTTTGCGGATATGACGTGAAAATTTATTACCCCGATAACAGCGCTACCGATGCGATTCGGATCCAATCTGATTCAGAATGACTGGTGCCTTATTAATGATATAGGGTTGAATTTGAATAAATGCAAAAAATTGTCATTTTCAAGGGTTTCTCCACTTTTTACAAATTACTTTATTAACAATTATTTTCTTGAGAGTATATCTTTTATTAAGGATTTGAAAATTTTGCTTAATTGCAGACACAAAATATTAAGTCTATTATTAATAAAGCTAAATATGTGTTAGCCTTTATTAAAATATGGTCAAAACAATCCAAAAATCCATATATTTGCAAATGTTTTGCCTTGTCGTCAACCTTACTATTAATGCTACATTCAAAAAATAAAGTTCGTTCAAAAAAAAATTTATTTTTGCTCTACGTTGTCCGGGTGCCTGTGTCTGTCTGTTGTAGGCATACTCATGGGCGTAAATTTTGAGGTATTGAGCTAAAAGTTTGTAAAGATACTTTTTGTTTTTGTACGTAAATCGCTATTAAAAAAAAACTAAATCGGTCAAGAACCACGAAAACAGTCGACAAAAATTTATTTATCTCTCACAAAAATTAAGCTATAAACTTAAAATTTAGTATGTACATCTATAAATATTAACTTCATTGATGTGCCAAAAATGGGCGTATTCGGATTTCAGATACGCCCACAATCAATAAAAATCTTTATATCTACCACAAAAGTTGACCTGTGAACTTAAAATTTGGTACGCATATACGTGGTTATCCAATTGACTGACGTGCCACAAATGGGCGTAATCGAAAAATATACGCGCCCACAATTTACAAAGAACCATATTCAACGTAAAAGTAGACTTGCATGCTGATACGTAAGACATACACTACTAGAGGGCACAATATATATATATTTGCCACGCCCACCGGTGTGGAGGTGGAGGGCATTTAGGATTTGGTATAAGCCAAATTTAGTTTTCTTACTTGTTTACTTATAAGTTTGGAAAAAAAATCAATGTCTGATTTGGATGAGAAATTTAATTAAGTTAGAAACCAGACGAAAAATTGCACAAATAACAATACAATTCTTTCACGAATACACGAAGACTAAATTTCTCAAACTTTTAAAGGAGGCGACAAGTAAGACATAATATAAATATTTCTGTATTTAAAGAAATAAAGTCACAATTAAATGTTTTTTTTTTTAAATGTATTGATAAAAAACAAAATTCATTTTCATTCGAAATATAAAGGTAACTTAAAACAAGATAGAGTAGTTCGGTTCAGACCGAAGCCTAAATACCCTCCAACTTTTTTAATTCTCTAAAAAATAAATTCTCATTGCCATATTTATGTATTTCATATACTTACGCAAATAGTGTTTTTTTAAATTATAGGCGTTTGCATTATTCAATCACGCCCATTTTTGGCACAGCGTTGAATAACGGTACCATTTATATTTTTACCAAATTTCAACTTAATAGGCGCAGTATTGTGCAATATATAATTTTTTTAAGATACAATTTTTTCGAGGTATGTTGAGATTTTCGTTAATTGAGGGCGTGTCTCTTAACCGATTTTGCCCAATTTAAATACGAAACAGCGAAATTAAACTAAGAATCATTGTACGCAGTTTCAATTTGATCCTTAGTTCAGCCTTTTATGAAAATAATAAAACTTAAAACCTCCTTTCAACCTTTTTGTTGAATATAAATTTATGGAAAATGTAATAGAATCCATTTGGCGACCATATAAAGTAGATTCTCTTATCAAGAAAAACAAAGGAGATATATAGGACGAGAGCAAAGAAAACGTGTCGGCAATTATCAGGTCAATTATAGTTAAATAAATTTTATAATTAATAATTCAACAATTCGACGTTCATTTTAAATCGACTAATTGACAGAATTAGAAGTGGGATTATTTTTATTTGTTATATTGTAAATTAACAAATTTCAATTAAATACAACAAAATTTTTATTACACCTATAATGTCAGCTCTTAAAAAATTTGCAGAAGCCAAAACATCTTTTACATGGAAGCATCTTTCAAATAAAAAGATGTTTCTACGCAAGAACGCGGCGGTAAAAATAGGCAAATTGCAGGTACGATTGAGAGGACTGGATATGGCAATATGTGCGTAAGGTTTTGGCAACATTTTTTAAGATATTTCGACTTGACTACAGGGGCGTGTCTTGGCTCAAAAGCATGTACTTAATTACTTAATGGTTTAAATTGAGAAATTTTTAGTACCCCCTGTATGTAACGCCATTATTTGAAATAAGTTTGATATGGAAAAAATCAATATATTTGATAAAACTTTGCAATTGGTTAAATTGGTTTAATAATTGGCTAAATTTGGTCCCGATCGGGTCTTTTTTGATAATCCCCCATATAACGTTATATGGGACGGGGATAAAAAATTTGCAATGCTTTTTATTTTTTTTAAAAACTTCATAAATAATAGTTAGTTAAGCTAACGTACTGTGCAAACTTTGGACCCAATCGATCTATTTTTATCCCCTCTCTATCTGACCTTTTAATATATACAAAGCATTATATGGTAAAAATTCGCAATTCTTAATAGCGACCTATGTGCAGAATCTAGAAATTAAAATATAAAAATAAATAAATATCTATATATCTAAAAAAATTTCTCATGGCTAGAGTGACTTAGATTTTCTTGCTGAGAAAAAATATATATACTTTGTGGGGTTTCTAACGCCTCCTTCTGGGTGTTCCAAAGTCGCAGCAATTTTTAGTGAAGCATGCAAAATTTTCCTAATTTTTTTAAATTTTATACTCTCCTAAGGAAGAGGGTATATTCATTTTAATAATCCTTTTACAACACATCGAAGGAAGCCTCGGAGACCCCACAAACCATATATATAAGAATATAAGAATAAGAATTCAGCATGAAAAGAGAAATCGTTTGGGACATGTCCGTCCGTGTGCCCGTCTGTTGTTGGCTTTCTCAGGGTCGTAATTTTCGAGACATCAAATTTAAACTTTGCATACTTTTTCTTAGTTTAATTTCGTTGTTCCGTATTAAAATTGGTTAATAGACACGCCCACAATAAATAAAATTCTCCAAATACCTCGAAAAATTTGTACCTTAAAAAAAATTATATATCGCACAATAATATGCCTATTAAGTTGAAATAAGTGGTACCGTTAACCAATACTGTGCCAAATATGGGCTTGATTAAATAACGCAAGCGCTTATAATTAAAAAAAAACACTATTTGCGTAAGTACATGAAATAGTCATATACATAAATTTGGCAATAGGAACTTATTTTTTACAGGTTTATAAAAGGTGGAGGGTACTTATGCTTTGGTCTTAAACGAACTTCTCTATCTTTTTAATTTATGTTTTAGTTTTGAACTGGATTGGACAATTTTTTCTTACCCGGAAAAATTTTTTACGAAGTGACTTATACGACAATAGTTTGTGTTTACTGATACAATTAAACAAATTATAGTACAATATAAATTATAAAAGTAAACGGTGTAGGGTATTAAATGATTGGGCTTGACTATTTCACTTATTTTTGACAAAAAAATTTGCCAATTAGATTAGGTAACAATAAATTGAAATCGGAATTGGCCAACTATAACATTTTCACTGTTGTATTCGCAATAGAGATCAAAGTTTATGTTATCGATTTTAATTTTAGGATATAAGCTATAGGTCAACGTGTACAATTAGATGCCGCTATAAACAAATATATCGTTAATTATTCTATTATATTAAAAACACTCCTTTTTACTCAACGACCCAGAAGCATTCGACTTAAAGATAACATCGAAATATATATAATTTTATTTAAATTAATTTTGACCATTTTTTCTTGGTCGATGTCGAAATTTCGTTAATAATTATATTTGTTTTTTTTTTTGTGTCCCTTTAAAATAAAAATCAACTATTGGGTATAAAACTGCCCCATATTCTATTCTTGGTGTTGGACATGGATCATTCAAACGAAGTTAGAAAAGAAACTAATATGCGTTTGTGTTTGTAGATGAATTATCACAGATAGAATAACGATGTTTACTTCAACCCCCTTATATAGTATACGACATATAAAAAATGCAGTATGCACCACTGGAGCCAATAGTCTAGTCGAACAAGTTATATAAAAGCACATTGTTATACTTGCAGGTATCAACCAATAGTAAACGTTAGCTTGAAGAGCTTTAATAAGTTTAGTGAAAAATTAAAGCCACCATGAATTATACAATATAAAACTCTCCAATGGCATTAGTGTGATGAAAGAGATATAATCAAAAATAGATTAATACTAATGCATCAAAATGATAATAATTTAAATCCCTAAAAGTTCAATTATTATGAATATTCTTTAACCAATAAAACAGTTTTGAATGATATACCAAACTTTTTACAATTTAGGAGAAATCCCCCTTCTCTTTTTTTTTTATACCCTCCACCTTAGGGAAGAGGGTATATTCATTTTGATCATCCGTTTACAACACATCGAAGGAAGCCTCGGAGACCCCACAAACCATATATATTCTTAATCAGCATGAAAAGAGAAATCGTTTGAGACATGTCCGTTCGTGTGTCCGTGTGCCCGTCTGTTGTTGGCACTGTCACGGTCGTAACTTTTAAAATATCAAATTGGAACTTGGCACACTTATTCTTAGTTTAATTACGCCGTTCCGTATTAAAATTGGGCAAAATTGGTTAAGAGACACGCCCACAATAAACGAAAATCTCAACATACTTTGAAAAAATTGTATTTTAAACAATTATATATCGCACAATACTAAGTCTATCAAGTTGAAATTTGGTATATATATAAGTAGTACCGTTATACAAAACTGTTCCAAAATTGGGCGTGATTGAATAACGCAAACGCCTGTAATTAAAAAAAAACTATTTGCGTAAGTACATGAAATAGTCATATACATACATATGGCAATAGGAACTTATTTTTTAGAGGGTTATAAAAGGTGGAGGGTACTTATGCTTCGGTCTTAACCGAACTTCTCTATCTTGTTTTAAGTAATAAGAATATTTACAAAAGGTAAAAGTGATACTCAATATGAATCCAATCCTTTCTATGAAAATGAAAATAACAAGCAAGAAAACTAAATTTGGTTTAGGCTAAATTTTATATATTCTATATCTCTACAACAGTGGGCGTGGCAAATATATATATATATATTGCTTCCTATAATAGTGTATGTATTACGTACCAGCTTAAAAGTTTACTTTTAAGTTGAGTAAGGTTTTTTGTAAATAGTGAGCGTGTCTTTTATCCAACCATGCCTATTTTTGACACTTAGATGGACAAGATAAATATAAATATATGCACAAAATTTCAAGGTTATATGTCAACTTTTGTGGCAGATATATAAATTTTTGTCGATTGTGTGCGCGTTTATTAACTGACCATGCCTATTTAGCATAGCGGTGAATAGGATAACATACCAAATTTCAAGCTAATAACATAACTTTTGTGGTAGATACATAGATTTTTAGCCATTATGGGCGTGTCTGTTATGCGGCCTATTTGCAATTGGCCGGATAACTACACTAAACTTAAACTTTTTAATTCAATTTTTGCGGCAGATAAAAAGATTTTTGTTCATTGTAGGTGCGGCTCTTGAGAATGTCATCAACAGACGGACACACGGACACTCTGACATACATGTCTAAATCGACTCAGTTTTCGACGCTGATCATAAATGTTATATATTAGATTATATATTAAATATATATTTATGATCAGCGTCAAAAAATATTTTTAGGGTATCTGACGCCTTTTTGTGGGTGTTGCAAACAGAAGAATAAACTAAGTATACCTTCATCACAATGGTGGAGGGTATAAAAAGATGATGAAAAAAATGTAAAAATTTAAAATGTGAAAGAAAACATGATAGAGAAGTTCGGTTAAGACCGAAGCTTAAATACCCTGCACCTTTTATTATCCTCTAAAAATAAGATCCTATTACCATATTTATATTTTATGACTATTTCATGTACTTACGGAAATGTTTTTTTTTTTTTTTAATTATAGGCGTTTGACGCCCATTTTTGGCACAGTGTTGGATAACGGTACCACTTATATATATACCAAATTCCAACTTGATAGACATAGTATTGTGCGATGTATAATTTTTTAAAATACAATTTTTTCAAAGAATGTTGAGATTTTCGTTTATTGTGGGCGTGTCTCTTAACCAATTTTGCCCAATTTTAATACGGAACAGCGAAATTAAACTAAGAATAAGTGTGCCAAGTTCCAATTTGATATTTTAAAAATTACGACCGTGACAATGCCAACAACAGACGGGCACACGGACACACGAACGGACATGTCTCAAACGATTTCTCTTTTCATGCTGATTAAGAATATATATGGTTTGTGGGGTCTCCGCGGCTTTCTTCGATGTGTTCTAAACGGATGATCAAAATGAATATACCCTCTTCCCTAAGGTGGAGGGTATAGAACCGTTTGAAAACAATCACTGAAAAAATTAACCCTGTTCGTAAGGTCGTTAGAATAATCAAGCAGTGCCTTTAATTATTGTAGTCTACAAAGATACCGAAACACGTTAAAAAGGTAGTAGGTAATAAGGCTTTAAGAAATCCTTAACGAAATGTAATATTATGTTGACCTATTTGAAACGTTGAAATTTACACAATTTATTAAATATAAAGAGTAAAAGTATTCACTGATCAATTTTACCATTAAGATAGAATTCATCAACTCGCGTTTTTTATGCAATGCCAGTAATTGAATAAGCTTAAGTCTATGGGGGAGAAATCTTTTTATATACCAGGAAAGACCAGGTAAATAAGTTTTTCAAACGGACTCAATTTCATCAATATGGCTTTGACTGCATGATGACCAGACAACAACGAAATATTCTAAAATCGGACAAACAAAAGAAGTATAAAAACATTGACAAATATACGGATCGTTGAATTCTTTTGACCATCTCTTAAAAAAGCCTAATACAGCCTTAGCTTTATTAACAGAAAATTCAATGCGTATGTTAAATTTGAGTATTGAATCAAGCAACACACCCAGATAATTAGAAGCAGATACATTTTCAAGTACGTAATCATTAATTAAGTAAGTTGTAGGAAATGAAGGAATCCATGAAAATTGATCAACGTATCATTAGTAAAACACGACTCACTAAAATACTGTAAATCAGATTAAAGCTGATATACATCGAAAACGCTGTTACGTCACTCGTAAACATTACAACTTTGGAAAATTGAACACAAGAGGTAAGATTGTTAAAAATATAATAAATAATTAGGGACTTAACTACCTACCCTGAGAAATACCAGACGTAACGAAGACAAACCGGTAAAGATAAAGTTGAATAACACATTTTAAATGCGATCAGAAAGGTAATTTGAAAACCAGGACAATAAGTTTTCAGGAAAACCACCCAGCTAGTATTGTAAATTTACAGTTCATGATTAATCCTAACGAAAAAAAAAAATCTGTACATATATATAACATCAATCTGCTTGTAAAAAAACAAGATAGAGAAGTTCGGTTAAGACCGAAGCTTAAATACCCTCCACCTTTTTTTATCCTCTTAAAATAAGTTCCTATTACCATATTTATATTATATGACTATTTCATGTACTTACGCAAATGGTGTTTTTTTTTTAATTATAGGCGTTTGCGTTATTCAATCACGCCCATTTGTGGCACAGTGTTGAAAAACGGTACCACTTATATATATACCAAATTTCAACTTCAACTTTATAGGCATAGTTTTGTGCGATATATAATTTTTTAAAGATACAATTTTTTCGAGGTTTGATGAGATTTTCGTTTATTGTGGGCGTGTCTCCTAACCGATTTTGCCCAATTTTAATAGGGAACAGCAAAATTAAACTAAGAATAAGTGTGCCAAGTTTCAATTTGATATCTTAAAAATTATGACCGTGAAAGTGCCACAACGGACGGTCACACGGACTCACGGATGAACATGTCTCAGACGATTTCTCTTTTCATGCTCATTAAGAATATATATGGTTTGTGGGGTCTCCGAGGCTTCTTTCGATGTGTTGTAAACGGATGATCAAAATGAATATACCCTCTTCCCTAAAGTGGAGGGTATAAAAAATTTAAGGAACACATTTTTTTCACTCGTCATATAGAATGGGGGGTATTTTAAGTAAGGAAGAGGAGGAGTCATAGACCCATACATACTACATATATTTTTGATTAGTATTAAAATATAAGTCAATTTAGTGCATATGTTCCTATTATGGAAGGTTCACGGTCGCATATTTTGTGATGTGGGTTAGGCGAAATGTTGTATAAAGTATATATATTCTTGATTTGCAACAAAAATTGAATTGTAGACATGTCTGCGTGTCTGTCTATATTTGACATTTTCACGGACGTTAGTTTTGAGATGTTGAGTTGCTATTTTGTACAGGTACTTTTAGTTGTTGTACGCAGATCGCTACTTTAAATGGGCAAAATCGGTCAAAAGCTAAGCCCACAATCAACAAAAATCTATAAATATTTCGTTCATTGATGTGTTAACAATGGGTGCTGTGGGATAACAGACACGTCCATAATCACTAAAAATCTATACATCTGCTACAAAAGTTGCCTATGAACTTAAAATTTATTATGCGTATTTAAAGTTATCACATCCCTCAAAGGACCAAAAATAGGCGTGGTAGAATAATAGACACGTTCACAATTTACAAAAACAATCTCAGGTATTATACTTGAGTAAGAATATGTATAGAAGTGGCCAATAAATTAAGACTTACAGGCGAGGAAATAAAAAAAAATATTGAAGCTGTTTCTGAAAGCGATACAAACGAAGAGCTGTTAAATTTAGACAATATTAAAGATAGTGAAGATAATAAAGATGTTGTGGAAGTAGAGGAAGAATATCCAGTTGAAATAGAATTAAACAACAAAAATTAAAGTGCGAATATAAACTTAACGGACATTGCACCTGAACTTTATTGTTTAAGATGGCACTCAGTGGAATTGGCAACCTTTTAAACATAAAAGGGCTGTTTCCCACAAGAGGATTAAAGAGGAGAAAATCTATTTTGAATTTATCTGATTTCTATGCTAAGAGTAATAGATATATAACATTTGATAATTTCTTCACATCTTATAACCTTGTGGAGCAGTTGTTGAATAATGTGTTGATGCTTTAAGGAAGAACAAAACATGTAGCTAACAATGTCCTTCCAATTAAAAGAAGACACGAAAGGAACCAATGTTATAAACGGTTATTATTTTTAAGGAAGTTGACAAGAACTTCCACTAGAAATCCCTTGCCTTCCGGTAAAAGAAAAGGGTTTCATGTGCGTACCTATAAAAAAACAAGTAATCAAAACTAATATGCAGCTTTAGCACAGTGCTTGTGGAGAACACTCAAAAAAAAGAACAAAAACTATTTGTAAAAATAATACGTAAAAATAACAAGATAGAAAAGTTCGGTTACGACCGAAGCTTCAATACCCTCCACCTTTTGGTTTTTTCTAAAAAATGAGCTCCTATTGCCATATTTATGTATTTCATGTACTTACGCAAATAGTGTTTTTTTTTAATTATAGGCGTTTGCGTTATTCAATCACGCCCATTTTTGGCACAGTGTTGAATAACGGTACCCTTTATATATATACCAAATTTCAACTTGATAGGCATAGTATTGTGCGATATATAATTTTTTAAAGATACAATTTTTTCGAGGTATGATGAGATTTTCGCTTATTGTGGGCGTGTCTCTTTACAGATTTTGCCCAATTTCAATACGGAACAGCGAAATTGAACTAAGAATACGTATGCAAAGTTTCAATTTGATATCTCAAAAATTACGACCGTGAGAGTTCCAACAACAGACGGACACACGGACGGACATTTCTCAAATGATTTCTCTTTACATGCTGATTAAGAATATATATGGTTTGTGGGGTCTCCGACGCTTCCTTCGATGTGTTGTAAACGGATGATCAAAATGAATATACCCTCTTCCCTAAGGTGGAGGGTATAAAAAAATATATTTAATTAAAATACGAAATATAATGTCATTTATATTTTGCATTTTTTTATTTAACAAGACATTTTCTTAACAGTGGCTCTGAAGCACTGTATGTGTTGTATGTATATTTACGCATATGTTTGAGAGTTATAACAGAGTTTTAATATTATATTATTAAAATACTTTATATTTCGAAATTTGAATTGATTAATATATGAATTATAATTGACTAATGTAAAATTTAAATGGATTGGCTGATTAATTGTTATTACATTGATTAATTAAAAATTTGTATTCATAAGTTGTGCATTTGAACTGCAAGTAAGAAAACTAAATTAGGCTTAGGCCACGGACATACATGTCTAAATCAACTCAGTTTTTGACGCTGATCAAGAATATATATACTTTATAGGGTCTCTGACACCTCCTTCTGGGTGTTGCAAACAAAACAACAAACTTAGTATACATTCATCATAATCCTACTCAAATTGGACGCCCCAAATTATAAAAGTAAATTATATTGGTGCATACATATTTTTGAAACTTTTTCATGTCATGCAGATTTCACTATGGTGGTTGCTTATGATGAAAGTGCTTTATAACAAGAAATGTAAGAGAAGTGCATGTATGTAGTTCAATATGGCGGTCGGATAGTAATAGAGAGGGGTGGAGCAATAAAAGTAAAGCAGAATGTTTGCAGTAAATTAATTCGAAAATTATACATACGTAAATAAACGTTGAGGGTTGGAAATGTTTTGTATACGAGTCGAAGGAAAGTTCTAAGCAAATAAGTAAACTGCGACTTACGCCGAATATTAAATAACTTTTTTTTTATAATATATAATATAATACAATACAAATAAATGTATTGCGCAATACATAATAAATTTTTTGTAAGTATATATTACATATAAAGCAAAGAAATTATAAATTATTTAGTTATATTAGCAAAGATCTTCAATTAATATTTACTTATTTAGTTCCACTTTAAATAACTGATTTATATTCAATAATATGTTGGAAGGAAAATTTAATATAACCCGACCATTGGAATTAAAGATTTAAAATTTTTTCATATTCATAAAAAATTAAGTAAAAAAGCTATGTTAGTCGTAAGGTAAGTCTGGGATACTCACAATTACTATATTATCTATTTATTTATCATTTATCACTTCCTCAAAAAATGTAAACTATTTACCACTAATGTGTGTGATTGGAAATACTTACCAAAAGTGAACATGAAAAAATTGACGGTTTTTCTCAACAAGGAACAATTTCACTTTTTGGAGCTTTCAAACTGAATTTCAATAAAATAATGCTTAATAAATATATTAAGGGCGTGTCTATGGGTATATATGTGCGCATTTTTAATGTGAAAATAAATACTTGGTTCGTTTGCTCTTTAGATAAGAAAATAACTTTTAAAAGTAATAAAAGAAATAATATACAAATATTTTATATTTTTAGCGAACCCATGGAATAATGTAATTCATTTAATAGTATATTTGTATACGAGTATATTTAAATATAACAAGTAAGAAAACTAAATTTAGCTCAGGCCAAATCTTAAATACCCTCCACCTCCACAACGGTGGAGTTGGCAAATATATATATATTGCGCCCTCTGATTGTAGGCTTATGTATATTTAGACCACGCCCACTTTTTGCACGTCAGTCAATTGGATAACTTATAAAAAAATTTTTATACCTTCACTCATTTATATATCACTGAGGTGGAGGGTATAAAAAATATGTAATTATTTTGTTTGTCTTTTTAAGCTAAGACTAAACTACATATTTCTTTATAATCACAAACGTGTGTCCTCTCCTGACTAATTTTTTGTAAAAAGTGTATTACAATAAGAATAGAGAATTCCAATAACACCATACCTTAAGTTTTTATACCCTGCCCCTTAGGGAAGATGGTATATTCATTTTGATCATCCGTTTACAACATATCGAAGAAAGCCTCGGAGACCCTACAAACCATATATATTCTTAATCAGCATGGAAAGAGAAGTCGTTTAAAACATGCCTGTCCGTGAGTCCGTATGTTCGTCTGTTGTTGGCACTCTCACGGTCATAATTTTTGAGATATCAAATTGAAACTTGGCACACTTATTCTTAGTTTAATTTGCTATTCTACTATTTTGATATTAAATCGGTTAGGAGACACGCCCACAATAAACAAAAATCTCAACATACCTCGAAAAAATTTTATCTCTAAAAAATTATATATCGCACAATACTATATTTATCAAGTTGAAATTTGGTATAAATATAAGTGGTACCTTTATTCAACACTGTGCCTAAAGTGGGCGTGATTGAATAACGCAAATGCCTATAATTAAAAAAACACCATTTGTTGTTTAAAAATGACCTAAATAATAGTAAAGGTGGAGCTTTAAGCTTCGGTCTTAACCGAACTTTTCCATTTTGTTTTAACTAACTTGTATGATCATAAATTTGAAAATGATTAAAATTTCACAATAAATTTTAAATTTTTTCTATACCCTCCACCTCAGTGATGAGGGTATACTAAGTTTGTTCTTCCGTTTTCAGCACCCAGAAGGAAGCGTCAGACACCCTGCAAAGTATATATATTCTTTATCAGCGTCAAAAACTGAGTCGATTTAGACATGTATGTCCGTGTATCTGTCTGTTGTTGGCATTCTCATGGGCGTAAAAATTTTGTACAGGCACTTTTAGTTCTTGCGCGATTTTCTTTTAAAATGGGCACAATTTGTAAAGATTCACGCCCACAATCAACAAAAATCTATGTATCTGCAACAAAAATAAGGCTATAAACTTGGAATTTGGTACATACATCCAAAAATATTAGCTTCATCGACAAAAATCTATATATCTGCCACAAAAGTTGACCTAAAAACTTGATATTTAAAACGCGAATACATAGTTATCCTATACATTAATATCTTAAAAATTGGTGTGGTCAAATAACATGCACGTTCATAATCGATAAAATTCTTTATATCTGCCACAAAAATGGACCTGTGAACTTGAAATTTAGTGCACTTATTTAAGGTTAGCCCAATCGATGTACAAAAAATTTGCATGGTCGAATAAGAGACACGCCAATTGACAAAAAACCATATTCAACGTAAAAGTAGACCTGCATGCTGATACGTAAGACATACACTACTAGAAGGCGCAATATATGTTTATTAGCCACGCCCACCGTTGTGGCGGTGGAGGTTACTTAAGATTTGGTTTAAGCCAAATTTAGTTTTCTTACTTTTTAATTATAAATTTTATTATTTATTAGTTTTCCTTTTATAATTATTTACTCTGTATTCTGAAGCCTATTCGAATCATTACTTATGCTTCCTAAATTGTCATTATTATTATATCATTTGTAGCAGTAAATTTCTTTTTCCTTTTAATGTGCCCCTTATATTATTTATGTCCTTTGTCATATATTACATAATCATCGTCCAATTTTCGTACGTTTACTTTTCTGAACCGAGCATAATTTTTTCCTCTTACTTCTTTTATATATGTAGGGCCTTCTACAATTTCGTTAACATCGCGTTTTTAATTTAGTGAATTTATTATTAATTGCCTGGCTTTTTTAATTTTGTTTTTAATTTGAGGGTATTTGTTGGGTGAAATAGCTTCTGTTATAAAATCAATTGGTTTCATCCCTGTTGTGGAGTGCACAGTATTACTATAATATATAATTATCCTATAGATCTTTTCTGTTACTGTTTCCAGATCTTTTTCAGGATCATTTTTAAAAAGGTGTATATCTTCGTTAATGGTATTGTGAAATCATTCCACATCTGCATTGGAAGTATGGTTATTGTTGGATGTGTAATGGACTTCTATGTTTTGTTCCCTTAAAAATTCTGTCAATGGCAGAACCTTAAATTCAAGTCCGTTCTCAACAATCAATTTATTTATGTGTCCATATGATCCTATATATTGTGTCAATGCTAATTTGAATTCTGTCTATGATTTGTTTTGGAGTCTGTATACTTGTGCATACTTAGAGAATTTATGGACAACGGTTAAGAACAATAATTTATTTAAGCTTTAAAAAACGTCTGCATGGATTATCTCTCTTGGTTTACTGGGAGTCTATACTATGTTAAATTTTAACTTTATTGGGTTTCTATCGTTCAAATTTCGCAATTTATTATATAATTATATACTGTGTGATACGTCGCCTTAATTGTGGGTGGTATACTATTTCGAAGGGTTTTTGTGTATATCTGTACATGTAAATGCGTGAGTCTTATATACTTTTTCCTTCAATTACGACAGATTTTTGTTTATTCCCCTATGATTATTTTTCTTATGTTCATCTTCTACTAAACTAGTCAATTCATTTTCATTCGTTATATATCTAAGCAATTTTTTGCATCTCAATATTCTAAAATTTCTATTGTGGTCATTACTAAAATGGTGTAAAGAACTTCTTTAAATTTTTCGAAAACCATTTCGTCTGCCACATGTATTGAATTTATTTTATTCTTTTGCGTATATAGTTTTTCTAGTCGAATTGAATATATACGAATTTCTAATCCGTAATGAATCTGAGTTAACTTTAACGAAGATGATATGTCTTTTTTAGAAATTATTGGGACTATCTCTGTTTCCAAAACTATATTAATATAACAATACAAGTGAAAATATTATAGTCGGTTAAATCCGTCCATCAAATACCCTAGACCACTTGATGTATTATTCAATTTAATTTTTTTTTCTTTAAAAAATTAAAAAAAAAATATTTTTCTATACCTATTTGTATATTCAAAAATTTCAAAATGATACATATGTCAGAAAAAAATTTTATGATCAAGCTGATATCTTTATTTCAGCACACATATACTCACATATATACCAAATCCTGAAAAAAAAATTTTTGTTTGTTTATGAAATAAAAAAAAAATTATATAGGAAGGGGTTCTAAAAATAGTCCGCTACTATTCATTTTCAAAAGGTTTTCTTTTTGGGCCAATACATGTTCTTGTAGCAAATTTCAATAAAATATCGCAAAAAACGCGACCTGTAGCTTTGGCACAAATTTACATGGACAGACGGACAGACAAATCGATACAAATTTTGATTCTGAATCGATCGGTACAATTGAAGATGGGTGTGGCTTTTGCCGTTTAGAAATTACAAACATTTGCATAAACTTAATATACCCTTTTCCACAGGGTGGTGCAGGGACAATTAGCAATTTAAAAAAAAAAATATTCACCAAAAAAAGATTAAAGTTGTAACAATTACGCAAAGAATAATGTGGTTACGAACGATATTCCCATTGAACTAAGCACCTGTGGTTTTAAGACGATTGCCTACGTTGCTTACGTTGCCTACGTTGACGATGTAGTTATCAATATCAATCAATATCAACCAAGCAATTCATACCTATACAGCCTTTGTAAAGTTTAGCGAGTTGCCAGGGTGAGCATCACTGGTGCACGTCAACGCCTCAGGCAGTTGACGTGATGACCAATTAATGCCTATAGGCATCTTTATCAAGAACACTGCCGCTAAGGTTATTCTCAGACTTAGAAAATCTTACATGTTAATGCACAAAGGTAACAATGCCTCGATCCTGCAACAGTTAGGAGGCGGCTCAGTTGATGAAGAAAGTGACCATATGGCACAGAGATATAATTTCGACATAACTTTTAAAGTGATGGGTGGACTGGAAGGGTTGTACTGTGGATACCTATGACCTACAAGGTCTTTACGGATGGCTTCTAGATGGACTTAAACGGTTGGCTTCTATATGGACTTGAGGAGCGGGATTTATTCGGAAACACTTGCAAAAAAGCAGTCCTTTTCACTACTGAACATCTGTAGTTAACAGAGATAAATGCATTGGCCTGGGTGCACAGATGATTGCCTCAAAGAGGCCTCAAGGAGGTAATCATCAACGGTTATCGTTTGTGTGGATAATAAATCCACACAATGGCTCTTGACTCCGTGAAGATCAAATTTGTCGCGCAGTGTCTGCGATCACTTGCCGAGATTCGACAATATGACATTGCGATCTGCTAGGTGCCTGGACACTTAGGTATACCCGGCAACAAGATGCATGACGAGTGTGCTAGGATCGGAGTAAGAGGCAGCGAGAGAGTGGCGGTGCGGATGTGGGTACGGTAAAATGGACAAATAGCAGGTAGAGTTGTTGTTGTTGTTGCATATCTCGCGCTCTATGGCTTCGACTGAATCGCAAACGAACCAAAGATATAAGTCTTAAGTCTTAACAGAAAATCGATGTCCGCAGATTGTTGAAATCCTTACGAAACACATGGCGACTTGGCCAGCAGATATGGCTACATATTGGCCTCCGTGGATCGCCTTTTGGCGTACACGCGATCCACCTAAAATAACCTAAACTATTAACATGTAAAGAAATACGTTTATATTTATATTTATGTTCACGTGGGATTTTTAATACCTTAAGGACAGAAGTAATACTTAATTTGAAATTTTGTAGTACTTACCATACCCAGACTAGGCGCACCATTCGAATAGGTATATGGAGACACAAGATATCCCATGTTGAAGTTAGAAGTATGAGGCTCAATTTTATCTATAAAATATTATATATATGGAAAAATTATAATTAAGTGATAAAATGATAATATAGTAGTTATATTAATATAATATATGCTGCCATAGTACTAAATGCAAGATCGTAACATTTAAGGGCACATTGATCAATAAAAATTACCAAATAATTCCTCAGAATTTTACGACGACTATTCTGAAAATGTGCACTAATTTAAAGATACGAGTGATTTCCAATTTTTCAATATGATTCTCGTTCTTGTTTTGATTGAGTGATTTAAAATATTTGTTAATGTACCCATCTTAAAATTAACAATTGTAAACATACTTTTCGCACTTAATAGCGCGAAATACAACGGCAAGGATTGCATGTTTTAATCCTTTAAAAAATTACGAGTAATCGTTACTTGAATCTGATTTTTTGAACACAATAAAAACAAAGTCCAATAAGTTCATTGTTTAATTTTGATTAATATACAATAAATATCACGTCAAACTTATATTACGCATACATGAACTTATGGCATGATAATGCATTTATACAATTGCACACTAATGTTTACATACATTTTTATACACAATATTACATGTAGTATAAGGGTATATTGAGGATTTATATATATAAATATATATTACTTGCATATTATACAGGGTGTTCGCCGGGAAGGTATACTACTCGCTGTAATTTCATTGTAATCCTGGCTGTATGTGATGTGGCACTGTCTTGTTGATACCACATGTTAATCAAGCCCAAAGCATGCAGTTGTGGCATTAAAAAGTTTTCAATCATATCACGATATCGCTCCCCATTTACAGTTACCGTTACGCCGTTTTCATTTTCAAAGAAGTAAGGTTCAATGATTCCTCCTGACCAAATTGCAGACCAGACTGTCACTTTTAATGGATGCAAAGGTGACTAATGAATAATTTGAGGGTTTCCCATTTCCCAGAACCGACTATTCTGTTTATTCACATATCCAATCAAATGAAAATGTGCCTCGTCACTCATTATGATTTTTTCATGAAAATCGGAGTTGTCATGGACGAGCTGTAACATCCTATTGGCATATGTACGGCAACGTAAATGGTCTTGGAAGAAGCTCTTGTGTCAACTGAATCTTATATGAAAACAAATGCAAATCCTTGTGCAAAATTGTGGCCAAAGTTGTTCTTTGAAGACACGGCGTCGGATTGAGGTTGATAGATTGTTTTGAACACTTTCTTGAGCAGCAGTAATATTTTCAACCGATCTTGCAGTACGTTATGGTCCATGCTTGGGCCTATCACCTACAGACCCTCTTTCTTCGGAATCATTCACTTCACGATAAATAGTGCGTTTTGTTGGCATGTTGTTTCTCCCAAAAATTTCACGTAACTTTCTCATTGTCACAGTAATCGATGATTGATTTTGATAAAATGTTTTAACAATTAAAACACGTTGGTTTATCGAATATTTATCCATAATAAATTTGCCAAGTGTCGACTTCACAACTGCCAAATATGAACTGTCAAGACTAATGTTTACCAATATGGCGGCAAAACAAAGTAGTGTACCTTCCTGGTGGACACCCTGTATTATATATATACGTATTAACGCCACCGCAGCTACGGTTTATAAGTGCTGCCAATCTACTACCTGAATAAAAATTCTGTTTGTATTTTCTTCTTTTTTGGTATCCATACTATTTTTACGTTTTTTTAAAACAAAAAATCAAAATTTTCATACAATTTTTTAAAATTGAAATTTATTTATTTATTTATTTTGACAATAAAACCATATGATTTTCACGGTCTTACCAGATATAAAACCAATAACCATTAGCCATAATTGAAAGCACTGTAATAATGAAAAAGAAATCAACAAATTGTTAAGGATTAATTTAACAATTATTAAATAATAATTGTGCCAAACTTGGCATGTTTATATACATATGGCAGTATATATGTTTGTTTAAATATGGGAAATTTTTTACACAGAGAAGTTTAAAGCTAACATGAATTCATTGTAACAACAGCTAAGTTGGAAAATAAATAAATTGTATCAATCAAAAAATCGCGCGTTTTATTATTTTGACCATATAAGTTGGTCCTTCTCGGTCGGATAAAAGGAAAGAAACAGTGAATTATAGAAAAATAAAGAATTACCTGCAAAATTCTTTACTTTTATACCTTTTGGTGCGCGTTACTTGAACATTTACACGGACATTGAACATATAATATATGTATATGATGCGCGTCATTTATACATATAAAGTACAGTTTTCGTTGAGAAAATTTTGATTGGATTGCGCACAAGCAAGCATAACAAAATTCATATACTAGATATACATACACTATAAACAAAATGGCGGAGGAGTTAAAAAATATTATCTCAGCGCCGCCTAGCTAAAGTTTCTATTACCAGAGCGCTTACGTTTGGTTTGCATCCACCAGATCAATTTATACGCGAACAAGTTGAAGCCCATATTTATAGATTAAATTCGGCATGGTCAGAATATAAAGGGAGAGGATAGTAGAAAGGTTTGATAGACCACGACAAATTGTTAACTCGTATATAGAAACGTTCATGAACCTGCTTACAGTTCATGGTGAAAATCCAGGGGGGTTAAGGAAGATTTCCGACGCTGCGAATGAGGTTATAAGAGGACTAGATGCAATTAAACAAAGTGAACGAGATCATTGGTTGATATACGTATTGCAGTCAAAGATCGATACAGAATCACGTAAAAAATGGATTGAGTATAGCAGGGATGATATAAACCCAACTGTAACAAACTTTTTTAATTTCTTAGATGAGAGATATGAAGACTTACAGTTAAACAAGAAATCTACAGGTAAACTTTCAAATTTAAAGCAAAATGTTAAAAGTCTTGTTGCATTTAACTCTGATGGAGTTTCTTGTATGCGAGATCGCTCTGCGGAGCATGGGTTAAATAAATGTTCACAATTCTTGGCATTGTCGGTAGACTACAAAAACAAAGGGGGTTGTGCTTTAATTGCCTTAAGGTTCATATTCATGCAAATCAATGAACTGCTGCAAATATTGCAAAAAACGGCATCACACTGTTTTGCACCCTGATAAAACTCAAACTGGTGATGCAAAGGTCATGTCATTCAATGCTTATTTGTCTACAAACAAACATCACGAACATCTTGAAGAAGAAGGTGCAGTTTCGTTAAATGCTATAATCAGTAAAACATCTACAATGCCATACGAAAGTTTAAATAAAGCAACTGTTAAGTACATCTTACCTACAGCACTGGTGCGAATTCGTACGCGAAAGGGAGACTTTCTCGACTGCCGTATTTTGCTCGATTTCGCTTCGGAGGTCTCATACATTTCTGAAAATTGCATACAAAAATTGGGTATTGCACGGTTTCATTTAAAAATACCTCTATCAGGCATATCCGAAGTGCAAGCAGAAAGTACACGTGGTACTTGCGCCCTCTACATTCAATCTAGGCTAACACAAAATTATTTACATGTACAAGCACATGTTTTAAGAAAAATCACAACCCTGGCGCCTCAGTATACTATAATTGAAATCGACGAAATGTTGAGGCGCTTTTGGGAAATTGAGGAGAGCGCCTATCACACGCAACATAAATATGCTGAACAGATTCAGGTAGAACAGCAATTTGCAACACAGTACAACGTAATACAAGCGGTCGGTATATAGTAGAATTGTCTTTTAAAGGTGATAACGTCACTTTTGGTGATATATTTACTGGGGCACGATTTTATGGAGTAGAACGCCGCTTAGAGAGGAACCCATCTCTGAAAGTGCAATACGTCAAATTTATGGAAGATTATCATAACTTAGGTCACATGCGCAAACTTGATAAGAAAGAGAAATGTTTTCTATTTACCTCATCATCTAATTTTAAGTGCCAATTTAAGAGTGTTCTTTGATAGGTCGTTTTTGGACTCTAATGGCGTCTCCCTGAATGATAAACTTCATGTTGGGCCAGTTCTTCAGCGTAACCTGGTTAACGTTTGCCTCAGATTTCGATTTTACAAATTTGTGTTTTCGGCGGACATTATCAAGATGTTTCGCCAAGTTTTAATCACTAACAAATATCAAAGCTACCAAAGGATTCTTTGGAGATCTGATCCTAAGTATCCTATTGAACATTACGAATTATGCACTGTCGCCTACGGCACGGCATCAGCACCATACTTAGCAGTTAGAGTGTTAGATCAGATTCCACATAATTATCAGCAAACACATCCAAAGGCTACAAAAAATCTTCTTAAGGAATTTTATGTAGACGATGGTGCATATTCAGAAGAACAACTACTGCATATACAAAATGAGTTTATCGAGGTACTCAAACAAGCATTCATTCAATTAAGGAAATGGGACTCTAATTCAAGTTATAAACAAGTCCATAGAAGAATCAATGCTCGACCATTCGAACGTAGATAATAGCAATGCGGCTAAAGTTCTATGTATACATTGGAACCCAGTTGAAGATGTTATAGTGTACAAAATTAATCTAAAGAATGTTAACTTTTCTACTAAACGACAAGTCTTATGATATGGCAAAAATTTATGACTCTTTGGGATTAGTGTCTCCAGTGATCATTTAATTTAAAATACTCTTTCAGGATTTATGGTTGCTAGACTTGCAATGGGATGATCCATTACCCAAAGGTATTTCTGATCAATGGCATAAGTATAGAAATGATTTTCATCACCTACATGACTTGAAATTATTACGATTTATTGCGAATGTACTAGACGAAATTCACTTGCACGGATTATCAGACTCATCAATAAAGGCTTACGCAGCTGTAGTCTATTGTCGGTTCGTAAATGAAAACGGAGATGTTGAGGTTTCCATTGTAGCAGCCAAAACAAGGGTTGCACCTTTAAAGCAAGTGTCTTTACCTCGCTTAGAATTATGTGGTTCATTATTATTGACGCATCTCATGGAAGCTATTTCTTCAGCACTGCAACATAAACGTATAACACTGTATACTTGGTCTGATTCTACAATGGTATTGTCTTGGCTTTCAATGAATCCAATTAAGCTCAAAACATTTATTGCTAACCGAACTGCAGAAATCCTGAACACGTTACCTCGCAACATGTGGAGGCACGTGAAGTCAAAGGAAATCCCAGCTGACTGTGCATCACGTGGATCAATGGCCGAACAACTTATACATTTTAATTTATGGTGGAAAGGACCGCATTCCTACAAACACCTAGTTGGGAAAAACAAGCATTAACATGGCCGCCGCAGCATGAAAGTGAATCTGATATACAAAATGAGGTGAAACATTCGGTAGCAACTTTAGTGGCCAAAACAATATATGATGAAAATCGATTACAAGTTGCTATAGACAAATGCTCGAACTACACCATTTTAAGGTTAAATTGAGAACTTCCAAATTATAATTGAGAACTTGCAAGTTGAAATTGGGAAACTAAAGTTTTAAATTGAGAAAACCAAACTCAAATTGAAAAAACTAAATTGAAATTGAGAAAACCAAGTTCAAATTGAGAAAACCAAGTTCAAATTGATAAAACCAAATTCAAATTGAGAAAACAAAATTCAAATTGAGAAAACAAAATTCAAATTGAGAACTCCCAAATTCAAATTGAGAAAACCAAATTAAAATTGAGAACTACCAAATTGAAATTGAAAAAAACAAATTCAAATTGAGAAAACCAAATTGAAATTGGGAACTTACAAATTGAAATTGAGATCTTCCAAGTTCAAATTGAGAAAACAAAATTCAAATTGAGAACTTCCAAATTCAAATTGAGAAAACCAAATTGAAATTGAGAAAACAAAATTGAAATTGAGAAAACCAAATTGAAATTGAGAAAACCAAATTGAAATTGAGAAAACCAAGTTCAAATTGAGAACTCCCAAATTCAAATTGAGAAAACCAAATTGAAATTGAGAACTACCAAATTGAAATTGAAAAAAACAAATTCAAATTGAGAAAACCAAATTGAAATTGGGAACTTACAATTGAAATTGAGAACTTCCAAGTTCAAATTGAGAAAACCAAATTGAAATTGGGAACTCCCAAATTCAAATTGAGAAAACCAAATTGAAATTGAGAAAACCAAATTGAAATTGAGAAAACCAAGTTCAAATTGAGAAAACCATGTTCAAATTGATAAAACCAAATTGAAATTGAGAAACTTAAGTTTTACCCAAATTGAAATTGGGAAAGTGAAGTTTTAAATTGAGAAAACCAAATTGAAATTGAGAAAATCAAAATTGAAATTGAGAAAACGAAACCAAATTGTAATTGAAAAAAATAAAATTGAAATTGGGAATTCAAAAATTAAAATTTTAAAATTTATCTCAATTGAAATTGGGAAAATCAAAATTGTAATTGAGACAAAAAAATTTGAAATTAGTAAAATCCAAATTGAAATTGAGAAAATAAAAATTGATATTGAGAAAATCAAAATTGAAATTGGTAATTTAATATTTGAAATTGGGAAAATACAAATTGAAATTGAGAGAATGCACTTTAAAATTTAAATTGTAAGTTAAGAAAATTAATATTGAAAATTGGGTTTTTAGTAAATAAGATAAACCAATTTTTATGCTTCAAACTTAAATAAACCCAATTTTCAATATTAATTTTCTTAACTTACAATTTAAATTTTAAAGTGCATTCTCTCAATTTCAATTTGTATTTTCCCAATTTCAAATATTAAATTACCAATTTCAATTTTGATTTTTACAATATCAATTTTTATTTTCTCAATTTCAATTTGGATTTTACTAATTTCAAATTTTTTTGTCTCAATTACAATTTTGATTTTCCCAATTTCAATTGAGATAAATTTTAAAATTTTAATTTTTGAATTCCCAATTTCAATTTTATTTTTTTCAATTACAATTTGGTTTCGTTTTCTCAATTTCAATTTTGATTTTCTCAATTTCAATTTGGTTTTCTCAATTTAAAACTTCACTTTCCCAATTTCAATTTGGGTAAAACTTAAGTTTCTCAATTTCAATTTGGTTTTATCAATTTGAACTTGGTTTTCTCAATTTGAACTTGGTTTTCTCAATTTCAATTTGGTTTTCTCAATTTCAATTTGGTTTTCTCAATTTCAATTTTGTTTTCTCAATTTCAATTTGGTTTTCTCAATTTGAATTTGGGAGTTCCCAATTTCAATTTGGTTTTCTCAATTTGAACTTGGAAGTTCCTAATTTCAATTTGGAAGTTCCCAATTTCAATTTTGTTTTCTCAATTTCAATTTGGTTTTCTCAATTTGAATTTGGGAGTTCCCAATGTCAATTTGGTTTTCTCAATTTGAACTTGGAAGTTCTCAATTTCAATTTGTAAGTTCCCAATTTCAATTTGGTTTTCTCAATTTGAATTTGTTTTTTTCAATTTCAATTTGGTAGTTCTCAATTTCAATTTGGTTTTCTCAATTTGAATTTGGGAGTTCTCAATTTGAACTTGGTTTTCTCAATTTCAATTTGGTTTTCTCAATTTCAATTTTGTTTTCTCAATTTCAATTTTGTTTTCTCAATTTCAATTTGGTTTTCTCAATTTGAATTTGGGAGTTCCCAATTTCAATTTGGTTTTCTCAATTTGAACTTGGAAGTTCTCAATTTCAATTTGTAAGTTCCCAATTTCAATTTGGTTTTCTCAATTTGAATTTGTTTTTTTCAATTTCAATTTGGTAGTTCTCAATTTTAATTTGGTTTTCTCAATTTGAATTTGGGAGTTCTCAATTTGAATTTTGTTTTCTCAATTTGAATTTTGTTTTCTCAATTTGAATTTGGTTTTATCAATTTGAACTTGGTTTTCTCAATTTGAACTTGGTTTTCTCAATTTCAATTTAGTTTTCTCAATTTAAAACTTCAGTTTCCCAATTTCAACTTGCAAGTTCTCAATTATAATTTGGAAGTTCTCAATTTAACCTTAAAATGGTGTAGTGGAAACTTTTGAATATTATAACATATGTTCATCGCTTCATTAATAGAACAAAAAATTAAAAAACTAGCAAAAACAGTTCAACTGACACTTGATGAGTTAAATCAAGCTAAAACTACTTGCATTAGATGCTTCCGATCAATTTTCCAACGAGAACGAGAATGTCTACAAGCTGGAATAGAATTACCACGAAATTCTAAAATGCGTAAGCTGTCACTAATTTTGAACTGGTTCGGACAATTTTTAGAACCTCTTTGCCTTTAAAGATTTTTCAGAAGGTGACATAGTGTAAAAGAGACAATGACTCGGGTTTACTACAACTAAGCAAATTATAGTATAATATAAATTTTGAAAGTAATTGATGTACAGTATTAATTGGTCTGGTTTGACCAACTACAAATGAATATGGTCTACGTGTATTTAAGTAAATTTATATATTTATTTTATATATATATTGATTCTTTTATTTTTACGACATCTGCGTGTTCCTTTAAATCGTTAATACAGAACACATATATATGTTAATGTAATTTTTCCAGAAAAATTTGTTTTATCAGATCATTAATGGAGGACTGTAAAGAAATGAAAAAACGTGAAGTTTTCGTCGCTATATACGCGAAACCCACCGATTCAGAAATTTTTAATTTTCTTAATTTCGCCCGATCATTCGTACATAAGGTTCGTCATGCATTGAAAGCATCAGATGGCGATGTAGAAACTGTTCCAAAACACAAACAAGTGACAATATTATAATCGGTCTCGCCCGACCATCAAATACCCTACACAACTTTATATATTATTTAATTTAATTTTTTTCTTTGAAAAAGCAGGGTATAATGAAAAAATTAATTTTTCTATACCTACTTGTATTTTCAAAAATTTCAGAAAATTTTTCATTTTTTTCTTTATTTAATGAAATCCAAAAAAAAATTTTTATATGGAAAGGGGCTCTAAAAATTATCCGATCCTATCCATTTTCAAAGCGGTTAATTTTTGGGCCAATACATATTTATGTACCAAATTTCATCGAAATATCTCAAAAATAGTTCAATCCGGTCCATTTTTAATAGGGTTTCTTTTTGAACCAAAACATTTTCTTGCACCAAATTTCATCAAAATATCTCAAAAAATGCGAACTGTAGCCTGCGCACAAATTTAATTGGACAGACAGGAGGACAGACGAACATGGTTATCGGACATCGATTCAGATTTTGATTCTGAATCAATCGGTATAACTGAAGGTGGGTGTGGCATTTGCTGTGTAGGAATTACAAACATCCGCCAAATTTAATATACCCTTTTCTACAGGGTGTTGAGGGTATAAAAACATGAGGAAGTTTTTGTCACTACTAAGAATAAACACTTTGTCCAACAAGTAAAAGAGATCGTTAACGAATGCCTTTCAAAGTCCATGAGGGCCATTACGAGGGACCTAAATATTTCTGAATTTTGACCAAGACCAAAAAATTAATCGAAGAAATAAGAGATGGTTAAGCTTACATCCTACAGAGGTTCACTTTGTTATGCACGCGAAGTTTTCAGCAACTGTCACGGTTTTTGGAGTTGTGAACAAGGAAATAAATATTATGAAACCCCACTTTTTTTGCCAGGCGCTTTAGACGAATCGAGGCTTTAGAAACAGTTGTAAAATCCTGGATTATTATCATTATTATTATTATTCAGTTTTTATGTTAGCTACAATTTTATAACAGCCAACTAAACTAAACTTAAATTAAGGTAAATTAATATTTAAAAACAGCACAGGAAGCAGCACCGCAACAACAACAACAATCGCCGAAACAGCAACAGAGACTAAGGCTAAAATTAGTGTAAACTTAGAGCTACTTAAAGTAAAGAATAAAACTAAAATAACCTAATAATGAGTACAAAGTTATGTTCTAAGATATGTTTACAACAATGTATATATGCATGATATGTTATATGTTATGCTTATGATATGATTACAGTAATATGTATATATTGGAAAAGTTTACAACAATTATTATAAGGTGTAAAGTGTAAAGTATCAGTTGGAAAGCACCTTATATCTTATACTGGACCAATCGAAAACAACGTAATATTCGTTAAACATTTTACACAATACCCGAAACGGACTATAAAGTAGATAATTTGTGCGGCACTGAGATAATTTCAAGGGTACATAGTGCCTTGAAAAACGAGAGGGACATTAAATGAAATTAATTCCAATAAAGATGGATAGCAGATATCGCCTCTAATAATTTTAGCAATAAAAGTAACTCCTAACATATCACGCCTTTTTTTCAACGTAGGTAAGTTAATCAGCATTAACCTGTCATTATAGGGTGGTAAACGCACATCAGGATTCCAACCCAGACCACGAAGCGCAAAAAGTAAAAAATTTTTTTGAACTGATTTAATGCTGTCAACATAAATTCTGTAAGTAGGTACCCATACAACAACTGAGTATTCCAGGATAAGCCTAACAAGCGACGTATATAACCTCTTGGTGACATAAGGATCATAAAATTCCTTTGACCATCTTTTTATAAAGCCAAGAACAGATTTCACCTTGTTAACAGAATATTCGATATGTAGGTTAAAACGAAACTTCGAATCTAAAATAACCCCTAAATCATTGAAACTGGATACATTCGCTAGCACATGATTATTTAATGAATAGAATGTAGGCAGATAATCAGACCAAGAAAACGTTAGCTTTTTACATTTGCTTAAATTTAAAAACATGCCATTATTTTTGCACCATTCGGACAGACTACATAAGTCGGACTGCAAGTAAGAAGAATATTAAAAAGAATTGAGGGACATAAAGATTTTTCCATCGTCAGCGAACATAAGAACGTGAGAAAATTTATTTCAATTTGGAAGGTCATTTAGAAAAAGTAAGAAAAGTAGAGGACCAAGATTACTACCTTGAGGGACTCCAGAAGACACAGAAATTTCGCGTGATAAACAAGACCTAAACAAGACTTTTTGCGAACGACCGGTAAGGTAATTGTGAAACCAAGCTAACATACTGTTACTAAAGCCAAGCAATTTAAATTTGAGAATTAGCAGATGGTGACCAACTTTATCGAAGGCTTTAGAGAAGTCCGTATAAACTACGTCAGTTTGCATGTGTTCCGAAAAATCCTGAAATATATAACAAGTTAATTCCAAAAGATTTGTAGAAGTCGATTTACTTTTAACGAAGCCATGTTGATAAGGGGAAATAATAGATTTAATTATCGTAGTAAGTCTTTTAGTAATTATTAGTTCGAATAGCTTTGGCAAAGGCACTACGCTTGGCAATACCACGATAGTTACTGATAAAATTTTTAGGTCCATTCTTATAAAGTGGAATAATAAAGCTACTTTTCCAACCTAGTGGGAAATAGCCTTTTCTGAGGCATGCATTGAAGAGGTTAGTTAAAGGAACATATAATAAATCCGCACAATGCCGCAGTATACAAGAAGGAACACCGTCAGAGCCGGAAAAAGAACACAACTTAAGCGTCTTTAGTGTATCTAGGACTTCCGTTTCAGAAAACTGAATGGGAGGAAACAGGTCATATGATTTTATAACGTATAAATAGTTATCACTTGGTTCGCTTTCAGGGGAGTAGGATTATCCAAAAAAATCGGCAAACATGTTAGATAACTCCTGAATATTTGAAGATTCCAAGTTGTTATGTCGCATTACTACCGGAAAGCCAGCAACTTTGCGTTTAGAAACGAAAAGAACTTTTTAGGATTATTAATCAATTTGTATCCCATAGACCATATATAATTAGAATAACACGATTTATTTAAGACGTTGAAATCATGCCTTGCCTTCGAATATAATACATAATCAGAGGATAGACCGCTGCGTTTGTACTTTTTAAATAATCTGCTTTTTTTATTCCGGACCATTCTTAAGTTTTTGTTTAACCAGACTGGACATTTCATAGAACTATAGTCAATTTTTAAAGGAACAGACTCAGAAATCGCAGACAGAAGTATATCATACATAACAGACAACGATTTATCTATATTGTTTACATCGACAATAAAGTTGGAGACAGACGCTGATAAAATACTTTTGATTTTATTATAATTAGTCTTATTGAAATTAAAGTTTTTATTATATACAACTCTAGACTGAACATTACTTAAAAGAAGATTATTTAAAGTAAGCTACAGCGTAGGATGATGCTTATCCTCTGGCAAAACAAAAGGAAACGTGCGATTGATCGAAATGCTCGTGTCATTCAGGAAAATTAAATCAAGAAGTTTATTATTATAATTCGGGATATTATTAAATTGAAACAATCCCAAATCATAAATTTCATCGAAGAACTCTATAAGATGTTGAGGAATCATAATTGGTGTGAGATGATCCATGTCATCATTAACTATCCAGTTAATGTCAGGGAAATTAAAATCACCTAAAACCAGTAACTTATCACATGGTTTAACAAATGAAAATATGTTTCTGATTAAGTGAACATGCTTCATGTAAATTATAAGGTCAGACGCTGGAGGAATGTATGAATAGGTAATAAATAAGTAGCAATTACCCAACAATACTTTTACACAAACAAATTCAACGTCAACAAAATCAGAAGTAAGTACCACCTGAGATGGTAAAAAATTTTTAGCAGCTATAAGTACCCCACCACCTATTTTACTAGTGCGATCACACCTATAAACTTCAAAATCGGCAGAAAAAATCTCAGCATCCTTAACCCCTGGTTTTAACCAAGTTTCAGAAAAAACTATAATGTGGTATTCACAGCCCGAAGAATTCAGTAGTACATCATGTAATTTGCTATTCAGACCACGGACTTAACTTAATATCATTAAGTTATTATATAGCTATTTAGGAGCAGTATTATGTAACTCTAAATTAACTGGAGGCTTAAAATTTGCTTTGGGAACAAATTCTTTCACCAGCGCACCATTAGGCCAGAACTCTTTTTTTATGAAGCAGTTAAAAAATGATAAAGGAGCTAATATTTTAAACGAAGATATATCTCGTTTTTGAGTCGTATTAAATTTAAAAATATTTATTTTATTGAGGTCTATCTCACGCGCATTACGTTGAATATAGTTTTTTACTGTTTCAACTGTAGTTTTGCAACTAAATCGTGATACAAAGATAGCTTTACGACGCGGAACAACAATTAGATCACCTGGTTGTTCATCTATCAGTATTTCTTTAGAAGTAGAAGGCCCATATTGCTTGCAATTTTGTACAACCAATGAAACATCAGCAGATACATTCTTTGTAACCCTCGGTTCATCTGGAGTGGATGGAGGATGAACAATAATTATAGGTGTAAAGACAGGATTAGGAACAGTAGCAGTGTCAGAGGGGCCAACTATGTTATTGGAAACAGTTTCATTTTCAGGTATATTTCACCAAGACACACACAAAGCCATGACGACACAATATTGGATGGTCGAAAATTTTATGACCACACTATCCCAAACATGTGGCCACCTAGCTCTCCAGACCTTAATCCTTTAGATTATTATGTATGAGGCGTGGTTAGGCGGGATACCAATACACATTCCATCACTGAAGGATTCTATAATGATAACTGAAAAATGCACCTAGCATTTTCCAAAAGGCAATCGATGACATACTCAGAGACGATATAGGAAAAACGTGTCAGGTCTACATGGATGATATAATAGTTTACTCTCCCGACGAGACAACACACTTAAGAGATGTAGAGAAAATTATCCAAAAATTAGGTAGAGCAGGGATAAGCAGGGATGAGAAGATCTTCTAAAAAGTCCAAATTCTTTAGAGAAGAAGTAGAAATTTTGAGCTTTCAGAATATCAGGCAAGGGCATATCAACTTCACCAAATAAGGTAAAGGCAATAGCCGAATATGAAGAACCCAAATTACTGAGATCACTAAGGTAATTTTTAGAACTCTCAGGTTATTACAGAAAATTTATAAAGGATTATGCAGACATCGCAAAACCACTTCCTAAATATCTCCGTGGAGATAACGGGAATGTTGGAGCAAAATTTTCAAAAAAAGTTAAGATAAAATTCGATCAAGAAGCGCGCAATGCGTTTAATTAACTTAAACAAATTCTCATGACCGAGGAAATTATACTAGCCTACCCCGACTATAATAAATCATTTGAATTAACAACAGACGCTTAAGCAGTGGCTATTGGGGCAGTCCTCTCACAAAATGGAAGACCAATAACCATGATTTCTCGAACCCTAACTCGGTAGGAACAAAACTACGCGACAAACGAGAAAGAACTCCTTGCCCATTGCTTAGGCTTTAAAAAATTTGAGACATTATCTGTATGGGGTTACAGAGATCCATATATTTACGGATCACCAGTCGCTAACATTCTCCATATCAGAGAAAAACCCAAATAGTAAAATAAAACGTTGGCGATTCAGAGAAGAATTTTCACCCCAGTTTCACTATAAACCTGGTAAAGAAAGTACAGTGGCCGATGCCCTGTCCAGGCAAAATATTCACATCATATCCAATTCCTCAGAAACAGCACACAGCTAGCTGCCCCTGACAAAAACTATAAAAACAGTCGACTATCCTGTTATTCAATATAGAAATCAACTCGTGATAAAGAAAGGAGAAAATGACTGTAGCTTCCTAAAAATCTTCTTTCAAAAATTCAAACGTTATATCATAACCTACTCAATCGTTGTTGGCTTAATTGGGGTCTATCATAAATTCAAGAACTACTAATGTACTACAATGTGATCTTTCAACCCTAGCAGAAATCCAGGACCCTATTCTGGCAGCTTTTCCGTCCGTTAAATTTCTTCATAACAAGAAACTAGTCACAGATGTCGTTAGGAAAGACGATCAATTAGAGATTGTTACCAACGAACATAACACTGCTCATAGAAATCTGCAAGAAAATTTTATACAAATTATAAAGAAGTATTATTTTCCTGGCATAAAAAATAAATTAAAATCTGTAATAGCAAATTGCCGAATTTGCGCAGAGAATAAATACCAGAGGAAACCTCTTCAGATACCGATGAATTCTACACCTTTACCTAATTATCCAGGGGAAATACTTCACGTATACATTTTAATAACGACCAAACAGCACTTCTTAACTTGTGTGGACAAGTTCACCAAATTCGCTTCTGTCATTCCGATTGCATCAAGATCGACTGTCGATATAAAGTCAGCCTTGTTACAAATACTGTCAAGATTTGGTAACGTAAGAATAGTGGTGTCAGATAACGAGAAAGCGTTTTAATCTAACACCATAGCTACTTTGATTCGCGATCACTTTGGCGCGCAACAATTTTTTGTGCCAACCATGCACAGCGAAAGCAATGGTCAAGTGGAAAGATTTCACTCGACATTGCTGGAAATAGCTCGATGTATCAAAGAGCAACAAAGTATAACAGACCAAGTGGAACTTCTTTTGTTGGCTGCATATAAATACAATCACAGTATTCATTTAATAATAAAAGCCAAACCATTCGACGCCCTATACAACTCAGACGAACATAAAAGGGCTAAAATAAAATACAAAATTAAACAAGCTCAAGACCGACTACTTGGTCGACATAACAAACCGCTAGAATGTTTCAACCTGGGGATATAGTTTTTGTAAAACGCAACAAACGTTTAGGAAATAGATTAACAAAATATTGGAAGAAAAAAATGTTGAAAGGGACTTAGGATCCACAGTTCTTATAGAGGGTAAAAGAATTCACAAGGACAATTTGAGATAGATATTCCCACCTTTCTGAAATGCAATTTATATGTCTTTAGAGGCTTTTATTTGTATTAATAGCGAGTTCGGGTGCAACAATTATAGACTACACGTCATCCCGCTTTATAGCAGTTACAGCGGACAACGTGATGACCTGTGATAAATACAGCCAAATCATTCACAGCACTAATCTGTCCGATTTCGCCACTTTTATTATGGAAACTCAGAAAATACTTAAAAACAACCGATGAACGACTTGCATACGAGTTAAAACACCAAAGTACAGAAATACAACGCCTTCTGGATACTTTAAAGCTGCACAAACGAATATCCAGGTCTTTGGATTTTTTGGGCTCCGCATTAAAATTTATTGCAGGAACCCCAGACCACGACAACTACAAGTTTTTGATAAATAATGAAAATAGGATAATAGAAAATAATAACCTTCAAAGAAATATAAATAGTATTGTGCAGGGAAAAATTAACGAGATTACAGAAAGAATAAACCAGTTGCAGGGAAAAGGGGATAAGCAAACTCAGACCATTTTGTGGCAGCTGATTATGACCAGAAATGCGGAGGTAAGCCTAAATTATTAATCCAACTATTTTTAACGTTGAAGAAATAGAGAACCTTCTAACCACGGAGTCGGTACCAATTAGAATAATCGACTTATTGAATGTCTTCTTTTATTGTATTCTTTTTCTATTTGCGTTAAAAAGTATATTAAAGTTAATATTAAAGCGTCAATAATATGTCAACATTATTATGTAATTATAAGATCAAGCCAGACAGAATTGTGTGCTTTATTAACAAATGTGTATGTATGTGAAAACATTAAATCAATTGTATAAGCATTTGATGTTAGCATATGTAATAATAAAATATGATAATAATAATAGTAGTAATAAGGAAAATTGGCAATATTATAATAACCCTCAGCGATCGAGGGCGATCGATTTTAGAAGGGGGAGAGTTAAGAATCACTGTCCGTACTTAAGAACTACTGTCAGTTTAACCAAAATTGCAAGTTTGGCAATTATTTTTTAGCATAGTTAAATTTAAGCTTGTGATCGCGGAATGCTTAATCAGCACCTCCGCGATTACAAGTACTGTACAATAAGTGTGCCAATTATTATCGTCAAGCTGCAATGTAAGCATTCTGCAGCTTGACAAAAAATAAATAAATAGAAGAAAGCCACTCGGCCGCGACTGAGTGGTTTTCTGACAGTTAGTAGTTCATTAAATAAAGTTATTAAACTAAATAAATAGTTATTAACTAAATAAAATTATTAACTATTAACTTTTACAAATATGTAAATTATAACAAACTATTGTCTAATAATTCTTGATATTATCCTTAACCTACAAAAAAATTATATTACATTACAATGTTATGTTACTGTAACATTCGAACAAAAAGAAAATACAAAAATTTTAAGTTTTCAAAATTATAGAGCCAAAACCAGCTAAAATTTTATTTGTATTTCAATTTAATTAAATTTCGTACAAAATTTTTCAATAATCTACCACTACGTTTTCTCAATTATTAACAATGTTATGACTTTGCGTTTTTCTTTCGTTCTTTTTGATCTTTCATTCTTCAAAGCTAAATTTTTGTGGCAGATAAAAAGATTTTTGTTTACTGTGGGCGTGTTTATTATCCGACCACGCCTATTTTAAGAACATTGATGGATGGGATATCTTAAAATACGTGTAATAAATTTTAGGATCATAGGTTCATTTTTGTGGCAGAAATAAAGATTTATAGCATGTTTGTTATCGATCACGCTCATTTTAGGCACATTGATGGATGGGATTTCAATAAATACATGTACAAAATTTCAGGGTCATAGGTTAATTTTTGTGGTAGATATAAAGGTTTATGTTTATTGTGGGCGCGTCTGTTAACCGACCACACCCATTTTAAGCACATCAATGGTTGGTATAACTATGTAGTGCAGTGTCTGGTTATAAAAAGCCAGGAAATCAACTCTCATGCGGGCATTTTCATTATTACATTACTATTGTAGTATTAGAGTGTGTTTGTAAAATCCCAAAAATAATATTATCATTTTTACTAGAAATAGACTGCATTTGTAAAGTTCAAAAAATTAAATAGAGTGTGATTGTAAAATCCCAAAAAAAAAATTATCATTTTTACTAGAAACAGAGTGCGATTGTAAAATTCAAAAAATTAAATAAAGTGTGATTGTAAAATCTAAAAAAATTAAAAATGACAACATATAACTGGCGCCCAACATTGTAAGTACTGGATCCGTGGTAAGTCTCTTTTTGTATTTTTTCCCTTTTTATAAATTCATAATAGACGACACAACATTGTAACATGAATAGCGACCAAATCATTGAATTAGTAGGTGCAGCCATTGTCGCCTTAACGGGAAACCTTACGGTACAATTAAGAACTCTATCCGAAAAACTGAACAGTCTGACGCCTGAACCAGGCCCATCCTTCTATCAAGTAGCAATAAATCCCGATGTGCCCAATGGATCTTATAAAATCGTTGCCCGAATGCAACGCTCAAGGCTATCCCGCATGGCGAGGTGCAGCGCATATACCTATGGGTTACTATCCGGAGGGATCGGAAAACTATTTCGTGACAATGGCCATACTTAGAAATAAAATTACGAAATTCTGATTTGCCTTCAGCCTTGGCTACGGCTCAAGAACTTGAATCTAATCAACGCCGGAGCGAATTTGCCAGAATATTTGCTTCCGGTGGAACAAATAAACAACCGCATCAGCCAAATTCGCGGACTCCTAATAATAATAATAACAACGCAAGGAATAATAATAATAGTAATCATAATAATAATTACTATAACAGTAATCATAGTGACATTTACAATCGGACTAACAACTACCATAATAAAAATAATCGCAATATCAACAGTAATCAATTTTTTAACAACTCAAGCAATCAGTTTCGTAGAAGATCGACAAGGGTTAACGAAAATCCTATTCCTATGGATATCGACCCAGGATCGTCGGTATTTAGAAGACCACCCAATGACCACAACCCACGTAACGATCACACTTACTCAAACATGAAAGTAACCTTAGTCAATTCTGGTCCAATAGGAGAGTCTCATTCGCTGGCCCCACCTGCCAGTCATTTACAAAACATTAAATAGTAGGATTTCAAAATTTTTAATTGACCGGCACATCTACCAATTACATTAAAAAATTAAGAGACCTTAAACTTGTTAAATTAAATAAACCATTCAACATTCAAACAGTAAACGCAGTCAGTACTGTTAGTTCCAAATGCCAACTAACATTGTTTGAACGTACTGCAACTTTTTTTCTATTACCTAACCTTCATGGATTTGATGGAATTGTAGGTACTATCTATTAAAAGAAGCCAACGTTGGGAAAGGCATTCTCCGTTGTGGGAATGAGATAAACCACCTTGATTATGAGTAAAAAGCGCAAATAACAGCATAGATATAAATATGAAGTCGAAGATATGCTGGCAAGAAATTGGCTCGCTTTTGCCGATTCTGATAGGGCACTACCCTACAGGACAATCCTACATATTCTAGGTCGTATCCGTATCCAACTTCGGTAACGGAATTCGTTAATAAAGAGATAGAATCTCTTCTAAGGGACGGAATAATCAGAAAGTGTTCTTCTGCCTATAATTCTCCAATACATGTTGTGAAAAAAAGGAGTTCGACCAAGACGGAAGACCTAAACTTGACTAGTGATAGATTTTAGAAAACTAAACGAACAGACTTATGAGGATAAATATCCAATACCTGACATATCCGTGGTCCTGTCGAATTTAGGTAATTCAAAATATTTTATTACATTGGACCTGAAATCAGGCTTCCATCAAATCACCCTAAAAGAGTCCGACAGAAAAAAGACAGCTTTTATTGTAAATAATGGCAAGTACGAATTTTGTCGCTTGCCATTTGGACTAAAAAATGCGTCCAGTATTTTCCAATATATTGAGGGATGATATAGGCAAAACATGTCAAGTTTATATGGATGACATAATAATTTACTCATCTGACGAAAATAAACATTTACAGGATATAGAAAATATCGTTCAAAAATTAGGAAGGGCTGAAATGAGAATTTCAGTAGAAGAATCCAAATTTTTTGAGAAAGAAATGGAATTTTTAGGTTTTAAAGTGTCAGAAAAGGGCATATTAACTTGCCCTTTAAAAGTTTAAGCTATAACCGAATATGAAGAGCAAAAATCATTAAAATCTCTGAGATGATTTTTGGGACTTTCAGGGTATTATAGACGATTTATTAAAGACTATGCCCGTATTACCAAACCTCTCACTAAGTATCTACGAGGTGATAACGGATATGTAGGAGCAAAATTCTCGAAAAAGGTACAAATTGAATTTGATCAGGAAGCGCGATCAGCATTTAACAAATTAAAACAAATCCTTATATGTGAGGATATTATGTTGACGTACCCTGCCTATTACTATAGGCAGGGTACGTCATTACCATTCGAATTAACAACGGACGCTTCCGTGGTAGCCATAGGCGCGGTTCTCTCGCAAAATGGGAAACCTATAACAATGATATCTCGAACACTCACTAGGCAAGAACAGAATAACGCCACAAACGAAAGGGAACTTCTTGCAATTGTATGGGCTTTAAAGAGCCTTAAACATTTTCTTTACGGAGTCTCAGGTATCCATATATTTACGGATCCCCAGTCATTAACATTCGCTATGTCAGAAAGAAGCCATAATTGTAAAATTAAACGTTGTAAGCACTTTATAGAAGAGTGTGGGTGCATTATATTTATTTAAGTAATATTATATATTTATTTATATATGCTATTCGCTTGCGGTCACAATGATTACTGGAATGCTTGATGTATATTCATGCTGCTATTTATACGCTAAAATTAACTGGGTAAATTTACAAGGGATTTTCCTAAGATGACAATACATGAAATTCAAATACATGGGATTTTCCTAAGATAAGAATAAATGAATATCATTAGAAATGTCTGCCACGTTGTCTGCAATATGTGTCTGAAATATGTGGCTGCAATATGTATATTGTGTCTGCCACATTACTCCTCCCAAGCTGTAAAATAGACCCTGAGTCTTACCGTTCTGCCGTTTCTGGTTGTATATGCATTGGTATGTAAGTTTACATTACTACTTTGACTCGTCGTTAGATGGGGCTCTTCATTAATCACGAATGCTGGTTTAAGGCGATCTATTGAGATATTGGTTTGCCTACCGTTGACGTCGATTTTGAAATATTTCTCGTTGCGTGATACCACTCTAAAGGGTCCTTCGTACGGAGCTTGCAAAGGACGACGCACTGTGTCATTACGGACAAAAACGTTCGGTGAGCTGAATAACTCCTGTTGGATGAACGGTGCTTCTTTGGCATGGTTAGATGCCGGAGTTGGCCTAAGTTGTCGCATGTAGGCCCGTAATTTTTGGACAAATACCTCTTCGTTTATGTTGTCTGCGTTGCTAGCGTGCAGAAACTCGCCTGGTAGCCTCATTGTTGCGCCAAACATAAGTTCGGCCGGTGATGCCTTCATATCTTCTTTATAAGCTGCATGAAATCCTAAAAGGATAAGGGGCAGCACATCGACCCATTCCTCCGTTTGATGGCATTTGATGCTAGTTTTGAATGTTCTGTGCCATCTTTCGATCATGCCGTTTGCAGCTGGATGATATGACGTTGTTTTAAAATGTTTAATACCGAGCAATTTATTTAGGTCGCGGAAAAACGCGCAATCGAATTGTCTTCCTCTGTCCGTAGTAATACGCAGTGGTACTCCAAAACGGGCTATCCAATTGGAAAAGAAGGTAAATGTCACATTTTCCACTGTTATATTTTCGAGTGGGTATGCTTCTACCCAACGTGTAAAGCGGTCAACACATGTCAAACAGTAGCGATATCCTCGGCGCGGTGGTAACGGCTCAACTATGTGTTCGAAGCGTTCCCCTACTAAATTGTAGGTAGAGATGGGAGCATGTTTGTGTCGGGAAATTTTTGCTTTTTGGCAAGCCATGCAACTTTTTGTCCACTCCCTGCAGTCTTTATTTATATTTGGCCAAACAAACCTGTCAGTGACCAACTTATTTGTTTTACGTATGCCTGCGTGGCATAAATTGTGGATCGAATGGAATGCAATTTTCCTCCAAGGCATTGTTATCCATGGTCATACCTTTCCTGTACTTAGGTCGCTCACTACTTCAGCAGATGTACCAGGAATGTTGAAGGTTATGAAATTTAAGTTGGTACTGTTGTTAATCATATATTGCTTTAATTCCTCGTCGGTCTTTTGGCTCTCTGCTAATTGTGCGTAGTCGATTGCACTCGATAAATGTATGGCTTCAATACGTGAGAGTGCGTCCGCAACATTATTCTGTTTACCAGGTAGGTATCGAATATCCGTGGTAAACTGGCTGAGAAAGTCCAGATGGCGCGTTTGACGAGGTGACGATTTATCGGACTGTTGTACGAAAGCAAACTGCAGTGGTTTGTGGTCCGTATAAATGAAAAACTTCTGGCCTTCTAACATATGCCTAAAATATTTAACAGCTTTATAAGCAGCCAACAGCTCTCTGTCGTAAGTGCTGTATTTAGCTTACGCTCTCGAAAGGAGTTCGGAATAGAAGGAAAATGATTCCCAATCTTTCCCATTGTGTTGTTGGAGCATTGCACCAATTTCTGTGTTGAATGCGTCTACCGTAACAGAAAGTGGGGCGCCGGGTTTGGGAAAAACTAAGAGTGTAGCTTTACTCAACTGCTCTTTAAACTGATGAAATGCTTCTTTTGCGTTATCGGACCAATCAATTATCGATTTATCTTTTTTGTTGTTACCTTTCGTTAAATCGAATAAAACACGTTGACATTCTATGGCTTTAGGGATGAACCTCCAGAAAAAATTTATCATACCTAAGAATCTCCTCAGTTCGCATATTTGCTTAGGCAAATTATAATTTAGAATCGCCTTAACACGTTCTGGTGGTGGACGCAGACCATCGTTACTAACTAGGTAACCTAAAAAGACTACTTCCGGCTGGCGTAGTATACATTTCGCTGGATTGATTATGAGTCCATATTCGCGTAATTTTAGAAATACTTTTCGCAAATGAGTTCGATGTTCTTCCTCATTCTTCGATGCAATTAAAATATCGTCGACATATGGCCAAGCGAAACCAAATTCTAATAGGATGTTGTCCATCAAACGTTGAAATGTTTGTCCTGCGTTATGCAAATCGAAACACAAAAAAGAAAACTCGTACATTCCAAAGGGAGTTGTTATGGCGATTTTCGGGACATCAGTGGGTTCCACAGGAATTTGGTGATACGCGCGCTTGAAATCAATTAAGTAAAATATGCTGCACCGATGTAAATTATGCGTGAAGTCGTGAAGATGCGGAAAGGGATATCTGTCCGGTTCAGTGACACTGTTAAGTCTGCGAAAATCTCCGCAAGGACGCCATTCGCCGTTTCTTTTTTCTTCACCATGTGCAAGGGACTAGCCCATGCACTCCTTGAAGGCCTGCAAATGCCAGCTTCGAGCAGTGCTTGAATTTCCGCCTTTGCGATTTTCAACATATCTGGAGCAAGACGTCTAGGCTTTGAAAACATAGGTGGTCCTTTAGTAACAATATGGTGAGAAACGCTGTGTTTAGGATTAGGAGCGTGCACAAGAAATAAATCTTTGAATTCTGCTAGTATATCGTGGAAGGGAGTCTCGTTATTTACAAGTGAAATCCTTGATATATCGTCAATAGTGGTAATAGCGTAGAATGACGAAATCTTCGTTAAATTGTCCACGAGTTTACTTTCTCGTACGTTGACACTTAAGTTGTGATGGGCTAAGAAATCAGCACCAAGGATGGGCTGTGACACATTGGCTATGATAAACGTCCACGAGTAATTACGGCGTAACCCTAAATTGAGTGTTAGAGTTTTTACTCCGTAGGTATCGATTTTGGTCTTATTAGCTGCATACAGATGTAAATTAAAATCTTTGTGACTGCGTTCGTTTTTTAACGGAGAAATCACGCTTATTTCGGCTCCAGTTCAACTAAAAATTTTAAATTATTACTTTTATCAGTAATAATTAATCGGCGTGTGCGTTTCCGTCTGTCGCCAGCCGCCTCGGGCAACAGACTATTTAGTTTAAAGATTTGATGCACGGTTTGCGGCATTTACTCGCTTTGTCACCAAACTTAAAATGATACCAGCATAATCCGTTTTGTGTTGTTGACTCTCGGCGTTTTTGTCGAGATCTGTTCCTGGTTCGATAATGCCTATTATGATTAGCAGATGTTTTCAGAGCGGCTATCTCTTGCGACAATTTAGAAATTTGCTGAGCCAATGAATTGATGTTCACAGGTTCCTCTGAGATCTTGTGTATTTCCGGTGTTTCGTTGACGTCAATAATCTTGTCTGCCATAATAGAAATTTTCTCTATTTCTCATCACTAATTGACACTATAGAGCGCACATTCTGTGGCAGCCTAAATAGCTAGATGGATTTGATCAAAACATCGTTAATCTCGATGCCGGCGAGCTGTTTCATCTCTCTTAATGGCTGTGAAGGACGCATATCACCTAACTCCAGCTCCTGTAGTAGCTTCCTTATACGCTTCTGCTCCGAATCTGTAAATCTCTCGATAATTCGAGATTTCAGCGTATCGTACAAATCGGCATCAGGCGGATTCAAAATGATGTCACTCACTTGGGCTAATATGTTGCTTTCAATTCCTCCTACTACTGTATGGTACTTCGTTTTATCTGAAGATATACCAGGAGCAATAAATTGGGATTCTATTTAGGCGAACCATAACTGTGGTTTCTCGTGCCAAAATGGCGACTCGTGATACTTCCGCATTACTTGGCTGATTTTCGTTGTCCATGATTCCCTCGGGGTCACCAATTTGTGGGTGCATTATATTCATTTAAGTAATATTATATATTTATTTAAATATATAGCGCTAGCGGTCACAATGATTACTGGAATGCTTGCTGTATATTCATGCTGCTATTTATACGCTAAAATTACCTGGCTAAATTTACAAGGGATTTTCCTAAGATAAGAATACATGAATATCATTAGAAATGTCTGCCACATTGTCTGCAATATGTATCTGCAATATGTATATTGTGTCTGCCACAAGAGTTTTTACCCAAATTTCACTACAAGCCCGGAAAAGAAAACTTGATCGCTGATGCCTTGACTAGACAGAACATTCATAATATATCGAATACCTTGAACACAGCACATAACGAAGTGTCTGTGTCAGAAACAATTAAAACAATCAACTATCCTGTAAACCAGTACAAAAGTCAACTATTAATAACTAAAGGCGAAAACGACAGAAGCCGCTTTAAAATTTACTTTCAAAAATTTACCCGACACTACATAGAATATTCTTCTGTGAATGGCTAAAATAATAATTTAAAATCCATTATTAACACAGGCATCGTTAACGTGATTCATTGCGACCTGCCTACCTTGGCAGAGACTACAGAGCCTATTCTCTCGGCCTTTGCGTCCGTTAAATTTTTACATAGTCAAAAACTTGTGATAGATGTCGTTAGGGAAGATGATCGATCATAGATCCATGAATGAAAATTTTGCGCCGATTATAAAAGAATTGAATTGTATTAACTTTAACGTTCCTGGTAGAGTGTCTCGTAACTTTATTCCAATAAGATTATCGCTTTGTCGCACAAAATACGAATTATTTGATCCATTTCGTTCGCTTTGTAAACTACATAACGAAAATGTTTATCGCTTTGATGAATCAATTGAATTATTTGCCATTATTAAGAAAAAAATGTTAGCTGTTGGGTTGCCATCTGTGTTGCTGATCTGTGTATGCAATTTCTACGTATGTGATGTACTTGTTGCAGTCATATGCGTACGGAATGTATACCCACTTCTACAGTAGTCAGGGGAAATACTTCATATAGATATTCTAATAACAAACAAACAACATTTTCTAACATGCATAGACAAATTCACTAAATTAGCCACTATTATACCAATTGCGTCAAGATCAACGATTTATATAAGAGCAGCCTTACTACAAATAATAACAAAATTTAACAGTGTAAAATTAATAGTGTCGGATAATGAAAAAGCTTTTAAATCAGGTACTATAAGCACCACTTTGGAGCACAGCAATTTTTGGGCCAACTATGCACAGCGAAAGTAATTGTCAAGTGGAAAGATTTTACTCAACGTTACTAGAAATCACTCGCTGTATAAAGGAACAGGTATAGTCGACCCCATCGAACTCTTATTTTTAGCTACATATATATATAATCACAGTATTTTTTTGGTTACCAACACTAAACCCTTTGATGCCCTGTACAACTCAAACGACCAAAAGAGAGCTCAAATAAAGGACAAAGTTAAACAAGCTCAACAAAGACTACTTGATCGAAGTAATAAAAACACAACCACTAGAACCTTTCAACCTGGGAACAAAGTTTACATCCGTAGAAATAAACGGTTGGAAAATAAATTTTCAAAAATTTTTGAAGAAAAGACAGTAGAAAGAGACTTAGGAACTGCAGTCTTAATAGAGGGTAGAAGAATCCATAGACAATTTAAGATAAACAGCTTACCATAATTTACCCTTCCTTTTTTTTCCTCTTTTTTTCTTCTTTTTGCTTTTGCTTTTCCAGACTGACTTTGCTCTTAATAACTGGTTCATTTGGAACCATAATCAACTACTCTCAGTCAATGTTCATAGCAGTAACAACCGGTTATGATAATTATTTCTACGTATTACATACAACAAATCTTACTGACTTTGAGAGTACAATCCAAGAGACTAAAGATATATTAAACAAGTTAGAGAAGTTCGGTTAAGACCGAAGCTTAAATACCCTCCACCTTTTATAATCCTCTAAAAATAAGTTCCTATTGCCATATTTATGTATATGACTATTTCATATACTTACTTAAATAGTGTTTTTTTTTAATTATAGGCGTTTGCGTTATTCAATCACGCCCATTTCTGGCACAGTGTTGGATAACGGTACCACTTATACATACACCAAATTTCAACTTGATAGGCATAGTATTGTGCGATATATAATTTTTTAAAGATACAATTTTTTCGAGGTATGATGAGATTTTCGTTTATTGTGGGCGTGTCTCTTTACCGATTTTGTCCAATTTCAATACGGAACAGCGAAATTGAACTAAGAATACGTATGCAAAGTTTCAATTTGATATCTCAAAAATTACGACCGTGAGAGTGCCAACAACAGACGGACACACGGACGGACATGTCTCAAACGATTTCTCTTTTCATGCTGATTAAGAATATATATGGTTTGTGGGGTCTCCGACGCTTCCTTCGATGTGTTGTAAACGGATGATCAAAGTGAATATACCCTCTTCCCTAAGGTGGAGGGTATAAAAATATATACGCGATTTTGTTTGTACCCCATACCATAAAATGTCTTATATTTATATATATGCTCGCGTGGAGCCATTTGTCTGTCCTGAGGACATTTATCATCCTACCTTGCTTCTTACATTGGATAATTTGCTTGTAACTAATTGTTCAAACAGTGGAAGCAACGCTACATTCTCTTTTGACAAAACCAATTATACTAAACTGAGAAGTCTATTATCTGTTATCGACTGGAATTTGAATTATAATAACATCGATGGGTCTTTATTACTTTTATATAACGCCTTGTTTTCTGCTATTTCTTCTTCTGTACCAACGAAATCGATTTCTTCTTCATCAAACGTCCTATGTGGTTTAATAAACATCTGAGGATTATCCGTAACAAAAAAACAGACTATTTAAAAAGTTTAAGCTTAGTGGTTCCACCGTGGACTACATTAATTATTCCAACATTAAACGTGAATTCAACTCCCTTAAAAATAAATACTATAATCAATATATTCAGAGTATGAAAGTAAAATTATTAATTGAACCTAGGTTATTTTACAAGTTTATCGATTCTAAGCGTAAAGTAAAATGCTGTCCTTCTTTAATGCGGTATGGTAATTCAGAGTCTTCGAATCCCTCCCACTTGTTTGCTGACTTTTTCGAAAAGTCTTATTCTCAAACCAGTATTAACATTGACAATTATCCTTATCCCATAAATAACTTCGATATATTTCCATCCATTCAATTTACTGAAGATGAAGTTTATCACAGTCTGTCCAAAATAAAATTTTCCAGGTTACCTGGTCCCGATGTATTCTTCGATCTTGTGTTGATATCCTAACTCCTCCACTGACTCGAATTTTTAACAAATGTTTATCTTGTAGTTTTTTCCAGCAATTTGGAAACACAGCTTTATTATTCCACTTTATAAAAGTTGCTCTAGAATCAATATTGAAAATTATAGAGGTAATGCCAAATTAAGTGTTTTATCTAAGCTTTTCGAGTCCTTATTAACTAATCAAATTACTCCTATGATAAAAACTATACTTTCGTCAAATCAACAAGGGTTTTTGCGCTGACATACCGAAGCACTAGTCTTTATTTACCCAGATTTTTAACGATACATAGCGCTGCAGAGAAGTATTCGTTAATTGCAAAGGTGTGTTTGGCAATAGAATAGAGCGTACATAAAATGAGGTCATATCTGTAGAAATATAATTTCAAAGTAATCACTGAACATTTTCGCAGAAAAGTCTTTAAGGTGTTGATAATGTTACCCTACGGTTAGCACACCGGCTGTTAGAACAACAATAGTTTTCTTTTGAAAAATTGTGTAGTAAACAATATGGTAACAGGCGCACTTAGAAGACAACATGCTCTAATGTATTTGGCTAATAATACCTTCAACCAGTGCCGCAGGGTAACAAATTTAACAAATTTAACGTAACTCTGAAAAGTATGTACACTTGCATGTTTATGTTTTTTTTTTTTTTTTTTTTGTAAATTGTGGACATGTCTGTTATTCAACTACGCCCATTTTTGGCACATAGATGGAGAATATATAAAGATATACATACTAAATTTCATAGTTTAATTTTTGTGGCGGATAAATAAAATTTACTCGATTGTGGGTTTGCCGTGTGACTGCTTTTACTCATTTTAAATAGAGATCTGCATGCAAAAACTAAAAGTGCTGTTCAAAATTTCAGCTCAAAATCTCATAATTTGCGCCCGTAAAAATGCCAACAGACACGCACACACATGGCTATATCGACTCAGTTTTTGATTCTGATCAAGAATTTATACACACTTTGTAGGATCTCTGAGTTTTGCAAACAGAAAGAAAAACTTAGTTCGCTTCCCATTTTATGTGAAAACAATTACAACAAGTATCTTTTAAAAAACCGTTATAACTATGCCATATGTTTTGTAAAAATACCGGAAGGTTTATAGTAAGATTTGTGGCATTTTAAAGAAAAATGTTTATAGATATAAGGTCTATAGGTCTTATTGGTCAGGAGTAACACGAAATTGGACATTAGCAAATATGCACGTAAACGAGTATAATCACACATTGTGGATCAGTCCATGGACTGATTTTACTCATTTTAATCAGAAGTTAATGATAAATATCTATAACAAACTTCAGCTCGATATCGAAAAATGTGCAAGAAAGTGGTGAAAGCCATGGGTGCAAAGTTTGGGATGTCATTTTGGATGATTTGACGTTTGGGTTCATACGCAGTACATACTTTAATATATTTACTCTACATATATTTTAAGCTAAATATGTATACCTTTTTTTAAAATTCAAAAATTTATATCAAATTATTATATAGATTTCTTGAAAAATGGGAACCGTATGAATCAAATTAAAAAAGTTTTGTTATATCAAAAGGATATTTTATTTACTTACTAAATACGGGACTTTGTACCAAACGCGTTCTTTCGTTGTTGCTTTTTTCCTGTAAATACAAAGAAAGAAAAATAACAATTAAAGTTCATTTAAAAATTACAAATATGCAGAGTGGGCCGAAACTGTTGGTGTTTACGAAATAACATAAATATACTGTATAATATTTTGTTTTTAGATCTCAGTAGTTTTAAAATCGTAGTGTACTATATATATATTCTCTTACCAAATAAATTTCTTCACTTCGCTTTTAATAATATAATTATTATGGGTTATGGGCCCAGAACAAAAATTAAAAAAAAGTTTAAAAAAAATATATTGAAAATTCTTACAATGTCGGGAACGGTCATTCGCTTTGAACCGCTAAAAACTGAACGTCAATATCATGACAATAAACAAAAGAAAAATTTTAATAAGAAAGGTGCGGTGTTATATATGCAATAAACAAGGTCACTATGCTCAAAATTGTAAATTGAGAAAAAATCAACGTGTAGCAGGTAAAGTAAATGATGGCCTTATATGTAATGAAGAAAATTCATTAAAAATATCAAATGATTATGATGTATGGTGCCTGTATAGTGGATGTTCTGGTCATATGAGCCCATGTAAAAATGCTTTTAAGAATCTTAAAGAATTAAATAAAATACTTAGTTTGGCAAGTCATAGTACAACTGAAATAAGTGGCCCTGAAAAAATTACAATTTATGCTAATGAAACTAATAAATTTTTTGACATTAACGAAGTGTTTTATGTGCCAGATTTGAGAACAAATCTTTTATCAGTTTTGAAAATAGCGGATAAAGGTTGTGAGGTGAGGTTTCGAAAAGATTCTGCAACTGTTTTTAGAAATGGCAAACCAATATTAAAAGCTAAGCGAGATGGAAATTTGTATTACATAAATACACAAATGCAGGCCAATATGATAGAAAGTGCAAATAAAGCTATAGATGTTTGGCCCAGAAGTATTGGTCACTTAAATGAACACGATTTAAAGTTGGTGCTAAGATCTGTTCATTGCTTAAAATTTTCTTTAAATGAAAAACTGTCTCCTTGCGAAATTTGTATCAGCGAAAAACAAACAGTAAAAGTGTTTCCAAAAGACAGCATAAATCGTACAAATAACGTTTTGGAAATCGTTCATAGTGACGTCTGCGGACCAATGCGGATACCATCACTCTCAGGATGTAGATATTTTGTTACTTTTACGGACGATATTTCTCGCTATACTGAGGTATTTATATTAAAGCAAAAATCTAATGTCTTGAGTGCATTTCAAACTTATAAGAATATGGTGGAGAATTATTCAGGACGGAAAATTAAGGTCTTACAGACGGACAATGGTGGAGAATTTTTGAGAGCTTTTGATGATTTTTTAAATAAATGTGGTATACAAAGGCGGCTTAGTGTACCTTATACTCCTTAACAAAATGGCTTGTTTAAGCGAAAAAATCGCACATAGATTGAAATGGCTCACTATATGTTAAAAGTTGCACATGTTCCACTTATTCTTTAAGCAGAAGCTAATTGTTAATAGCTGCATAAGGAACATACATAAGGAAAATCATTAAATGGAGATATTCCTTTTAAGGTATGGTCAGGAAAGACTCCAACCGTAGCTTACATGAATCTCTTTGGTTTAAAAGCTTTTGCGTTATACAAAGATAAAACACTAAGAAAATTCGAATCCAGATCAAAGTTTTATCTTCTCATGGGCTATTCCAATGTCATTAAAGCATATCGATTATGGACCCTTGAGACCAAAAAAATTATACACAGCCAGGACGTAAAGATCATTAATGAAATATATTTTAAAAATAAATTGCACGAAATATCCGAATTATGATTATGATTTTGATTTATCTTACCGTCCTGTTAATTTGGACAACATTGTAAGCGGAACTGATGTGAATGAACTTTTAAACGAACAACAAGAAGATAATTCAGACACAACCACCTACAAGTATGCAACAAAAACATGGCAAAGGCCGGTCACGTATATATAGGACTGGTAAACCAGGTCGTCCAAAAAAAGATATATCAAAATACAAACACTGAAGACAGAGATAATGAGGAAGATTTTGTGGATTATGAAATGGCAAATACTGTTATTTATGACGATCCGAAGACTTACGATGAAGCTATTGAAAGTGAAACAATAAGCTGGGAAACAAAAAAATAGAGGACTGTGGCGTCATCAAGTACTGAGTTAGAATATCAAGCTGCAACTAAAGAGGCTCTTTAACAAACATATAGATACAAGGCACCATTTTATAAGAGAAAAAATTCTAAATGGCGAAATAAAATAGAATATATGGAAACTGAAAAAATGCCTGCAGATACACTTACCAAAGGTTTACCTAACGAAAAACACCTTTCATGTATCAGGAATTTGGTTATGATGAAATTTTGAATATATTCATATAATTTCGAGGGGATGTGTTGGTGTATGCGAAGTAGCATAAATATACTGTATAATATTTTGTTTAGATCTAAGCTTTACAATCGTTGTGTACTATATATATATTCTCTTACCAAATAAATTACTTCGCTTCGCTTTTAATAACGTAGCTATCAAAAAAGCAATTGGTAAAGAACCTCCGTGTATCAGTTAAAACGCAAAAAAAAACTACTGGAGTGTCATGTCATGTTATGTTATGTTATGCTATAAACATAAGAATAACCTATTTATACACAAATTGTATAAAAAATAAATTTGGCTTAGGTTAAATATTAAATAACTTCCACATCCTCAATGGTGGGAGTGACAAATGTATATTGCGCCCTCTAAAAGTGTTTTAATTACGTATAAGTTTGCAAGTCTTGTTTTATGCGCCTGTATGTTTTTTCGTAAATGGCGGGTGTGTTCACACCCTTTTTCGGCACATCGATGAATGGAATAATTATAAATATAAGAACCAATTTTCAAGTTTTTAGACCATTTTTATGGAAGATAAGTATATTTATGTTCATTGTGGGCGTGGTTCTTATCCAATCAAAAACTGAGTCGATTTAGACATGTATGTCCGTGTGTCTGTCTGTTGTTGGCATTCTCACAGGCGTAAATTTGGATATATTAGGCTGAAATTTTGTACATGCACTTTTAGTTTTGTATGCAGATCTCTATTTAAAATAAGCAGAACCTGTCAAGAGCAATGCTCACAATCGATAAAAATTTATGCCACAAAAATTAAGCTATTAAATTGAAATTTGGAATGCATATCTATAGTTATTCCATTCACTGATATGCCAATAATTGGCGGTCGTGGGCGTGGTTTATAAAGGCGCCCATAATCGACAAAAATTTATATATATGCTACAAAAATTAACCTATAAACTTGAAATTTAGTACGCATATCTGTAGTTTTCCATCCCATCGATGTGTCAAAAATGGGCGTGCTTGAATAACAGATGCGCTATAGTTTACAAAAAACCGCACCTACTATTCTAGATGTAGAGAGTATTTATGATTTGGCCTTAGGCAAATTTAGTTTTCTTATTTGTTTTTTGTTTAAATTTGAATAATCTCAGCTTTAATTAGGAAATTATCACAGCAAGGTAATGAAATTAAAATGTTATAGTCGGTCAAGCCCTATTATTTACGCTCCTTAGTTTCACAAACATGCTGCAATCAATTTAGTTTTATCAGTAAATGCTAGGTATTTGCTATATTATTTCGACATGTATTATTATTTGAACAGGAATTTTAAAAATGTTCCAATCGGGCCCAACTTTAGCATAATAATTACCCTTAAGTTGTGTCTGCTCACGTAATGCACTGCCATAGAAGTTACTTCATGTTGTATCAAATTATATCTATATATTGATTTCAAAATGAGTCCGATCAGATCCAAATTGGACACAGCCACATATGTATTAAGCCAATTTTTTCCCGTATAGATTTCCATTATAATAGGACCTTCTATGGGGAGGTGTTCTCAAACTTTCCGATTTGGGCCAAAGACAAAGTTAATTAGTTAAGCGGACCATTATTTCATTCATTTCATTCCATTCATTTCATTCCATTCATTTCAGACCATTCATTTCCTCAGATTTTTTGATCAGGGCATAAAATATCAAAATTCGAATATTTTATATTTTGTGATGTTTGTTTTTGTTGCTAAAGCAATTATGACTTTTTTCTTTTTTTATATTTTAATTGTTTTGGTATATTAAAACGGGCTAAATCGGTCAAAATGAAAAACTTTTTAACTTTTCTTTTCCGTCGACACGTCGCCGGTTTTTCACCGATGAAAAATTCTTTTTTGTTAATAGGTACTGTGAATTTTTTTTCCCAGTGATAATAACTACGTTATATCTGGGGGTTTCTATATTCATTTTGTTAACTATCCATTCTTTATTAAATATTGATTTTTATTTTGTTTTCAAGGCTGTTTTTTGATCTTCATATTTTTTCCACCATGTTTTTTATTTTTTTACGGCTATTGTTTTGCATCTATTTCTTTGTTGTTTTTTGAATTCCATGTGTTCGTACCTCTTTAATTTATGTTTCAGGACGTCATTTACTTTGCTGATTTTCTATTTGATGGTTTTATGTCTACGTTGTTCTGTTGTATTTCTATAGTTAAAATTTTTTGTTGAGTGTGTTTTTCCACGTTGTCAATTTTAAGTTTCAAAATGTAAGAAGTAATTCCCGTTTTAATGTTATGTTATGTTTTCTATATGTTTTAGTATCACTCCATATTTTCTGCATGTTATTAAGAATTTTTGTCTTTGATGCAACCATATACTACGTCGTGTAAAAGCTCTGCACGAGCAGCGACTGCGTACTAAGATTCTTGCCACCCCAAAAGATAGCAAGAGTTTTTGGTCGTTTGTAAAAAGATTAAAATCAAACTTCGGCATCAATTCCATCTCTTTTTATAAGCGACCAAATAATGTCTGACCCGGTTGATAAAGTTGATGTATTGGCTGAAATGTTTGCCTGAAACTCCTTCCTACCACACAGCAATCAAACACTTCCTAGAGTCAAAAGAGTAGCACACATAATGCCTAATCTATTATTTTATACCCGGGTAGTAAAAAAGGTCCTTGCTAGTCTCAACGTTCGTAAAACTCCAGGACCGGATGGCATACACCTTCTACTTTTTAACAAGTGCGCCACAACACTTGCTAAACCATTGCGCAATTCTTTTATTAGGTGTTACCATGCAAACATATACGCATACATACATACGCTGAGATTATCGCCTTAGGAAATTGCTTAACGCACATTTCAAGCGTTGGTGGGTTGCACACTAATACTCTAGATCTTTTTCTTACTTCGCACCCCGATAAGTACGAAGTTAAGACTTTTGCACCTCTCGGTAATTCGGACCATTGCAGCATTTTCACATTTTTTTCGTGCTCTAACCTTCATAACGTTCCGATTTCAGCCCCGAAACGTGTCATTTTCCAATACGAAAAGGCAAATTGGGCTAAGCTCAAAAAATTTTTCAGGCTTAACAACTGGAAACTTAATTAGTTAATATATTAGTTAAATTTTTTTATACGAAATGACCTAGATCTAAGTAGAATATAAGATCCCTAAAGTATGTTATAAATTTGCATAAGACAAGTCACTAAAGAATTGAATTAACTTTATGTAAACGAAGCAAATTTATCTAACAAAACAAAATAGATTAACCCCTTTTGGCAACTTAAGCCAAAAAATATGCTTACACGTCTGTAAATAAAACAATCCAGAACGTACTACTTACCTTTAAATATTTTTATAAATTGAACCATTTTTTTTATTATGTAAACTTAACTTATCGTAATGTAATAAAACATTATATTCCGAATTTGAATTTATCTAAATAACATAAACGAATTTATTCCTACGTTTGTTTATCTAAAAGAAATTAAATTAAATCCCTTGAACCATACATTGTATATTGTGTTCCCTTTGTTCTCTGTTTTTATTTTGTCTTTGATATATATATTCTTAATCAGCATAAAAAGAGAAATCGTTTGAGACATGTCCGTCCGTGTGTCCGTCTGTTGTTGGCACTCTCACGGTCGTAATTTTTGAGATATCAAATTGAAACTTTGCATACGTATTCTTAGTTCAATTTCGCTGTTCCCTATTGAAATTGGGCAAAATCGGTTAACAGACACGCCCACAATAAACGAAAATCTCATACCTCGAAAAAATTGTATCTTTAAAAAATTATATATCGCACAATACTATGCCTATCAAGTTGAAATTTGGTATAAATATAAGTGGTACCGTTATTCAATACTGTGCCAAAAATGGGCGTGATTGAGTAACGCAAACTCCTATAATTTTAAAAAAACCCTATTTGCCTAAGTACATGATATAGTCATATACATAAATATGGCAATAGGAACTTATTTTGTAGAGGACCATTAAAGGTGGAGGGTATTTAAGCTTCGGTCTTAACCGAACTTTTCTAGCTTGTTTTTTTATAACATCAACTCATTACTTACCCAAAGGAAATGTGGTCACTCTAGTGTAAATTTGAAAAAAATTATAATATAAAATAAATTAAAATTTGTATCATTTTGTAACATTGTAATGCATTGACCTTGTAGAAAATCAACGCTTTTCGTAATAATTTTACCTTAATAATAAGTAGCCAATATGGTATTAAATGGTTGGGCATGGTATAACATTTTTACTTGTTTTTAAGTTCACTAAATGGCCCTAAAGAATGCAACTTATAGGTTTAAATAGATAATTAAATTCTGTATATATATATACCAAAATACAATTTACGAAAATAAAATTTTTTATATGAAGAAAATTTACCTCACTTTCCGTTAGATCTATTAGACTGGATTTTTCCTCGACTAGCAAATTTTCAGATGAAATTTTTTCATCCTCACGATCACCTTCATCCTTGAAAATTTTCACTTCATCCGTACTACCAAGGTCATCACCGCCACCTGCATGACGATCATGGGACGTATGAGGCATGTTCTCGTTCTAATTAGAACTCTTTCTTTTTTTTCTTATTATATATGCACTCATTTATATACGTTCCCAATTTATACGTAACCAGAGAAATTTTGTGCCTTTTTTAATTTTTATAGTTTTATTTTTGCCTTTATATTATGAAATAATAAATGTCTAAACAATAACAATAAAATAATACTATAATTTGGGAGTTTTATTCCCACTCCTGAGCATACAAGGCCCCAATTTTTCAGCTAAATATTAAGGAACAATGCTAATTTTTTAATTTATTACTCCAATGTTTGGTTTTTTGTTTTCAAGCTTATTCAGGGATTTTCTATATTAATCACATATATATAATATCATGTTTTTTTAAGTTATATTTTATAAATAATTGTAAACCTTTCACATAATAATAATCACACTTGTAAAAAGTGCATCCTTTTTGTATGACGCATCACCTTTTATTGCTTTTATTATATTCACTATCATAATGATAAAGGGGTATATGGGTTTTAAACAAAACCCAAATGGAGTGGGGGTGACCCACACCATCATAATTTATTGTAGTTTGTTTTATTTTATTGAATAGAAGCAACTTAATTCAATGAACGGAAAAACGAAAGAGAAATTTTATTTTTTCATTTTTATACCCTCCACCTTAGGGAAGAGGGTATATTCATTTTGATCATCTGTTTACAACACATTGAAGGAAGCGCGGGGGACCCCACAAACCATATATATTCTTAATCAGCATGAAAAGAGAAATCGTTTGAGACATGTCCGTCCGTGTGTCCGTGTGTCCGTCTGTTGTTGGCACTCTCACCGTCGTAATTTTTGAGATATCAAATTGAAACTTTGCATACGTATTCTTAGTTCAATTTCGCTGTTCCCTATTGAAATTGGGCAAAATCGGTTAACAGACACGCCCATAATAAACGAAAATCTCATCATACCTCATCATCGAAAAAATTGTATCTTTGAAAAATTATATATCGCACAACACTATGCCTATCAAGTTGAAATTTGGTATAAATATAAAGGGTACCGTTATCCAACACTGTGCCAAAAATGGGCGTGATTGAATAACGCAAACGCCTATAATTTAAAAAAAAACACTATTTGCGTAAGTACATGAAATACATAAATATGGCATTAGAGAAAACCAAAAGGTGGAGGGTATTTAAGCTTCGGTCTTAACCGAACTTTTCTATCTTGTTTAATTAACAACTAAAATATTTGACAATAACATATAAGAAAAACTAATTGATTCATTTGTACAAAGTAAATATATATAAAGTGTTTATATATATATTTCCAACATAATTATTCTTGATTCATGATACATCGTCTACAGCATAAAAAAGTCTAAAGAGCTATGCCTAAATACATATCCAGTCAAGCAAATTTGGATTTAATAAAAACCAAATTAGTCCTTTACTTGGTTTATGAATAAAAGAAATTAGACCAGCATTCGAAAAATATATTAAAATGAAGATATGTATCTTTTCTATAGCATATTTTCATAAGGTGTAGTTATTATGAACTATTTTCAATGTCATTTTCTTACTCTTGCCCTATAACATCAATAAGCAAAATATGCATTCAACGGCACTGAAGAAAGTACACTATGTTGTGCTGTTTAAAAATATATATGTACATATATTAATTTATGCATGCACTTCTCGATCTATCTGGTAGTAATGTTGTTATACCACAAAAAATGTTTGTGATGCATATTTAAAGTGTTTTTACGTACCAATGATATAACTGATATATTACAGCTAACACCAATTCTTTTTGAGTAGTTTATTAATCGAAAACTTAACAGTACAATCTTAAAAATTATAAAAATGTAAAGTCTTAATAATTTATCAAACTAACCATATCAAGCACGTATTTATGCCGGGCCATACGTTTGCTGTATAAAGCCGTTAACTTATATGAGTTTAAAAGTGATTTGGCTTTATTTACACAAGCTTGAATTTGCTTATTAAAATTCAATTTTAAGTCAAGTATAATTCCAAGATAAAGTAAAGGACGTAACGTTATCAAGTTGCTGATTAATGTTGTAGTTAGTGACAACAGCAGACCTTCTAGATAAAGTTAGTTTTTTACATTTATTCAAGTTGAGAATCAGTTTTAAGTACTGAAGCATCAGTTATTGAGTTGAACGATTTGAGCATTTCGATATCATCAGCAAACACATCATATGAGAATATCGGACGCAAGATAATAGGTCATTAACAAAAAGAATAAAAAAGGTGCGAACCGAGATAGCTACGCTGGAGGACGCCGGAGGCCATATTTATTATACATAAAGAATAAGAATTAAATAAAATACCTACGGCCTGCAAGGTAAGTCTTAAACCATATTAGAGGAAACCAATTCGGTCTAATTTATACAATAGTAATTTGTGGTCAACTCTATCAAAAGCTTTGGGGAAGTCGGTGTAAACGACACTAGTCCGTTTACGTTCTGAAAAGCCCCAATGAATTTGTGGTAGATTGACGTGATAGATCCACCTTTAGAAAAATCGTGCCCTAAGGTTGGTTTCTTGGAGCTTAAAAGTTTTTTGAATAGCATTGCAAGAAAAAAACGTTATCTGAACGTCAAGCGATACGGTCGTTGCGCGCTTACTTAAAGTATAAATAAATAAATTAAGTGGCGTTTAATATAAATAAAAAATAATAAGTAATTAAATAATAAACTAACAAAACTAACAAAATAATAATAATCTTGTTATATAGATTGCATTGCACCTCACAAATATATACTGTATATATATATATATATTCATATATATATATGAACAAGCCATGAACATTACTATATTGACTCATACTAGCGGCTCAATAGTTGGTGAAACATCACATTCAACTTATTGTATATTATTACACACTACACTTTATGTATGAGTAATCTCTCTTTTATAAACTTTTTCACGTTTTTATCTTTACAACTCCCAATAATATGTGCGTGTGGGTGGGGCTCCTAGAGGTGCGACATGTTAGCTAAACAATATCCTGGTATCATTTAAAGGCCAAAAGTCTACGTAATAGGACTGACGAACTTAGATTCGTTTTTGAAAATTCATCTATACATGTTATATGTGTATCAGAAACATGGTTTCTACCTGAAGAGCTTGACGCCCTTTTCAGCCTAAACGTGTACCGCATTTTCCGTGTGATGGAGTCCATCAAGCAGGCGGCGTAGCCGTCTATATAAAATAAAGCATTCATTGTTCACTAGTTTTTAAATCCAGCGTTGGCAGCCCCATTGAGTTCGTCTTTATCAATGTTAGTAGCGGCCAGAAGAAACTCCTAGTAAATTGTGTATACAGACCTCATTGAAATACTGACTATACGGAATTAACAAGGACTATCCATGATGTGACCATTTCTATAGTAATCTTCTCTTAGAAAACATGTTTATGGTTGAGATATATGCCATCTCCATCAATACTTCAACCCCAACCCATTACACTGCACATACGAGGTGTGTTCAAAAAGTAACGAGAATTTTTAAATTTCGCGGGTTTGGAGAGAGAGTTTGGAGAGAGAGTTTTTTTTATTATGTTGGTACACATGCCCCTGAAGTACGATAAAATTTTCAGCAATATTCATTGTTTACTTTTTAAGTGGCAGCCGCTAACGTGAGACGTGTTTTTCGAGCTCGGCGATTTTCGTTAGTGAAAAAAAATGGATCAAAGAACCTGCATTAAATTTTGCGTAAAAAATGAAATAAAGTGTAGTGAAGTTTGTAAAATGTTAACAAAGGCATATGGTGAGTCTGCTATGAGTAAAGCAAGGATTTACGAGTGGTATAAGCGTTTCCAAGATGGCCGCGAAAACGTTGAAGATGACGAACGACCCGGACGCCCAAGCACATCAACAACTGATGAAAACATGAAACAAGTGAAAGAAATGGTTATGAACGATCGCCGAATCACAATCAGAGAAGTCGCTGATGATGTTGGCATATCAGTTGGCTCATGCCATCAAATTTTTTCGGATGTTTTGGGTATGAAACATGTGGCAGCAAAATTCGTTCCAAAATTGTTGAATTTCGAACAAAAGCAGCGGCGAATGGAAGTTGCTCAGGAGTCGGTAAATGAAGTTAATAACGATGCAGAACTACTAAAACGTGTTATAACAGGTGACGAAACATGGGTTTACGAATATGATGCCGAAACTAAGGCTCAATCGTCATCTTTGTTTTTTACACCATAAAACATTAGAATACTTTTCACCAAATCCTGTCTAATTCCAATATTTTTTGTGGTGAATTATTTTTTTTGTGATTTCATATCCAAACAAAAACTTCAAAAAGCAGCTAATTTCATAATTCGAAATGCGTTTGGGTTGAAACGACATGATGGGTCCTTGTTAACACTAGCTTTGGAGGATCTAATAAAAACACGACCATTGTGTTCATTACAGAAGATTATAAATTCTCAAGAACCAAGTTATCTGTTTAACATAATTGAATTTTCAAAATCAAATCGGAACCGTAACATTAAACCGTTACGGCACTTTTCCCTAATGTCTGAACGTAAAGTCTTCATCTATGCTATCTGATTATAGAACTTTTTACCGTAGATTCTACAGACTTTGACAAACGCTAATCGATTTAAGGGGGATTATGTTGCACTTCGCAAATAATTATGCGAATGACACATAACAGTCACAATAGACAATGCACTATAATCTATAAGCGCAAACAATCGCCTCATTAAAAGCCTTGAGGTGAGAGGCACATACTCACACACACACATTTCTTTCAATTTCTTTTTATGTTTATTATTAAATAAATAAAATAAATAGTAATAAATAAAATAAATGGAAATAAATAAACGCTGAGCTTAGCTATGCCTCTATAATTTTTTAAATTATTTCTCGCACCGATCTTCTTTTTATACAAGAATTAAACAGGGCGGTAAGAGAGGGACAAAGTAATTCCTTACAAGATCGTAAAATAAAAGTTGGTATAATATCAGGAAAATAAGAAAATTTTAAGGAACAACATAACAATATAAATTTCCGTCTTAGTAAACACAATGTAAGAAAAGATATCATAAGAAACAATTTCATAAGGATAGCAATGAACGCAGGCACTGGACTTGGTGTACGATTATTCATAGAAATCAGCAAGGAGGTTACATATATATAAAGAATTAGAAGATTAAGAATTATGTGCATAAGCGACAGAAACCTGGACACTTTCTTCTTAGTATTGACAAATTTAAAGCATCATTTTGAATCAGATTGTAATGTGCGTTTCAAATCTTTTAAAAATACAATATAACCGTGTTCGTTAAAATTAAATTTTTAACGTTATCTGGAATATGTAGCATAATCAAGTAAAAGCTCACTCCGTTTATATATTCGGAATAGTCGGTTTCTTTTATTTCGGACACTTCTTAACTCATCTGTAAACCAAACTGGAGAAGATTTTTGAACCAAATTAGCTTTTACGGGCACAGATTAAGTTATAGCGGACCTTAGGTCCTCAAGAGAAACATTAGAAAGTGTACGCATAATTGTTAAACTGATGGTATTGGTGAATCCAAAAAAAATTGTTTTAAAGGGATTTTCAACATGGTAATTTGATATAAGCATAATTCAAAAATGAAAACAAACAATTTATCAAAAGAAGAAGGGTTATAAATAGCATTATAATACCTTCATGAAAATTCCAGGATACTTCAGATAAATTAAAATCACCTAGAACTAGCAAAACAAGCTCTTATTCGATTATACACATTAATAATAGATGTTTCCAATAAATATCAATAATAGGAGGGAGGAATATATAAATATAAATGGAGTAATCATCAAGTTTCAACTGAACAGCGATGAATTCAATATCAATTGGACAAAATAGAATAACTACGCAAGATGCAACACTGCTATCAAAACTCCAATTCTCTTAAGTACAATAACTAAATTCGCAACTGGCTGAGGAGAAATTGCAGTCGATTCTTAAATGTCTAAAACAGATAATGTTGTCCGAATAACATTCTGCATCATTAAGTACATTAACATACGATTTAATTACTATATTATCTCTTGGATCGGAATCAGAATGGGGCTAAGTATTCATAATTATCATGGATGTTCAATACTTTGAACAACAATCTCAATTTCTTCATCATGAATAAGGAACATTGGCTTCCGTGTAAATAGATCCAGTATCAGAAACTAAAAATGAACCTACGGAGTACGGGATGGTAATTCAAAATAATGTACGGATACTTGGGGTCCTGAAATCGTATTAGATTAGAGATTAAAATTCGCTAGTGTGTTAATAAATTTGTTAAAACGTACCTTTCATAAAGATGAAATAAAAATATTTCGTTTTTTATACCCTGCACCACCCTGTGGAAAAGGGTATATTAAGTTTGTGCGGATGTTTGTAACTCCTAAACGGCAAATGCCAAATCAAAATCTGAACGATTTAACCATCTTCGTCCGTCGGTTCGGTTGTCCGTCTGTCCATCTAAATTGGTGCGCATTTTTTAAGATATTTCGATGAAATTTTTAGAACACCTCCCCATATAAATTTTTTTTTATATCAAAAAGAAACAAAATTTAAAAAAACTTCTGATATACATATGTATCATTTTGAAATTTTTGAAAATACAAGTAGGTATAGAAAATAAAATTTTTCATTTTGCAAAGAAAAATTAAATTGAATTATATATCAAGTGGTGTAGGGTTGATGCTCGGGCTTGACCGACTATAATATTTTCATATAATATTATATTATATAATATTTTCACTTGTTTTTTCTGCCGTAATTGTTGCTCTCACATATAATATAAATATATACATATATACTTTGGTCTTTGGTCCTGCCCGCGTTGGCGATGAGTTCCGATTTAGAACGAATCTTGAACTGTATGATGTTTACGCCGACATTGACAGAATTCGGACACATGGACGGACATATCTCAAACTATATCTCTTTTCATGCTGATTAAGAATATATATGGTTTGTGGGGTCTCCGAGGCTTCCTTCGATGTGTTGTAAACGGATGATCAAAATGAATATACCCTCTTCCCTAAGGTGGAGGGTATAAAAAGAAGAGGTCGTAAATGCTCAGTTAAATTGAGACACCTGACAAAGGAAAATGATTTGCACCAAATAAAGAAATAGAACAACAACATATACAGACAAAACCGTGTATATTAAGAAGAGTTTTTTGGGCAAATTAAGCTTTTAGCCGCACTTCACACACAAAACAAATTAGAAATATATTTTCAATTTGCAAAATGATAATTATTAATTTTTTTAAACAGCAATAATCACTAAAAATGATTAAAATTGTAATAATTTTATAAGCAAAAAACAATTAACGATCAAAATCACCGAGTTGCCAGACTCGTTACTTAGTTATATCGATCTAAAATTTAAGATTCTTTTCAATTTTCGTAATGTAGGAAATTAATTTGTAAAAATAGACGTTATTAATTATTAATTAATTGCATACAGTGGCTATTTAAAAACTTTAATTATGCATTACTCTCGTCATTATGACTCTGTTCATTAGGATGTTCTTTTATGCCCACGAAGGATACTATCTATGGTGGGTCTCATATATTTTGTTATAACTTATAAATTTTATTCTTGTTTATGTACCGTTTTATTCGCTTTATCAGAAAGAAATCACAATTGCAAAATTAAGCGTTGGAAGAACTTTATAGAAGAATTTTCTCCCAAATTTTATTACAAGCCGGACAAAAAAACCTGGTTGACGACTTTCTGACCAGGAAGAACATACATAATATATAAAACTTCACGGACACAGCACATAGCGAAATGTCTCTATCAAAAACAATCAAAACAATCAATTATCCAGTAAACAAGTAAAAAATCAACTAATATAAACAAAATGATTATAGCCGATTCAAAATTTTCTTTCAGAGATTTATGCATCATTTCATAACGTACTTTTTCATAGATAGTCTAATTTATAAGTTAAAAGAAATTATAAATGCAGGAACTTGTGATGTAATGCGATCTGACGACCTTGGCAGAAATCCAAGATCTTATCCTATCGCACAAACAACCCTTATCCACAGGGTGGTGCAGGATATAATTAGTGGTGTTGGATAATGTCAAATACTTTAAGTAATAATTAATTTGTGACCAATTTGGGGCACAGATATTTTTCGTGCCAACCATGCATAGCGAAAGTAACGGTCAAGTGAAAAGATTCCATCTTACTAGAATTTGTACGCTGCCTGAAAGAGCAACCAAGTATAGAAGATTCTACTGAACTTTTATTATTAGCCACATACAAGTACAACCACAGCATTCAGTCGGTTACAAATACTAACGCTGTAAGACTGTAGAAGGTTCTTTGATGCCTTTGTTTAATTACGAACAAAGTCTTCTACTAGTAGTGGTTTGCTTGTACTTGTATTGGTTTGCATTCCTTCATAGGCTTAAGTAGATAGCTCATTAGGATGCTAGTTGCTGCGAAAGGTGAAAATCATTACAGATATAAGGCTCTACTCCGTTATCATGATAAAGTTGTGCTTTCCTTTTTGTAGTAAATATGGTTGGGTAAGTATTGATGGTTACATGTATGGTTTGAGGATGATGAGTATGTATGGTTCGAGTATACATAGGAAGAACAGTGAAGAATTGTTGTACCTGTTAACATTAGAATGAGATAGAGGTTAGTTTCATCTCTTCATTATATATATCCTACAAGGGGCGTTATAAACACATCGGTATCAGGTCTGCTGGATGTATAAGAATTCATACCAAATAATGATATGTTCCGCATTGAACTTTAGACCTAAAATGACTTATTAAAGTTGATTTGGATGCACATGTATAAATCATTACAGATATAAGGTGTAAACCTATGGATATTGTGGTTGTCAACTTGTTTTCATCGAACATGAATGGTATTTTACTAATCATGGTAGACTCATAGATACCGAAACTATGATTTTACTACTTGGATTCATTATTAGTAGTTTGTCTGAGACAGTAACCTTTGGTCCTTTGATGCAGTACCATCGGTATTCTGGTTGGATATACGCGAGAATTTTTTCTCCTCTGACGAAATGACTTAATAAATTTTATAGGGCAAGTAGTCAATTATAGAAAGCTTCGCCGGGGTCCTGTTTGCGTCCACGTATGCCGTCATCTGATTTTTCCATGAATGTGGGTGACAAAAATAATGTAAGGAAACTTTTCTAGAAGTGAATCCACTTTGTCCGGTGGATCAAATGAAGAATTTTTCCCTTAAAAATTCCAGGATTTATAAGGTATATTGTGGGTCATCGTATATGGTGGCTATTTCTTCTATGTTTTCGATAAATGGGAAAGGGTCATCTTTACCATCGTACTGAATGTTCTAATAATGACAATCATTGTATTTTATTGTACTAGGACTTGAATTGGTTTGGGAACTTCACTTTTACGACATCATATTGGTTTTATACAATTAATATGTAGATGGCATCCTTGCTTGTATATGCAGTCCTTACAAATTGATAGAATGTGCTGTTACAGTTTATCTATTACGCCGACCTTGTTTAGTCCAAATTCAGAAATGGCTGCGATTAATTTTTTTTGGTACCAATCCAGAATGTTAGAATCACCGACATGGTTTTAGCGATTTTCTAATATAGTTACAAATAAAAAAATAATAATGTCCTCCATATATACATATTTGTACAATATTGAAGAGTGTTAAATATATACGAAAATATATGAAAATAGCATTCACAAACTGGTGCAGGGTGTCCACCGGGAAGATATACTACTTTGTCTTGCCGCCATTTTGGTAAACATTAGTCTTGTCAGTTCATATTTGGCAGTCGTAAGTAGACACGTGGCAAATTTTTTAAGGAAAAATATTCGATAAACCAACTTGTTTTAATTGTTAAAACATTTTATCAAAATTAATCATCGATTACTGTGACAATGAGAAAGTTACGTGAAATTTTTGGTAGAAACAACGTGCCAACAAAACGCACTGTTTATCATTTAGTGAACGATTTCGAAGAAAGAGGGTCTGTATATGATAGGCTCGAACATGGACTACAACGTACTGTAAAATCGGCTGAAAACATTACTGCTGCTCAAGAAAGTGTTCAAAACAATCCATCAACCTCAATCCGACGCCGTGCTCAGGAGCTTGGTTTTCAAAGAACAACTTTGGCCACAATTTTGCACAAGGATTTGCATTTGTTTCCATATAAGATTCAGTTGACACAAGAGCTTCTTCCACAAGACCATTTACGCCGCCGCACATATGCCAATAGGATGTTACAGCTCGCCCATGACAACTCCGATTTTCATGAAAAAATCATAATGAGTGACGAGGCACATTTTCATTTGAATGGATATGTGAATAAACAGAATAGTCGGTTCTGGGGAATGGGAAACCCTCAAATTATTCATCAGTCACCTTTGCATCGATTAAAAGTGACAGTGTGGTGTGCAATTTGGTCAGGAGCAATCATTGGACCTTACTTCTTTGAAAATGAAAACGGCGTAACAGTATCTGCGAATGGGGAGTGATATCGTGATATGCCACAACTGCATGCTTTGGGCTTGATTAACATGTGGTATCAACAAGACGGTGCCACATCACAGCCAGGATTACAATGGAACACCCTGTATCATTAAGACGTAATGAGGCTAATAATATTATAAATTTTTATATTTAATAATAAAAAATATAGTGCCCGCAGATTAAAAAGAAAAAAGAAAGACGTTTTATTATTAAAGCAAAAATGATTATATTAAAGTTCTTTATATAGAGTGAGTACAATTTATAGTCGGTAATATAACAATAACATATCTTACTAACAATGTAAGTAATTCATCTACCGGAGCCAGACAAGCGCGGATCGGTGTAAAGAATATAAATAAATAAATTAAATTGTATTGATAAATGGACTGGGTTTCGAGATATATTTATTATATTAAGATTATTACAATTACTGTTGTTTTTAGATTTTGAAGCGGATAAATAATGTGGTGTGAAAGTTGTGGTATAATATTCACACGGGCGAAAAAAAAATGATAAGCAATTTTGTTGTATTTTTAGTTATTGATATTCAAAGTTGTGACGAGGAAAGTCGGCCCTCGTTTTCCCCGTCAATTAAGTAAAAATAAGTAATAATTGTTAACTTATATATAAGGTATAAGTTATAACTTATATATAACTCAGTGGTAAAATAATTTTATAGATCTGGCTACCACTCGCTGCCAAGTCATCGTATATCGACCGAAGATTATCGGGACACGATTCCAATATTTCCAACAAGAAATATCGAGTTTAGAAATGTTAGCATATTTCTCGACCTCTTTTCTGGCTAGCTATCGAGGTGACTAGACGCAAAGCAAATCGTCCAGCTGTAAGTATTGAAACATTTGAAGAAGTATTAGTGTACAAGGCGAAAGTCTGTACGCTTGCAGTGTGTAATTTCGGGTACAGGACGTAACACGTCTGTACAATTATAGTGTGATCTAGGGTACAGGACGTAACACGTCTGTACAATTGGAGTAAGGATATTTAGGGTGTACAGGACGCAAGTCTGTACACTTACAGTGTGAGATTCAGGATACAGGACGTAGCGTCTGTACAGTTGCGCGATAGATACATTGAACAGGGCGTACAGCCTGTAGCGAAGCAGTGTGTGGCCAGGTCAGTAGTAACAATTTAAATAATATTATTGAAATAGAAATAAAGCTAAAGGTGACGTTTGTTACATTAATAATAAAACGTTTCTCTTATTTATTTAAAATAAATGGACAAGATACGCCGACGGCTTAACCCCAGCGTAGTGTAAAAATCTCGTTACATTGGGGCAGGGGTACTCGTCCCAAATGAACGTTTTTTTTTTTCGCTTATTGTTTAATAAAAGGAAAAATATATAATAAAAATTAGAATTTTAAAGTGGCCCTACAACTTTAAAAAGTTCAACGTGCTGAACTAGGCTATATATTTCGATTCCAGTATAGTAAATTCATATTTTAAAGAAAAGTAAAATTATCACTATACTTGTACATTTTATTGATATATGAATAATAGAAATTGGGCGTCCGGAAGATATATTAAAAAGAATGTGTTATCATTTAAAATAATCTCACATGGCGTGTTTAATATAAACAATGCACATATTTACATGGATGTTTGCTTCTGTCGAAATTTTCATACTTTTTTAAAATTCCATCCTTTACGATTGAAAAAGCCGAAAATTCTAAAATTTGACAAATCTGTTCACGTTAGTATCCTTTATGTGTCAAACTATCATTTAATTGACCACGCCTCTTCTGTGCTACTTAAATACTTCTTGAAAGTTACTTTTGTATTGCCTTTAAAACATAAAACGTGTAGACCTGGAATGAGGTATATATATTTTTTTACATTTGGATTTGGTATTAAATGTGGGTTAAATCGATCCATTGACCTTCACAATTTTACAATACGTATACTTTTTAGGGTTTTTCGAACAACGTATACAAAAACCAAATTTTGCAAGAATATTAACGAATTATTAATTAAGTCATATTAACCACGCCCACATAAAGTGGACTTATTATGGATGTTAGTATGTTTAAGGGTTTGTTTGGAATATTTGGCATAAGTGACCCTACATAAATACCTACATAAAGTTTACGATGACGCTTCTTTCTTTATGTCCGGAACAATGGGCGTCTTCGGTTACGATTTGGCATATGCCTAATGCGGCCCCTTTTTCCTGTATTTTTTTTTTTGTGTTAACTACTTTAGTTTATCAGAATCTGATAGAACGCACACACAAACAAACTCGCATTTCTTAGTATATATGTATTTAATAACATCGTAAATAAATAAAAACAAATAAGAAAACTAAATCCAAATTTTAAATGTCCTCCATATATACATATAAATGGTAGGCGTGGCATACATGGCGTATATAAGTACGATCTCTAATATGTTGTAGAGTGCCTACAAAATAGTGCTCACTTACATTCATTTAATTTATTTTGTCTACTTAGGTAAAAAGTAAAATTATATCATTATCGATTGTGTTTATTAATGTCCTCATAATATAAGCTATTTTTAGATTTACAATTATTATAAGCAATATTTAAATGTAACACGTAACATACATACATACCTCTAAAATGTACATAAAGTAAGCAATATTGAAATTGTTGCATTACCACACATAACACTAGCAATTAAAATAACCTAGTTTAAGTTAACACTAGATTTACGAACCGAGCCAATTTGACTCATTTAAAACTTAATTTCTATATATGTATAAAACTACAATATTAATTTTTAAAAACATACGTTGACTTTTATTGAAGTAATGAAATATATGTAAATGTCTATTCCTCTTCCCCACACACCTTTTCATTTCGCATTATCGAATGTGGTATACCTATTTTAAGGGTCGTGAGTCAATTTGACTCATAGAAAGATTTTACAGTTATTCGCATAACTCATAAAATTTATGGCTCGTATCCAGCCTAGGCAACAATCAAGTCGTACGAAAAGACATATTATGCTTGCTTCGGTAAGTACTACTTGAAATTTGGTATGTACATCTATAAGTATTAGCTTCATCGAAATGGGCATATTCGGATTACATACACGCCAACAATCAATAGAAATCTTTATATCTGCCACAAAAGTTGATCTAGGAACTTGAAATTTGGTACGCATAGTTGTCTCATTGACTGTTATCTGTTATAGTTATCTCATTGACTGGCGTGCCAAAAATTGGCGTTGTCGGACGCCCACAATTTACAAAAAAACATATTTAATGTAAAAGTAGACTTGCATGCTGATACGTAAGAGATACATTAATAGAGTGCGCAATATATATATATATATAATTCTATATATTTAATTCTTTCTTTGCCACGCCCACCATTGTGGAGGTGGAGGGTATTTAAGATTTGGCCTGAGCTAAATTTAGTTTCCTTACTTGTTTTTATTATATCTTCCGAACTGTTGGTCGAATGTTTTCATTCATTTACTTACAAGGTAATTATTCAGATTTTTATACCCTCTACCTTAGGGAAGAGGGCATATTCATTTTGATCATCCGTTTACAACACATCGAAGGAAGCGTCGGAGACCCCACAAACCATATATATTCTTATTCAGCATGAAAAGAGAAATCGTTTGAGACATGTCCGTCCGTGTGTCCGTCTGTTGTTGGCACTCTCACGGTCGTAATTTTTGAGATATCAAATTGAAACTTTGCATACGTATTCTTAGTTCAATTTCGCTGTTCCGTATTGAAATTGGGCAAAATCTGTAAAGAGACACGCCCACAATAAGCGAAAATCTCATCATACCTCGAAAAAATTGTATCTTTAAAAAATTATATATCGCACAATACTATGCCTATCAAGTTGAAATTTGGTATATATATAAAGGGTACCGTTATTCAACACTGTGCCAAAAATGGGCGTGATTGAATAACGCAAACGCCTATAATTAAAAAAAAAACACTTTTGCTTAAGTACATGAAATACATAAATATGACAATAGGAACTTATTTTTTAGAGAAATATAAAAGGTGGAGGGTATTTAAGCTTCGGTCTTAACCGAACTTTTCTATCTTGTTTTAAATCTGTTTAACTGGAACCGAAATATTCAACCCAGCCTGGCACATTAAACTCTTTCAAGCTTTAGGCTTCCATATTAAAATTTTTACGTTGATGAAGATTATATAATTTCAAATTTAAGTTTCATATCTTAATGTTTGTAGCCGGAAGAGTACCAGAGCACAAACAAACAAAATTGACACACACACAGAAGAAATAAATCGACTCGTTTATGTATATATTAATGTGGCTTTACAATCGTTATTATTTTGTATTCCGTTACTTTTAACAAGATTTTTTATGTCGATCAAATGATATCTTCATTGTTTTATAATATATAAGATGCAATGTGCAACATAACTAATAATTTTAATAGAGAATTTTATTTTGTAAATTTTTCTATTTCATTTAGATTATACATTGCTGATTACGGAATTCTTTTAATTAATATTCTATTTCTCTAAATTATTGTACTTTCTTCTCTTTCCAAACATCTAGCGGCTTGCTTTCGAAAATGTAATGAGGAGTTTCGGATGTTTCGTTTTGTATTTAATATTTTTGTCTGGAATTAAACATTTAGGAATAGTACAGATTTCAAGAGGATTTTTTTTTTAATTTTACTTCAGTAAAATGGTATTTTTGTCAGAATGTGGAAATTAAAGTAATCCGAAAAAAGTGTCAGGGTAATTAAAAAAATGTATTGATATATGGTGATTCTAGTAAGTGGCAAGGATTGCCACGTAATTAATTTAAAATAAAGGTTTATTAAAACTTTGTTGTTTATTTAATTATATATTATTCAACAAATTATTGGGCATTAATAGGACATTAAGGGTAGGGATAAAAATGTGAAGTCAAAAACAACCTTAGCAGATCATTGTTGCAACCTTAACCATGTTCCAGACTTTGACAATGTTAATATATTACAAAAGGAAAACAATTACCATAAGCGCTACACTTTAGAAATACTACACACAATCCTAGAGAACAACGTATAAATTATAGAACCGATACCGACAACTGTGCTAACTGTGCTAACATATATCGACATCTATTTCTTTTCTAGTGTATACTGTTATGTTTTTTTCTTTGTACTTATATTTAAATATTATTTTGTTAATTGTTGTTGTAATGTAAATAAGTTTATTGTACTATAACTTGTTACATTTATTGTTATAATTAATGATTGTAATCCATTCAAGATGATGGCCAACATAGTATGGCTGAAATATTAGTTTTTATATAAAACAAGATAGAAAAGTTCGGTTAAGACCGAAGCTTAAATACCCTCCACCTCTTGTAATTCTCTAAAAAATAAGCTCCTATTGCCATATTTATGTATTTCATGTACTTACGCAAATAGTGTTTTTTTTTAATTATAGGCGTTTGCGTTATTCAATCACGCCCATTTTTGGCACAGTGTTGAATAACGGTACCCTTTATATATATACCAAATTTCAACTTGATAGGCATAGTATTGTGCGATATATAATTTTTTAAAGATACAATTTTTTCGAGGTATGATGAGATTTTCGCTTATTGTGGGCGTGTCTCTTTACAGATTTTGCCCAATTTCAATACGGAACAGCGAAATTGAACTAAGAATACGTATGCAAAGTTTCAATTTGATATCTCAAAAATTACGACCGTGAGAGTTCCAACAACAGACGGACACACGGACACACGGACGAACATGTCTCAAACGATTTCTCTTTTCATGCTGATTAAGAATATATATGGTTTGTGGGGTCTCCGACGCTTCCTTCGATGTGTTGTAAACGGATGATCAAAATGAATATACCCTCTTCCCTAAGGTGGAGGGTATAAAAAGAGACGAACAAATATACAAAATATATACTTAATTACTTTAGGTAGTTATGGCTAATGAATAAACTTTTTATTATTGATTTATTACGATAACGATATAAGATGGTAAGGTATAAAAGCGTGCAGTTGAAAATGTGTGTATATTTCATTAAACATGTTTAAAAATAATTATGTTGGAGCTCACATATAGTAAGCAGTGTACAAAGTACTAAATACTTCAAGAAAGCAAAGGATCGGATTGATATAGTTACCAAAAATTTTACAAATTTCAAGTTCATATAGGAACTTTTCGTGGTGTACAATAATTTTAAAACCTGTTAAAGTTGGCGATACAGATGTAAAGCTACGGATTGAATGATTTTTCTCTTAAGTGGACATATTCTGATATGGATGAGAGATGCAAAAGAAAGAACCATGGCAATCACTATTATCATCATACTTAAAACAATGTATATTTCTGAAAAGTTTTATTTTTACTTCTTCTTTGTCTTACTAATTTTTTGAGTTTGAATATGAATTTAAGTAGCAAAGATACAAAGCAAAAATTTTAAAAGAATGTTAAATCAAATTTCGGAAACAATTTCATAAAGATTTATAAAAATGAACAAATTTTTTATAAATTTTCGAAAACAATAGCTTAAAAGGGTAAAGTTGTTCATTATAATATTTTAAAAGTGAAAAGAATTATATATTATGCCTTACTTAATAAAAGGATATCGAAGTTTGATGGTCTACTTAACATTCGCTAGAGGTATGCAGCAGTAGAGTTTTGTCTATCAAAGAACTAATCCTTCTAAAAATTTGTGCTTCTAGGAATTTCTATATCTGCCTTTGTTAAGTTAAATACATCATTTTATTAAGTCCAAGCGACCTAGCGCTACATACTGAAGTCTGATCTACCTAAGGAATAATACTTGTGAGCACTTTGGACCGCTACAATTTGGTTTTTAAATAGTAACATTTAGAAATTTTTATATATGAGCCTTTGTCAAGTTATATATTTTATTAAGTCCAAATGACTAAGTATTGTACTAACTATTCTCAAAAATACTGATAAGAGCAATTTTGCAACCTTTTACTTATAATATAATATCAAATACTTTCATATCATGTAGATCATGGTTTCTGAACCCTTCAGGTGAAATGACCTCCTAAATAGCTTAAGACTTGAAAAAAAATCTGACAACACCTCTTCACTTTAGACAAGGGTACATTTTTATTCTCTAAAAATAAATGCATTATATTTAATAAAAAATATACAGAACTTTTTAACATCTTATAATATATCTAATATCTAATAAAGGTAGGAAGAATAGTGCTATAATATTAAAATTCTTCTTCCAGATATGTACTTAGTATTGTACATAAAGAATTCCAGATTCTTAAAAAAATTTATTATCTAAAGTGTGAAAATAGTAAATTCGAGCATTACAAAACTAGATTACTTTCACCATTATGTACGGTATAATTCAGCAAGACCCCTTTAGGGCTGTCCTTTTTTACGATTTATAGCCGAATCTGATTACATATTTGAGTTTCTCATTTCAAAATTAACATTTTGTAAACCATTATTTCGATCTTACCTATTAGAGGGTTAAACCCATTTATTGATTACTTCACAATATCAAACGCGAAATTAATTATAAAAGTATAATAATAATATATGCATATGAACAAATTTTTAACCCCACCTATTCGTGGTATCTTACTATATACAAACAACATTGTTTTTAATTCTACACATATGATTTTAATCTCAAGTCGAATTTTTTGATTGACATAGAGAGTAAAATTATATGTTCGGAAATACTCTTAGTTTCTCATAAAACAAAAGAGAGCTCCAATATAAAAGATCTTCGGGTACTCTTTATACTCTAGTTTGAAAACATATATACATAATTATCCCCATTGTATAAAATTATTCTTAACCGATAATTAATATTAGAAAACTATTTTTAATCTGATACATCCGAAATGCTTTAAAGTGGGTAAATAAATATATATATATTTCTGTTATTGCTTTAGACAATAGTTTATTTCAAATTACTTCAATTTCTATTACTTAGATTTTGTTAATAATATTTATGTATGCGTACTTCATTTTTTAGAAAACCACGAATTATCAATATTTAACAAATAATTCTCTTTTTCGAAAAATTGCTTTAACTCACAAAATCACAATATGTATTTTTTATTGTTTGAATTTCAATATTTAACAAATAATATTCGTCTTCGAAGAATTCCTTTAAGTCATAAAATCACAATATGTATTTTTTATTGCTTTATATCATTGTTATTGTTAATACGAAATATGATATTTTACGCATTTCCAAATATGGTGACATTTATACCGTCGGTAAGTACGCAAAAATTTTAATTGAATATATATAATGTATTTTTATATAACAAAAATCCTAATATAAAATTTTTGTATATATTAATAACTTCTTCTCTTCTAAACAAAACAAAAAAAGATGCGTTTACTTTAATTTCGATTTTTCTTCATTTCATTTTGTGTAGTTGTTCGTTCATTATTTTCAAATATATTTCACTTGCTTTTTTTATTTGTTTAAATTTCTCCGCGTGGCACCGTCCAGAAATTTTAAATTATATTGTTTCACTCATACTTTTATGTTTTATATCATGGAAAATTTATACTTTCTTTGGTTCCTGTAAGTTTTAGTTTCGTTTTGTTTTTATTGCTTTCAAATTTTATAACTCCAACGCATTTGAATCCGACAACGTGCTTTATTAAACTTCAGGTTTTCTTTGCAGTAAAGCCACTAAAATACTCAGAGAGCTGAATTTGTTTAGTAGTGTGTTGTTTTAGATACATATTTACATATATATGTGTTTGTGTTGGTGCAGTTATTAACAGTGAAGTCAACGTTGTTTTTTTTTTTATGCATCTGAAGCAATCTTAAAAGAGAAATAGAATCATAATATATAAAAAGAGAACACCAAAGCGTAGTAAATCTTATTATACCACGTAATATATACTTGGATCTTCCGTTTATTCTCTATTTTACTCTCACAGAATCTGCGACAAATCTACAAATTCTTTCAGAAATATATCTTTATCTACATAAGTACACACTTTATGACTATACACATAGTTGTTAAAAAACTTCTGTTCGTAACGGTTACGTATTCAGACTTAGATCAAATTTTGGAATTTTTAAACTGACTGAAATGTACCTTTGTATTAAATCAAAAATAATCAACCATTCTTTTTGTATGTCTTATATACCGCTTCGATGTAAAAACACCTCTCGCAATATAAACATTTTATTATTTATAGTTGAATATTTCTCAACATCTTTTTCGACATTTACACATGTGTTACTTCATAAAACAGGTCTTTATTTATTTGTTTCACTTATACTTTCATTTCTCTCTTTATTGGTTTTTTCGTTTATTTTATAAATATGTATAGATGCACATGGCATTTTATATGTTTGATGTTAGCGATCTCAGTTCTTGCTTACAACTATGTACATAATATATATATAATACATACTTTACTCTTCTAGTGGTGCACGCAGCTTTGTTTGTTTGTATCAAAAACATCAAATAAATATATATATATATATATTGATATGTATGCATATGTTTATTTTGATATTGGATTATACATAATATAGTTGTTTAGTTTAAAATAGAAAGTGTAGGGGAAGGTGGGATAAGTGAGATTTTGTAAGCAATGAGACAAACACCAACAACTTTAAACAGCGATCAGATTAATATATGAGCCACTGTAAATAATAAAAGTACAAGTCTTTTTTCATTTTAAAATATTTAAGGGTTTGTGTTTGAAGGCGAGAAGATTAAAGGTGAAAAATCTGGGTAAGCTTTAAACAAGTAAGAAAACTAAATTTGGCTTAGACCAAATCATTCACAACGGTGGGCGTGACATATATATATATATGAACCGTTCAGTGCACACATCGATTAACTCCACTTTTTTAAAAATCTTAAACTTAAGTATCAAAGCACTTGGTATAGTTACAACTTTTTATATTTATAATAACTTTCCTGAATAATAAAGATTACCACCATTAAGCGGCGAATTTTTTTTGGCCATTGAATAATAAGTAATTTATTTCAGAAGTCATTTCGATTAACTCCATACTTTAATGTAAGTCGTTTCAATAGCACAGTTCAAATGCACTAGTAAACGTTGAATGATACCGGTAAATTTTTTGTGCAACTCAAATGTACTTGCCAGCGCCGAATGATAACGGTAAATTTTTAAGTGCCGCCTTACGAGAATTAAAGTAAAATAAATGAGTCAGTCACTGTCTAATTGCCGCAGGATCAAGTGTTTGTGAAGTCAAATTAATTATTATTAAGAATAAATTGTAGTTGGATTTATTTTAAATTCTACTGTATACTTCACCAATATCACACGGACTACATATTTTTTCACATCGATGAATAAGATAACAATAGATTTGTGTACCAAATTTCAAGTTCATGTGTCAATTTTTGTGGTAGATATATAAATTTTTGTTGTTTGTGGGCATGCTCATTTTTAGACACATCGATTAAAGGAATATTTTAGATATACATAATAAATTTCACGTTCATAGTTTAATTTTTGTGTCACATAAATAGATTTTTGTTGATTGTAGGCGTGGCTCTTGACCGATTTTGCCCATTTTAAAAAGCGATTTGCGCGCAAAAACTGAATGTGTCTGACAGACAAACACACGAACATGCATGCCTAAATCGACTCTGTTTTTAACACTCATCAAGAATATATATACTTTGAGGGTCTCTGACGCCTCCTTCTGGGTGTTGCAAACGGAAGAATAAACTTAGTATACCCTCATTACTAAGGTGAACGGTATATCAAAAAATTTTTTTATTTGGGGTTAAAAGTAATAGAAATTTATTTTACACCAGTTTTTAGGAGGCTGGCTAAAAAGAATAGAGCTTTTTTTATGTACAAATGAATTCACACCACTTATATTCTTTATATTCATTTTAATTAGGCGATCAAACTGCATATTCCAGAATAGGCCGAACTAACGAAACATAAAGCGCCTTCGTTACATACCGATCAAAAAATTAAAAATTTTAACGTCGTCAGCAAATATGAAAACATTTCAATTGTAAATGGATGAAGGAAATTTCTTAATAAACATAATAAACAGCAAAGTACTCAATTGACTGCCTTAAAGTGCATCAGAATTTACTTTAATTTTACGTAAAACAAAGTACACGTTGAGTACGCCTGAAAATATTATAGTCGGTCAAGCCCGATCATCAAATACCCTACACCACTTGATATATTATTCAATTTAATTTTTTACAAATTTTATTTTTCTAAAATTTTCAAAATGATACATGTCAGAAATTTTTTTATTTTTTGTGTTTGTTTTTTCAATAAAAAGAAAAAGTATAAACAGTTTAAAAGTTAAAATAACACCAAACAAGATAGAGAAGTTCGGTTAAGACCGAAGCTTAAATACCCTCCACCTTTTATAACCCTCTAAAAAATAAGTTCCTATTGCCATATATATGTATATGACTATTTCATGTACTTACGCAAATAGTGTTTTTTTCAATTATAGGCGTTTGCGGTATTCAATCACGCCCAATTTTGGCACAGTTTTGTATAACGGTACCCCTTATATATATACCAAATTTCAACTTGATAGGCATAGTATTGTGCGATATATAATTTTTTTAAGATACAATTTTTTCGAGGTATGTTGAGATTTTCGTTTATTGTGGGCGTGTCTCTTAACCGATTTTGCCCAATTTCAATACGAATTTCAATATTGAACTAAGAATAAGTATGCCAAGTTTCAATTTGATATCTCAAAAATTACGACCGTGAGAGTTCCAACAACAGACGGACACACGGACATACGGACGGACATGTCTCAAACGATTTCTCTTTTCATGCTGATTAAGAATATATATGGTTTGTGGTATCTCCGAGGCTTTCTTCGATGTGTTGTAAACGGATGATCAAAATGAATATACCCTCTTCCCTAAGGTGGAGGGTATAATAAACAAGATAGAAAAGTTCGGTTAAGATCGAAGCTTAAATACCCTCCACCTTTTATAATAAAAAAAAAAAAACAATAAAATAAAACAACAACATAAATTAAGTAGGCTATTCTAATACAATATACAAAGCATATCACATCAACAATGGCACAATGGTACATGATAAAATGCACATTCACATATATTGTATACGCACATGAATATGGATATGCTTTATTCATGACTTTTGGTTGAGTAAGAATATTGTCTATTTTTTACTCGGTGTATTCTGATGAGAGATATTCTGCGCAGGAGCGCCATAGTTCATCAACTGTGCCTTTCTAGGCCAAATTCGGTACCGCCATTAGCCGTTCCTTGGGTAATACCCATCATGTGCTTTTTTAAGCATCCCGATTAATAAATAGTGCAAGTATTTTGTTTTTCAGAGACTTAAAAACACCCTGCTTGGGTGCCACTTTGTAAAGCCAGAGGTTCGCTTACAAAGAAAATTATATTTGAAGGTGTTGGTCACAGTTTTTGTTTGGATTGCCTTCTCTACCTCACGATCACGTATCTACTACGATGTCAGCGGTGGAACGTTTTAGAGCCGTACAAAGGTATTACAAGACCACTAGGATGGTATGGTAACGGCGGGCTATACGGTAGCGGCGGTACAAAAGTAGCAGCGGCGAGCGGTACAAGAGTAGTTGCAGCGAACGGTACAAAAAAGCGTCGTAGAACATCACAATGAAATATTATGCGATAGCTAGGACGGTTGATGGCAGCGGCATTGCATCCTAGAGCCACACAATGAGACATTGTGGGATAGATAGGACGGTACGATGGTAGCGGCGGTGTGTCCTAAAGCCACACAATAAAATATTGTGTGAATGAGATATTAGGTGTAGGATAGCTAAGACGGTATTATAACAGCGGCGGTGCATCCTAAAGCCACACAATAAAATATTGTGGGATAGCTAGGAGAAGAAAAACCCCATTTTAAAGGTTTTAAAAATAAATAATTTAATTTTTTGCTTCGTGAGTCACCTATTTAAAGGCTTCGATCACACTAATTAAATTTCTTCATATTTCTCGCGCTTTTATAGCATGTCGGAGCTTTTATTTTTCTACAATGAGCTTATAATTCTATCTTTTAGAGCTTTAAACTTTTCTATTCGCTCGCTGAACAATTCCTACTGAGTTTGTTTACTTTCTAAATAAATATATATTTTTATATATTGTAGTGTGTTCACAATTAAGTGAACACATTCACTCAATTATTATATTAACTCAGTTTAACATACATTCAACTTTTTTTTTTTGCTTACTGTAGTGAGGCGTAAACGCAGGTCAGATTATTGTTATTTTTATTTTTAAGTTAATATGCAAAAATATAATTTATGTCAAGAATAACCTTTTTGATATAAAACTAATAAAACATGTTTACTCTTCTATATATTTTATTAGAATAGAAAAATTTTTATTTCACAATTACAATAAAAGAAATATAACTCAAAGCATATATGATATTTTAAAACGTATATTGTACAGTATATTTTGAAGAAAGTATTTTGTTTCCCACACTCCTCCTCAAAATACGTTTTTGTAAAACATAAATAGTTTAACGCAATTAAATTTGAGACATACAATTACTTAAATTAAGTTTAATAAGCGCACAAATTTCAAATGAATATTTTTTGTCAAATTTTTTGTAAGAATATCTGCTGTCATGTCCATTGTACTACAATATTCCAATTTGATCAAACCTTTAGTATAAATATCTCGTATAAAATGATATTTAATATCTATGTGCTTGCTTCTGCTATGGTAAACTGGATTCTTAACTAATTGTATTGCACTTAAGTTGTCTGAATTTATCAAGAGGGTTTTAGGACAATGAAGCTTTATTTTTAAATATATTGCTTCAGTGGCCGCAGATGAAAGAGCCATATATTCAGCTTCAGTACTACTTAGAGCAACCGTTGATTGCTTTTCCGATTGCCAAGAAAAAACTGCACCATCTAAAATGAAAGCATATCCTGTAAAGGATTTCCGGTCCAATGCATCTCCTCCCCAATCTGCATCTACATAGAATTTAATTGCTTCCCCTGTTTTGTAATACTTCAATTTAAGATTTTTTGTAGAATTGATGTATCTTAAAACTCGTTTTGCTGCGTTAAAATGCTCTTGATGCGGATTGCTGTTATACTGAGATAATTTGCATACAGAATTAAGTATATCTGGACGTGTACATATTCCTAGATATATTAATGACCCAATTAAAGATTGGTATTCTTCCTTATCAACCATTTTGCAAACTTCCTTGTCGCATTTTAATTGATAGTTAGCGTCTAAAGGTGTACTAATGGAACGACAATTTTCCATTTTATATTTTTGTAATAATTTATTTATAGTAGACTTCTGGCTAATAGAAATAGGCCCTCTTGCCTCTTCAGATCAATTTCAATACTTAGAAAAAAATGAGCAGGACCCTGGTCAACTACCTTTACGTGCTCTGATATATGTGATTTTATTTCTTTCATCTCATCAAGATCTGAGGAGGCAATTAAAATGTCATCTACATAAATTGCAATGATGTTTATACGATCTCCATAATGCCTGGTATATAAACACGGTTGACTTTCACATGCACGAAAACCAATATTACATAAAATTTGATCAAGCTATTTATTCCATTGCCTTCCAGATTGTTTAAGGCCGTATAAACACTTTTTTAATTTTAAAACATGATTAGGATAAGAAGAATCAACGAAACCTTCAGGTTGAGCCATATACACTTCTTCGTCTAATTCACTGTTGAGATATGCTGTAGTAACATCCATTTGATGTAAGTGTAACTCATACTCTGCAGCCAGAGCTATAATCATCCTTATCGTTTCATAATGAACAACGGGAGAAAAAGTTTCCGTATAATTTATACCAAATTTTTGGCTACAACCTTTAGCTACAAGCCTAGCTTTAAAACGTTCTATTTGACCACTTTTATTTTTCTTTAATGTGAATACCCATTTACATCCTACAACTTTCTGATTTCTGGGCAATTCGGCTAATTCCCAAGTATTTTGTTCTATTAGTGCATTATATTCTTTTAGCACAGCATCCCTCCAACATTGAGAGTATGCACTTGATATAGCTTCATTAAAAGTTTCGGGGATCTTGATATCTTCAGCATACGCTACATTACAAGTGTATTAAATTGCTTTTTGGCCTACCGCGATGGCCCGCATGAATTAATTTTGGTCTTTCTGGACCTCTTTTTATTATTTCAGTAATAACTTCTCTTTCATTTTCAACATCGTCTACTGCAATATCATCTTCAACATCATCTTCTGCAGAATGAAAATCGTTATCAAGTTCAGTTTCAAGTTCACCTTCTGATTCCTCTAATTTTTCTTTTGTATTAACTTGTATTGATGATGTATTAGGTTGTAAGGTTAAAGTGATATCTAAAACGTCTTTATTATTAAAATTTTCTAAAAAATATACATCTCGACTTATAATAATGGTTCTCTTAAATTTATCAAACAACCGATAACCTTTTGATGTATCAGAATATCCTACCATTATTAATTCCTTGCCTTTAGGCTTAAATTTGTTGTGAAGAGTTTTATCTAAACTTATCGCTTTTGAACCAAAAATCTTTAAATGAGAGACATCAGGTTTTTTATTATGCCACATTTCATATGGGGTAATATTTGGTAAAGCTTTAGTTGGTGCTCTGTTCCTAAGATATGCCACAGTATACAAAGCCTCGGCCCACAAATGTTCTTCTGCACCAGCTTCATCTTTTTGTTTCCAAGCCTCGACATCACGAGCATTGGTGTCTGTTGGTATTGGTTCCACACAGGTTCCAGATACAATTCCATAACTCTTGGTGTACGAGAACACTTCTTATTTGTAAACACCAAGAATCGTAGTTCGATTCGTTTAATTTATCAATGTTAAAATTCATTTTAAACTTCAAGAAGTCCTGAGCCCATAACCTGATAAAAAACTAATAAAACATGTTTACTCTTCTATAATTTTTTTTTTTATCGTATTAATTGATATGGCCGAGTGACTAAGACTCATATAGGCAGAGTAATTCGCACTGACAAAGACGCCAACAGCCTTCACTGCCAGGATCACATCAGATTTAGATAAAACACAAGCACAAAATCGTGCTAAAGAGAGTCCCGTTATTTTATATAAAATGAGTGCGCGCAGTCCCCAGTCAAATGTCCGTCGAGTTCAGAAGTCAAGCGCGCACTGACTCTTCTATATATGTATTTTATTAGAATAGAAAAATTTTTATTTCACAATTACAATAAAAGAAATATAACTCAAAGCATATATGATATTTTAAAACGTATATTGTACAGTATATTTTGAAGAAAGTATTTTGTTTCCAACACTTTTGGACGTATATGCAAAAATAGAATTTATGTCAAGTAAGCAATAAGAATAACCTAGATTAAGTTTATGTAATTTGGTGTAATTTTATTGTAGTAATTTTAGTACATAAGAAATTAAATTTGATTCAATAAAGCAGACTAAAAACTCATATCGAGCTGGTCTCATTGTCGTTGCTTACAGTACTAGATACCAGGCAGTTCTGCTGGATCCAAACGTTGCGCGTCGCGCAACATACAGTACTATACACTACAAAGTTACAGCCAAGTTACAGAAGTTTTTATCATCTTCTCTACCTGTCCTCACATTCATTTACCATTACAATATAAGCCCCACAAAATTTTTATTAATCATTCACTACGTTTTCTTCTTTTAATAAAATATATAAACATATTATTCATATCAGCGTATAATTTTAAAATCTGCATTCTCTTCATCGATGTGACTAACCCGTACAAAGCAGATTTTGCGAAGGGACTTTACTTTTAGAAGCAAATGTTAGTCACATTATATGGCGATGCCATATAAAAAAATAAGAATTAATTAGTCATAACATCCTGCAAATAAAAAACATTATTTAATCATAACATCATGTCAATTAGAAGCAATACCATCCTGCCACTTTATATAAAAAGTTGTATGAAAAATTAGGAGCCTTATTATGCATATTAAAATATTTTATTGGTGGTTGATTAATTTAGCTATACAGGCCTATACATTTTAGTAAAATCAAAATTTTCTTATATATTGGTTACCGAACGTTTCACTCGCAGATGCAAGCTTCATCAAGGGCGTATTTATTTCTTAAAGATAAAAATTAAAGTATTTAATATATATTTCACAAATTTCACAACCAAATATTTATTCCAAACCTGATATAAAATTTAGTTACAAAAAGATGTTAAAAATGTCATAAACTGGACCAATTACAATGTTAGATAAATAAGAATAATAGGTTGACCAACAAACAATAATAAATGTAAATTAAATATGATAACAATATAAAACTATATATACAACAATAAAAAAGTCAATAAAATACATAATAAAACCCCGTTTTTGAACTATATATCACAGTTATGTTTGAATGTGATTGAGTAAATTTTGCTGATATTATCAATATCTTCTTGATAATTCATTGTGTTTGTAATAATCTATTGTTAGTAAAGACTTTCTAAAACCACTCTTTTTTATCTTTGTTTTCTAATTCTACACCAATTTAAGGTTAAATTGAGAACTTCCAAATTATAATTGAGAACTTGCAAGTTGAAATTGGGAAACTGAAGTTTTAATTTGAGAAAACCAAACTCAAATTGAGAAAACTAAATTGAAATTGAGAAAACCAAGTTCAAATTGATAAAACCAAGTTCAAATTGGGAACTCCAAATTCAAATTGAGAAAACCAAATTGAAATTGAGAAAACAAAATTCAAATTGAGAAAACAAAATTCAAATTGAGAACTTCCAAGTTCAAATTGAGAAAACCAAATTGAAATTGAGAACTACCAAATTGAAATTGAAAAAAAGAAATTCAAATTGATAAAACAAAATTGAATTGGGAACTCCAAATTGAAATTAGGAACTTCCAAGGTCAAATCGAGAAAACCAAATTGAAATTGGGAATTTCCAAACTCAAATTGAGAAAACCAAATTAAAATTGAGAAAACCAAGTTCAAATTGGGAATTTCCAAATTGAAATTGAGAAAACCAAGTTCAAATTGGGAACTTCCAAGTTCAAATTGAGAAAACCAAATTGAAATTGAGAAATTTAAGTTTTTCCAAATTGAAATTGGGAAAGTAATGTTTGAAATTGAGAAAACCAAATTGAAATTGAGAAAATCAAAATTGAAATTGAGAAAACGAAACCAAATTGTAATTGAAAAAAATTAAATTGAAATTGGGAATTAAAAAATTAAAATTTTAAAATTTATCTCAATTGAAATTGGGAAATTCAAAATTGTAATTGAGACAATAAAATTTGAAATTAGTAAAATCCAAATTGAAATTGGGAAAATAAAAATTAATATTGAGAAAATCAAAATTGAAATTGGGAACTCCCAAATTGAAATTGAGAAAATAAAAATTGTAATGGGTAATTTAACATATGAAATTGGGAAAATACAAATTGAAATTGAGAGAATGCATTTTAAAATTTAAATTGTAAGTTAAGAAAATTAATATTGAAAATTGGGTTTTTTAGTAAATAAGATAAACCAATTTTTATGCTTCAAACTTAAATATTTCATTCCATATATTTTATTCGTATGTAGTAAAAAAATGAATGGATATAAAAGTAAAAATTCTCCAACTTAAAATACATATATACATACATAGATAAAAACTTTATAAATGATTCTCTTAAGTTATATTAACAACACTTAATTTAAGTGAAAAATTGGAAAATTGTATCATTGCATTCCAACTGGCATATCCTCTAAATTAATTGCTCTTTCATAAAAGGTTGTAGTATGTTGAACATATCTAGCACAATCTGCACTTGTCAACGTTAGTTTAGCTTCGTCAATAACACTTTCTTTTTTTGATTATGTTGTCATTATTTACTGCGGTATCTCTGCATTATCTTTATATTTAATTTGTCTGAATAGGATGGATGTGATATTATTGGGGAAACTATTCTTTTTCAGGATTGTTCTTAAATTTTTTTCTTTTTTGTTGTGGAATTGAACGTCACTAATCGTAAAAACATTTTTGATGAAATTACCTGCAGTATTGATGATCTGGTGTCTTGGTTGGTTAGTGTGGTAGTTCATTAATCTGTCTAACGATGTGTCTTTGGCATACCAATTACCACGGTAGAAATAACAACAGAATAACTTGTAGTAATAGTAATTTTAATCATAGCAGTCTATATCTATACTAATATTATAAAGAGGAAAGATTTGTATGTAACGAGTAAACTCAAAAACTACTGAACCGATTTCAAAAATATTTTCGCTATTAGAAAGCCACATTATCACTGAGTAACATAGGCTATATTTATTTCCAAAAAATTTTGGGGATCCCTGGACATTCCTACTATTACTAACCCAAGGTGTAAAAAAATTAGTCATAAAATATCTTTCATCGAATACGCTGCGGAAAGTATTGATGTTAAAACAAAAAAATGTTCTACAATATTATAGAACATATCAATATCTACAAAAAACTTTCCGAGACCATATGTCCAACTATTGTAGTTATGTCACTATAACCCCTTTTTGTACCTACCATTGATAGTAATATTGCCATACAAACATTGCATTCACATGTACCCAGACAATTAAGAAATTAAGTATTCACAATAAGTATTTCACAATATTTAAATAGTAGGGAAATCTGACAACGGCATGTGTGAATAGCACTCCTGATGCATCACCAGGTTCTGGAGAGGATTTTTGGCCAATACTGGATTTGCGGTCCATTTTTTAATGAATTTGGAATAGAAGCAACATTTATATGGAATTCGGAGAACATATGCACCACCAGGTTCTGGAGAGGATTTTTTGGCCAATACTGGATTTTCGGACCATTTTTTAATGAATTTGGAATAGAAGCAACATTTATATAGAATTCTAAGAGCATATGCACCACCACATTCTGGAGAGGATTTTTGGCCAATACCATTCGGACCATTTTTTTAATGAATTTCGAATAAAAGAAACATTTATATGGAATTCTAAGAGCATATGTTACGATTCCCATTCCAGACGCACCACCAGGTTCTGGAGAGAATTTTTGGCCAATACTGGATTTGCGGACCATTTTTTAATGAATTTGGAATAGAAGCAACATTTATATGGAATTCTAAGAGCATATGCACCACCAGGTTCTGGAGAGGATTTTTGGCCAATACTGGATTTTCGGACCATTTTTTTAATGAATTTGGAATAAAAGAAACATTTATATGGAATTCTAAGAGCATATGTTACGATTCCCATTCCAGACGCACCACCAGGTTCTGGAGAGGATTTTTGGCCAATACTGGATTTTCGGACCATTTTTTAATGAATTTGGAGTAGAAGCAACATTTATATGGAATTCGAAGAACATATGCACCACCAGGTTCTGGAGAGGAGCAACATTTATATGGAATTCCCGCTTGCAACATTCGGAAGGAAGCGTCGATGACAACACAAACTTTATATATTCTTGCTCAAGATCAAAAACTGAATCAATTTAAACAATGTCCATCCGCGTGTCCATGTGTTTGACTGTTCCTGACACTCTCACGGCCGTAATTTTTGAAATATCGAGCTGAAATTTGATACACATGTGTTAGGTGTCTGCAGGTTGTAAGTAAAATCGGGCAATATCGGTTTAAAAAATTTCAGAACCTAGGGAAGGGCATAGGCAACGTTTCATCCCGCGAGATAACCGAATTCCACGCGGGTGAAACCGCGGGCAACAGCTAGTACTTTATAAAATAAACAAATATTACAAGAATAATGTTAACAAAAAAATTATAAAAAGTATATCTAATGTATCTAATGTTTAAAAAAAAAATGAAATGAAATGGACTAGATGCAAACGCATTTTTACACGTAGATGACATAATTATATTTGGTTGCAGTTTGCAACATCATAACAATTATCTCTTAAAAGTTTTCTCACGCTTAAGAAAGTATAATTTAAAATTGAACGCCAATAAATGCCATTTTCTCCAACATGAAGTGACACTTAATAACAAAAGATGGTATAAAAACCGACCCATCAAAATATGAAATAATAAAAAATTATCCAACACCAAAAAATCCAGACGAAGTTTGAAGATTCGTCGCACCCTGCAATTATTATAGGCGCTTTATTAAAGACTTTGCTAAAATAGCAAAATGATTAAATAATTTTTTAAAAAAGAACCAATCATTCATTTGGTCAAATGAATGTGAAATATCTTTTAACACATTAAAAAACAAACTTATAAATCCACCAATATTACAATACCCAGACTTTAACAAAACGTTTGTCTTAACTACAGACGCATCTGATTTTGCTCTAGGAGCAATTCTTTCCCAAGAAGAAATTGGATTTGATTTACCAATTTCTTATACCAGTACGACATTATCTAAACACGACATCAATAAATCAGTTATAAAAATGAATTATTGGCAATGTATTGGGGAATAAAATTTTTCAGACCCTACCTATTTTGAAGAAAATTCATAGTAGTCACCGATCACAGACCAATAATATCATTATTTACACATAATAATCCTTTATCTAGAATGACAAGGATAAGAATGGAGTTATCTGGCTATGATTTTGAAATAGTATATAAAAAAGGTTCAAACAATACAAATTGCGAGAAATCAAGATTGACTCAGAAACTCTAAGAAATATGATTAAGAATATGAGAAGAATTACATTTGAATTTATAACAAGATAGAAAAGTTCGGTTAAGACCGAAGCTTAAATACCCTCCACCTTTTATAATTCACTAAAAAATAAGTTCCTATTGCCATATTTATGTATATGACTATTTCATATACTGACGCAAATAGTGTTTTTTTTTAATTATAGGCGTTTGCGTTATTCAATCATGCCCATTTTTGGCACAGTGTTGGATAACGGTACCCTTTATATATATACCAAATTTCAACTTGATAGACATAGTATTGTGCGATATATAATTTTTTAAAGATACAATTTTTTCGAGGTATGATGAGATTTTCGTTTATTATGGGCGTGTCTGTTAACCGATTTTGCCCAATTTCAATAGGGAACAGCGAAATTGAACTAAGAATACGTATGCAAAGTTTCAATTTGATATCTCAAAAATTACGACCGTGAGAGTGCCAACAACAGACGGACACACGGACACACGGACGGACATGTCTCAAACGATTTCTCTTTTCATGCTGATTAAGAATATATATGGTTTGTGGGGTCTCCGACGCTTCCTTCGATGTGTTGTAAACGGATGATCAAAGTGAATATACCCTCTTCCCTAAGGTGGAGGGTATAAAAAAAGAGTGCATTGAGATCTCTATTGAAGATAAAAATATAATTATAAGATGCAGTGATAACCCTCCGAATTTAGATTCCATTATGGATAAGCTGACATCACAATATACTATACATACTAAAAAACCACATACTATTACAGTAACACCAAAAAGCAGTTTTAAAGTAGTTGAGATATATACAGTAGGACCCCTAAGGATTTCAAATGGATTCAGGTATATTCTAACGATGCAATGCGCACTAACAAAATATGTAATCTCGTTCCCAATACCTAGTAAAGACGCAAAAACAATTTCTCAAACAATTGCCGAACAACTTATTCTAAAAGATGGTCACTTCAAAGTCTTAAAATCCGATAAAGGTACAGAGTTTATAAATAAGCTTCTAAAAAGCATAATCGAACTCCTAAAAATCCAATAGATCTTCTCAACCCCGTACCATCACGAAACATTAGGAATAGTAGAACGTAACCACCGAGTGTTAAATGAATATATCATTTACGGAAGACAACAACAACTGGGACCCTATTACTCTTTTACATACAATACCATACCCTATTACTCTTTTACATACAATACTACACCACATGTGACAACGAACTATACGCCATTTGGAAAAATACCATGTTTGCCAAGTGATAATTTTATGTCGAACAAAAAAATCTACAATCTGGAAGATTACTCCAATGAATTAAAAGTCAGACTCCAATATTCCCAAAAAAGAGCCAAAAAACTAATAGAATTAGAAAAACAAAAACGCACCTTAAACAGTAACACTAAAGACACTAACCCTTTAAATTTAAATATAGGTGATTTTGTTTTATTAAGGAATAAGAATAGAAGAAAATATCAAAAACCATAAAATAATATCTAGGAATGGAGTAAATTCAGTTATAGAAATTAATAATTTACTTAAAGAAGTGCACAATAATGAGTTGACGACGTATAATACAAATTAATATTATACAAAATATGTAATGAATACACAAATTTTATTTTTATAAAAAAAAAAAAAATTTTATAGGGTAAGGGTGTAGTGTACTACATATACAATTTTAATGTAGCAAACATTAAGCGTAGTAAGCATTATTATTAAGTTCAGCATTATTTTTACGATTTGATGGTTAAGCATTATTTTACAATTTGTAAATAGTAAGTAAGTAGGTAAGTAGGTCATACGCAAAATTAGAATTAGTATATAAGCAGAAGACATTGTAAATAAATCATCAATTGATAAAAGAAAATCTAAAGCTAGATACACTGTTGATTGATCCAATAAAAATAAAAAAACAATTACTTACCCGGACATAGTAGTGAATGCTACTGGCTTTTGCTCTAATGGAGCAAATGTAGACATAAACTATATAAGGATATTCACTCACTCATAGCATTCCATGCTAGTGGACTTTGCTTCCTAAGCAAATGTGAATATTCAAAATAAACTAAATAAAACTTTTCCATAGTATAAAAATAATCTATAACATGGCGATCCCTGCCTCATACATTTTTAACAAACCAAATTGTTCCTGGCAAATAACATTTCTACCATCAGTGAATTCTTTTAATCTGGTATAGACAATTTTTTCAAAAATTTTGTCCAATATACTTAACATACTTATTGGTCGGTAACTTACAAGCAATTTTGGATTTCTTCCTTTCTTTAAAACAAGATTTTGCAATTTTAAATAAATTTAGATAATGACCATTTTCCAGGCACCAATTAAAGATTTTTGCAAGTGCGTCGAAAAAAATTCGAGGCATTTTTTTTAAAACAATACTTTTAATGCCATCAATGCCCGGAACCTTTTTATTTTCTAATTGATTAGTAAAATAAAATACTTCATCTCTATTTGTTAAAAATTCAGATTCTATTGGCGCTTTAATAATTAATTAATAAACAGAGCGTAATATTCAACTTGTTTCTCCATGGTAGATTTCATATTGGTAGTAATATTATGTGCTTTTTCAAAGGTGTCAGCATTATTATTTACTTTGATAGAGTTATCATATACAATAGAACCATTCAGCGTTAAGTGTTCAACATATACTTTTTTCTTTTTATTGCTTTGGCAACTCTCCAAAAAATTTTATTACCCGGCGGCAGTTTTTTTAAAAAAATATTCCAATTTTCGTTTCTATTATTGTTAAGATGCCAATTAATCAAATAGTTCAGTTGTTTCATTACACCAACTAGTGTAGTTTTTAATACTAAATTTGAGCATCTCTGTATTTTGCATCTATAAATATTCCTTTGAGTGATCAAATATAAAATCAAATTGGAAATATTTCTTTGCCATGAACGGCGATTTGCTTTTTGGATGTGTTTTGAATTAATTCTGTTATCTTTGATGAAAACATGTCTATGTTGGTAGAATTAAAAAGAGTTGTATCATAAGTCATATTTTCAATTTCTTGTTGTACATATTGACCAATTATAGTCCAGTCAGCTTTGTGATAAAGAGGATCTTTCGCCACAACTTCTGTATAAGTACCATGTAAGGTGCACGAAGTTGGAACATCGGAATTCAGTTCATGTGGATGTGTTTTTAAGTCAGATATTCGTAAAGATGAATTTGTAAGAGCTAGGTCTACTGTTGAAGGTCTGACAGGAAAAACACCTTGGCCAAAACGACTATAATCGTCAGGTGCAAATATATAATAAGCAGAAGACAACTAATGATTATATAAAGCAATACCGGAAGTCTTGTTATACGAACAATTCCAACTAGTGTGTTGAGCATTCAGGTCACCAAAAATAAAAAAGTCTGAAGAGACATTTGTTATAGCGTCCAAATCATTAGTGAAAGTATGCGTATACTTAGTACTATACGCAGAGATTAGGACAACTTTACGATTGTTAATTTATAAAGTTATACAGATATTTTCAATGTTGGTTGTATTGAACTTGGGTATGAGTTGGTTTATATTTATTTTAATTGCAATTAATACACCTCCTTCATGTTTGTCTTCTCTGTATATTTTGTAGTTTTCAAGTCGAACTTTGTGGTGAGGCTTCAAGAACGTTTCGTTTACTATAGCTACATCTCTATTTTTATTAATAAGGAATAAAGCAAATTGAGCTTGAGAGGATTCGGTTGTCAAACCTTGAGCGTTCCAGTGCACAACATGAAGCCTTGAAAATAACTTTGAGTGATTATAAAACATACTTTAGCATATTTCCTAAGACACGTAATTTGTCATATTTATTTTTGCATTTTTTTAATGCATCAACAGCTTCGAAATATATTTCAAGAATTTTTTCATTTTAAATATTATCACTTGAATCATTATTAGCGTTAATAACCCCAGCATTACTGGTAGCTTCGGCATTGGGGAGCTTGATCATGTGTAACAAAGCTTTTTGGTGTGGAGTGCACAACAAGAGCATTATTTATGCGATTGTGTTTGTGGTAAGCTACTTTGTTATTTGTTAGGTGTTGACGAATATTGATGTAATTTTGCCGGCATGGACATCGAGGGTCGTCTGCCCGATGATTGATAAATCAACCTTTAATATATAAAAGGTCAACTAAAAACTGTCATTCATATTTTATTTTATGTTTTAAAAAAATATTTATTTATTATTATAATTATATAGATAAATGGTCATATTATGGATACGGACAAGGTAAGTTTCGTGAACAGAGTTATTGTCGGGCGAAGTTCTGATACCATTGAAGTTATTTAAAAGGACCATACTTGGGTAGACCAATTCCACACCCGCATTATTCTGATGGCTTTTGTAATTACATGAGGAATTTAGTTCTTTTAGTATTCTTAAAATACAAATGTCATTTCTTAAACCTATTAGATTATCTCTATTACAAATTTTTACTTCGTTCAGTTCAGTACATTCGTTCTTTAAACCAATTTTCTTTTTCATTTTTTATAACATAATCAAAATCTGCTTGAATTAATTTTCCATTGCATCATTGCGTAATTTTCAAACTATATCATTTTTAACGATTAAAATTCAACGATATCGACCCCAAAACCAATTACGTAGAGGTATCGTAATTGTATCGTTGTTATCGGTTTAACGTGAATGAAAAATAAAAACAAAAAATATTAAACACCCCTCAATTAACTCCACAAGACTTGCGATTTGTAATATATCGAATGATAACAATTTCTTGTTTGAAATTGAGGAATCTCTGTCTTCCCTTTCGGGTGAATTAGTTGCCCTCGAAAAAGCTATTGATATTATCATTGAGGATCATATTCCAAAAGCCACTATATTTACTGACAGCAACAATGCCTGTTTACTGTTAGCAGCTCAAAGCACTGGTAATTGTCACATAGGGAGTATCATCCAAAAAATTAACATATCCAAAATAGTTCAATTTGTCTTTGTGTGGACACCAGCGCACATAGGCATAGAAATAAGTGAAAGAGCTGACTACTTTTCTAAACGTGCAAGTGAATGTGGCTGTATCATTCATCCTAAACTATTCATAAAAGCTAGCACCAAAATTTTTCATAATCTAAAAAGTCAATGGTTTGACACTTATAAGAATGAATCGGTTTCCAAAGGAAATTCTTTTTCCAATATTTTGTAACACCTGCAAAGTGAAGGAAGATAACAATCACTTAATCTTTAACTGTGCCAAATATGAATCGTCCAGAAACAATTTTCCACTTCTAAACCACTTCAACAATTTAGTTGACTTCTTGTCTTCTTGTCTTGAAGTTTTGAAATTTCAAAGCCTTTCATCAGATGGTAGCTTTTGTAAATGTCAACAAAATTCATCTGTAAATCGAATTTACTTGTCTTCACTCACGAATCGAAATGTTATCCACATTTATTTATCATGAGTTTCAATTAATTGCTCACTATTAGTCTTCATATTTACTAGATGAACTAATTATCACCTGAAGTATGGCCATATGATTAATTTCAAGCCAATTGAAGTTTCCATGTAGGAAAAAAAATATTTTCTAAATTAAAACCCTATAATAAAATATAGCCGATTTTATTAATTTCGTCGTTTATTAAGCCATAACCAATGACAAAAACCATATTAATACCAACAATTCAACATTTTTCGTCCAGATTTTCCATTATTCCCAAAATTTGGAGCTTTTCTTTTGTTTAAGATATATTTACTACTGTAAAGGGAAAACCAGGAAACAAGCGAAGTTCCATATAAAATATACTTTATATAGTACAGCGTCAGGAAATATTTTTTCTTAATTTTAAAATAAAAAATGAAAAAAATGATTTTTAAAAATTTATAAAACCCATTTAATAAAACAAATTTTTGTTGTAATACATTAACCTGTAGCTGAAAAAGAAAAATAATAATTACAATTCTGTCTTTCTTTCTAATGTTAAAAAAAGCAGGATTAGTTTTAGTATTAAGATAATCGCCTCTTCTCCTTAATGTCTGAATTCCGTTAGTTGTTACATTCCAGAAAAAAACATGTAAAAGCGTATGCTCCAGATCAACCAATAAATTTTTATGTCATCTGTTGTTTTCCTTTATTAATTCTTTTTTCCTTCCTCTTATATATTTCGATGGATGAGCACTTTGTTCTTAGCTAGTTTTATTGTTGTTATGGTTTGTAACTGTCTTTACCGCTTGGTTGACATAGTCTGAAGTCTTTACCGTTTGATTGTACTTGTAACGGTTATTACAAAAACGAAACGAACATTAGTGAACTAATACACATTTTCACGGGATACATAAACTTTATAGTTTTGGTTGTCAATGTAGAATTGTATTTAATCGAGCGGCACTACTTTTCTCTCTTTTTTTTAACGAAGTTTTTCTTATCTCCTTTTAGACGCTATTGCTCTAAGCGATTGTTTATTGTTAGATTTTCTCAATTTATACATTCGGTCCTCATATTCAGTCTATATATTCAGCCTATATACTTCGGTTTTACATTATTATTATTTCAGATAATTATTTTTTCACGTACAACATATGCTATGGAAGACCAAAACATATTATTCTGAACTTCCGTTACCAATTTTTTGTTACACGGAAGAAGTAATATAAATAACACTTTTATACTGCTGACTCTTATTTTTTTTTACATACGCAAAGATAGCAACGTTAGTAAGCAATGTTATTTTTTTATTGTGTAGTGGCAACGCAGTAGATTAGTAAAAAGAGAAATATTCGTGAAAGAAATATTTTATAAGAAAAAATTTCCCTGAGAGAGAATTACAAAGGGGAATTTATTTTTATATGTAGGTAATTATTTTGACCAACCGTGCATACCGTAATGGGATACTAGAAACTATAATCGATTTTTCTGTTATTTTTTTATTGTGTAGTGGCAACCCTGTTGATTAGTAAAAAGAGAAATATTCGTGAAAGAAATATTTTATAAGAAAAAATTTCCCTGAGAGAGGATTACAAAGGGGAATTTATTTTTATATGTAGGTAATTATTTTGACCAACCGTGCATACCGTAATGGGATACTATAATCGATTTTTCATAACAAAATTTTGTAAAAATTTTAGTGAAAATTTCGAATAAATCAACTTTTTAAAAAAATTGACTACATATAAAAATTAAATTTCCTTTTGTAATTCTTTCTCAGGAAAGTTTCTCTTTTAAAATATATCTTTCACGAATGTGTTACCCTTTTTACTTTCTCACAGCATTGTCAATTAGCCAAAAAAAATATCGTTGCTAACTATCGTTGCTATCTTGGCGCACGTACAATCTAAACAATTTTATTATCGTTTAAAATTACTCATATAAAAGTCAACATTTTTTAGTTCATCTGCTTGTGTAAATGAAAAAATTCATACTAATCAAATGAAAATAAATTTCATCTTGTACGTAAATATAAAAATTGTAAAAAAACTGCTATGCGGGTTAACACATACGTAATCGTCCTTCAGACTCTAACGAATTAATATTTATTGGGCTGTACCTTTGACCAAAAAAGGAAAAAAAAAGTTCTAGTTCAAATCATTTAATTGAACTAGTATAGAATATTCACTAAAGACACATGTCTAAAATGCAGGCTTCTTTTATGAAGTATGTATCTTAAAGTTATAAATTCGTTTTCATTGGAGAAAAATTAGTGACTGACGTATTTATGTATATGCAATAACTTTACATGTATTTGGAATAATTAGCGTTTATAATAGTAAGAAATATATTAGTTTTATAAATTTTTTGGATCTGCTTGTGCATTTTTTTCAGCTGTAATCTGTTTAATTATATAAGTAGCTGTGGTCACGCGCTTGTACCTCTTTGTGGAAAAATTTTAAATTACTAAATTAGCATTCTCATATGTACGGATGTGTATTTTCGTTAAGAATTTTAATGGTTTGTAAAAAGTGTTAAACAAAATGTGAAAATACTTATTGGAATTCATTATATATAGCTTGTTGACTTTGTACGATTTAAGTATTTATGGTACAAAATTATATAATGCTTATAAATTATTACTTTGGATAGTTTAATTTTCTGTCATCTGTTTTTCTTGTGTTTAAAAATAGCAAGAAAAATGACCGATTCTATGAAATTTGGACCAGAGTGGCTACGCAATATGTCTGATTCGTCCATAAGCGGTAATAATTATCAAAATAATGCTAATTCGGTTGTTGGAAATAGTGGCAATAGTGGTAACATCGCCCTTTATTTAAAATTAGATTTTAAAAATCTACTTTTTCAATATTCGTAGCACCAACATTAAATACCAGGCAAGCGAATACTATGGTTAACATGTCAATAACGCGCAATTTATTTCCGGAGTTTCGTTACGGTCGTGAGGAAATGTTATCACTTTTTAACAAGAATTGCGAAATACCCGAAATATTACCTTCGTATAAAAATTTGTACATAGAAAAGGTTCAATGTCCTCTAGCTTTAACCCCCAGTGCAGAGGCAGATATGTTATCTTTGAGTGTCCAATTAACCACGGTGAGTTGCGTTTCTTTTTGTTCATCGTTTTAATATTAAAAAATATATAAATATGTCAGCAAAAACTACCTTGGTTGCAACGTTCTCTCGTGGGATTTAACAACTCGCCACGAAGCATGGGTCGAGGTAACTCAAATGATAGGGGACGAATACGTCCTAAATCCATATATAATTCAACATTTCAACGTTCTACTGTGGTTTTTGATGAAGATGTACGTGTTGCCTCAAAGGTAAAGTAAACTCTAATAATTTTTTAATATAATAATTTTAACTTTGTCCTATTTTATTTTAATAAATTATTTACTACATATATAACTTATCAAATATAGACCACATTCAAGTTTTTTATAACGTTTTATAACTAAGAAGAACCAAGCAAAAACTATACTTGGCTCTTTCAAAGCGTTAAAAAATTTGGGCTTTTAAGTTATTTATGTTAAGGACTTGATAGTGCGGGGAGTAAACTTATAAATACGTATTGATTAATTTAACTGCACTTATTTATACATATGTAGGTAATATTTTATTTAATATTGTTATTGTAATCAAATTGTGTTATTATTATATAAGAATGATTTATCGGCCGTGTAATGGCTTATGGAAAGGAAAAGGAAAAGATGTGTTATTATTATTGCCATTAATATGCATAGACACACCCGCTTTTATACCTATTTCATATCCATACAGAAAGATTTAGAAGTTGAAGAAATTTCGAGAAAAAATATTGACCAACTAAATTTGTGGATAAATAATTTCACCAACATATAGTTCCTGATGTTTAGTTTTTATACCTTTCATCTTAGCGATGAGGGTATAATTAGTTTGATTATTCGTTTGTAAGAAACAATTAAACGTGTTTATTGAAAGAAGAACTTAAAACAGAGTGAATTACCTCATATACAAATTAGTTGATGAGTAGATGACAAATTATACATATTATATAAATTAATGATGATAAACATAAACATTTACACAACATAAGTTAGCAGTTTGGATTGAACAAAGATCTATCTAACAATCTCCCCTTCAAGCCAAACGCGATAAAATTTTTTACATTTCAAAAGTTCTTGTACAACATATTACAAAATTTCAAATGTTTAACCTTTGGTAGCAATTTCGTGCATATATCAGCAACATTGTTTGATGAAGGTACATATTGAATATCAATTATCTTTGCCTCGTACATAAAGAGCTTAGAGAAACGACACGTTGTTTTTGTGACTCCCATGATATTGGACATCCAGCAAAATAAACCACAAAGCCACTATAGGACTTTCTATCAATTCCATCAGATCTCCAATCGGCATCTGTATAACATGATAATTCGTTAGTATTAGTAAACGATAGCATATCTCTAGGTTTGTTTTTTAAGTAAGACGTTCTTGGCGGCCACAAAATGTTCTTTATCAGGGTGCGGGTTAAATTGCGCCAATTTAGAAACAACATGTGCTATGTCTGCTCTAGATACGATAGCCAAATACATCAATGAGCTCAACAACGACTGATATTCTTTTACATTATAACAATTGCATGACTCCTTCTGACATTTCTTAAGTTCATAACCACTTGGCAATGGTGTTGAAATTTGTTTGCATTCAGTCATATCCCATTTTGCAATTAATTGCTTAACATAAGTCTATTGATATAAAATAATATCGTCTCTCTCACCATGTCTTTCGATCTGCATACTCAAATAGAATTGTACAGCACCTCGATTTACAACATGTAAACTTTCATTCAATTTATTTATAACATGTGACATAATCTCGTTTGATTTAGCTGCAATCAATATATCATCAACGTATATACAGACGAGCACCAAACTATCGTCAACATATTTTTTGTATAAACAATTATCCGACTTGCACCTTGTAAAGCCGATATTGAGAAGTATGTCGTTGATTTTTAAATTCCAGTATCTACTGCCCTGCTTCAAGCCATAAATCACTCTTTTTAATTTACATACGTAATTAGGATGCTTTTTATCAACAAATATTTCTCCGTTTAGAAACGCTGAGACAACATCAATATGATTAACTAATAATCTTTCACGTTTAGCAATACCTAATAAGATTCTTATTGTTGAGTATCTAACAACTGGACGGTAAGTTTTATTGTAGTCAATTTTATGCTTTTGCGAGAATCCTTACTCTACTAATCTCGCTTTATATTTAACGACATTACCATTTGGATCAGTCACAAAGACCCATTTCGAGCTTACTTCATTCTTATTTGGTGGTTTCTCTACCAATTCTCATGTACCTTTTTTTAGCAAAGTTTCGTATTCACATTCCATAGCCAATAGTGGGCACACAAATGATTGATTGCATTTTCAACTGAACGTATTAGACGGGGTCGTCCTCTTCTACCAGTTCGTTTAGTTCTAGGCCTTCCCCGTTTTCTTTTAATAGCAATTTGATCAGGTTCAATATCGTCGTATGTATCATAAATAATAGTTTCATCATCGTGCGTATATAACTCTTGCTGTTGTTGCTGTTCTACCTCACCATCTAGATGTTGTCGTTGTAATTCTTGTTGATCTTCTAATGATGGTACTTGTTGAATTATTTGTGATGACCGCATCACATCGGGTATTATATCTACATCAAAAAGTTCGTCTTGCTTACATATTTATTCATCAAGTTTATTTGTTGAATTTTTTGTGCAAGAAAATATATTTTCAAAAAATATTACATCACGTGCGATGACAACTGATCTTTTTGACTCATCTTATAAACGATAACCTCTAGATTGAAGCGAGTAACCAATAAGCGTTAATTTGTCACCTTTTGGCATAGTTTTGGACCTTCCAGGCCTTTTATTAAGAGCGACTGCTAAACAGCCAAAAACTCGTAAATGACTTACGTCCAAACCAACATTCATTATAACAATTGCATTCATAGGGAGTTTTATTTTTTAATACCTTCGTTGGACATCTGTTACGCACATAAGCTGCTGTACTTATTGCCTCCTATCAAGCTCCACTAATGTTCGGTTGGCCCTCTCTGAAACGCCGTTTTGTTGAGGCGTATAACAAATAGTCGTTTGGTGCTTAATACCTTCAGTTTGTAAAAAAGATTTAAATTTTTAATTCAAATACTCACGTCCATTATCTGTATGTAATGATTTAACTTTAAAACCAGTTTTATTTTCTGCAATTTTTTAAAATATTCTAAAGCCTCGGATTTTTCTTTCATGAAATAAATATATACAAATCTGGTATAGTCATCAATGAAGGTTAGGAATTATCGAGAACCGCCTTCACTTGTAGTACACATAGGTTCACAAATGTCGCTATGTATAACCTCAAGCGGAGTACTTTTAAAAGTGCTACCATAACTTAAATGGATTTGACTTAATTTTGCACATTACATAAGTTACACATTCTCGTTTACTCTGGTTAAAAATTTTACTTACACCAATTACCATGTCACAATTCATTTATATCGTAGTAAAAATTCCGAACTTTAATTCCGCTTTAAACAGTACTTTATTTTTAGGTGTTTTCGCAACCATATTACGTTTTTGAAAAATAAGTGTGCAACCTTTTTCAATCATTTTGCTTACAGATAAAAAATGTGCTTTTAAAATTTTTACGTTTTTCTTTCGTTTTTGCTATCATAGCATGTTATTTGATTTGTCATTTTCATTCCGACGTTGATTTTTACCTTTAATTGATTTATTTCAGGTAAAGTGTCCCTACTTTCCAGCGCACACACAAAGTTATCTGGTAAGCTATACAAGAGTTGTACACATACAAAGTCGTTTGGAAACGCACAGTTTACCTCCTTCAATAACTCCAATGTGTTGCTAAATTCATTAATTTGTTCAACGTAATCGACATCTTCACGAATTCTAAACTGTACTAGCTTCTTAAAAAGATTTACTTTACGTGTAGGGATTTAGGTATATAATATTAACAGAGCAAAAATGAAAAAACAAGCCTTTTGCTTTGATAGAAGAATTTAGAGAGAATAATCAAAAATTTTATTTCGTTAACAATTTAGAACAAGCTTCCTTTGTTTAAAATACCATATTATCGAACAAGTACACGAAGAACAAGTGTATCAGCGAATGTGTATAAATAAACAACTTCAACACTTCCACTTTTATTTATAAGGTCATTCGTTTGTTATGGTATTACGTTAAGCATCACTTTAATTTTTGAAAAATGCTCCTTTTTTGTTGGCTTTGTAAATATGTCTGCAAGTTGCTCGCTAGTTGGAACGTACTTCAACTTGAAGCCTTTATTTTCATACACCTCCCTTATGAAGTGGTACTTCACATCTATATGCTTGGTTCTCTTGTGGAACTGAGGATACTTAATAAGCTTGATGGCATTCTGGTTATCAATCCATAAAGTGGAAACGCCAATTTCTTCTGGAACCAACTCTTTTAATAGTCTTTGGACCCATATTAATTCCCTTACACCTTCACATGCTGATATATACTCAGCTTCTGTAGTAGAAAGAGCCACGGTTTGCTGTCGTTTCGACGACCAAGATGCTGGACCTTTAGCAAGTATTATGACATAACCACCTGTCGAATGTCTCTTTTCTAAATCACCAGCAAAATCTGAATCTGTAAAACAATCGAGACAAAAATTATCAGTTTTATTGAAAACAATTCCATGTCCAATCGTTCCACAGAGATATTTAAAAATCCGTTTTAATGCTGTGACATGTTCTTCTTGATAATTGTCTAAGAACCGACTAACATATGAAACAGCAAAAGCGTTCCAATGGCTAAATACTTTAAAGAGCCAACAGCTTCACGATATGGAAATTTAAATTGTGATGTTTCGTTTGTACTTTCAAAAATATTTTCTATAGGCGTACTCACTGCTTTTGCATTAGCCATGTTGAACTTGTCTAAAATCTTTTTGGTATAAACAGTTTGACGGATAACTGTTCGATCAGTTTCAATGGCTATTTCCATGCCCAAATAAAAGAAGGAATCTATCACCTTGATTTCAAATTCATTTTTGAGAAAATCAATAAAAATAGATGATGCTTCAGTTGACTCTGCAATAATGCCATCATCTACATAAATTGCCAATATGAGACGTTTATTATTTATGCTGCCAATAAAAACACACGAGTGTGCTGCACTAACTGTGAAATTCAACCGTTTGATCATTTCCGTAAATCGCTTATTCCAACTTCGAGAAGCTTGCTTTAGGCCATAAAGACTTTTCTTCAATTTACAGACCTTACTGCTGCCAGCTTCATAACCGATTGGTTGAACCATATAAATGTCTTTTTGTACATAGCCATACAAGAATGCTGTTTTCACATTAAATTGCAAGATGTTATATTTTAAGGAAGTACATAAAGCTAAAATCATTCATATAGAAGTAAATTTTGCTACTGGACTAATCGTAATCGACTCCATATTTTTGCGTAAAACCACGTATGACTAAACGTGCTTTATAACGTTCAATAGCCCCATCCTTGTCACGTTTAATTTTGTATACCCACTTGTTAGTTATAGCAGTTTTGCTTTCCGGAAGATCTACCAAATTCCATGTGCCATTCTTTATGAGAGACTTAAATTCTTCATCCATGGCTTGCTTCCACTGCGCATTAACATCACTTGAAATAGCTTCCTTATAACTCTTAGGTTCTTCTGTATCCGCAAAGAAAGCACTGTAAAAATTTAAACCAAAATCTTTTTCCCTGGAGCGAAGGTTATATTTATGTTTTGGTGTTGGCGATACTTGGTCCATGTTGTCTTGAGGACTTTCAGCATCTTCAAATTCATCAATTGCATGCTTCTGATCATCCTCTTTAATGTTATCTTCTGGCAAATGTGCTACTTCATCAAGCTCCTTAAAATCATTTATAATAACTGGAGAATCACATACTTCTCGAACTAACACGTTCCTTGCAATTTCAATGCGTCTTTCTAAAGGTATCCAAATGCGATAACCTTTACAATGCTCTTCATAACCAACAAAAACACCCTTTTTAGACTTCGGATCTAACTTGCGCCGTTTTTCATCTGGTATTTGAACATAGCATTCTGATCCAAAAATACGTAAATTTAATATGTCTGCCTTTTTCTTAAACCACAGTTCATAAGGAGTACTTTCCTTAATAGGACTTTTACCAGTTCTGTTCAACGTATACACAACATTGTTGATGGCCTCACCCCAATATTTAAGGCTCAAATTTTTAGCATACATCATTGACCTAGCTGCTTCTATAATCGACCGCATGTCTCTTTCAGCACGTCCGTTATGTTCCGGTGTATAAGGAGTAGATCTCTAATGAGTAATTCTTCGCTTCTGCAATATAGCGTACACCTCCTTATTGCAGTATTCAAGGCCATTGTCTGATCTTAACGTCTTCACCCTCTTGCCCGTGTCTACTTCTCCTTGGTCTAGAAACTTATCAAGCATGTCCACTACATTTGATTTACTTATAATGCAATACACATAACGATAATTTGAATAATAATCTCTGAATAGGAGCATGTAACGCGCACCTCCAAAAGATGTCTCTTGCATTGGTCCACATAGATCAGTGTGTACTAGTTCGCTGGCTCTTTAGGTCTATTTTGACTTTCAAGAAAGGGCAATCTGTGTTGTTTACCCATTACACAACCTTCACAAAAAGTATTACCC